>OZ037743.1:2943824-4143824 GCA_964035475.1 Salix caprea
TATTAAAATAAATTGTTTTGTAATCATTTAATTTTTTGTTTAGCGTTGATTCAAAGTTAGTTTGAGATTAAAATAAAGATTATTTTTCAAGATATTTTTAGTTTATAAATATATTAAAATATATTTTAATTTAATTTTTTGTTTAGTGGTGATTCAAAGTTAGTTTGAGATTAAAATAAAGATTATTTTTCAAGATATTTTAGTTTATAAATATATTAAAATATATTTTAATTTAATTTTTTATATATATACATCAAAACAATTTAAAATTATATATAAAAAAAATTAAAACCATAAAAAAATTAAAAATTCTAAAAACATTGGAAAAACAAATATTTTTTTATTTCATAATAAAAAAATTACCAATTAATGTACTTGCTAAAGAGAAGCTAAATCATGATGTTAAATCATTGTCCATTTACACTCATTTAATTATGGATTGGAATAATTCTTTTCAATTGTTTGGCGCAATTTGTTTTCACATTTTAGAAAGGACATCAATTAATTAACACTTTTTCCCCGTTGTTCATGGTTAAAGAGAAAGCTTACTGTTTATTTTATTGGAATGTTGGTTGCGGTATTACACCTTACACTGTTCAAGTACATTGTTCATGTTAATTAATTAGCATCTCTCCTTGCTTTTGAAATGTTATGCATTCTTCATGTTAATTAATTAGTAGCCCTCCTCAGCTGAGTGTTATGCATTGTTCATGTTATGTTGTGTATTGTTGCTCATTTCATGTTAAAACTTACATACCCTGACTGGAGTCACTAGACAAAACTAGAAGGAAGATTTGGCTTCACCCCTTCTTCGGTGTTCATGTTAATTAATCAGCAACCTTCCTTAACTGAATGTTGTGCGATGTTCATGTTATGTTGTGCATTGTTACGTTGTTCATGTGAAACCTTATATACCTTAATTTGACAGAGCTATAAGGAAGATTTGGCTTCACTCCTCCATTGGTAATGGAACAAGTTCCCATGTCTCATCCTTCTTTAATTGTTTGCAGACCTCTTTCGTCGTGTTCTCCCATGCTGGAATTGGAGTGCCTTTAACTTCTTCAATTGAGTTGGGCTCCTCGGCTTTCTCATCATGAGAGGCACAAAGGTCGTGGTGCTTTCATAGCATTGACACATGCACATTGTTCATGCTAATTAATTAGCAGTTCTCCTTAACTTTTGAGAGATGTGTCACGATTATGTTTTTTTCACGCTTCGCTCCTTGCCATCTTCGGAGGGGAGACGACGCGCGGTTAAATGAGGATTTTATAGTCATAAAGTTAAGATTATAATTCTTAGGAGTCGCCACCTAGTATTAAGGTCACTAGGAAATTTATAGGCCTACGAGAGTATAGGTAAGGGGACTTGTTGTGCAAGGAGAAGACGCATCACCCTAGTGCACCCTACTTAAAGTAAGCTGCATTGTTGTTTGATTTTTTTTAAGTCACTTTTTTTATTTGTTGGTCTTTTCTAAGGCTCGAAGTAGATCTCTCTTCGTAAAAAAGTCTTTACCTTATTGGGAGTCGAAAACCTGATCATTATAAAGTTTGAAAATTTTTACACCGCATTTTTATTAAACAATCCTTTTTTACCATATATGGATGTACTTTATAATGTAATTTTACACCGCGATAGCTACAACAAAATAAATGTTATTTTTTTATATTTTTGACCAAATTCCAACGAATAATCATAAACTGATTATGATATCCAATTTTCATTTCAAACACATGAAAAATATGTTATATTTGTTTTTTTATGAAAAATATGCTTGGAAAAACTTTGATATTCGACCATATGAATGAAAACAACATATTTTTTTGTATATTTTTTCTTGAAAATGCAATATATGTATATATATATATATATATATATATATATATATATATAAATCAAACTGGACCGGGCCTGGCAAAATAGGTCGGCTAGCCTTGTTAGGCCATTTCAGCCTAACAGCCCCTCAGGTTGGGTTTGACATTATGTCCAACCCTTTCCTACTATTCACATACAAGTGAATTCTAAGGAGTGAATTAATTCACTCCCTACTGTCCACTTGCATAGTGAACAGTAAATGATGGAGAAGGAGAGAGTTATTGGTTTATATCACCAAGTAGAAGAGGTCGAGGTGGCTAGTGGTGGTCGGGAGGAGCGCTAGAAGCTGCTGTTGGTTTGTGTAAGAGGGGTTGTTGTGTGTCGCCGGAGTTGGCTACTGCTACTAGAGGTTATGGTGGAGCTTCTAGTATGGGGAGAAGCCTCCAGTGCAGACGGAATAGCTGGTGCGCGCTAGACTAAGTTTATAAATTTTGTCGATATCAACGTCACCCGCCAATATCATTAACTATTTTGAACTCGAATAGTTAATCAAGTTTATAAATTTTGCCGATATCGACATCACCTGCCGATATCATTAACTATTTTGAACCCGAATAGTTAATCAAGGTTTATATTTCTCCTCCCACGTACTGGTAATGCCGATGTCAACCACCTTGTTTCTCTCTCTCTCTCTCTCTCTCTCTCTCTCTCTATATATATATATATATATATATATATATATATATATATATATGTATGTATATATATATATGTATGTATCTATTTTTCCATCGTTTAACCTTTCCTTTACCCCTTTTCTTTTTCTCATAAGGAAGTATAGGTACCAAGTACCTACCTGTTGTAAACGCTCGACTTGTGTTCCCCTATTGTTGTTGTACTTCTCCCGCGGTTCCTCCTGAAACCACAAACACCCATCATTATTCCATATTAATCCACACATCACACACAACAACAACAATGGTAATAATATTCAATTCTCTTTTACCAATATTTTCTTTCTCACTTATATTCCTTTAACTTTTCAACTCATTAGTAGTCCAAGTGTAATCATGAATTCAATTTTAATCACAGTTTATTCTCTTCTTTTATTTCCTGAAGATCAAGACACTCTTTATAAAGGTCAAGAAAACAAATTCTACCCTTAACATGACTAAATTTCGCTATTTTATCAACTTGGCCGAATCTGCCAACAGGGGTGACAACTCGACCTCTCCTCATATTTTTATCTGTATCTAGAGTTCTAGAACTCCAAATTAGACGGGGTTAGACTTGTTGGAAAGATAACACTCTCAGCTATAACTTCTATGAAGAGACCCTCCCTGGATTCTGTATTTTTTAGGTCCAAATCCCCCAAGAAACAGGACAACGAATCTGCCATATTTTGCAAAATGGAGAAAGTATCTCCAATTCATCTTCAATCCTTGCTTCCTCATCAATCACAACCATACCTTCCCTTTATTCATGAAAACCCTACTCATTTATGTCCTCTTAAGGTCATTTGTACCAAGTAAATTAGTTAAGAAATTTCATAAATTATCCTTCCCTCTCAATAGTGTTTCTGTCGAGACTTGCCGAAGGGAACCCCTTCCTCTTTTCTATGCACTCATTTCTTCTTCCTCTTTGAGGTACTTAGATTATTCTAGTCTATTTAATCTCACTTATTTCTACATTTTCCCAACATTTTGTGTTAAAGAACCCTAATTCCCAATTCAAGAAGAATCATGAACTTCTAATCAAATTGATGTTAATTTCATAGAAATTGGAATTAGAACTCCTAACTTGGATGGAATCTAGACTTTACATCACAATTTTAGGAGAGTATTAGCCTTTTTCTCCTTGTATATAACCAGCCACTCTTTTCCCTCTTTTCTTCCCCAATTCTTCACTTTTCTTCTTATTAATTCTCCACCCAATTATGTTCCTCCGCTTTAGAATTCCAAGGCTTATATGGGTTTACTAATTTTGGGTATTTAATCCTACTTTCATGAAGGAAAATTCTGAAATTCTTCCCCCCTTCTTCTAGTTACCAGTCGGCCATGGATGAGAGAAGGGATGGGTCCATCTTTTCTTAATTCCATTTTGGCCCTGTTTTTTTTCTTTCTTTGCATAAATTTTGTATTATAATAATATTTTGAATTATTATAAACCTCTTCCCTCTTTGTATACTTTATTCCCGGGTTTCACAAATTTTCTATTCCATTTCATTTGAGGCTGTGTTTGTTTTCCGGAAAGTGGTTTCCAGGAAACCACTTTCAAAACTTTCCTGTGTTTGTTTGCCATTAGAAAAGTTGGTCAACGGAAAACACTTTCCAGTCAAAGAAAAATTTGGCTTGGTTTTCAGGAAAGTGTTTTCCGGAAAATTTGGGCGGAAAACACTTTCCGGAAGTTGTGAAAAATTTAGAAATATCATTATTTGCTTATTATATCAAATTTGATCCTCAAACTTTTGATTGCTATATATAATTTGTTTTGAATATTTATTTTTCAATTCCATCTCTTAAAATTTAATTTATATATTAATTTTGGTCCTTATTTTTATAATTGCTATTTGCTTTTTTCTTATCATTTTTTTATTGAAAATTTTTATCTATCAAATTTGGTCCTCATTTTTTTTATTGTTACTTATTTTATTTGAAATAATTTATGAAATGTTAATTATTATTATTTTAATTTATTCACCTTTCATTTTTTTTAATTTTTTAGATTTGATCTCTATTATTTTGATTATTATTTATTTTATTTGAGATAATTTATGAAATTATATTTTTTTTCAATTTCATTCTCATTCAACTTTTTAATTTGTAAGATTTGTTCCTTATTATTTTAATAAACTTGAAAAAAAATTAATTTATTAATAAATTATTTTCCAGTTCATTTTTCATAACACAAACAAACACTGGAAAGTGTTTTCCAGTTCATTTTCCATAACATTGCCAAACATCGGAAATTCACTTTTCAGGAATTCACTTTCCAAAAGGAAACCACTTTCCAGCAACACAAACGAGGCCTTAGTTTGTACATTAACACAGTCTTTAAGGCTGAACACAAATCTTAATCATTGCCCTATTGATGGTCAACACTTTTCGTTATATCATGGCAAGACTTCATCCTCTTAACCAGCAATGCAGTCTCAAAATCAGTATGATCATTGCTTTATGGCTTTTACATACAATCAACTTGCTCATCACAGTTAACATCTCTATTGTTTGTACAAGATCTCAGTGCAACTGACTCAACCTATATCAATCATGATCTTATGTCTTATGTCAATGGACATTAGCAATTGGGCAAGCTTTGTATCAAAGAAAGAGAAAACATTCATCCTAGATTTATTTTCTTTGCTTTTGATTTATATTTTTTTATTTATTTATCTATTGCCACATTTTTACATAATTTTCATACCAAAGAACTTTGAATGAGTACATTAACTTTGGAAACAAAACATTCAAATGTTGTCATTGCAAGACTTTTTTTTTGGCTTAACGAAAGACTCACACGTTCTACTAAATCCAATCCAAAATTCTCTCTTTGCTGTCTTGGAAATTAAATTTTCGTGACCATACCAACACCTCCATTTCTTGATGACATGGTAAACACCACATTTGTTCAAACATTTAAGAAATGTCGCGCAAATATTCGTGCCTCCAACTCTATGTTTGCTTTTACATCCAAGGAAGCTAATGTAGATTAATCAATTAATCATCAATCTGGCCCATATGTTTTTAAGATAAATGGTCATTGTCATCATCTTATGGGATCTCTATTACCTTCTTATAAGAATGCTCCAAAATTTGTTCACCTAAATATTTATGATGTTGCAAACGAAGTTTCAAATCAAATGTCACCATTTCCGCATTCAACCTTTGCTTCATCCTTGGATGAAAGTATGAAACTATTGATGCTGATCTTATTCGCATGCTTGCTAAAACTAATTGTTTGGTTGGCTTATTCCATCATGCTTCACTGAAACTCTTAGAATCTGTCAATCTTGGTCGTATTTTACTACAATTGCTTTGTCAAAGAACTCATGATAGAGGACAATATAATGATCTAACTTTAGATGATATTGGTGGCTTGATTGTTGAGGATATTGGTGATTATTGGTCACCAAACTCTTAAAATCTTTAAGTTGCATCCCAAATTTATGGCGTTGCAATATCCTCTTCTATTTCCATTTGGTGAAGACGGTTACCGAACTAACAGTAGTTTTGTAGATCATGATAGTTATAGTTTTAGAAAACATCAAAGCGTGTCAATGAGAGCTTTTTATGTTTATCTTATTCATGAGAGATAATATGAAGAAGACACTATTACAAAAAGTGCTCGCCTTTACCAACAATTTTGGGTTGATGATTTTGCCAGTATTGAAGATGACATACTTGATTATATTAGAATGAACCAAATAATCTTCGGTCTGATCTCTATAATAACATCAATGAGCTATGCTTAAAAGAGATGTTAAGGGATCATCAACTGGAAAAATTATTCTTCATTTTTCTTTAACTGGTAGCTCGCGGTACATGATCAATAATTACCAAGATGCAATGATAATTTGCAAAGCATATGAAAATCATGATCTTTTCAGTACATTCACATGCAATACAAACTGACCAAAAATCCAAAGAGAGCTCAATAAAGGCAAGGCTTATAAACATGAAGACAAACGTGATATAATTACTTGAGTTTGTAGAGCAAAGCTTCTTGAAATGTTAAAGTTCATCAAATCTTGTATCCTTTTTGGCAAGACAATTGTTGGTAATACAGTCATCACAATTTCTTCCTTGCGTAGTGTCATTTAAAAAAAAATCATATTTGAATGTATTTGGCAATGTTGTAGATGAGTGTGTAATTAAGTTCCAAAAAAGAGGAATTCCACGTACACATATCTTGATTTGGCTTGCTTTTGAATTCAAATGCAAAACTACAGATGATGTTGACTCATTTGTCTCAATTGAGATGCCACATAAAAATATTGATCCTTTATATTATGAAATTGTCCCTAAGTTCATAATACATGGTCCATGGGTGCTGCAAGGCCAAATGCACAATGCATGTCAGGAAATGTATGTACAAAGTCATTTCCAAATAAATTCAAAAGCTCAACTATTTTGGGCCAAAATGGATTTATCTATTATAGACGACGTGAATTCCATGATAATTTTGTGTTAAAAAAATGGAATTATGATACTCAAGGACTATGTTGTTCCATACAATAAAGACCTTTTGATGCGTTATAATGCACATATAAATGTTGATATATGCTGTCAGTCAATGCTCATCAAGTATTTATTCAAATATGTCAACAAAGCCCCAACAAGTGTTACGCCATACTGCAAGATAAGACAAATGATGAAATACAAGCATATCTTAATTATTGCTTATTTGCCTTATGAAGTTGTTTGGTGTATTTTTTAATTTTTGATCCATTCAAGAAACCCTTAAGTTGAAAGGCTTCAAATTCATTTGCCTTTTCAACAAAATATTGTTTTCTCAAACAATGAGTATCTTTGATATGTTCTTAGAAGGTCAAACATCAATAAAACAATGCTTAATGAATGGTTTGAATGCAACAAAAAATATTTTGATGCACGAGAGCTATGTTATTCAGAATTTTCAACCAAATATGTTTTGGTATTTCAAACACAAAGAATGAGTTGTAAGATCAAAAGGGTTTAACCTTGGGCATATATCATATATGCATCCTGTTGTCGGAGAACTTTGTTTTTTAAGACTGTTTTTTAGCCATATTAAGGGGCAACTGGGTTTGCAGATTTAAGAAAGATTAACTGAATTCTTTATCCAACATTTCAGCTTGCTTGCAAAGCATATAGGCTTTTAGGGGATCATAAAGAATGGTTTGAACTTTTTTATGAAGCGATTGTAACTGCATATTCACCACTGGACAACTTTTCATCAGTATTATTTTATTCTATCAAGTTGCAGATCCTTTAGTTTTATTCAATCAGTTTTAGCATTCAAAGTACGATGACATCCTTCATAAGTTGAGACCAGCTTTAACATGTCAAACCTTATTCTATCTGATGATCAAATTAAAAACTATGTGTTATATGAGCTTGAACAACTTTTCAATACTTCTACAACAACACTTCAAGATCATGACTTGTTGATGCATGATGAACAATTATTGACATATATTACAAACAAGCTTCTAAAGGATGAGCTTAATTATAATTTGATTGACCTTAAAAGTTAGCATTTTTCAAATTATTTGAAAATGACTAAATACGGATATGCCCTCCAATAAGACAAAATTGAAGAGTTAGCTGCAGGGGTGTTACAATAATTTACCTTTTTTTTTAATATATATTCTGATGCGGTATTACTAGTGCGTCACCGGATGCACCGTCCGTTTCCTCGCTCAAGTGGTTTTTGGACGACGTGTGGGGCGTTATCCGACCTTCAAAAATACCCTACGGACGTCTAGAATTATTTTCTGACATGTTCTATTCCTCCTGGAGCGGTGTGTGGTGGTCTAAGTTGGTTGGAGACGTGCTGGTAGTCGGTGGGACTTTCCCCCTCGTTCTCTCTCTCCTGTCTGCGCAAGTACATGTCAGGCCCCCCTGTTTGTTTACTTTTCATTATAGCTCTTGAGTTTTCTATTGTTTTGTATGGTCTTTATTCCTTTAATATAGGTTTTAATTTGTTTTAATTTTGTCCTTCAATTGAAATTGATTATATATTATAGTTTCATTTCGGTCCTCAGTTTTTTAATTTTCGGATTGAATTGAAATCCTTAAGATTTTCAGTATTAGAGTTTTGATTTGTTTCAATTGTATCTTTTAATGCAAATTGATTATATATTTAAGTTTCATTTAGGTCCATGTTCTTTTAATTTCCGGTTTTGTCTTAAATTCTTTAGTTTTTCTGATTTCAAAGTTTTGATTTGTTTCAATTTTGTCTTTTAAATTTAATTTATTATATATGTGTTTTTCATTTCGGCCCTTATACTTTTAATCTTGGATTTTATTTTAATCCCTTTATTTTTTTTATATTTATCGTAAATAGTTTCTATTTTTTTCCATGTTTATTAGTACACACTCTTAGTTTTTGTTTCTAATTTTTATTATTTTTATTGTTATTAAGGTTTTAATTTTTTTATGTGATATTTTAATTTTAATTTGTGTTGGTGATCATTTGAATATTGATATTTATTATTTTATTCTCTTTGTTGTGTGATTTTGAATTTTTATTTATTCTTCAGGTCAAATGATTTTTTAAAATCTAATAATATTTATTTATGTTTTGTCATTTATTTTACTTTTTTAATTGCTTTTTTGTTAATATTGTTAGGTGTTGAAATTTCTAATTATTATAGATAAAGCATTCAAAATAATGATAATGATTAATTTTAAGTTTTTTCTTATAAATATGTGAGACTAATTATATATTTTAATATTTATTTAATATTAGCACCTAAAAATATATACATAGAGAAAACAAAATGACCTAGGATTTTTTGAAGAAAAAAAATTAATATTAGTGTTCTAAAATATTTTTAATATAATAATATGAGGAATAAATTTTATACAATAAAAAAATAATTATATATTTTGATATTTCATTAATTATTTTCAATAATTCTTCCAATAACAGCTATATTAATTATAATAATTTAACAATCATGATAATAACAATAAGAATAATAATCAAGATAATTCATTAATCGATGTTGTTTTTGTGAAAAATGAACTTCCATAACTTTTTTATGTACGATATTTCATATTAAATATTACATGAATAAAAAATATATGAAGCTACACATATAAAAAATAAGTTAAAAAAACAGTCAAATTATCTGGAAAAAAAATATGAGTAGTTGCCTTGCGCTTCGCCTCAGAGAAAAACAAATTTTATAACATGTCAAAAAATATTAATGGTTCTTGACTTATTTAATAACGGTATACATTAGAGCAAAATAATGAATCTACAAGACTTTCAATTATTTAGTTTTTAATATATTCTTTTTATCATAGATAAGGCATTAAAAATAATTAGAAATATTATTTTAAAGGTTTTTTCTCTTAAAAATAGTTATATTTTTGATATTTGTTCAATATTAATACCTTAAAAAATATAACAAATAACTAACAACTAAAGATTAACTATACATGCATAAGAGAAGGTTTTACTTTCATTTCACATCACCAAACGTGAATTTACTTTGTTTTTTAACCAAAACTACATTTAATACAAAGAGAAATTCTATTAAAAATTAAAAATCAAAACTAATAGTATAGATACATAAACACAAACAAATTCTTTAGAGTTATACCAAAATTATTGAAAAAATAAATGGATCGAAACTAAATCAAGAAATAAAAGAATTAATTATTTTTTCCTTGCAACACTTTTAATTGTTTTCATTTAATCCTTCGATTAAAAATATTTACATATTTTGTTTTCATTTTGACCCATATACTTTTAATTCTTTATTTTAATTCCTTTATTTTTTTATATATTTATAAATAGTTCCTATTTATGTTCATGTTTATATATATACGCTCTTAATTTTAGCTTTTAATTCTAATTATGTCCTCTTTTGTTTAAGTTTTATTTCTTCAAAAAAATTAATTATTGGATTTTAGGTTGTTTTTATATAAAAAAAATTACAACATTTTTATGTATAGTATTAAAGATATAATATTATTGGGGAAAAAAGTCAACTCATAAATAAAATGGGTAAACAAATTTACTCAAGTTATCTACAATTAAAAAATATACGAACCACTTCTCCTGTGTTTCAATTACATTGTTCATTTTAGATGAAAAAAATCTCTTTTCTAACAGATTTTATTTATTATAATTTTACTAATTAAATATTAAAATAACTAATTAAAACACTCAAAAAATCAATCAACGCGTAGACAAGTTAATGGCCCAATTTAGTTTCGCTCTATTGGATTCGTAATGGTGTATGGGCCTCTCTAAATGGGTGGTCCAAGATAGGGTGGTTTGTCCTTGTCTTTTCTTTCTCTTGGGCTTCAAGCCCCTTTATGTTAACCCCCCTACCTTCTTCTTTCCCAGTAGCTCCACTGCTTAAACCCTAAAAGCAGAAACCCTAATCTTCCAAAACCTCAAAACAACCACGTCCTCATCCGCCTCACTCTCTTCAATGGACGAACCGATCTCCGCCTCTGAAGACAACGGTATGAGTACTTATTCTTCACTCTTTTAGTCCAAGCCTTTCTATATATCGTTATATTTCATATATATATATATATATATATTTATATTTTTGTACCATTTTCGCAGTCATAATGGGAGATGAAAACGATAGAGAAGTCGAGGTAGAGGAAAGGGAGGTGCCAAAATTTGAAATTAAAGTAAACTACCAAGCGAAACTTAGTGAGTTACTACACAGAATAAACTCAAATGAGATTAAGTTATGTAAAGACGGAACAAAAGAGTTCATCAAGTTACTAAAAAGTGACCCCGGGGGAGAATTGCTTCGTGTTTATGTACAAATGTCATCGAGCTTTACAGAACTTTTAAGTGCTTGGAAGCTTAGGGTAGGGAAAGATGGAATGTCATATGTAATGTCATTGATTTCGGTGATTTTTAGTCATTCTGAGGGGAAATATAGGGCTAATGATAGAGAGAGGATATTTGTTAGTAGGGCTCTTGATAAGTTTGCAAGGTTGATTGTCCAAGAAAAAATGGATGGTGTTTATAAGGAGTTGAATAGCAAAGATGGAAAGCGTGAAAAGGCAGTGCTATTGTTAATGGCATCTATTGTTAGGAGAGGGTCGGGTTTGGCTTCTGAGGTTGCGAAGACTTTTGATTTTAAGCTTCAGGGTTTTTTGAAACTAGCGGAGTATAAGAAGAGGCAAAAAAATGATAAGAGAAAGAAGAAGTCTACTAGAAAGGCTTTTGTTGGGTTTGCGATGTCATTTTTGGAGGTGGGTAAGCCGGGGTTGTTGAGGTGGGTGTTGCAGCAAAAGGAGATGTATTCAGGTGTTCTTCGTGGACTTGGGAGTGATGATGACGAGACTTTAATTTATGTTTTGTCCACATTGAGGGATAGAGTGCTCATCGAGCAGTCATTGGTGCCTCCAGGTCTCAGGAGTGTTCTCTTTGGGAATGTTACTTTGGAACAGTTAGTCGGGATTTCTGGTAGGGAGAATGGTGCAGATGCTGCTGAGTTGGCACACAATGTGTTAGTTATGGTTTGCACTGATCCTAGCAATGGATTGATGCCGGATTTGAATAGACATCCATTTCCATTAAAGGGTAATCCAAAAAGACTCTTGGGGCTCATGAAGAAGCTAAAGGCAGCTGATATTGGTTATCACAGAGACCTGCTCTTAGCTATTGTTAAGGGGAGGCCATCATTTGGTTCAGCATACTTGGAAGAGTTCCCTTACAACCTTGAAGATTATGCATCACCTTCTTGGTCAGATTTCTGCATGGTTTCCCATATCTTTTTATTTATTTCTTTATTATTATTATTATCATTTCTTTTCTTTTCCATTTGCTTCTACACATATACATTGCAACTGAAGCTGTAGCAGGTTTTCTACTGTTTCTCTGGCAGCAAACTTAGTTTCGTCAGTGGGAGTTGGCCTTCATTTTGATTTTCTTGATTCTCAATCCGATGATCCACCTTCCTTTGGTAGCATGGATGTGAAGAATATGATTAATTGCATATCTCCTCCTCCATTCAGCAGATCAGTGATCAATAAGGGGTTACTTCACTCAGATTTTCTAGTAAAGAATGGAACTTTGAGACTTCTTTTGGAGGGACTAAAACTGTTGGATTCCTTCTTCAGATCTTTAAACCTTTCCTGTTCCAGGAAACAAAAAAATTTGCATAGATGGGTATCTCTTAAGCAGGAAATCCAGAATGAAATTCGAACTTTGCTTCCTGATCCCCAAGTATTGTTGACCTTGCTTTCTTCTTTAGGCAGCCATGCTAGAACTGATGAGAAATGTTTGAAAAGAAAAACAGATGAAGAAAATTTTGCTGAACAAGGAGGTAAAAAAATAAAGAAACTGAAAACAGATGCTGTAGATGATGAGATGGACATTATTGTAGCTGGAATAAGTGCAGCTCCAGATATTCCTTTGCCTGTGGAGGGCAAACCTGTTGAAGAGGCACCAGAGGAGCCAGACAGTGGAAAGGATTTTATAAATGTTATATTGCAGCTGTGGTGTTCTGACATGTGCTCCGAGCCTGTGATTACACTGAAGGATGCAGAGATATTCTTCCACTCTAAGCTGCTTGATGCTCTAAAAATTTATCTGGTTAGTCTCAATTCGTGCTGTAACCTGGACATTGTATGGAAACATGAATTTCCTTATGTTTTCTGTGCATGCATTTTTCATATACAAAAAATGGATAGTTTTATTCTAGAGATTTTTTAATGATAGAATACTTCTTGATGTAACAAGTACGCATTGCACAGAAAACATATTTGGTTTTGGTTTAAGCACTTGAAATCTAATGCCTTGCCTTTGTGTTTCCATAGTATTTTTTATAACCTATTTGGTTTGATAATACTTTGTTGGTCTGGCCTTTCCAAGTTCAGGACACTTGCTCTTGTTGCATAATTTTTTTTTACCATCCAGTAGCCAGTCATTTTTTATGATGGTACTTGGCCCACCAAGTGCTTGTTTGCTGTATGATGATGGGAAGTTAGAGACTGAACTGTTCTTGATTTATTTATTTGAGTAATTTGTTTTGCAACCTCTCCTTTTCTGGATATCATGATTTTTAAGCTTTCCATCTTTAATTTGCTAAAGCGTTGCATTGGATTGTAATTCTGTTTCTCCAAGTATGGACTTGTATTATGTTTTCCTGGTACCTGGTTCATCTTGATATTTATGGCTCATTGACTTCAATTCACTATTACACTCCACCTAGCTGATGACTCCTAACATGCCTGTCAATCTTATGGGGAAATGAATGTTGAATGATTGATTAACTCTATGAATACGAAAGATTGTTCTGAGTGTTATTAGTTTTGAATATTTTATGTGGCAACAATTAATGTGTATTGGAAGATGTAACTTTATAACCTTAAAGCCTGTTTCAAGTGAGCACTTTTACCATAGCTTTGAGTTTCATCTTGTGCAGCTAACAATGCCCACTGCTTTGGAGGGATCGTTTGATTTTTTTATGAATCTTCTCAGCAATCCTTTAGCATTACCCAATAATCTGCAGGGGTCTTTATTGTCTCTTCTAGTTGAGTACATTAAATGGTCTCCAACGAGTGGAATTGCTACTAGAACACCATCCCTGATGTACAAGCAACTGCAGACGTTTATTAACTTATTGATCTTTTCACCCACTGGTGACATAAAGGTTCAAGCATATAACCTGGCATGGGCAGCTATGTCAAGTACTGGTGCATTTGACCAAAACTTGCAGGAAATTGATGCTTGGTTTTTCTTCTTACCTGGTTACACTGCAGTCAGATCATCTTTTGAGGTCCAAGGAATTGAAGTGCTGCAGAGTTTGTCATCAGTTGTCATTTCATTCTTATGTGATGCCATCTCTACCATCGGGAATAACTTATTCAAATATTGGGATGCTCTCAGGAATTATAATCACTCTTTGAAAGAGTTCAAAGGTAACTATTAATCCACACATTTCCATTGAATGGTATCCTGCGAGTCTTGTTTTGTGAATGGACTTATATCTTTGTTTTGTAGCTTTATTTCTTATACTTCTTTTTTGGCTGAACGATAAATAACATCCCCTGAATCTTAGGAACATCACTTCAGCATTGTATTGATTGTTTGCCAGTCCTATAATTGGCTTTTGTCATTCTGTTTAATAGATTGCATGGATGAGATGTCTAGTTCTTTCTGCTAACCCAAAAGATCGATAACAGATGATGGCATGTATTTTGGTTACAATTTTCTTGTTTTTTTACTGCAGATGGATCACTGGATTTTAGCCCTTTCATCATATGTATCTTGCAGAAGTGCGCAAGGCTACTCAGTTCTGAATCAGGAACCTTTTCATTGCCTGAGAAATCAATAATTTCAGTATATGTGTGCAGCACATTAAAGTATCTTTTGCAAACCCAGGTAAGCATTTTGCACTTTAGCTTACAATTAGAGCTGTTTGTGTGTCATGTAATAAGAAAGATGAAAATTTACAGGTAGATGCGGGCTTATTTTCTGCTTTGATTAGGTCGGTTTTGTCCGAGGGGATTATGAATCATTGTCCTTCAATTGATGATTCTGAGTCTTTCTTCTGTGAGTGGAGACCATTGAGGAACTTGATGCTCTCAGCGGAGAGTATATTGAATAAACAAGCTTGCTGCCAAATTTTCATTGACCAAGAAGCTATACCCACTGTTGGTTCTCTTACAAAAACACTTGATGAAGTAAGGAATATTATAGAGAGAGGGCATGGTGGTGAAATAGCTGGAATATCAAAAGCTCTTTTTTCTTCACTTATATGTGTAACATCCAATGAGCTATTAAAGAACTTTCCATCAGTTTTGATAACTTTTCAACGCCTTCGAGTTCCTGAGTCATTCTTATCATCAATACTCTTTCTTGATCAGAGTTTTCTTGCTGGTGTTCTGAAGCTGTGGCCTGAAGTGTTCTTTTCTGGTCTAGAAATGGTTATCTCTATGATTAATTCTCAAGGCACAATTGGTGATGTCTCTGCTAAAGAAATAGCACAGCATGTGGATTTTGATGTC
The DNA here is from genome assembly GCA_964035475.1 of Salix caprea. Classification (NCBI taxonomy): domain Eukaryota; kingdom Viridiplantae; phylum Streptophyta; class Magnoliopsida; order Malpighiales; family Salicaceae; genus Salix; species Salix caprea. Next base: position 2,959,340 of record OZ037743.1, read on the forward strand.
AGTGAATCTGCAAAAGCTGTTTCATTTAGCCTCTTTCTTAGGCAGGTGCCTTTTCATGTGCTATTTCCTGCAATCATGAGCATCAATGCTCCTTCTTTATTGGAATCCTCAAATATAAAAGACTTGCTTTTGGCAAGACTATCCGAGTCAGCAAGTGATTCAGTTATTTCTCATTTGCGCCTTATTCTATTTTGGTTTCATCAAATACGATCATCTTATAGAATTAAACCATTGACTGAGCTTGAACAACTTGCTGAAATTTGCCATGCTCTTGTTAAGCACATCCTTGCTCAACCATTGGCCTCAAAGCTCAATTCTCCCATGAATGCAGGGGTTCCTTTATCAGCAAATTATATTGGAGAAGTGGCTGAAACCATTTTCTGTCATCCTGCAGTGGTAACATCTTTGGTTCATCCTTTGCATTGTCATGGTGATTTCACTGAGAGAAAGTTTGGGGACAATTTGGAGGAAATCCTTTGTTTCTCTCGACAGATGGTTCACAAAATAGATCATCATGTCTTGGATATGCTGACAGCTTCTTTTGATGAGTTGTTTCTTCTGTCTGGTGCGCATCACCATTCTACACTTGAATTTGATGGTTGTGCTAGTAAAGTAATCGTGAAGGCTTTTAATTCCCTGTTACAGAGGCTATATATGGAATTTAGGGATAAGTTTGATCAGTGCACTAGTACAGAAGATCCACTGCCCCTTCTCCCATCATTTTATGCTTTGCATGCTTTGATTCGGTTTATATCCCCATTTGAGCTTCTCAAATTGGTCCACTGGATGTTTGGTAGGGTTGATGTTAGTGGTTTAAATGTTCAGAAACATTTCAAGCTATCAGCTCTTTCTGTTGGTCTTTGCATCGCTGCTGATGCCTTTGACATGTTGTCTGCTTATTTGCAGCAGCCTATGACGAGCAATGTGCCATTTTATATGCTTTGGAAATCAGAAGAGAAAACTTTTGATGTTAACCTGATTGAGGAGATCTATGTTCAAGCTTGCAAGTTTGCCACTGATTTTAACCAGGATTTTGCGCATGTTTGTTTGCTGAAAGCTGTTAATGCTGTCTGCAGCCAAAAATATATGAAACATGGCATCCTTCATCCATTAAGCTTGGTATTGCCTAGGATTATAAGGAGCGCTCCTCTAGAAATACTTTCTCAATGTGTTTACCAAACAAGCATGACAAAAGCTAAATTATTGTCTGTTCTTGTTGAGATGAGCCCCCTGCATTTGTCAGTCTTCGGGCACTTATTTTTTGGGCTTTTGGATGAAGATTCTAATCTGAAGTTAAAGACAGTTGATGAGACTCGTGATTTAGCTCTTTCAAATACAGATTTTGTTATGCTTCTACCTGCTGCTTTGTCATACCTGAATTCAATTCTCATGAAATTTGAAAAGCAGCAATACAAGCAGTTTACAAATATATCTTTGTTCTACTCAAAATTGCTATTACAGGGTTTTTGTCATTGGAAGAGTTTTGTATCTGGATATGTGTTTCAGGAAAGCTATAATGAATTCTTGCCATCATCCATTGACGAACTTCTCAATCTTGTGGATAGTAGTCTTCTTGGAAAGGCAATCTGTATGTTACGACAATACTTTGACATAAGTGGAGATATGAAATTGAAGGAGCGGTTGAAACTTTTTAATTCCGTTCTATCCTGTTCTGATACACATGTTGAACTGCTAGATTGTGAAGTTGGTGAAATGGAATTTTGTTCTCGTAACCAGTCACTAAACCTTGTTAATAGAGTTGTTGCGAAAATATCATTTTGTCGGATGTTGTTATTTCCAAAGGATAATCAGACTGTGTCTCTGCAAAAGGAAGCAGTCGAGAACTTGAAGGAAGCTTTTTTAGAAAAGGTGTCTAACAAGGAGCGCCAATCAAGGATGAGGTTGTTAAAGATTTTGGCAGATACTTGGCAATTCATGGTTAAGAAATTCCCTTCAGTTTCAAATGGTTCAACGAAAGAAAAGATCTCCAATTGTTTGCAGTTATACAGATACCTGGAACTTTTCATTTTCAGAACCATTTTTGAATTGGCCATGGAGATGCGTGAGGATCTTATCCTTTTGGAGTCTGTTCCTTTCCTTGAACAGTTGATGAGATCTTCTCTTCTCTATCGTTTTGAGGATCCAACAACATTGAAAATACTTCGTGGTATTTTAGTTTTGCTGTCAGAAGGAAAACTTTCATGTGCTCTATATCTTCAGCTGCTTGTTTCTCACTCTCAATTTTCTTCAACCATTCAATCTATCACTAAATCACTTGGATGTCAGACTGGTGCTTTTGTCAAGCCCATGTCCAGCATTCTGAGATCATTTGTTATCCTTCGTACAGAAAGCAGTGATGATTTGCAAACTGAGCTGCACATGAAGCAGTTGGAAATTGTTAAGTTACTTAGAACACTCCTTCAACTAAAGCTTCGTCAGAGTGGTTTTGATTCTGGAAATGATATTGGCATAAATCTCAAAGAATTACATTTGTTGCTTCTATCTTCTTACGGTGCAACCCTCAGTGAAACTGACTTGGAGATATACAATCTGATGCTTGAGATTGAGTCGATTGATAATTCTGTCGGTGATGTTGTTGCTGATATGGATTATCTGTGGGGAACTGCAGCTTTAAAGATCAGCAAAGAACGGGTGCTAGATCAGGAAACATATGATGTTGTGACTAACACAGAAGCAGTTAAAGAACATCGAAGAAGTCAATTTAGGGAAAATCTTCCTGTTGATCCCAAGATGTGTGTGACAACAGTGCTACATTTTCCCTATGACAGAACTGTAACTGATGGATCTTTATCCTTGGACAGACTTCAACTAGATAATCTTAGGGATATTTACAAGGTATGATCAATGTTAATTTAGCAGATTAATCTGAATTTGTGCTTTTGAACAATTTGCCTTAATGTCCTGGCCATGACAACTCAAAACTATTTGACTCTATTGTATTGTGTGCAGATACATGTTCCTGGTGTTGAAAATATACAGCTATATGATCCTGTTTTCATATTGCGCTTTGCATTTCATGCTCTGTCAATGGGTTACATTGAAGCTGTTGAGTTTGCTGGTTTGGGGCTGCTTGCTGTTGCATTTGTTAGCATGTCTTCACCTGATGTTGGGATGAGAAAATTGGGTTATGAATTAATTGGGAAATATAAGAATGTGCTAGAGGTAATACTCTCTTCCATGCTGTTACTGGCTCATGCTGAGCTTGCATATGCTGTTCATGCATGCAAGTGAGAGACAGTTAATGTCTGTGGGTTCCCATGCATTTGCATACATACTATCTCCGTGGTTTGATTCAATAATTGAATTTTCGTTTGTTATTTTTCCTTAAAAGAAATTGCCATGGCATGCCTACTTGGAATGATGGATTGCTCATTTAATCTACAGTTTTTTTTTAAAAGAACATTATTCTGCGCTAAGCATTTTATTATGTGGTTTACAAAATGGTATTCAATATATTACAGCTGGGTGATATTTTCAAACAATAGCGTTCATGTTTATGTGAAAAGTTAACTTAAGTTTAGAAACTTTTTTGAAGCAAGCAAAACAACAAATATGGTTGATAAGAGCTGACATATTTGGAAAGATAAAATGACCAATATTAAAGGAAATGGATAGATCTGTTTTTTTTATGAACCTCTTAAAGGGTTGTGATAATTCTCAAAGTTTTTGAACATGGGTAAAAAGGTTCATGTGGGCGGTAATGCATTTTAGAAAGTTGACGTGTCTCATTGGTAAGCTGTAATTCAAGATGTATCATGTTTCAACTCTGACCAATAAAATTTATCCATCTCCCTTGTTTATCAAAATTATTCACAGGTCATTGGATAAAACAGACCTTAGAGAGGTTTAAATAGAAAGAAGAAAAAAATTTCAAATTGTAGTGTGTTTGCAGAAATAAATGCTCTCTTATACTATAATCTAATGACCAGATATTGTAATAATTCAATATATGGCTATTTTGTAAATACACCAAATTAGGATATTTGTCTTCACAAAAATTTTTAAAACAGTAGAACTTTCGTATATAGTAATTGTAAATTCATTGTGATGCAAGAGCATAAAAAGTAGAGTTGCTGGACCCCTTATGTAATGGAATATAGAATATGGTATAGAGTTATGTGACATTCTTCTTGTTTACATGAGCGCATGGTTTTTTTCTTCCTGCATCCAAATTTCCTTCCAGTTTTTTATTTGAAGTTCGATTTTTTATTTGCACAGAACTGTCAAAAGACAAAGGATGTAATGCGACTCTGTCTCCTGTTATCATACTTGCAAAATGGAATATCTGAATCCTGGCAGAGAATTCCTTCTGTTCTAGCACTTTTTGCTGCAGAGTTATCTTTGATATTGTTGGATCCTTCACATGATCATTACACAACCTTAAGCAAGCATTTGATGCATTCTTCTAAGGTGAACATGAAGGTATTGTCTTATGAGCCAAGCAATCTGACTTGTTATGAATGTATCTCATCCATTGTTTTGCAGCTTCTTTTATACTCACATCTTTTTGCTCATTGTCATCTTTTGCTCTTACAATGATTAACCCCATCCTTTTCACTTTGTTTAATATTGCAGAACATACCATTGTTTCATGCCTTTTTCCTGAGCAACTCAGTCAATTTCAGAATGGAGAGGCTCTGGATGCTTCGCCTAGCACGTGGAGGGCTGAATTTAGATGATGATTCTCAAATGTTTGTTAGAAATTCCACTATTGAGACCCTAATGAGTTTTTATTCCTCTCCTCTTTCAGATAACGAGTCAAAAGAAATAATTCTTGAGGTAAAGGTTGAATATTTGGTCTAGCATGCTTTACAGTTGACACATTTCTTCTTGCAAATGACAGTTTTTTTCTTATTTGTTTTGCAGATAGTGAAGAAGGCAGCTAAATTGCCCAGGATGGTTCGTTACCTAGTTGAACACGGAGGTCTGTTTCCATGGTTATCATCTGCTCTCTCCGTCTACAAAGGGATTCTGCATGAAAATGAAAGAAAGTTTTTCTCACAGCTGTTGGTTGTAGTCATAGAGGTATTTGCTAGTTTTCTTTTCTTTTCTTTTCTTTTTTGAACAATTTTCCTGTGATATTTCTATTCTATTGTTCACTTGATAGTATTTTCTTCATTCATATAGGTGAAATAAATTCATTATTATTGTTTCAGTCCTTCACTGGAATCTTGTCATTGCTAATTTTGTCACGAATGTTCTCCAAAATATTTGCAATGTTAAAAGTGCCTAAGAGGACTGTTATGGACACAACCTACTTCATTAATGTTGGCAAGAATAAAATTGGACATGCTTATGAGTGACCTATACATATTTGAAAGTTATATAGGCCTGCACCGGCTCTTGTTTTTTCTTCTTCAGATTATGCAGTTTTTTGTTTGAATGCCTTCTCTTTTTATCTATGTTCTTTTGACAAAATTATTGTGTTGATGCTTCGCATTAGTGACTTTTCTTTTCCGTTGGATTCAGGTAGTCAATGATGTTGTTTCATCAAGAAACATTGTTGAGTGGTTGCAAAACTATGCTCTTGAGCAGCTAATGGAACTTGCAACTTATCTTTACAAGCTCCTAGTTGCTGGCTTGAAGTTGATGAAGGAGAATGTCACATTGGTTAATTCGGCTCTGCATATAATGCTGACGACATTGAAAATATCCCAAAAAAGGAAAATATACCAGCCACATTTTACCCTAACATTTGAGGGCTTATTCCAAATCTATCAGGCTTTGGATGTATTCAATACTGCAGGACCTAGTGCAAGTTCAGAGCTTGGTCTTAAAACAATACTTATGGGTTTTCCTCGGGTTGACATATTTCACATGGTCTCTCTCTCTCTCTCTCTCTCTCTCTCTCTCTAGCTCCCCCCCTCTCATCTTCTCTCTTGCATTAATGCTTGCTCAATGGTCCAAGTTACAACAATGAAAACAGGGATACAAAAGGGGAATTGGAAAAGAACGATGGTTTTATTGTCAGACATGCTAATGGAAAAGGAAAATGAAGTGATACAAAATGATTATATCGAGTTGCATGAATTGCTTAGTGAATCACTTCTTTTTTCATACTTTTATTCAGTCTTTGCCATAGTGCCATACCTGACATTGGTCTTTTAAATCTTTGTTTGATATCATTTACAGAATCAAGAGAAGCTTTCGAGTTTCCTTCTGTGGGCAGTCTCTACTGCCATGAAGTCTAATTCTAGTCAAATCATCAATGTTAAAGATTCTCATGCGAATCTCACCATCAACCTGGAGGAAACACCATCTGAAGAATCTCTGATTTCAAAACTTTTGCGTTGGCTTGTTGCTTCTGTAATTCTCGGAAAGCTTTCAGGGAAACTTAATGATGTAAATGATGGACTTTCTGAAAAATCAAGCTTTAAAACATTGTTTTGTTGGTTGGCATATTTTGAAAAACGGTGTGGAGAAAGCAACGAATTGGGATTTGATTGTGAAGAGGTATTAGCTTCGTCAATATTTTACCTCCAACAGCTTCTTGGCGTGAATTTCACAGCGCTTCCTTCAGTTGTGTCTTCACTATATCTACTTCTTTGCAAGAGCTCAAAATTTTCAGGTATGGTACTTCAGGTGGTTTTTTATTTGCCTCTGGCATCTTGGTTTTATGCCTTTCCTTTTCCTTCCCAAGTAAATGTCTGCAAGATTTGTGGGTTTTATTTTATTTTATTTTATTTTTATTATCCTGGGGCAATGATAGTCTTCCTAATCTTGATGGTGTATTTTGAACCTGGAGCAGATGCAACACATGGCTATACATATTCACTATGCACTAAAATTCGTTGCCCACCTGAAGCTAATCCTGCTTGGAGATGGTAATATACTCTGTTGAAGTTTTTCTACTTTTATCTTATGGTGTGTTGATGAAAGGAATTTGACCATTCTTGTAAAATAAATATTCAAACAAATTGCTCCGCAACATTCTTTTTGCAGGTCATTCTGCCAACAATGGAAGGATCCTTCATGTGAGCCGAGTGAATCACAGAGAATGAATGAACAGCTCGCCTGTCAATCTCTTCTAGTGATCATCTCAAAAATTCTCGGAAAGAAGTCAACAGATGATCCACGGGTATACCTTAAAGATGTACACCATTCTGGTCTTTATGAATGGGAAAGGATCATAGCCGAACTAAAATTATAACTTAGGCAAATGTACTTTAATTTTAAATGTAAATTCAGTTCAGTTTTGTCGATTAATCTCGTGACCATTATTATATTTATTTATATGTTTGGTTTGCTTGCACGAAAAATATGTCGGCTGCATGTTGAGTTGGCCAACTGGCTGAAAATAGGGGGAAAGATATCCTAAACTGGGCATGGAGTTGATGTGTTGTGTGTACAGTGTGCAACTTTGCACTTGTTCCGAGTCTTTTGGCTTTTCAGGTTTCCTTATATATATATTAAAATAATTTAATTCTCACCCACCGGGATTATTTTTTGAACAATAATGAAAAGTGTTTTTCTAATAAATTGTTTTTTTTATATCAAAGTATGGATAATTGTTATAATTTATTTATTTATTTTCCTTTTCAAATGATTCATGAAGTGAATGGTAATTTTTATTTATTTATCTATCAAATAGACCGAATATTGTATAATTCATTTTCAATAATTTTAAAGGAATACATCTAGTGGTTAAGGAAGTGTATTTTTTTAGGTTTTACGGGCTTAAAATTTAAGAAACGCGCAATGAAATTCATTTTCTCAATACACTGAATTGATGTGTGAGTTCTTACAATTATTTGAAAATAAATGTCTAATCTCGATTATAGTAGAGGATATAATATTCCATATCTAATCTTTTGACATATCAAAATAATTTTAAAAAAAAATAATTTTTTAATAATAATATCTTCTAACAACAAAAACAATAGTAATAATTAATAAATAAATATTTGTTTGAAAGTGATATCGTTTTTAAAAAGTAATTTTTTGTTCATAAATATTTTAAAATAATTTTTATTTTATTTTTAAAAAAATATTTTTGATATTAACATTTGAAAATAATCTAAAATCATCAAAATATTTTAAATTTTAAAAAATAAAATAAAAAATTTAATTTAAAAAAAAAAACTTTTAAAATCAGACACCCCATAAGCCAAAAGTTACTATCGTTACTTTATTTACTACATGACAAAGAGTACGATAATTGTCGAGTTCACATGTGTGGTTGACCATAATAATCCTCAATAATTTCTGCTACACATCCACCTCTGCCGGTGTGTTTTTTTATTGCGGCTACGCGCATTTAATTTTAAACAGGGCTCTCTGTTATAAATAAATTTAAGAGATTAATTGATATATATACAAACATTATTTAGTTAGTTATTTTTGTTTTTAAAATCTATAATTTTAAAGTATTTTTCTCTTGAAAATATTTTAAAATAATATTTTATTATTATTTTAAATTGTTAACATCATTACACCAAAACAATCTAACACATATAAAAAATTAATTATAATAAAAAATAATATTTTAAAAAAACATAATTAAATCACAAAAACAACAACAAATCAATTCTCATTTAATATTTAATATCAAGTAATAAGAGCATTTGTTGAGGGAATTGGCATAATTGTTGAAGGGACATGGTTGAAATCACTTAATTTTTAGTTTGGATTGAAACTTTGGATTTGATGTTTGAGGTGATTTGAGATAGCTCTCCCCTCTGAAAAACAGAAAATTAAGAGAAAATCTGTCATTTAGATGGGACTCGAGAGGCGTAAAAAGTCCGCTAGAAATGAAGAAATACATGTTACTTTTTATAAATCCAAAAACAACTAATGAGGTGATTATAATTTATTTTTCATAAGTTTATCCTAAAGTTCATATAACTAATTTAAAGTGAAATAATTTTTGACATAGTATATGAAAATTATTTTAAAATACCAAATATTTTTAATTTAAAGTAAAAAATAAAAATATTTTTTTTAAAAAATATTTTTGAAACGTAGTACCAAACATGACCATATCACAACTTTTAAATGATAATTATAATTTTATAACATCTCATAAGGGTTATTGTAATTTACTTTTAATTAATATAGTATTTTACTTTAATAAATTTAAATTTCTTAAATATGACCTTCTAGTTTTAATTTAAACATAACTATAATAAATGTAAACTTCAATTAGTTTCATACATTAAAAGTCAAGCATCTTGCTATATTCTGATTATGTATACCAAAATTGCATGCTGATAAGGACTTCTTACCCTACTAAGTACTACCTCTTCTCAAATCCAAACTCAAAATGGTAAATAGGGTTTTATTTATTAATGATAAAAGTTTTTTTTTTTAAATTTAGTCGATATATCTCAAGACTCCTAATCAATCTTATTTTTAAAATTAAATTGATGTTTTTATTAGAAAATAGTTAATATATTATAATTGGTTTCTATTTGGGTCAACTAGATCACCGAGTCAACCAAAGTTTTTGACGGGGTCATTTAAGTTTTTATCTTTCCATAATTTTTTTAATTTTAACTTATTATGGTTTTAGTTGGCTAGGTCTGGGTCGGGTTAATCTATCTATCAACTTAGATTGAGTTTTAAAATTATACTACCAATGAATAAAACGATTAATATTAATGTTAAGAGGCAAATCTTTAATAGGTTGTTTGAACCAATTTTTTATTTTAGTTATATTTAATTATTTTTTTAATTTGAAATCAATTGATAATAATTTGAATTTATTTATTTGAAAGAAATAAAATTTAATATATTTTATTTTCTATATTTGTCTTATTATTTTTTATTTTATTTATTCAAAAGTATTTTAAATTTTTTTAGATGAGTATACTAGAAAAGTTAATTTTCATTATAATTTTTTTCTATTTAGAATTGTAAATAAGAGAATTGATATTTAATTTATTTTCTTAATATTTTTTAAAATTAAATTTTATTTAGATAATTTCAAATATATATTTTTTAAATTTATTAATTGAATTTAATTATGGGAATTTATGATATGTTTTATAAAACTGTCTTTTCAAGAAAAAAGATTAATATGAAAACATGGGGAAGTCGAACATAATCATTATCTCCTACAGTCCTATACTCCTACTCCCTAGAAAAAAAGTAAAAACATACTTCCAAGAAAGAAATCATGGGTCCATGACAAGAAAAGATGTTTGACATCGGTCCTTTTTTCTGTCATGTACGTGGCCCTTGTATCACGGGAAAATCTTTCACCAAACCAGGACAAACCTGGCTAGTTACCACCAGTTCAAGCAAAACAAACAATATAAATTGTCTGGTCTCTCTTTCATAAAATAATAGTAACTAACTGAAAATCGAACAATGGAGCCAAAACTGGTTTTACTTGTGTTTACGTTAATCTCTGCAACTGCTACCTGTGAATACATTAGACCTCCACCTCGAAAGACCCTTCATTTTCCTTGGGATTCGAAGTCGTCTTCTCATCCCCAACAGGTTATCTTCTCATCCCTCTTTCTGTTCTGTTGGCACAAGTTTTAGTGTTAAAAAATGTTTCTTTTCGAAATCTGATCCGGGCTTTTTTTGTTTTCTTCATCTGGGTTCTTTCGATGAAAAAACAGTTTCTTGAATTGGATAAAGTCAAGAAAGAGTGTTACTTTTGAATGCGTTGAATTGTTGTTGTTTGGTTGCATTGGAACTCTTGATTTTATTGATGTTGGTGGTTGTTTTATTGCATTTGATTTGGTGGGTGTCTGTTCGGTTTAATTTCATGCTGAATTTACCCCCAAAAGTTGTTTCTGGGATACTTTTCTTGTCTGTGACAGTTTGGAATATTTAGGAACAATGGTTTTTCTGGGTTTCAAAGTAAATTATGATGCTGATTTGGTTTTGAAAAAGTGCTTTGTCTGAATGAATCCCTATTGCAGGTGCACATCTCTTTGGCTGGAGACAAGAACATGAGAGTCTCATGGGTCTCCAATGAGAAATCTTCCCAGTCCATGGTTGAATATGGAACTTCTCCCGGAAGATACAGCAACAGGTCTCAAGGAGAGAGCACTTCGTATAGCTATCTATTTTACAGCTCCGGCAAGATACACCACACCGTCATTGGGCCACTGGAAGATAACACGGTTTATTACTATCGATGCGGCGGAGAAGGTCCTGAGTACAAGCTCAAGACCCCTCCAGCTGAGTTCCCTGTTATGTTTGCCGTGGCAGGAGATTTAGGCCAAACGGGGTGGACTAAAACGACACTGGATCATATTGACCGGTGCAAATATGATGTTCACCTGCTTCCCGGAGACCTTTCATATGCTGATTACGTGCAGCACCGGTGGGACACGTTTGCCGAGCTGGTTGAGCCACTTGCCAGTACAAGACCGTGGATGGTGACACAAGGGAATCATGAGAAGGAAAGCATCCTGTTCTTTAAGGATGGTTTTCAATCCTACAATTCTAGATGGAAGATGCCATTTGAGGAGAGTGGATCAAGCTCAAATCTTTACTATTCTTTTGAAGTTGCAGGGGCTCACATTATTATGCTCGGCTCATATACAGATTACGATGAGCACTCGGATCAATACAACTGGCTCAAGGTTAGTTGATTTTTATACTCTTACAATGTGATCTTCTTACAATGTGATCTTCTTTCCTTATCTGTTTACTAACAAAAGGTTCAATAAACTGGTAAGAAAATGTGAATCTGTCATAATTGATCAGAAATACAGAATATTCTAGTAGCTTCTAATATTGGGGTTACACTGTCATAATTGATCTATACAGGCTGATGTTGCAAAGGTGGATCGAAAGAAGACACCTTGGCTACTCGTACTATTCCATGTCCCATGGTATAATAGCAATGAGGCTCATCAGGGCGAAGGGGACAGAATGATGGCAGCAATGGAGCCATTACTTCACGCTGCTAGTGTGGATATTGTGCTAGCTGGCCATGTCCATGCTTATGAACGCACGGTATGGTATAGAATTTCTCGATGAGAATCGTACCCTGAACGACGACGAACAAGAAAATTGTTTAGGAGTTCTTGTCTGCAATTGCTTTTACATTTCTGTCATCCTTGATTTCACGAAAGATTATAGATGTTTGATTTCATGAAACATCAGTTATATTATCTGGCATTCTCTTTGATAGGAACGTGTGAACAATGGAAAATTGGATCCATGTGGTGCTGTCCATATTACGATTGGAGATGGAGGGAACAGAGAAGGTTTAGCTAACAGGTATGTCCTTCCTCACTTCAACAACTTTCTGCTCTGAGCAAACTTTTATAGGACCAAAATATTTTGAAAAAATGATGTTTTCGAGATGAGTAGTTCTTTGTCTTGCATGGTTATCTAATGAATCTCAATCTATTTCTCTTTATATCATTAACAGATACAAAAACCCACAACCAGCTTGGTCAGTCTTCCGTGAAGCAAGTTTTGGCCATGGCGAGCTCAAATTAGCGAATTCAACTCATGCCTACTGGAGTTGGCACAGGAATGACGACGACGAGCCTGTTAGATCAGATCAGGTCTGGATAACCTCATTGCAGAGTTCTGGATGCATTGCTGAAAAGAAAGATGAACTGAGGAAGATTCTCACAGGACCTTAATGCTCAAACTTTTGGTTCCAGACACACTAAAATGGGATGAAACTTCACTCTGGCAAGATCAAAGTAAACAGTCGTGATACAGTCTACTATGCCTATCACATTCAAATGGATAAAATTAAGCCATCACCTCTTGTCTGTTTGATCCATGTTGCCCATGTACGACCGACTGGGGTACAGAATATAGTAACGTCACTAGCTGTTGTTGTATTTCATTTACTTCTTATGAAAGATAATTTCAAGTTCCACCTAAGGATGCTGTTCTTCCTGAGGTGGTTGGCTAGTAGATGGCCCTCTAGATATCTCTACTTGCCTAGAGAAAAAAAAAGAAAGAACGGTGGTTACACCACATATAATTTCAAGAGTTTGGTACCCAAAATCAGCACAATTTTTTTTTATTGTCTCCTAGATTGGTTGATTCAGGTGAAAGAGCTATGAAACAGTATTCTTGATCCTCAAATAATGGTCAAAACATTTGAACGAAGAACTATTGATCAGCCTGGCAGGTGCTCCTGTCTATAAATGGGTTTAACCGCAACATTTTATTTTTCCATTAAAAAGCACCACCGATTAGATAATTTAATTTAAGGGGTCAAGCTTCCAAGTCAAAGTTAGAAATCTTGAGTTCATATTCCGCTGGGATAGGGATAAAAGGCAATCTTGTGAAATTCAATAAGCTAAAGCGGCCACCTTATGGAACAAAAAGAACAACTCCTTGATGGAATCCAATATCTAATATGCTTACCAATCCTACCAAAAGGAAACGAAAGAAGCGAGCGAGCCAATTTCTTGTACGTCTTAACATGTACCTAATTTTATATGCCATTTGAAATCCTCAAGCATTAACAGCATGGTATCAGAACTTGAACAGGATAAAGAGATTTTTAAGAACCTGAGATGGCATAATGACTCACGATCACAATTTAAATAGAGTTTCACGCAAGAAAATACATGAGTTCTTGCAATGTGATAAGATTGTACAAATCAGGCCTCAATTTTAAGCAAATGGGCAAACACTATAGTCCTTTACGTAAAGGAGGTAGTGGATACCTTTCAGCATTCTAACTGTCAACCAAACAAGTGACGAAGGATGGTATCTTGCTGGTTTGATCAGGTAGACCAAGCTAATCCATGTTGTCTCAACCAGCTGAGCGTGTATACTGCATAGAGAACAAGCAAACTCCAATCAGAAACTGACTGGAAATTTTCCAAGCAGCAATCCTGGCTAGCCAAAAACACAGCCTAGTCAAGTATCTCAAGTTTGAGCTCAGGCAGCTGATGATTCCAGTTCCTGGTTTCTCTTGCCCCTCCAAAGAATAATCTGCTCGTCCTTGAATAAAATAGGAACACAAGGCACCAAATCCTACAGTTGGGAATAAAAGTTCATGCGAGACATTCATGCATAATCTTATAAATAACAAAATGTAATGCTTGAGTCATACTCGTACCTTCAGTTTCACGCCAATCTTTTTGCAGTCACTCATACCCACATGCTTGCAGTCTAGTCTCACAACCTCCTCAGTTTCGAAAGCATCCCTCACTCTCTCAATCACATTTACATACACACCATTCCTGGCTGAACACAAATTCACAGCATTCAAAATTAACACACCACTTTCTGAGTTTCATCAAGGGCAGAGAATTCAATCCTAGATAACACATTTCACTTACTGAGTTTCATCAAGGGCAGCGAATTCAATCCTCTGTTTCTCATTTCTTTGGTCTCTTCAAACGTCAAACCATCAGCCACATTCTTAACAAGCTTCGGATATATAGGCGCATAAGGCTTCCACAACATGAGGGGAATAACAGGCCGGTTCTCAGGACCATAATTTCGACCCCGATACAAAAGAAGGATATTAATGTTCCTATAGATAACCTTCCCACCAGATTTATCCTACAAAAAAGCACCGTCATCTACATGAGATAACAAACACCAAAAACTATGCATGATTGGTTGATACGGTGAATTCCAACTTTATACAATAAAATTCTATGAGACTTTGTATTTAGTTCAACACCTCAATATGGAAGCAAACATTGTCCATATCAAGAGTTGGTACTCCCAAACACTTGATCCTCACAGCTTCAGCTCTCTTCCAATGGTTGTGAATATCATCCAACATATTGTGAGTAACCCCTCCCTTCCCTGCCACCAAGATAAAGCAAACAAATTGATCAAAACAAGAAGTCGTTCATTGGGCATGTAATATACGAGATGTCATTTTAATGCAACTAAATTACCCAAATTGATTTGCCTGGAGCAATCACTATGGCGATACCGCTCCACAAGCTCCGCCACCTCCTCCTCCGTAAGTGGGTCCCCAAGAACCCGATTTCTCTCCTCCATTAACTTCTCCATGTCCGTCTCCAACTGGGTCGGGGCAGATGTGCCAGTCCATTTCCTATCAAGGCGACCGGGTCCGAATGGAGAAAAGCGTTTCGGCTCACGATACCCAATTGGCTCAATTGCAGGATTTGACTCAGAATATGAGTATCTGAAGTCAAAAGGAAGGTCCGACTTTACAGGGAGTCCCGGGTCGTTATTCGGGCCAGGCGCTTCTTTCGGCTTGGTGGTGTTTTTGGGTTTGGGTTTTTTGGCGAGAGAAAATGGTGGGTCATATTGGTCTTGAGAGAGAGAGTGGTTTAGGAAGTAAGAAACGTAGAGGGGTTTTGATTTAGAGCTTTGGGTTAGGGTTTTGTGAAGGAAAGAAAGGAACTTTACTACCATTTGGTGCAGCAGAAGGTTAAATTACACTGCTGTGTCAAAACAAAAAGCTCTTGAGAGTTTATATTTAAACAATCAATGACGCTTCAAAGTGTAAATCACACAATGAAGTCACTATGCCTTGTTCTATGCAGTAAAGAAGCAGTCTTCATTGCTAATAGCATAATGATTTCTTCTTTGTTTTTTCTTTTTTGCAAGCGCGAGTCCATTGACAAGAACGAACATGGCAGAAGACATTGCTTCTACTGCAATTAAGTGAAGAACTATACAATTTATTCATTTTCGCAGGTTATTAAGCTAGCCTGCAAGAGCATGCTAACTAATCCAAAAGGTTTCATAAGCAGTAATCTCAGATGTCCCCTGTTCTATCTATGAGGAGAGACTAAGCTTTAGAGAACATAAACCAAGCTCTGTATATGAAAACAGGCCAGATAACTAAAAAAAGAAGATATGTCGCATGACGAGATGGTAGAATGCTTACAATTTACATAGTAAATCTCGAGTTCAAGTTAGAATATTTACTCAAATTCAAAAGAAAAAGAAGACTCTACCATCAATCAGCCAACTAAACTTAATATTGAAGTGTATTAAACTTACTAGTCCTCCCATAAAGAGAGAGAGAGAGAGACCCTGCCCTAACGATCTTTGTCTCTCTCACTCACCAAATGAAAGATGGCAGTGACAGAATGTCTTCTTTAAGACTGAGACCTTGACTTCATTGCAATGTTGCACGGCACTGGTTTGTTCGTTCTTGATTTTCTTGCCCAGATAGTGAAAGAAACTTGCCCTGATTGTATTTTCTTTCACTTGAAAAAAATCGATTTTTTCAAAGAGGGTAAGAGGAAAGTAAATCCTACTGAAAAAAATCAGTTTTGAAGCTTAAGATAGCTTTCTGGTGGTGTTAGCATGATATTGAGTGTTTGGTGAATTAATAAATACACCAAAAGGAGAAGAGAAGGAGATATCTGTGTAAAGAAAGCTCAAGGACTGAATGTTCATCGCAAGATCATGACAGTTGCTGAATTTATAGATACAGTGAAACCGTCTTACTAATTTTCTAGTATTTGTAATTGCAATCTTCTACGATCCATTGACCAATTCATTTATTCTGCATGAATTTGAAAAAGGTTAGCTTCTTGGATCGATCGATCCCATAAGGTAGCTAAGCTGCTAGTCATAAAGAGCATATCTTTTACTATGTCAAATCAATGCATGCTTTTTGAGGTAGATTACATGAACTTCATCGTACTTCAGAATTTTGATACTGGAGAATGATAATTTCATTAACGAGGAGAATTGTAGAATGAGGTTTGGTTAAGACACAGAAATATAACGTTTGGTTACACATTAACTACAGTTTTTATTGTCACTGGTCCCATAAAGAACTGAGACTGAACCACAATTTGTAAAAAGCAATGAAAACTTGCTTTAAAACCTGCTTTAAAACCTGCTTCTCATCACTTCTCCACCGACAGAAAAATAATTGATGATTGTTGAATTTCCCCCATGAAAGAACACTCAGCAGATCCTCTCACCATTGTTAACAACTGTAGAGAACAAATACCTACCTAATCTGTTGCTATGATAGCACAAATTATACTTCTCTTCTCTTCTCTTCTCTTCTCCCATTTTCATTTTCATTTTCTTTTTACTCGTGTCAATCTATTTTCTTTAGATTACGTTGCCAGATTTGCTCGACAAAAAGTAAAGAGTAAGTGGTTACTGAAAGCTCATTCATGCAGTGATTTTCCCTTTTGTTTTCAAATTGAAATGTTATTTCCCCGCACCCCCTTCTTCATTTCTCTACAAATCAAAATATTAGTTCACCTAGATTTTACAAAGTTTTCCTGACAGTTCTTTACTGTTTTTTGTTTCTTCGCAGGAATAAACAACAAATCTGTGATGGGAAAGTTAAGGAATCAAGATTTTGTGACAAGATTTCGACCATGAGTTTTGTTAAGGAACCATCTCACCTAAAAACTTAAGCTGATAGGTAAGGTCCTAGAATATGATTTATATTATTTTTTAACACACCCCCTCAAGTGAAAGCCCTTTGGACTTGAAACTTGTACAAGCTCACACTACCTTGTGCTTGATTTTATCAAATAGAATGGGGGTTTTGAGATTCGAACTCTTGACCGCTGGGTCAACAAGGCTCTGATACCATGTTAAGTAACCATCTCATTTAAAAGTTTAAACTGATAGGTAAAACCCCAGAATATGATTTATATTATTCTCTAACAAGTTTCAACCTTATCTTCATTCCAGAAATTGTCTTAATTATACTCGTTTCTTTTGTTCTTGAAAACTCATTCATGCAGTGATTTTTTCTTTTATACCAAGTTTTTGTGTAATATTGTTTTGTAATAGTTTAATTACTTTGTTGTATAATTAATAAACTTTTGATTGTTTTTAAATATAAAGCAATCATTAATCATGTTGTTTATAAGAATCGACATGTTTATAAGAACTAACAAGTTTGCATTGCACATTACAAAAGCATGTGACTTGCCTAAATTTTGCTGTAACTTACACCAAATATTTTGTATGAATTGTTGAGATTTTGTTATATATGGTATCAATTCTTTGATTTTCAACTACTTGCTACACTTAGTAATAATTTTTTTTATAGTCTTTCAAGTTGATCGAGTTGTTTTAAACAATTATATTTTGACTCATTATTTGATAAATAAAACTCATTTTGATTTTTATTTTTGTTTTGGTCTATTAGTAATGCTCATTTGCTTTCTATTTTGACTAATCTTTTCCCTGTAAAATTTTTCGTACATCAACCTATTTAACATTTTGTCAATGGTGATGTATTGATGAGTAGTTATAAAAACATCATATTTTGTAATCATTTAAATTACTAAAGGCTCTTCCAAGGTATCTTAATTTTGAATGTAAGTGTTGTTTTCAATTATATCCTAGTAAACACTGCGGTTAACCATAACTAGATATGAGTACTATACATGTGTATATTCAGTATATATTGTCTTATAGTTGATGTTACACAATGATAATAGGCATGATACATTTACTTTAAAAATTTATGCAAGCACTTCCAAAGCTAGCTTTAATTAAGATTTAAAATTTACGATAATGATTGCAATTTATTTGTATGAATCTCATTGAAATTGATGTTGTTTTCAATTTGCTATATATTGTAAATACTGTTTTTTTTTTTTTTAAATGCTTCATCCTTTTTTCTATAAAAATATTGGCAATAATAAATTATAATATCAATTGTTATGTAGTGATATTGTTATCAATAGTTGATTTTTTGTCTCTTTAGTTCATTGTTGTTAATGCTTATAGGATATGATGGTAGAGTGTTATTTGTATTGAAAAATTGCTTTTATGTAACATTTTTCAACCATTGAGTACAATTATAGTAAACACGTAAACTGTGTTAAATTGACATTCATGTTGTTTGATGATATTTTGCTAATACATTGCATAACCAAATTAGTTTCTTCATAGTATTCGGTATTTGTTTTAATGTTGATTTTTTCTTGTTTTAAAAGTTTTAGAAGATATAATGGAAGGTCTTAAGTCTCTGGATAAGGTTGTTTGGACAAAAGAAAAGCTGCCTACATTTTATGATTTATGCATTAATATCAGTGACATGGGAATAAGACTAATACTCATTTCAATAAAATAGATTGGAAATTTATTACATCATCATTTAAAGAACAAATAGATCATGCTTTCACCAAAACCTAGCTGAAAACAAATGAGATGGATGTAAAAGGAGTTGGAGAATATGAGCGAAAATGATTGCTAAAATTGGTGTGAGCAAAAGTAATGAATTATGAATAATATTGACTAGTGATGAGTGGTGAAAATTGAAAATTCAGGTTAATCTTTGTCAAACTAACTATTTAATTAGGTGTTATCATGTTTTATAACATTTGTTTTGACAATGTTTTATTGTTGATCTGTATTTCTTTTATGTAGAAAATTAGAAGAGTTAAAAAATTCAGATGTAGTGGTATTGAGCCATCTTTGAAGTTTAAATCTGATAAAATGTACTCCAATATTATTACTACTAGAGATTTGTATGAGCACCATCATCTGGAGTACTTAGTGGCAATTAAGTTGATTTGAGCACAAACAATATTAATATTAATGAGACTGGTTTGGAAAAAAGAAAAAAAAGTGATTTAAAAGAGGATGAGATTCTGAATTTTAAGAATGATATTTCTCGAATGGTTGGTGGGGTGAATATATTAAGCAATAGCAACACAAAGAGTAGTGACAAAGAATTTCTGAGTTGAGAGTTAGAAAAAAGAAGACATCTGAAATTGACGTTCAACTATTGTTAATATGAGATCAGCTACTTGAAAGCATGTCGACTAAGAGTGATTCCATGTCTTTGCATAAAGATCAACAAGGTTGTATTATTCTTGAGGTTATGGATGAGTTCTACTTAATACCTATTTCATATCTAATATTTGAAGTTTATACATATCACAACTTCTACAAACAATTATACTTGAAGCATAATATGTGCAAAATATATGTAAATAAGCATATTTCAACAATATCAACAAACAACTTGAAATTATTGATGCAAGACATCTTTCAATTCTTTCTATATATGGGGGGATGCACAAGTTATGTATATACCAATAAAAATAATTATCTCTAGAACAAACATCCGGATTGATCTTGTTACAAGTAAAACATTTTTGTGGTCATAACAAGTTTGTGATGAAGTTATTCTTCTAAAGTCTTTGATTTTTTAATATACTTTACTTTAATTTATGTTTTTTTTCTTCAACACTTGTCATGTAGTTGTATTTACATGTAATGAAAGATATAGATGATCCACAGTTTAATGTTACATTTAACAAAAATTTTGACAACAACTATGAATATATGATGAATCATATTGTAAAACACATTAATTATCATGATTGTGAAAGTAACAATGACTCATATGGTGATGGTGGAAATGACAATTATGGAAACAACGACAACAACGATGATGGCGATGGCCGATGAGAGTGACAATGATGAGGATGATTAATTTTTTTTATGGAGTCAGTATGATTCATAAAAACTAATTATATGCATGACTAAATTTATAAACATGTATTATATTAATTATATGCATAAAAAATCATGTATGGTTTCATACAATACAAGAATGCGTAGGTTGAACGATGTTTTAAGAGGTCATTGGAAACAAGTGGTAACATGTTTCAGATGGATACAACCACTTTGTTGAGTCCGTGTAATAATTTAGAAACACGTTATGGCTTAAAATCTTAGGATGAACATTATTGGAAAGGCAAGAATGTTTCTACAATAGCAGTAGAGGCATCAAATAGGGAAGTGTAAGAAAGATTTCAGCAAGAGAAGCTGTTAGTAGATGTATAAAAGAAATCAACAACCTAGATTACAATGTTCTACAAACACAACTCAATTCTGCAGTGTAGGTAAACATATTCCTTCGCCTACACATCTTTCTATTCTGGCACCATCTCAAAGATGATTAAATGCAACAGTTTATCTTTCCATCAGCCTCGATCGAGTGCAAATCTGCCTTCGCATTTACTTGTCAAGACAGTAAAGTGAATTATCAGCTGTAAAACCATCAGTCACAGCAAATTACCATTATTTTTTGGCAGTTTTCACTCAAGTGCTAATGTTTTCTGACCAGGGACAATTCATTTCTGCTCCAGAATTCATAAATGCTGAAACATTTGCCTAGTCTTATCGTCATCATGCTCACATGGTATAAATAAACCGAGTATCTTTCTCAGAGTAATATCAAGACAATCACAGGTCCATACACAAACTATCAAATTTCATTAAGCCACATCAACTTTTTACAGTCTATACAACAGCAAGTCAGGAAGACATGAATGCATGAGTCAACAACATGATTCAAGATAGATAATAGATAAGAAAAAGCATCCCGAGTACCAACTGGATGCAAACGATGTGTTTTGAGGTTTCACAAGTCAGTGAAGTCACCTCCGAATCAAAATGGAATTGCATAAATAGGATAAAGTTACAGTAGCAAGTAGAATGATTACGCAGAAGAGAGCTTGCTGAGCCTCTCGTTTTTACATCTTCTTTGATCACTAACCATAGACTCAAAAACACCCAATAGATTATCCAATCCTTCAGGATAATCCCCTATTTCCTCCAATGCATAAACAATGCTCTCAATAGTAGACAAATAACCAGCTTTTGGTTGATGCCTAACCTCACTATACAGACTCAACCTATCCAATTCCAACTTCAAATGCGGCAAGAACCTCAACCACGGATTCTCACAATACATTCTCCTTGCCTTTGACCACGTGCCATCTAAAACAATCAAATTCTTCGCTTCAAAATCCATTGCTTTAAGACCATCAACATCCAATGCGTTCTTGCTAGGAAATAAAAGCACTGACCCTGGAGGCACTGCAACTTCAAACTCTTCCACCTCTTCCACTTCATCACTCCCATTCACCCTTCTCTTTTGCAACTTTTTAACAACAAACCCTTTTGCCAAATCATCAACAGCCACTTTTGAGGCCAAAATCTTATCTAAACTAAGCCTTCTTTTCCACTGAACATGAGGCATCCATACATTACCAATACTAATATTAGTAACAACTCCATATTTACCTACACTACAAGTAATCACCGGCTCTTTACTACCTTTAGTTACATGACTGGCATCAAATTCATCAGCTTCATTATCCATAACTTGATAAATATCTGAGCTTTTTTCTCCATTTTGACCCGAACCCGAATCATGACCCGGGTCAAACAAATGGATCATGAACTCGGCATCGAATTTAACATCAGAAACGGTGCTCACAGTGACATTTTGAAGGCCTAGTTTTGCGATTCTTGCAGAATTAAGTGCGTGTTTTCTCTCTAGACTGTGTTGGAGAATGGTGATGTTTACCTTGTTCTGAAGACCCGGATTCTGGATCCGAATGCAGAGACAGAGACTTGTGGGTTTGGAGCAAGATGGGCAAGTGGGTCGCTTTGATTTCAATTGGGTTCCTGGCGCTGCCATTAGGGTTTTTGAAGCGATTGGGGTTTTGGAGGTGGGAGATTTGAGGATTGAATATAACGAGTCGTTTCGGGTTGGGGTTTGGATCCGGCTACGAAAACAAACAAGCATTAGAGTTCTTGTGAAAAGCTGCGACGTTCTCTTGCATAGAAACCTCGAAACTATATTATTAATCCGAGTTTTGTATTAAATAAAGTTGATTTTTTTTTTTCCGGTAACTCGGATTGGTCTAGGTTTTGGGTTTACCATTCATGTTAGTCCTAATTTTACAAATATATTATTAATGAATGAATTTCATCCATTTTTAAAATATTATGTTCATATTTTTGCTCAAATTATACTTTTTTTATTTATTTATTTAAATGACGTTATTTTGTAGAAAATTTAACTTTTTACTAAGAATTCTAACAAAAAAATAAATTAAAACGAGCTTGCATTTTATTTCTTTTTTAGCTCTTCATTCATTTTCGGAAATTCATGGTTGTTTTAAGCTTTGCTTCTGTTTTCTTTTATGCCCCAAACCCATTAGACTTTGTTTATTTGGACATGTTTTGGTCTCAATGTTAAGCTTCTTTGTTATATATTTTTTGTCTTTTTAGGTTAGATGCCCTTATTTTATTTCTCAAAAAATTAATTTCAATGTTTTTAGTGATCTAGGTTTTTTTGTAATTTAGATGTTCGGATCAGCTTGCTTGCAACTCGACTAATCTCAAAAACCCTAAAGTGAATGACCAATTACTAACCTCTAATAATCCTGAGAATTGTGAGACTTAAATTGATGACCTCTAGGAAATAAACCTAGGACCAGATCACTGAGCTGCACCCATTAAAGTTGTGATCTAGTTGACTCTACTAAATTCAATCTAGTTATCACAATAATTTTTTTTTAATAAAACACTATAATATAGGGTTGATTGAGTGATCCGAATCTTTTTTCAAATTTGTTTTTTAATCTACAATTATAAATAATAGTGATTATGCTGCTGTTATTAATTATGCTGTTGTTGTTTTTGAAAAAAAAATCTTTATTTCAACTTTTTTTAAAATAAAATATTAATTTATTTTTAAAACCTTTATAATATCTCCATTGAACAACATTATATGTGATTTAACAAGTTGACCAAACAACACAAAAAAGGGGACACAAAAGAAGATGAAAAACTCAAAAGTTTAAGCTAGAGAAACTCATCAAGCAAATCTTTTTTATAGAATGCTCAATTTGTCCTTACTATGAAAATACAAGGACCATAGTGCAATAAATAACCAAATTTGATCACGAATAGCTCCTTCCCACCGTGCTTGCCACACTCCGATAATAAATGTTCCCCCGTCACTTTCTTATTCGATTTAAAATAATTAGATTTGATACGAGTAGATCAATGGTTAACTTGGTTTTTTTTAAATAGATACATATAATTATATATATATATATATATATATATATATATATGTTTTGACAATTTCTTTTTAATTTATTGGGTTTTAATTGAGTTTTATATCATGGGTCAATCTGAGATTTTTATTAAATCAAGTTGAATCAATTTTTTTTTCTTTCAATAACTCGGATTGGTCTAGGTCTTGGGTTTGCCAACCATGTTACTCCTAATTTTACAACTATGTTAGTAATGAATTAATTTCATCAATTTTTAAAATATTTTGTTCATATTTTTATTCAAATTATATTATTTTTTTTATATAAATGACATTATTTTGTAAAAAAAATAATTTTCTTACTAAGAATTCTAACAAAACATTTTAAAACGAGCTTGCACTTGTTTTTCTTTTTTCAACTCTTCATTTTCTATTCATTATCGAAAATTCATGGTTGTTTCAAGCTTTGCTTCTGACTTATTTTATGCCTCAAGCCCATTAGACTTTGTGTATTTGTACATGTTTTTGTCTCAATGTTAAGCTTCTTTGTTATATTTTAGGCTTAGCAATGTGTTTCAAAAACATTTTTAAAATTTTTTGAATTTTTTTATTTTTATTTTTACTTTAAATTAATTTTTTTTATGTTTTTATATTATTTTCATGAGCTAATGTCAAAATAATTTTTTTTATATAAAAAAATCATTTTGATGCATTTCTGAACTAAAAAAACTTTAAAAAATAATCTCAACCACACTTCCAAACATACACTAATCTCTTTGGTTGGATACCCTCATTTTATTTCTCAAGGATTTTATTTCAATTGAGTGTTTAGTGATCGAGTTGAGTCTACTAAACTCAAATCTAGTTCGTATAAAGAAAAAAAAGACAAATGAAACATTATAATATAAATAACAGACTCGATGATTCATGAGCTTATTCAATGAATCACATCTTTTTTCAATTCTGTTTCTTTAATTAGATTTGATAACTATAAATAATAATTTATAGTGATAAATAATGTTGTTATAAGAAAATATTTTTATTTCAACTTAAAAAATTTAAGTTGAAATAAAAAAATGAATAAAACACTATAATATAGATAACAACTTTGATGACTCATGCAAAGTGTTTTTATAGAATGCTTGATTTGTCCTTACTATAAAAATACAAGGACCATAGTGCAACAAATAACCAAATTTGATCACGAATAGCTCCTTCCCACCGTGCTTGCCACACTCCGATAATAAATGGTTCCCCCATCACTTTCCATTTACAATTAGAACTAACAAAGCGACCACGTTTTGTATAAATCCCTTGACGGCTCCCAGGGCAAATCAGGAAACAAAAACAAGAAAATCATTTCATTTCTAGCCGACCAAAAATAGTTGACTAACAGAAAAAAAATACTTATTCTTTGCTTGATCTGCGAAGAAAAAGTTTTGATCTTGGAAATCAAGAAAACTAAGAAAGATGCATGATTTCTGCTTCACAATCCCTTATGGTTTGGCTCTTGTGATTGGAGGGGTTATTGGGTATTTGAAGAAAGGGAGTATGACATCATTAGGAGGAGGTGCTGGCACTGGATTGGTTCTTATCATTGCTGGATACTTGAGTCTTAAAGCTTTTGAGAAGAGGAAGAACTCATATCTTGGTTTGGCTATCGAAACTGGTAAGACTCTTTTGTTTCTTCCATTTGGTTGTAGCTTTTTGGTCTGGTTCTGTTCACGTTCCTGATTGTGTCTGTACTTTGACCTGTTATGTGTTTGAAATGATGTTGATCTTGATAATCTATAGTAGGAATGAGTGAAAGAACGAAAAATTGAATGGATACAGACAGTATGTGTGAGGATTTCCATATTAAAAGAAAGGGGCATGGTGTTTAAGACTTGAAGTATCTATGGAGTAAATGAGGTTCTTTTTTTGATTTAGATGAGATGGTATTTATTATTGTCATGGGCTCCTCTTGGTTAGTGATTATATATGCTGTCTAGAAAATAGCATTAGTTTGTGGTTGGGATGAAGGGGTAGTGGCCTAGTGGGAATGGTCATCTGGGCTTAAGTTGATTGAAGAGTTTTTGTTTTCAATTTGAATCATCCTGAGTATTTTTGGTGATTGGAGCGTGCTCTAAGAGAAGTTGGTTTGATGATCGGGGTGAATGAAATGACCATTATTTTCCATTAGAGGGACTACGCTGCTCTCAAGTTTACTCCATGCGTTAAAATCCTTTGTGCGGAAAAACAGAAAAAAATTACCTTTAGTACAAGTGTATGTTTGTTGATGGTCATATGAATCCAAGAAAGGAAAATATCCATTTTAGCAGTTTATTTTGACTGAAATGTTAATTGGATTTTCTTCCCTATTCTGAATGTCAAGACTGGTGCTTTTGTTGATTGTCGAAGTGGAGGATAGAAATGCTTTAAATTTTTCTGCGAAGCTTCAGACCCTGATTTTTCTTAGTTGACAAGGACTGTTAAAAATGAAGAAAACATTGCATCCTTCTCTTTACTACTCAAGCTGTATTCATATTACTTGTCTTTTTCCAGTAGTCTGGAAATTTGTAATTATGTTCATTCATTCATGTGCCTTTGGAACAGTTTGTGCAGCCATACTGACATTTGTGATGGGGCAACGCTATATACAAACATCTAAGATGATGCCTGCTGGTATTGTTGCTGGTATCAGGTAAGATAAATCATGCCCTTTCATCTTCCTGCTACTTTCTTTTCTGATTATATGTGCAATGCCCCGATCATAGTAATTGATTAGTAGATGTAAAAATTCATGCATTTGCCTCATATTTTGTATACATCTTGTCTCACTTCTCATCCCCTTATATTCGACGGTTCTCTATTGTACTCTTTGCTTAGTATTTTTTCTAGTGTTCTCTGTGAAATATAAATCAAACGAGAGCTATTCAATCTGAGTTTTGGTCTGGAAATCTTTAGCCCAACCCTGTTCTTGTATGGTATAGGCATAGAACTTTTTAGTTCTCTCTTGTTTAGTATCTTTTCTAGCATGTGCTAGTGCCTAAAATATAATGGTTCCCACTGCTGTTGTATTGTGGTGTTTCTTTGCAGTGCTCTCATGACTCTGTTTTACCTGTACAAAATCGCGACTGGTGGCAACCACATTCCACCCAAGGCTGAGTGAAGGCTTTTGTGGTTTTTTATACAACTGATTTCAATAGATGCACTGAGATTGTAGAAACTCAAATATTTGTATCGAGAATCTTAAAATTTTGAACTGATTTGCACCATTCTGTGCCGAAGCTATTAAAAACATGTTTGTTTTGGCAATCCAACCATGGTTTTGAGAAATCCTCACAACTGATTTGGAAACTCTTTATCTTCTAGCACATGAGGGAGTTTTCACTTCCTTTGAAATCTGTACTCTTTTTTTCCATGAGAAGCATAGCAAAATGCAATAGAGGAAGAAAAATGAAAGAGTGGAAATCTTACCTGGAAGACTTTGGGCTTCAGATCTGCTTGTAAAGTTATTATTTTAGGTTTGGTTATTACATACATAGTCTTTATTTGATGTAGGACAAGGATGAAATTGAAGAGATTGGAAAAACCAGACCCTAGAAATTCACCAGGTTAAACCAATGCAAAAGAACTAGGAACAAGTCCATTGCTTTCACAACACTATCTACTTGTTCAAACTTATTTTTCCACAATTCACAAATCAAATTTGATGACAAGGGCAGCAAAGCATCTATCTTTGCACATTGACTGGTGCTTGTTAAATAATCCAAATAAATAAAGAGAAATACAAACATAAGAGAGGAGATTAGGGTTTTATATTGACCCACATGGATGATAGCTTTTTCACCGAACCATCGGAGTTGGATCCGACCAGATTCGACAACCAAGCTTCAATCCCACCTTACAGCTTTATTCCATTAACTCGGAGGAGGTCCTCGGAAGTGTCCAGGATATGAATTTGCAAAAATTGAAGACCTCGTTACAATCCATTATCTGGTCACGGAATTTCCATGGAAGTTATGTGCGGATACTAGTTTCATCAGGAATCCAAGGCTCATCCCATCGGAAGGGTTACCGATCAAAATCATACCAAAGAAATAGAGTGATAGATGTGTTTTGTCTCCCTCCTCGCCCTACTTCAGAAAAATAAACTGTAATGTGAGCATATCTTGTAGCACTTCCTGCGCGTACGCTTTTTTTTGTTCATAATTTATGTAATCTTTTTTCCAGTATCATATGATTGTTTGGTAACATAATATTATGTTTATGTAATTGTTATAGATAGATATTTTAGAAAACTTTAGAATATACATTTTTATATATTTTAGGCATGTTTATAAATTATTATTTTTATCAATTATTATTACTTGATAGATCCTTGTGCTTCATTGTTTCATATATATACTTTAATTTTCTTTTTAGTATTTTCTAAATTCATTGTCTTGGGAAAAAAATAATCTTCTTTTTAGAATTTTTTGTGGTTGGTGTGCTTTAGAAAAAACAAAAAAACTAATACATTCTTTGAATTTAGCATATGTTCTTGTCTAGAAATTCATCAACAATCAATAATAATAATAATAATAATAATAATAATAAGAACAGCAATAAAGTATACTTCCTCATATCCCGTCATAATCATCAATTCACATCACCCCAATAATTCAATTGACTGTCAGCAATCCACATGATACAATTCATTTAACTTATAAGATTTATCACTTGTATATTTTTGTGGTTGAATATGTTTATCAAAATGTTTTTTTATTTTGAAAAATATATTAGATTAATATTTTTAAGTAATTTTTAATTGCTTTAATGTGTAAATGTTAAAAATATAAAGAATTAAAACAATTATTTTAACGTATTTTTAATTATTATTTTTTTTAATCGAGACAATCGCATCACATGCAAACAATAACACGAGAAACAAATTCATCTATGAGAAGTGCAATATGGGGATCATTTAAGAAAAGAAAATTAGTTTTAATTCAATATATACAAATCAATTCGAGATATGGTTAAAGGATCTCATAGGTGAAAAGAACAGAAGGGTGCTGTTCCGCATCAAGATCTGATCATCAGTTGCCTTTTTTCTTTTTCTTTTTTCATGGGTGTCCGGGTCAGTTTACATATATCTTAACTAATCCCACGAGCTATGAAATTAACGATCTGTTAAAACCTCTATTAATCTGACTAATGTTATACTCAAACTAGAAACTCCTGGGAGCAAACCCAAAAGGAATCAAACTGGTAATCCCAGAGGAACAAGTCTAAAATCTGACGGTGAGTCATACCATACCCCTTTGGGTTGATCATCAGTTGCATGCTTAGCAATCGTCATGACTGAGAAGGGAAATGAGGACAAAGGGATGCTTGTTATGACTGCCGGACATGACACTTCATCTATTTATAATCGAGCTTTAAGCTAACGAGCCTTGATTTTATGCAGCTATTCTTAACGGTATGCATGACCTATTCTTCTCTGAAACCGACAATCTGAGCAGCATAAACAGCACCAAAATGCAAAAATATTCTGAACATAAACACTGAAACGCATTGCATGTCGTTGATGATGATTATATTTTGCAGAACAAGAACAGATCACGATGGGCAAGCAGAAGGGACAGTTGTTAATTACATGGGAGGGCCTTGCTACGATGAGTTACACGTGGAGATTAGCAGAATGTTCCCTCCTGTCTCCTGTGGCTTCACATCTCACTAACCCTATCTTCTTCTTCTTCTTCAATCCGAGCAGCAAAATAAGTTCTTCCTTACATTTACCGGTACTCTTCATTTATGATATTTCGATATTTGGAGTAGGACTTCAAAGTCAGAGCAATCCGAGCAGCAAAATAAGTTACTGTGCATTCTACAAAATACTACTGTCAGCAAAAGATCAGTTTGTTTGGGCTCAAGGTATTAGAAGGTTATTCTCAGATAAAGTTGTTAGCATGTGTTGTTAGCTTGGCTGGCCTTGAATGATGGGTTGCCGACAAGGGTTATCCTTATTAGAAGGAAAGTTAATCTTCCAACTACAACATCTTTGCTCTATTTGTTTTTCTTACTTTGAACCTGTCACTCATTTGTTTTGAAACTGCCACGATTCTTGAAAGTGAAGTTCATGGTGAGATATGCTATTTCATTCTGGTATATTTGCCAAACTAGAAATAATTCTGGGTAATAAATATGACCCACACAGACCACAGCATACTTCCAGACCCGTCAAAGTTTGATCCAACCAGATTCGAGAACCAAGCTTCAATTCCACCTTACTGCTTTATTCCACTAGAAGGTGGCCCTCGGATATGTCCAGGATACGAGTTTGAAAGGATTGAAACCCTGGTTACAATCCATCACCTCGTCACTCAATTTACATGGAAGTATGATTTCTTCAAAAGGTATCCAATGCCAGTTCCAACTAATGGACTGCCAATCCAAATCATGCCAAAGACAAACTTTACATTCTAGTTTTCTAAATCTAAACAAAAGAGCTGGTCTAAACCAGTTTGTAGCAAAGAAAATGTTCTGGTATTCCAGCTTCGAGTCATGACTACTTGGCACTATCCCACTTATTATAGAATGGTTGCAGTTATACATTTGCTAAGCATCAAAACACTCAAAGCAGAGCAGATTCACTTGATCAAGCTAGATGATTTCTATCAAAACCAAGGACAAGATGTCCATATGAATAGGATGACAGCTACCTAACAGAAACGTGCAGCCTGTATGGCGTCGTAACGGAACTTGACAGAAATGTACAAGATTAGCATGAAATTGAACATGATAAATGAGATTTTGGAAGCATAAAAAATATTGGAAGTTGTGAGAAATTCTGTTAAAATAACTGATAGAAGTGGCAACTTTGGACCAATTCAGCTTGGGCAAAGGCTGCAATGGAAAGGAATGAGTGGAACAATCACATTACATGGGCGTAAATAGTCCGCCATGTGGCTACGTAAAGAATTAAAAGCTAAGATTTTATGTAGTTTTACACTATCATAGTCATATTTACATTCACTAACAAACCTTTTTTGTTTGGCTGCTTCCATGCATCAAATATAAGAATAATGCAACCGCGGGCATCAACTATGATTCTATAACAGCATCAAGAGATGAGAAGCCATTTAGCAGCTCTTTGTTCTAAAGTACTTTGGGGGAAGCGATGGGCACCTTTCATTCATATGGGGGTAAGGATCCATGATATTGTATTCTGGTAGTTCCATTCGATACTTACCTTTAATCTGACAAAATGGGAGCTTCACATCGTCTCCATCATTGCACCATTTTGGCAGGCGGCTTGAATTGTTTTCAAAAAACCTTAATGTGTAAGCATCTTTGATCTGCATTTTCATCAAGAAAATGAATACGTTCAGGGTATGGTGACAGGGAAGAGCAGAATACATTCAATCATTAAAGTTCATTAATACTAAAAAGTTTGCATACTGGTTTCTTTTTTTGTAAGCATATTGATGTTAAATATCAGTGTCTTGATTCAAACTGAACAGATTTGATTAAGTGCACTTGGAAGACTAACCGTAAATTCAGTCACTTGTACAGAGCTAGCAATTGGATCAAACAGTCCTGCTTCCTTGTACATTTCCAGAACAAAAGCAACACATGAGGTTGACTTCCCATCAGTATACAACCAATCATCCTGTTCGGGAATTGACAACAATTTTCCAAAGGATGACCCACGCTTTTCAACTTCTACCAAGATATCAGGAAGATCAAGGCCCTACATGGAGCACAAAAGTTAAAATCACTGTTGATAGAATCAGAACACAGACCGTTCAGAAGATAACCTACACCTAATTTTCTGATTACAGAAGAATAAATACACGCAGGCACTTGAAAACTCAGCTACACTCATCTAATCATCTTGACTCCCTCATATATGTGGCTTGGTGATTAAGAACTAACCATAACCTCTGGATATAGCTAACGAGATACAGGATGGGAGTAACAGGCTAATAGTTTGTTATCGTTTTAGATACAAATGACCAATTCCTAAAAATCAACCAGTTATTGATAGTATATGCATGTATATAATTGAACCATCTAAACAACTTAAATCATTTGATAAGCTAGTCAAATAGCATAAAAATGCTGGATTGATTTATAACGATACCTGAGTTCCAAGGCGTTTGTTCAAGGCTTCATTCCACATGTTGGCAGCATATTCAGGTTGTATGTGATTCCAAACTGTCATAAAAGAAGCAACCTGCAGGACCACAGAACTGGCAATCAAAACTATGTACACCAAAAACCTCAAAGTAAAGCTGTACATGCAAACAAAAGAATTGTTCTGTAAAACTTGGATAAAACTGACTGATGCTGCTGGTTAAACTTCTGAAACCAGTATTTTCACCAATTGGTTTTTTGGATATAATACTCTCCAGTACCCCTAGCAGATCAAATGCGCATCTTGAAATATTTAAGGATTGCAAACAAAAGAATCTGTAAAACATGGAAAACATTCTTTGACTGATGCTGCTGGTTAAACTTCTGAAACCAATATTTTCCCCGCTTGGTTTTTTAGGTATAATACTCTCCAGTACCCCTGGCAGATCAAATGCACATCTTAAAATATTTATGGATGATACTCATAACAGCATCTCAGTGAAATTCTTCAAGTTCTTTCAAGATGCCACATATGGCTCAAACTTGTCGATGGCAGTTAAGCATCATAAATGTTGCATGCAAATAAGCTATGTTTCTAGCTTCATTTCATCATGATTAATTATTCTAATTATACTAGACGTTATATCATATGAATTTACAACTTAAGTTACAAAGACATCAGCATACAACTTCAGTAGTGCCAGCACACCTCTCATAGAAAAATTAGGCAGAAACAAGAAAACTAACGGAAATGGAAAATATGTCATGATGACCTGTACTATAGAAATGAAAAAAATTATAGCAGCAGCATCAACATGGATACTTTCCCATACCACATGAGCATCCAATGGTGGTGGATAGTTCCCATCCAGAGTGTCTATCCAGCTGAATATCAAGTTATGATATCCATAAGGTCTTCCGTTCATGCTCAAAGCATACTCCCACGCAGCAGTCTCATTGAACTTAGCTCGCACATCAGGATGCAGAGGAAGCAACGCAATATGTGGATTTGAGTTGTCCTTATTCAGCTCATATTCCCACCATTCATCCCAGGGTAACACAGCAATAACATCTTCTCCCTGCAAAATGTACAAAAATGTTTAAATTAGCCAGACAATTACTGTGGCTATCTTGGTTTCTCCTAAGATAGCCAAGTGTCCAAAAAGAACTGAACACGAATGTTTTAAGGGAATGCCATATCCTGGGCATCACACCTTCACATAAATCATTGGACAAAGAATAGAAAAATAAAAATTAAAAGAGAGAGAGAGAGAGATGAGAAAAACCAAGCAGTGATGTTAAATGTTGTTTTATCAGTTATAGGCTACGCCATTGAAGTACTATATTGCAACATATTTTAGCTCGTTCCACTTAACTTACTTGTTCATTTTCATTTCCTGATTCACCAACCCATAGTTTTCCTTCAGAATCCCGTAAGCAAACAGCAGAATGACCAGCATAAGCTCCACTAACCCACTTCTCCAAAGTCTCAAAACCACCCCATCTTCCACGAATTTTTGATAAAACAAGGAAGTCACCA
Source organism: Salix caprea (assembly GCA_964035475.1). Lineage (NCBI taxonomy): Eukaryota > Viridiplantae > Streptophyta > Magnoliopsida > Malpighiales > Salicaceae > Salix > Salix caprea. Next base: position 2,992,693 of record OZ037743.1, read on the forward strand.
GAGTGAATATCATCAACACTGATGTTGGTAGCCCAAGGCTGAGGACGCTGTTCAAAGGTAGCTCCCATGTGTTTCTTCAGGAACCCAATATTAGAACTCTCGCCCCATCCAGTATTTGTAAATAAGGGAAAGACATCCCACAGTGCTTGAAGGGTTCCGAGCATCCCCGCATGCATAAGGAAAATTGAGACTCCCCGGTTTTTCACCTGAGGTCATTGAAAGAAAAGATCACAACAATAACTCAATTTAAAACTAGAAACAAAAGAAACTAGCTAACGTAGAAAATCCAGAAATGACAAGAAGTGGGAACTTACATATTCGTATTCAGCTTTGCTTTCCCACTCTTTAAACTCTAATGTATGTTCTCGAGATAATAAGTAATAATCCCATGTTACATGATAAGGAGTGGCAAAGACATAAATATCCATACATGTCCAGCTGTGAGCCTCGCTAACCTAAACAGCATAAAGGCACATTTCAAATCACTACAAGCGCAAAAAAATGTGACCACTCATAGATGCTAACACAGATAACCTCCCAAAAGTAAAACTTAGATGGGCTAACAGAAGTCAAGTTCTTTCCGTAAAAATAAACACATCCATTTACCAGATACCAATTCCTAAAAATCTCAACAAAATGAACCCGACTTCAAAGTAGATGAAGTAAAATAAAACTAATATACGAAGAAAAATTTAACAAAACTCAAATCCCTATCAACAAAACAGCTAGAAGAGAAAAAACCAGTCACCTCAAAACTTTATTAAAAAATATCACTTGAAACCTGGATTCGTGCTGTGGGAATTCAAATTCACCAGACATTCAAATCATGCAAACCATGTACCAAATGCTCCATATTTTCAGCAAAACCAACTAAAATGAAATCAAAACAATCACACCATATCCCCAAATTTACTTCCCAAATAAAAACAGACCCAACATGATTGCCAAGATAGTAAAAATGATCAAAATTTCAACAAAACAACCACACTAAAACCCCAAATCGACGTTTTCCACACCATGACAAGCTTCAAATCCACACTAAAATCTAATATCCAGATACCAAAACCTTCAAAATTCAACAAAAACATCAAAACTTCTCAAGATTTATATTTCCATAAAACAAGAATGTCCCACCATCAAATTAAAAACCCAGATAGCAAATCCCCCAAAATTAAATCAAAACCAACAACTTCAATAAAACCCAAAACACCAAAAATCCACATCCTTATTACCTTAAATATGGACTTAGCACAATTAAATTCAAAAGCCAGATAGAAAAATCCTCCAAACTTCAATAAAACCCGAACAAAGCCCAGAACTAAAGGTTAACATCTTTAATACCTCAAGATGAAGTGTACCACCACCAAATTCACTACCAGTCTTATTATGAAACTCCATCCAAGCCCGGTTCTCGTAAAAGCAAGCACCTTTCCAGTCACCGGTGTCATTTGAAGCAGAGGCAGCACCAACAAATGTGGGCAAGAGGTCTACAGCACCATTTAGGCGATTGAGAATAGGCCATGAAACTTGTCTTGGTAACAAAGGAAGCAAATCCTGAGGATGGAAGGGTAATTTTAAAGCTAGAGATGATTGTGGGGTAATAAAGAAAAGAAAGAGGGAGAAAGTTAGTAATGTTTTCAAAGAGAAAGATGGCTCCATGAGAGATTAAAAATGAAGAATTGAATTGAAAGTTGTTTGCTTTTGATTCTTTCTCTCTTTGTTTGCAGTTTCTATGGAGTGTGGATAGAGAACCAACAAGAAGAGAGGAGAAAATTTGGTGGTCATGTCATTCTCTGTCTTTTGCTAATTTCTGTGCTTTAACATCACTAGATTTATACTTTTTTGTTTTCTCCATGAAAGTACACGGTCTGGGCTGTTATGATTGGCTTGATTGTCTGATATATATATATATATATATATATATATATATATATTATTTTTTTAAAACTAATTTAACAATCAAACACTATTTTAAAAAAATATATAAAATAATTTAATATACTTTATAATTAGCAAAATGAACAAATTGGTGCCCATTCTATTATACTTGTTTCAATTTAGTTTTTTTTTTAATTAAGAATCTGTTTAGTAGTGAGTTTTAAAAAAACTGTAATTATTTTAATATATTTTTAAATAAAAAATAATTTAAAAAATAATAATTAATTCACTTCAAGTAAACCTAATTTTTCCAATCGAGTCTCCCATCGATTGATTTATTCATCTTCATATTGTTATCATATTAAATTTGTTTCGAAGTAATTAGGAGAATAAATAATGTATTTTTTTTATTTTTTAAATTTATTTTTAACATTATCACAATACATTAAAAAAGATTTATAATTTTTTAATAAATATTATTGCAATATCAAATAAACCTTAAATACCGTATAAATTATGTACCATGGTCACTACTTATTTTGGTGTTCTTCCCTTGTGTGATTTAATTATTCTTTTGATTAATTTTCTTAGTTTTACTAATTTCTTGATTAGTTGTTTACGAAAATTGATTATTTTCCTTCACATGTTGATTCTTGAAGACCGAGATGTTAAAATATTGAATAAAACAACATCTTCTTTTTTTTTTTAGTTAATGAAATTATATCTATATATATATATAGATATAATTTCATTAACTAAAAACAAGAAATCAACAATAGAAGAAATGGGTTACTTGTTGGCACAGAAGAAATGCTTCAAAGCATCATGAAAATTCCAATTTATATGATGCATGCCTCGGTTGCTTATTTTATTACAACACTCCATCTTAAGAAGTTGAGAAATCATACCACCAGGGGTCTATCCCAGTGGTAGTTAGAGGACGCTCTGTTCAAGGGATTGTGAATCGAGTATTTCAATGGTATATGGAGAGTGCTCTTTTTCATGACACCCTAGTTTGATCCCTGCCCGGTATGTCTGTCATCCCCGCGGTGCCTTACATGCTTACTGAATTTGCAGAATATTCAGTAGGTCTGGGGAATAGTTGAGATGCGCGCAAGCTGGCCTGGACACCCTGATTACCAAAAAAAAAAAAAAGTGGGGAATCATCGATGATGCCCATAGAGGCTGCTTGTCTACTTCTGTTTTTTCATGTTAATTTATGTGTATTTTAATTAATTTTATAAATTTTAAAATTATTAATTAATTTTATAAATTTTAAAATTATTAATTAATTTTATAAATTTTAAAATTATTGAACTTTTAAATTTTCAGTTATATCATATTAATAGCTATTATACTCGAAACTGAGACCACATAAACAGTTTTTAAGAGATTGATAGACTTGTATTAGCCGGTCGTCGAGCTTGGCACATAGAAATAACAGATAATTAAATAACGATGAGCACATTTTGTAACATGCAATCATCATCATTAGCATTGTTTGCTGTTTAAATAAGTTTTGCCGAATTTGAAAAAATTACATATTTAAAAAAAATCATTGTTTTGATATAATAATATCAAAATAATTTTTGAAAAAATCACTAATACATCTGCAAAAATATACTTTATGGAAGTTATATAACAACTTTTTTCTCTTTTAAGATTATGTTTGCTAATACTAGGTTGAGTTAAATTTTTCTCCATTTTTTTTAAAATCATATAAATTCAATTTTGATTTTAAAAAGTTATTATTATTATAATTTTAAAACTCGACTTGAGATTAACCGAGATAAGATTCAGGTCACAGGTTTTGAGAGTCAACACTGTTTGAACCGAGTAAACATATATATAAAACAATTATTATTATAGTTTTTAAACTTGACTCAAGAATAGACCCAAGACAAGGTTCAATTCATGGATCATGAGAGTTAACTTGACTGAACCAAAATCTTTAATTTTGTTTTGTAAAAAATTCAATGGGTTTTTTACTTGACTGGGTCAAGCTAATCACTTCTTTGATTTATCTTAAATTCTAACCAATTTAGGCTTTAGATCAACTTGTCAAATCAGTCTTGGTTTTATAAATATATTATTATAATATTATTAATTTCAACACTCCAAATAACTAAAGTAAAAAATATAAAATAAAATAATCTTTTAAATTGATAACATATATATTGAGGATAAAAGAGAATTTTTTATATTTTGTTTTGTCCACCATAACAAAATAGGATATAAAGACAATTAACCAAGCACTACTTTAAAGAGTTTTTGTAAATAATTCCTGGAACATCAAGCGGCTCTTGCACATTAGGGCATAGTTCGCCTTTGTAATGTTTATGATTTGTTTTTTCAATATATTTGGGTACATTTATTGAATGATTAAGGTTGGAGGGAAGGCTTGATATTGGCCACGTCATCTAGTCAAATGGAGGAGGGTTACAAATTGGAAAGTATACTATTAAATTGAGAAAAGAAATGGAAGGACCTCGATGTAAATATAAAATAATACAGGGGTGGGATTATTAAAAAATCAAGGAGGGGGAAGGTAGAGATTAGAAAAAGATATTCTTCTACTATCAGAGCCTGGTTTCGATCCAGGGACCTGTGGGTTATGGGCCCACCACGCTTCCGCTGCGCCACTCTGATTCTTGTTTCCGTTTCGCAACATAATTTATAAGATCTTTTTTTTCCTTCTCGTAACCCACCATTACTGCCATCATCCGTAGAATGCTGACATGTCAGTCAAGTATTTATAAATTTCTTAATTAAGTTTTAATAACTGTTCTTGTAACCGGCAATGTCACTAGATTCGACATTTGCGTTTATGATTGAGCCACAGTTTAAAATGTTTGATTATGACCATTTCAATTGAAAAACAGTTTTAGAAGCATGTTGAATGTATATGTTGTTGAAGTTTTATAATTATGTTAATTAATTTATGTTATGGAACCTGCTAATTAAGATTTTCACTTTGTTATTATTAAAAACTGAGCATTGTTGTTTAACCTTATGGTAATTTTGTTTGTTTAATTAGCTTATATTATTGAAGTTCTGTTTTGCATATAATTCCTTTGGATTTTGTATTTTGGAAAATGTATGGATGCAATAGATGTTTTTATACGAAGAGTATGTGTGGATGCAATTATTAATGAAAATAAGTTTTTTATTTAAATTATTGATAAGTGAATTTGATTACAGAATGATCAAAACTATTTATATCCACATGAGTGCATTATTGTAGGCATAATTAAATTAATCTTACTACAATTCTCTCCCATAAACATTGCATGATGAAGGATTTTTCCATATTACATGTTCATTTTCTTTTTTTGCTATTTAATTATATAAATAAACATTTAGATCCTTGTAAATATTATAGGTATCATTTACAAAAGTTTAGGTGTCGTGGGCATCTAAGTGATCATAAAGAAGTTTTTAATCAATATGAAAAACATATTAATCAAACGCAAGTAATTGTTTTTTTTATTAAACCTCAAACTCAACTATAATTTTACCCAAACACTTATATTTTTGTTATGAATCTCAACTAAAAGTACTTTTTATAAAACCGGTTTTTATAACATCAACCACAGTACTAAACACGCCTTTCATATCCTTCGGTAACATTTGGTTACTCTCTTGATATATAAAAGACAAATTGAGGAGTCAATCCATGACAAGACTCGGGTCACTAATGAAATTGACCATTGACCAAAGTCAACATAAAAACAAAAATGATTATTATCATAGTTTTTAAAACTTGACTCAATGATCGATCCCAGGTAAGGTCCAAGTCACGTTTAAAAGGATCAACCTAAGTTGACCCGGGTCAACATAAAATAAAAATGATTATTATCATAGTTTAATTTTTTTATTGAGGGGTCAACCGGAGCAAGTCCTGTCACGGATCAAGTGGGTCAGCTCGGATTGACCAAGGTCAATATAAAAATTATCATTATCGTAGTTTATGACTAGACTTGGGGGTCAGTCGGGGCATGATCCATGTCACAGGTTTGAAGAATTAGCACTGGTTAACCTGAGTAAACATATAATATAATAATTATTATCGTAGCTATAACACCTAACTCGGGAGTCGACCCAAGGCAAGGTTCGAGTCATTGATCGAGAGGGTCAACTCAGCTAACCCAAAATTTTCAAAAAAAATCAATGTGTATTTGACTAGACTAGGTCAAGTTAACTCTTCCTCTATTTTTTTTAAAGTTAAGATCAATTGAGATCTCAGATCAACCCATTAAGTTAATCTTGATTTTATAATTATAGATATTATAATATTATCAATTTCAGTTCACATTGTTCATATTTATGCTTTTTTTTCCCATCACATTTCGAAACATTTATTGAAGGTTCATATTTTGTACATCACTACAAACACAAAATTATGTTTTAGTCTTATTTTTTTTATATCTTTTTTTCCCTGTCTTTACAGCCTGTATTTCTTCCATATCAACCAAATAACCAAACACTATTTTAAAGAGCTTTTGTAAATCACTTGATAGCACAATACACCAATATCAAGCGAGCCCTTGTAATTAAAGCATGTTTCACATTGGTCATGTTTAGATTTGGGTACATTTATTGAATGGTTAAGGTTGCAGGGAGGGGAGGCTTGATATTGATAATGTAATCTAGTTTCAAATTGGAAAGGATGCTATTAAATTGAGAAAAGAAATGGAGTTACCTAGATGTAAATATAAAATAATACAGGGGTGGGGTTATTAAAAATTCATCGAAATAGATTAGAAAAGCTACTCTCTTATATCAGAGCCTGGTTTCGATCCAGGGACCTGTGGGTTATGGGCCCACCACGCTTCCGCTGCGCCACTCTGATTCTTGGAATTAATTTGCAGAACAAATATATATTTTATAATTTATGATTTGTCTTCATAGCTCCTTTCTGTGACCGTCTTTTCCTCTATTTCGCTTCTCTATTGCAGCAGCATCCATAAAAAAAATTACTAACAAAGAAAGCAATTCAGAAGTTGAAAACTTTTATCAAAACCCACAAAAGAAATCAACCAAAGAAATAATCTTTGATCAAGAAGAATGAGGAGGAGACCTGGTATTGGTGGGTTACAAACAGCAGCTGCTGCAAGGGTAACTGTTGTTTGATTCATAGATTTCCTTTCTGTTTGTTATGCTGTTAAATATTTGTTGTTGCTGAATTGTTGTTTTTATTTTTTGTTTCTATAATGCTATTGAAGGATCAATATCGGATACTAGGAGAAAATGTAGCAAAGCTAAGAACTGATCTTATGAAAGAACAGCTTGCCACTTTTCGTTCCCAGCTTGAAGAATTTGCCCGCAAACACAAGGTAAGCTGGTAAAATTATGTATATATTTTACAATTTTGAAGATGAAGGAGTTAGGATTTTTACTGCTGAAGTTGTGGGTTTTTAGTTCTGTTACGGCAAAGATTGATGAAGTTTTGGGCTTCTTTGATAAATTTGTTCCTAACCCAGTTGCTAACCTTGTATTACCTGATGTTTTTTGAGAGAAAATGAAGTAAAGAATAGTATGACTGTCAAGGTTGTGACTTTTATGGGAACTGGTATTGAAATGTTGATGTGGGCTGGTGCAGAATGATATTCGAAAGAACCCAACTTTCAGGACGCAATTCCATGAGATGTGTGCTAAAGTTGGAGTGGATCCACTCGCATCAAATAAGGGTTTTTGGGCAGAGCTGTTAGGGATCGGTGACTTCTATTATGAACTTGGTTAGTACTGTTTCTTTCTTGATTATTATGGTGCTGTTTGTATTGAAATGTGTTTGAGGTTTCGAGTGACTTTGATGCGAGACAAGGTGTATCTGTTCCTAGCAAAAATGTTATAAATGCATTCTAAGAACATTTATTTGCACTTTGTATTGGAATCATTTGACATGTTTCCAATAATACATCACCTAAGAGGCTATTTAACTAAAATTAATTACTTTGTTTTGTAATAAGACTATTGGTGGGTCTCAAATTTAGCTCTGATTTAATTATCGAGGATTGAAACCTGATGGCTGTAAATTCAAAGATCTTTGGGGGATTACCAGTTAGAATATTGTATTTTGAAAAACTACAGTCTCATTTTCTGATGTTGAATCGAATAATCTCTGGTGCATTATGTAATTCTTTGTTCTCGAGGTATTAGATTGTGACTTGGAAATCTTTTTGCTCCTCTAGTTCCTGCATTCCACTTTCGAGTCTTTATCTTTTCAGTGCATAGCATGTTATTCAATAGTGCTCTAAAGTGTTCATTAATAATAAATATCTACTTGGCTCCAGGAGTGCAAATTGTAGAGATATGCTGGGCAACAAGACCTCACAATGGGGGTTTGATCAACCTGCAAGAACTCTGTACTCTGCTTCGGCAGAAACGAAAAAGTGATCGTGAAGCTGTGTCAGAGGATGACTGTTTGCGTGCTATAAGTAAGCTGAAGGTTTGTAATAAAGGAGCTTTTGTGGTATGTTCAATTTATACTGTCTCTGTTTGAGAAACAAGATGCAAATGCGAGGTGAAGTTCTTCTACTGTTTTTTTCTTGGGGGTGGGGAACAGAACCTTTTTATGTATATGCTGTTTGCAAATTAGTTTAAATGCATAATGCTTGCTGTAAGATAGATTAGTCTTTGAATTTGCTTCCATTGTATTATATTTCAAGCATGCACTAGTGCCATTCTCTATTTCTTGATCAGCAATAGAGTTACATGTCTCGTCAAGTTAGTTTCCTGGCAACGTACTGAGTGATACATTATTAACATCCAGAGCTTGAATTTTTCAGATATTGGGCAGTGGTTTTGAAGTGATTTCTGTTGGGAAAAGAAAACTTGTTCGGTCAGTTCCAACTGAATTGAACAAAGACCATAACGAAATTCTGGAGCTGGCTCAGGTTTTTCTATTTTCCATATCTTAAATATCATCTTCATCAAAGATCAAGTCTCTCATGTTGCATCAAACTTCTTAATTCTACCAGGCTCAAGGTTTTGTGACTGTTGATGAGGTAGAGAGACGGCTTTCTTGGACATCTGGTCGGGCTACCGATGCCCTTGATACTTTATTAGATGTAAGTGTTTATCACCAGTTTTTTATTACAGTCCAATTTCTCATCCACCTCCATTCTCACTTCTCAAACAATTGGATCCTCGGGGTTCTTAAATCCTTATCGGTGTATCAATGCAGGAAGGACTTGCTATGATTGATGATGGCCATAGAGATGGAAAACGCCGCTATTGGTTCCCCTGTGTATCTTCCATCTCCTCTTCAGTGGTTTCTGATATTTAATACGCGGTTCTTTGTCTCTCCATGTCGATTATACTTGTACACGAACTTAAAAGTGCTGTAGGCATTTGATTTTCTCCTCTGTATTTGTTGTGTTGGAGGTGATTTTTTCTCCTCCGACTCTGCTTCTAGCAAATCTTTCAAAGCTCTACTCTCTAATAATGGCAATGTACAGAGAAATGTGCGATAAACCCAGTGTTGCATTCTTTTCTGTATGTTTTGCAGAAACAAAATTCTAATTCATAAAACAAACTAAGATTTGAATGAGATTGACGACCAAGGGTCCCAATTATAGTTCTTTGAGAAATCAACTATAAATTGTATCATGAGATCATCAAAATATGCAAGGAATAACAGAAAACAATGTTATGACTAGGTGTGCCTCTTAGATTTTGCTAACAATCTCATGCATACACAACACATCTTGAACTTGAACCAAAACATAGGTGCATTACAGAATTATTTGACAGCAACCTGAGAACCCGTCTCAGTCTCTTCAGTCCAGTCAGTGGTAGGCTCACTCCAGGACCTTGGTCTTACTCCAACCTTAAAATACAAGGCCATCTCTAACGCCTCAAAAACCTTGTTCTCATCCAAGAATTCATTCCAAAATCCACTCACTATGCAATAATTATTGTTATATGGTTGCCGGTGATGAGCACCGTGTTGTGACCTTGACACAAGCAATCCAGCATCCTGCATCGCCACCACTATGGGGGGTAGCTTGCTCTTCGTGCCATGAGCCCACGCATGAAACTGCTGGCTAAACATGATACAGCCGGAGCACACACCAACGAACGCATTTACAATCGGATCGTTACAAACCAAGTCTACAGGAAGCACAAAGAATGCTACTGCTCTTGCAAGAGCGTGCAAGTTATTAGAAAACTGACGCCTGGTTATTATCCATGGCCACTTATGATGACCTTGAAATGCTTCAATTTGATTGCCAAAAAATGGTGTTGATCCATCGCCGTAGTTATCAATACCCCAGTGGTAGACCCCCGATCCGAGGTCAGCAAAAACGTACCCGATATAGCCTGCTAACATGGGCTCGAGCCAGATATGAGAATGACCTGCACCTACAATGGCCTTACCCAGAGAAACCAGCACTGTGGCGCACCCGGTTGCCACCCAATTACGGTGAGACCATGTTGACTGCAAGCTCGGGTCATTGAGCGCAGGAGGGGTGCTGGTAGAGGCGACGAGGTTTGGTGGGGCTACAAACTGTGGCTCAAAGGATAACTGGTTAGGGCTAGACTTAGGCTTGGTGGTGGTGGTGGTGGTGGTGGTGGTGGCTGAACAAATGATGCGTTTGCGGTGGCGTGGATTATGGGCCGGGGACCTTGTGAGGTAGTGGTTGTGTTGGGGGAGGATAGACATTGACGGTGGCTAGGAGAAACCAGTGGCAGCGTGGCTTGGTCGGCAAGATAATACGAGTTCAAAACATGAAACAAGTGGCTCTAAACTATGCTGGTGGTCTTGTGGAGAGACTCGAAAGACTTCAGAATTATGGTATGAAAATAGGATTCGTGGGGTTATGGAAGTCGCAAGTTACTTGCTTTGAATTTTGCATCACATACACTAATTGCTAGTCTTTGCCTCGACGTATCTAAGATTTTAGCTTGTTCTCAACTTTATTTGTCTTGGCAAAGAATTTGACACATATACAAGCCATGAATTACATGGTTGAAGACAAGTGATGTGCTAAGGGTGATTATTTTCGGTTTGGTTTGGTTCTTTTTTTATTTATAAAAACAACTAAAACTGGTTTAAACCGATTGATTTTGTTCTGTTTAGTTTTTTATGTAAAAAACAAAAAAATAATACATCGTATTTTGTTTTTTAGTTTTTTTTTTTTCTGGACTTTAATCAAGTTTTTCTCTTCTTTCATTTCATCAAAATAGAATCAGACCAAACAAAATTGAACCGAATTGAAAAAATAGAAAGTTTTTTATAGTATATATATTTTTTAATTTGAATTTGTTCGGTTCGGTTTACCAGTTTAAGCCTTAAGAAACTGAACCGAAATTTTTTAAAAATATCCCAATTGATTTTTTAATGGTTCGATTCTCAATAATATTTTTTAATTTTCTCGGTTTTTTGGTTTTTTTGCTCACTCGTAAACCGGGCTCTAACTAAGTGGTCCACTGGCCAAGATTTTGGGTAACTTTTTTCTAGCCAATTGGATTGATTTTGGTTGCAGCTAAAGTGGACAAACAAATCGAATGACCATTTTTTGATGATGGTTCTCTTTCCATCTTCAAGGTCGTGACCAAATGGATCTCTCCATCTTTTTGTCTAGTGGTGGAGATGGTGTTCTTAATAATTTAGCATTGATAGCGAGAATTGCTGTGGAATATTCAAGTCCCGAAGCATCTTCTTTTGAATATGGATGAGTGGTATTAATATAATGGAGTTTATAGCATTTTTTTTAAGTTTCTATTTTTTTTTCAAGAATTTTAATTTGAATGTCTTTATTTTTATTAATTGAGTACACTATTTTTTAATTTAAAATATTTTTATAAATTTCAGTTTATTTCACTTTGACATTGTCGTCCAATCAACACTTGACATGATGATATATTAGTGAAGTGTGGGCGGATTTAAGTTTCTAATCAAAATTTAATAATTTCTTAATTGAGGATTATTTTCTCTCTTAAAATTTCTAAGCAATTGATGTTTCCACTGGTTGACATCCTTGTACAATATAAAATAAATCTAAAAAATAGTGTTGGGTATTTTTTTTTTAATAATATGAATGTTCGGTTCAGCTTGTGCGCACCTCGACTAATCCCACGAGTTCTAGAATTAATGATCATATAAGTCTTTAGTGGCTATTGTATTAGCAGCCAAAGTGCTGGATTTTCTTAGTAAAACTTGTGGTGAATTTGTACTTAAAATTGTTAAATTCTTAACATAATTAATTTTTTAAATACATAAATGCTAGTTTGATTTTCATTTTTTAATTTAAAAATCTGATGATATGTTTTTATCATATTCTTTTAAGTATCAATCAAATTAATTTTTTATATAAAAAATACAGGTTTTAACAATAATATAAACACTCAAATAGAAAAAAAATAAAAATACAAAAACTTAATTAAGAAATTTATAAATACTTGACTGATATGCCAGCACTCTATGGATGATGACAGGGAGAGTCACAAACTCACCGCAAGCAATCTTTGGTCAAAGAAGAACGAGGAGGAGACATGGCAATGGTTTGTGTAAAGAAGAAAAGTTATATTAATTATGTTGCGAAGAAGAAACAAGAATCAGAGTGGCGCAGCGGAAGCGTGGTGGGCCCATAACCCACAGGTCCCTGGATCGAAACCAGGCTCTGATAGAATAGTAGCTTTTATAATTTCTTCTACTTTCCCACTTGCTGAATTTTTAATGATCCCACCCCTGTATTATTTTATATTTGCAGCTAGGTCCCTCCATTTCTTTTCTCGATTTAATAGTATCCTTTCCAATTTGAAACCCTCCTCCATTTGACTAGATTACATGACCAATATCAAGCCTTCCCTCCAACCTTAACCATTCATTAAATGTACCCGAATATAATGAAAAAACAAAGCATAAACATCACCAATGTCAACTATGCCCTAATTTACAAGGGCTCGCATGATGGTGGTGTATTGTGCTATCTAAGTGATTTACAAAAGCTCTTTAAAATAGTGTTTGGTTACTATGTCGAGATGGAAAAAATAAAGATGGTAAAGACAGGGGAGAAAAGATAAAACTATAATAATAATCACTGTATTTTTATTTTGACTCGGTTCAATTGTCAATTTCACTCGTGACCAAAGCCTTGTAGTGTATTGACCCCTAAATATAGTTTTAAAACTATTATAATAACTATTTTTATTCTTACATTAACTTAGGTCAACCAGACCCATGACCGGAGCCTCAACCAATGACTCGAGCTTTGCTCCAACATTTCCAATGACCACTTGGTACTTCATTCAACCAGCACATACCTATATTGTATGAACCATACATGGTTCTTTCTGCATATAACTAATGTAATACATGTTTATAGCTCAAGTTATGTATATAATTAATTCTTTATGTCAAATTGTCTCATTAGAAACAATTCACTTTCACCATCACTGTCATCATCGTTGTTGTTGTCATTTTTATCATCGGTACCCCCATTATCATTGTCCTTTATTTAGGCACTAACACCTTTAGAAACATGATAATTAATGTGTTCTACAACGCGATTCATAACATTGTCATAATCAGCATCAAAATCTTCGTTAACTATATCATTATACCATGAATCATTTATATCTTCAAATTACATGAAAAAACAATTGCTTTTAAGTACAATTTCAAAAATTAAAACAAATAATATTAAAAAAATAACTAGATTTTGTTTTTTGCAACAAACTTGTCAATACAGCAAAGACGTTTCACATGCTTCTATCCACTTAACCTGGTTTTTTAGATTGTAAATTTATCGCAATACATAAAGAAAGACTCCAACTTATATAAGAAATAATGAATGATGTCTTGTAGAAAGGAAATTTGTTTTTATCTTTTATACCAAGTGAGTTGCGTATAATTGTTGGCAACAATTCTGATATTTATGAGCTGGAAAATACATTATTAATGTACTTTGGTATCAAAATCTTATCTTGCATGTGGCTGGAATAAAAAATTTAAACATTAGCAAGCATGTGTTCTTATTGTAAAACCATTTTTTGTCCTTCATGTTTGACCTCATAATTTAGTCTTCCCCTAATCCTCAAATTTTAATTTCATTGTTGTATTATGTTTATGGATGTCTAGTTTGTAAAGAAGCTATTGCAAAAGGCTTATTGTTGTGCTTCCATTTCTGGTTGTACAGATAGTAGCCAACCATTAAAAGTATGTTAACAAAATTTCTAATAAGATATTGCACTTTATGTTAATTAACTCAACCATTATTGACAACATAAAAACATATTTTTATTGAAGCAAACAAGCATAACATGCATAAGAAAACCCATGACATACCTTAACCATTACATGTTTATAGTCATCTCCTTAGAAAATTAATCACACTCATGTATTAATTCAATAACAATACAACCAATTTTCTAGCCCGAAACAATTTAGGAATTACAATTCAAATAAAAAGAAAAGCAACAAAACCCAACAATCTATTTACTCAACAAGTTCATGACCAAAATAATGAATATACCATACAATAACAAACCAATGAATAAAACATACATAATATTAACAACAAGGAAATGCATCTTCAACGATGCATGCATTATAAACTCATGTTGTCAAAAATATCCGCGCACTATGCTACAAATGTAAATATGTATGTATAAATTATTAAGCATGTCAAATAACATAATACATTGTATTTAGCTAACATTCCAACATTAATTTTTTTTAACAATTTAGAAAAGAGAATCATATAATTAGTTATCCATATTTACTTTGTGCATATATTCTCTTCAACCATTTCAACCTCTCTTCAGGACCTCCTATAATAGACCACATTTCTCTCTTTCTTCGTAAACTCAAATATTATGTTGTAAAGTCATGAAAATCATCATCAATTAAGATTTCAGGAATTGAATGGAGCTAAACCATAATCTCATGAATACTACACCTTTTAACCCATATGCAAAGAAATAGAATCACTCCTCGTCGACATACTTTTAAGTAGTTGATCCCACTTTGATAGTAGTTGAACGTCAATGCCAAACATCTTTTTCTTCTTTGCTTAAACCTCATAAGCATCATTTTTTTTTCAACTACTCCTTTTGTTGTTGTTACTTGACATATTCACACCGTCAACTAACCGAGAGATGTCATTTTCAAACGTAAGATTTCTATCTTATTCAGAGTCACCACTTCATTCTTCAAAATCAACCGCATCAATGTTGGCATTACTTGTGTCAGACTTAACTTCACCACCACCAAGTATTCCTGATGATGGTGCCCACACATACTCTCTTGAAATAACAATGTTGGAATATATTATATCATATTTAAACTTCAAGGGAGGCTCAATACCATAATGTCTAAATTTTTTAGATCCTTTAATTTCCTACATACAAGAAAAACACATAATTCATGCAAATATACTATCATAATTTTTTTTAGAAACAATGGAACAAAAATTTAAATACGTTGGATAATGAAAATTAACTTGAATTTTCACTTTACACCACTCATTCATTGCTAAGATTGTTCCCAATTCATTACTCCAACTCATACTAGTTTCAAAAATCAACTTTGTCAATATTCTCCAATCCTTTTTGCTCTCATCCCACTTGTTTTTTAGTTGTGTTCTGGTCAATGCATGACGAATTTGCTCCTTGAATGATCTGACAAGAAATTTCTAACCTGAATTATCAAAAGGCGTTACAGGTTGTATTCCTATATAAATGACTTTAATATATAAATCTCAAAATGTATGCAATATTTTCTTTATCCAAACAACTTTATTTATATATTCATTACCTTCCATGCTATATTTTAAAATATTTAAAAACACTTCATCACATAATTAAACAACAAAATAAGAAAATGAACATGTAATATGGAAAAATCCTTCATCATGCAATGTTTACGGGGGAGAAGTGTAGTAAGAATAATTTAATTATGCCTACAATAATGCATCCCTATGGATATGAATAGTTTTGCTCATTCTATAATCAAATTCACTCATCAGTAATTAAAATAAAAGCTTGTTTTTATTAATAATTGCCTTCACACATACCCTTCATGTAAAACTAAAGCTTGTTTTCATTAATAATTACCTTCACACATACCCTTCATGTAAAACTATCTACTGCATCTATTCATTTTTCAAAATACAAAACCCAAAGGAATTATATGAAAAACAGAACTTCAATAATATAAGCTAATTAAACAAATAAAATTACATCAACCATAAGGTTAAACAACAATGCTCGGTTTTTCATAACAAAAACCTTAACTAAAAGGTTCCATAACATAAATTAATTAACATCGGCCCGGCAGACGGCAAGGGATTTTGATGAAAAGAATTCCATGAAAATGAGGGATGCCAAAGCAATGCGTCGGTGTTACTTGATGGTTGCAAGCTTCCCATGGCTCATCTTAGTTTAAGTGACATAGCCGATTACAAGCACATTTATTAAAACTTAATTAAAAAATTTATAAATACTTGACTGACATGTCAGCATTCTACGGAAGATTACAGGAAAGGTTGGTGACGACAAGGGAAGAAGTCAATTTATAAATTATGTTGCGAAATGGAAACAAGAATCAGAGTGGCGCAGCGGAAGCGTGGTGGGCCCATAACCCACAGGTCCCTGGATCGAAACCAGGCTCTGATAAGAAGTGTAGCTTTTCTAATCTCTACCTTCTCGCTCGTTGAGTTTTTAATAATCCCACCCCTGTATTGTTTTATATTTACATCTAGGGTCCCTCCATTCAATAACTTAACTATCCAATAAATGTTCCCAAGTGTGATGAAAAAACAAAGCATAAATATGAAATTGATAATATTATAAATTTATAATAACTATAATTATAAATCAAAACACTGCAAGGAGATGGTTGTAAATAATTTTATAAACAAAGGAATTATGCTTTGATGAAAATATTATCTATTGCAAGTATCAACTTTTTTTTCAAGCTTGATGTTGCAATTTTTTTTTTAAATGGTTATTCTGTTAATAAAACCTTTGTGTCAGGGAGATAAATTAAAGATTTAAATGTAGATTTGATGATGAAGTTTTGCCATGGAAGTGTGGAAAAAATGGAAAACCTTAATAAAATTGTTGTTAGGTTTTGGTTTCTTAAGAATCACTTTCAAATTTATTTTACTGTAAGATTATCCTATTATCATGTTCATAGCTGCAATGTTTGCGAGTCATTTTTTATTTTATTTATTTTGTTGTTAATTAATATATTGTTTGATAACTCCAGCAGAACAAGGTTGAGTTTTTTACCCTTTGTTTTGTTATTTTTGTTATCAGTTCATTTAGTGTCAATGTTTTTTTATTTAAATCACTAATCAAAATAATGACTTGGATTTTGTTTTTCTGGTGTTGACATTTTTTCAGAACAATAGTATATTGCAATAGTAATCAAAACAAAGTAAAGACATAATTCAAGTTTGCTATTGGCAACCTTAGCATTAACCTATTAGCTAAATCCTTGCATAGATGCACCATGGAATATAGAATGAGCTAATCTTTTTTCTATTTTTTCTTTAGATACAACAAGCTGAACTTAGAATAAACAAGATGAACAACATCTAGATGCAGTATGCTGGCAAAATGGTAGGGCGATAGACAAAAGGTTTGATTCTGTGGGAAAAACCAGAGGGACGATTATAGCTGAACTTCACCCCTGTGCTTGAATCCCCAAGCTGGGTGCAATGCTCATGGAAACTGCTGATAGGTCGTGCAAGGCACGCGTCCCAACGGTCACTCTCAGACATGGTCTCTGCTACAGTGTAGATCCCCTTATCATTTGTGAAAGCCTGGTAGTTTAGAACTTCCCCGGCTTTTGTTATGCAAAGAACAGCCACTTCAGCGCCGGCATTGAAAACAAGCAAAACAACCCTATTATACATAGTTTTGAAATTAATCAAATAAAACCTGCAATAGCAGCCATCTTTGCTGCAAAAAATGCAGATTTTAACAGAGATGGAAGTGAAACATGTATCAACTGTAGCCTGCGGCAACGGCGCAAGGAGGCGATAGAATTCCGGGATCCCTAATGCTTTTTAGCGTTTTAAGGGACACAATATATAGCCCATCCTAAGAATGAAGTTGTCAGGAAATTCCATGGAAATGAATCTCCCCTGGCTTACAACCATGATTGAAGGTGTTGGTTATTGGGTTTGACCTGGTTCGCCGATGAGGGATGAACCTGGTTTATTTATCTAGAAAAGTTATTAAAAGATAACTGCTTATCTACTTATATAAATAGGGACACAACCCCCTATGAAAAGAAATGGTTTTCATAATTGAAGAAGATAATTCATTCTTTTTTCTTCCATCTCAATTCTCTTGATTCTAGTAATTGAAGTGACCCTGAAGTTATTGATCCAGGAATAAGAAAAACAGAATCTCACAAGTAAGTTTTCCTTATCAAATCTACATAAGGTACGCATACTAGTCAAGAAAAGTTAAAATTAGCAGCTCTATACAGCAGAAGCTATGGTAATAAAGGTTGAGAATGAAAGAAAACCAGCCAACTGCAGTACATATCAGACAAACATTGGGGTGTTTCTTAATGTCCCCCATGCCTTTTTAATCAGACAGAACAAAATTTTCCTCAAAACCATGCAGCAAACAGTTAATGGAATCATGAGTGGAATTTTAATATTCCAAAATTAAATGAAGCAGCTTGATCTAGTTACATCAACAAACATAGACAAACCAGCAACAGCTGAGGGGTGAGAGGGAACAATCTGTAGAAAACTCCATAATTTAGGCGTCAGTGTTAAGAAATGCACAGGTTAACCACAACCCCTTTATAGCCATTTGCTGACAGATTAATCAATAGCAGATATCAGTATCAAATAGAAACTACAAAGTAATCAGCCCCCCAAAACACAATGATGATGTAGCTAATACACAGAATACAGCAAAGAAAATCATGATCGCAGCAAAACAACAAAACATTTCTACAATAAAATCATAAAAAAAGCACAGTTTTATCATTGCCCAGCAGCAATCCGAATCAACTTTATCCAAATACACTCACAAACAGAAATAATTTCATCCAATTACACAAATAAACAAGCTTTTTGGACCTGGAACAGAAAACAAAAAGCAAAAAGGATCCATCAACCACCACCACCACCACCACCACCACCACCACCAACCCCAACAACTTTTAAATTGAGATTTAGTTAACTGGTGCATGTACGCTCACAAACAAATCAGTAACCATCCAATGATTAAAAAGAAACAATTTTTAGCACAAAGCATCACAATAAACACCAACCCACTAAGTAATCACTCACCCCCTACAAAATCCATGAAAGAATTAAACTTTTACATTTCAAAAAACAAAAGCCCATGTCAAAAATTGAACTAAAAAACACATTAATCTAAGATACAAAACCAAATGAGAGAGCGGGAAGGAGAGATGAAGGAGGAACCTTCTAAAACATGATCTTCAGGTCCAATAGAAGAATCACCACAAACATCACAAACAACTCTTCCATGGATTTCACCTGTCCAAGCTTTGACACCAGAAACAAAGATTGCTGACAATAAAAAAAAACCCAGCACCAGATTTCTCAGTTGTGACTCCATGGCTTGTTTTTCGAGGTTCCCAAGTGTCCAAAAAACAGGAGATTTTTACACACGTATAGATTTTTATATTTTTTAATTACAGGCTTATAGGTGGGGCCATTGAATGACTCTCTTGGTTTGCTTTGTCACTGACTTTAAATATTTTTAATTTATTTTAATTAGAATATTAGAAAAAAATTATAAAGCAAAACATTCGTAGCTAATAAAACAGTAATAAGTGTCTTTTTTATTTCTTTCGATCTAATAAGATAGTAAGATGTTATTCTCTTTCAGTGAGAATCACTGTTATTATTAACATAGCATATAACACGCTGTTTGGATTACTGTGTACTGACCTCTTCATCTTCTTCATTAGTATCATAGGATCTTTAAGTTCCTAAACACTTGGATATGTGTGTCTGAAATCTGAATTGAATAACATCTATCTGCATTGCTTATCTCAACTTATTTAGGGGTAAAGGATTTAAGATTGATGGTTTTTTGTTATATCTGAGTGTGTATGCACTTTTGATCATAGTTATCAATTTAAACATTTCGTACTAGTTAAAAAAACAAGTCAAAATGACGTTATTTTTATTTTAGTTTAAATTCTGGTTCGTTCTGGATTTTTCACCAAAATACCGACCAAAACTTACCGGTTTCATTCCCCCCATTCCGTTTCAGCAAAATAGTGTTTTTTTAAATAATAAATAATTTTAAAATATCAATCATATCTCTTAATTCGACCATTAAATTGATATGAAATTTTACGAGGAGTCTCTTAATATATTTATATATATTATATTAAAATTTCAGAGTAATCAGATAATATAATGACCTTGCGTGATTGTTGATGACATTCTCATAATATTATACATATTCATAATTTTATTCAGATAAATCATTTTATTTTGTCTTTTTAGATTAAATTCCACAATTCTAAATAATTTATTTTTGGATTTGAACTAATTTTTTTTGAATTAATATATTTAATTACACACACACACACACACACATATATATATATTAGAACTTCCAAACGATGCGCTGAAACGCTCTGAAATCGAAATATTACATTCCAATTGACAAAATAAAACACCAATCAAAATGGTATTGACAACTTTGCTTTTGACAAGCTATATATTATCTTAATTTACGCACAGTATGACCAGAATGATTGCAACTTTCTTTAAATGTCCATTTCTTTTATATTAACCTATAAAATTTTGTAGTTTTCAGTTGTTATTTAATCATGGCCATTATGTTTAAATGTTACTCTAAAACATTTATCTTAGACTAAATGCTTCTTGGTTTGTAACACACATCATTGAGAAAGTTTTATGTTTATTATTGATTATTATAACTTAAAATTAATTTTGTAATCTTGTTGTGGAGAGTGTTAAATCATTTCATTGCATACCTTAATTAATCAAATGTTTAAGGAAGTTGTACATTGAAGTCGTAAATTGAGATGATACATAGTAATGGCTGCTATGAGCAGAAAGGGACTACTTGGCTCTATCGAGCAACACCTACACCTTCTCGCGTAACGACTTCTTTGAAGCTCGGATCGGATCGGATCCCTGCTATTAATTTGCTTCTTCCCAAATTCTACACATCAGTAGTCTTCATTCATTCCCACAAATTGGGAGTTACTCGATTAATTGCCTGAGTTATTCTAGTTTTTCTGTTCTAAGCTTCTTGTCCATGCATGGACAATGGCAGGAGCTTCTCAATTGGAACACAACAACAAAAGACGAATTGAAAGTGGTCAAATGAGCCAAGAAGATACATCCCTATCCTTATAACAACAACATAAAAACAAAACACAAAACCATGAGCTTAATTCCATTCACTAAGAATGGAAATAATTAAACACTTGTTTAATTACGTCAACAAACTAAATAGAGTACGGAATCACAATTGGATTCAATTAAACAATGAATATCTTGCTCAAGCCACTATTTATTCTTGAATTTGAATGGTTCATCAGCAAATCAGTTAACAACACTGCAGACCCTTCGTATCTCTCCCTGAGAACCAGTCAGTGGTTCTATATCTCCCATCCTTAACATGGCAGCGGCAAAATCAGAACTAAAAAGTGAAGGGTTCCTGCTGTACTCGGTGACTATGCTGTCTGTAGATTGGCCACTGAAGAGCACTTGGTCTGATTGAAGAAGTCCCCTCCTTTGAAGAGCACTTGGTCTGATTGAAGACATTCGTGTGTTTCGATATATGTTTAGCCCTAGAAAATTGTTGGATCACTGTTCATGTTCTTGTTTAGGCACACACACCTGAAAGGGCAACCATATCTCTTTCACTCAAACCTTTTCTGCTGAACATGTCGATGAGTTCTGAAAAGCTATTTGTAGCTCTAGGAATGTTGCTATCAGCTAGGCTTCGGCTTGCTTTAGTGGAGTCCCTTCTTCCAAGTCTCACTGTCCATGATGGTCCACCAACCTGTATTATAGATAGAAACCGAACCTAATTATAACAAGATTGATGTAACATTTGTTAAATAAGGAGTGCATACATGAACAATAACTTAGGAGGAGCAATAACAGTTTGCTATAAGTTTGAATGAGAAGCTTTCCAATTAGTAGGGAATGTGTTTGCTTACAGCGACGGATGCATCACGGGTTGCTACAGCAGCAATGTCAGCACATGAAACAACCCCAGATTGAATTGTTATTGACGAATGAAAATTTCTCGCTGTCTATTGAAGGAGAATTGTCAAGCATGATTGAAGCGTCACAACCCTGCAATATAAGCAAACAACATTTATCAGTTCCAGATTGAAACAAATCTGTCCGTGCACACATCTTGTCGCGATCGAGTAAATTACCTGAACAAAGCAATCGTGGAAGTGAAGACGAATGAGGGATGCTGCCATCCTGCGCTCACTCGAGACAGCTCTCCGAATAGCAGTACGAATTGTTGTCAGTGCATTCGGACATGTGCTGTCATAGAAGTTCGAAGAAAGTTGTGCTTGGCATGGAAAGCATGAGGAAATCAAGAATATTGAAAAAACAACACCAGGTAAAGATAAACGAGAAACCATTTCGTATGCCATGCAAAATATATTAGAAATCAAGTAGCAGAAAATAGAGCTGAAAATAAAGAAATCTACTGTGCTGAGAGGGAATAATCAGGATATTGTGAATGTCATAAGCCTTCGTTCCTCTATATTTATAGACTGCATGTTCATGACTTGTTCTTCCGAAGAATCTTTCTAGAGTATTAACTGTAAGACACCAGACCCAGAAAATTTCTGTCTCGTAGCATTTAATTTTGCATACCAGATCATATGGAAGAGTCATCCAAAGCGATTGGCTAACTATATATGGTGCTTTTCGATGACTTTTTCTGAAAATTGAGAGACACCTGACCTTTTCAATTTCCAGGTTTACCTTCACTCTCTTAGCATTTAATTTTGCTTACCAGATCCTATGGAAGAGTCATCCACAGCCATTATTGACTCCTCTGGTATTTTTAGACAACTTTTCTTAAATCATAATTATATTGATCAGGGTTTTCAATTATTATTATTACTAGCCAATGCCCCCGCGCCTCGTCGCGGGCGGCACCATATTTTTTTTGTTATAATATAAATTTAGTCAAAATAATAAATCTGTGCAGAATTACTGTGAAGTTCAAGTTTTCTATAAAATATATGAAATTTAAATTGATATAAATTTATCTGTTTAGTAGTTTTTAACCAAATAACCAACATAAAATTATCATCATCATTAAAAAAAGCAAAAAAATTCGGATATTTGAATTATTGAATTCATTGTATTAAGATTAGTTCATTTTATAATTCAATTTAAATCACATTTAAAAATAAAATATAAATTTTGAAAAGACCTGCAATAATCAAATAAAAAATAAGTAGTTGATTTTATATCCATAAAAAGATGAAAACATAAATTAAAAATTCATCCCTATGTTACTGTCATTTTTATTACTATAACAGTTAAAATTATTATCCACATTACTGCTCAAATAATTAAAAATATTAAATTAACCTGAATAATAAAAAAAATCAGAACAATTTAACAAAAAAAAAACAAAAAAAATACAATCACTTTATCATTACTATTGCGCAAACAATAAAATCATAAAATTATTTATTCTGAAAAACAAATAAAATAACAGAAATACACATAAAAAAGAGCAAAGAGAAAAAAGAAGCACTATTAATTTTAAAATTATCACCAACATAAATTAAAATTTCAGAACAGAACCTAATAAAAATAAAATCCCGACAAAAAAAAATGAAAAAAATAATTAGAAAAAAAAACGTAATAAAAAAAAAAAGAGAAAGAATCGGTATTGTGGGAGTGGGATTCGAACTTCGCCGCGAGCTTGAGGCATCTTAATTTTTGTAAGCTTCGGACCAACTCGGCTACCTCATCATATGTTTGTTGGTTCACGAAATTGCATATATAAATAGTAGATGTATTGTTAGAAACCTGCGGGGAAGGGATTCGAACTCACGCCCTCTCGGAGGGCAGACACAATGTCGCGCTCTATTGGACCAGCTCATCTACCTCAAGATATCGCCTATGGTTCACGAAAACATATATTAATACTAAGTGTTACTGTGGATTCGAACAGTAAAAATGGGACGTGGTTTATTGTATAGTTAATTTACATTAAAAAAAAAACAATTTAACATAAAACACACTCAAAACTCTAGCCCTTTTCCCTTTAACCCGTAGCCCTCACAGCTCCCATTCACAATCATCTCAGCACAGACCTGACCAGCAATTCCCTCTTCTCCACACCAACCTGCTCAATAGCATCTCAGCTCGGACCCGACGGACAGAACCGATTGAACCGAACCGAACCGGTTCGGTTCGGTTAAAACTATTAATATAAAATTATAAATAGCAACTTAAGAGAAGAAACCGAATTCGTCTGTCCCCTTCCTTCCGCCTTTTGCCTCTCGCCTCTCTCTGCAACAAAAGTTATAAATCTAAGCGTTTTAGCCTCTCGGTTCGGTTTAAAACACTCTGCATCTTCACAAGCGCTGCAAGTTTTGTTCTTCGATCTACAAATACAAAAGTCAAAAGGTAATCAATCTTCTTCACTAACACTCTGCTAGTGCAATTTTCCATTTGATTTGTATCCCTATGAAGAATTAACCGATTTTTCAATTAAAAGTAGTGGGCTGATCTCCATTGATGATCACTAACCAATTATGAGGGATGCACCACTTCTTCTGTTTTGTTTCTGTAATTTCTTTGTTCAATATGTTTGCAAAGTAGTTTTCTTGTTAAAAAAAATCTTGGGTTTTGCTTCAAGTCGGATTTTGTTTACTGGGCTCATTCAAAATGGCATAAAAAGTTCATGATTTGGACCCATTGGAAACGCCCATTTTTAATTTTGAGATTCTATCGTTTGCTTTGATGGATTTACAATGTGAATTGGATTGGTGAATCGTTTTGTTGACTCCCAATACGGTGAAATTAAGGAATATTTTCTTTTTTTTAATGAAAGTGTGTATGTGTATATATCTCCATTTGCTATTGGTTTAATGGTGATATTGTTTTGTGTCCCTATGAAGAATAGAACTGAAAGTAAAAGCAGTGGATTGATTCTGCTTGATGAACAAAACCTGTAAATGCATCTGGGTTTTACTCTTTCCTTGCATTCTATCACGTACTATTTTCGTTGTAGAAATTATCCCTTCGCTATGAAAAAGTTGGGGTTTTGATGCTTAATTAATCCTGTGTACCGATGTGTGATCTTGCTATTTTCTTTGTGGAAATTCTCCCTAGCTAAGATTTTGATACAGTTTAGAGCATCTGCAGCGGGAGAAGCCATTTTAGAGAGCCAAATCTCTAAAATGGCTTTTTAAATAGTGTATATATAGTTTTTTTTGATGATGTGTGCTTCAATGGTAAAAGTCATTTTGAAGAGCTATTTTTTTATATTATATTAAATACAGTGCAATTATTTTGTATGTAATTTAATTATATAATTAATTATACAATTAATTGGAGTAAATTATATAATTAAATAATTGCTTTTAAAAAAACCATTTAACATTATAATTATTAAATTTTTAATTATATTTAAATTAAAAAAAAGATTTTAAAATTAAAAACCCCACAACAATTTAAATTTGAAATTCTAAAATATTGAAAAATTCCTCCAAAATTTCATTTGCCACCAACTTATTGTCATTGAGTGTTAGAAGAACTTTAAGAAACAAACTGAATTGATATCAATTTTATAACATGATACAATATCTTTTCTTAAGATAACCCAATAATGTTCTAGTTGAAATTGTTTGCCAAGCAATGAAGCATATATTTGACGAACATCATTAATTTGATAAAACAAATTCAATAAATTAAACTATGTTATAAAAATATATGAAATAAATACGCTGCTATGAAAATGATCAAATAAAAAAATTACTCTTGATTCTTAGTTGTTCCATTTTATTGATAATTTTCAATTTGGGTAACAAAACTAATAAATTTTTCAACTTCTGTATTTATTTCTTGTCATCTACTTGAGATATTTATTTGAGAACGATTATTTAAGAAAATATATTTGAGTTCAACTAAAAAAAATTGTATTAATTAATATATAGATATATATAAGGAAACAAATTTATAATAAAAACTCATGTGCCAAATTCCTAATTTATATTAGTCCTCTCGATTATTATATATATATTCACTCATTGAAATTGAGGTTTAGGTTTATATATATATATATATTCTCTCTCGGCTCATCTCCTCTCCTCCCCTCTCATCTCTCTCTTATCCTCTCGCGGCTCCTCTCATCTCTGAAATCATCCTCTCGCGGCTCCTCTCATCGCTGAAATCATCCTCTCCCTGTCGATCTGTAAGCTCGTCGTCGATCTGTAAGCTCATCTCCTCTCCTCTCATCTCTCTCTCGGTTTGGATTTGGGGTATTGTTAAAGGAGAAGATTGTGAGGGCTGGCTTCGTAGTTGGTTTTATTTTTGGTTTTTGCAAGGTTTTTGAGTGTTATTCTGCTGAATTTTAACATCTCAGAGCATCGATGGGGCTTTTATTTTTGGGTTTTGCAAGGGTTTTTTAGTGTTATTTTTGGGTTCTACGTTGAAAAATTGTAAAGATAAATTGACAGAAATTATTTTTGGGTTCTTCTATTGTGAATGAAGATGTATGCTTCGCGTGTTTTGGGTGTTTTAATGGCTGGAACAGTGATTCCAACGGTAAAAAAATGTATTATGCCTTCTCTTTCGTCTCTGCCATATATAGCAGCTCAATGCCTCAATCAACCAAAGCTAATTTTAGCTGCGTGTATAGCTATCCCGCTGGAGCGTATACAGTAGTAAAAAAGAGCTAAAAATATATTATTTTATTTATACCTCCCCATATAACTCCTCCCGCTGCAGTTGCTTATTTTTTTGAAATTTGTATATTGTTGAAGGTTTCTACAGTCATATTCTGTTTTAGAAATTCAATGTGCAGCTGACATTAATTGGGATACTTTATTGAGTAATAGACTATGCTGGATTTTATTCTTAAGGTTTCTTCTACACTTGTGCCTCGTTAGGGTTAAGGTCCTGCTTTAGCTGGTTTTAATATTGGATTTTTTCGACTGTATCTTGATAATTTTCTATCTTTTGTTTTATTTTGCTCTTTATATTTCTATATGGTATGCTTACAAGAACATTTGAAACAATTAATGAATGCTTAAAAGGTTTTCTATTGGAGAAGTTTCTTATTGAATTATGTTTGTTGTGTTTTTTAGGGGAGAAATCTGCTGGTTAAGATGGAAGTACGCAAGGAGAATCGGAATATAAGAGATAACCACCGTCGATTGCTTGCAGAGAAATTTGAATTGAAGCGAAACTTTTTCAAGGCACTTGTTAGAGATCCCACTCTTCCTCAGGAGATGCGTGAGCTACATGCATATAAGTTGGCAAAGTTGCCAAGGAACAGTTCCTTTACACGAGTGAGAAACCGATGTGTTTTCACTGGTCGTCCTCGTGGTGTTTATCAGTTATTTAGGATGTCTCGTCTTGTTTTCCGTTCATTGGCAAGCCAAGGTCTGTTGGAGGGCATAAGGAAGGCGTCCTGGTAACCCTGAACAATGGGACATGGATTGGGTTGACTTGCAGCTGGAGTTGCATCTGCAAAGGATGTAATGGATTATATCCTTGGAGTTTTTTATTGTCTAGTTAAATATACTATGCAGTTTACAGTTTTGACTTGAAAAAATGTTTTGTTGGTGGTGCTTTTGAATCAAGATGCCTTCCTTACCAGGTCCTGTTCTTATTTTCTAGCTGTGGCATTTGAAATTGATCTGTGCATCACCTTCATTTTATTGTGTTTGATAAAATTCTGGATTATTCTTGCATTACATCATGAAGTATTTTCCCTTTCAAAGTATACATGTGTGATCCATGCCTTTAGGAATGATGCCCTGGTTAAACGAATATTATCCCATAGAAAACATTACAGGAGCCTGATCCCTTACATTCTTGGCCAAAAACTGCCGAAAGGGTAACAGAAGATACTCGGTCATCTTAAAGATGTTGGCAACTATACCGCTCTTCTATGCACTCTAAAGTTTTAGACACAGTAAAATTCAAAGTAGCAGGCACTTTCTTAGAGTGCCAAGGGTATCAGTGCTTCATCTGCATAAAAAATTCGAATCCCATTCCTTGCCTCACAGTTCCTGGATGTTTTTCACTGCCATCTCTTCCATTTTTCCATCTTTTTGATAATTGTCCTTCCCTTCTTGAATAATTATGGCTGAGGGAGAAGAATTGTGGTATTCTATTTATAAGGCAAGAGATGAGAAAATGGTAGCAAAAGATGGGATTCACACTTTGAGAATTGCTAGTTTTCTCAATCCTCTAGTTCAAGTGTCAACCAAGCTGTTGAGGTTCCTCACGTTCCATTGTTGTCTGAAATTTCTCCGAGAACAGCCAGAAATGGCCATCAGGTGTTCTGTTGAAAGGCTGGAGCATGCCCCAGAAACAATGGGAAGAATGGTTGGATTGCCTAACAAAAGATCACGGTTCCATTTCGAACCAAAGTGCTATATGTGATGCAATAATCAGTTCTAGGTAAGAGATTCATTGTCGCAAGGATTTCTGTCACTCTGGCTGTCAAGGTCTATCTTGCCTTCTCTTCATGAACATACCATTCAAATCTATTACTGTTTCACATACCATTGAATTGGTGGAAGGAATGCACGCATGCAGGCTAATTCTTCACCATCTGTTCAGACAATACGCCAGCAGAATAGTTATCTTTCTTCTGCACAGAATCTGAAGAATAGCAGCATGCGACCACGAGCCGTGGCTCTGTTATCACAAAGCCTCCTTCAGATGGAAACTGCCAACCGAGTGAAGAAGATGACATTCCAATTTCACTGGTTATAAAACGCATCGTTCTGCTATTGCATTATGTCGCCACAGTACTGCCTACTTGGAGAATCTTTTGGATGGTTTGACTCGTAATTTGAAGAATGCTTAACTCTGCTGCTTTTTTTACATTCGAGTTTTGGATTGAGGGATTTGGATACACAGTCAAGGGTAGTCCTGCACTGACTTATACCATGAGCGAGCTACGAAGGTGATGTGAAGAGTGTATTATTACATTAAATTTCCATGTTACTTTATAGCTCCATTAAAACTTCACCGACTGTTTTGACCAGTGAAAATACTCCTGAATCAGACTTTGTCACAAAATTGCTTTTGAATTTATTTATTATGTTTTAAATTAAAAAAAAAAGTGTTTTTCTATGCCAATTAATCAAATCTCAAACGTCTTTTGTCTCTCTTAAAAAAAACATGATATTTTGGAAAAGCAATTCTTAGAACTGATCAAGTTGAATCTCGTCAAAATTAAGAAAATTTGATGGGTTCAATTTTCAGGATATGTGTTAATCAGCTCGAGGAAAGCTCCAAATCTACCAACCTCAATAGCTGTGTTAATTTTCATAAAAAAATGAAAGTATATATATAACTATGTTTTTCTAGGAATGGCAGTACTTCAATAAGATTTGCTAACAGTTGTTCTTTATCCCCTTCATCTTTCTCTCTTGGTGCTGCTATGGCTGTGTTCTCACCAAGAAAAGTGGGATGATGATCCTATTTCACTTTTATTTGGCCATTATCGAGTGGCTTCATCATGATCATCTGTTCAGATGGCCTGTTCTTCCGTGGAGTCAGTTGCTGCAGTGGGCTTCCACCGCTTTCCACTGCCCCAAGCTCGTAACCCATATGATTGGTCCTCTCATTTTGGCTGCAACTGTGTACCATCTTTGGCAGGAAAGAAATAGGAGAATTTTCAACAGCAATGCTAGGTCTGCCAGCTCGATCAGCCGGTGGTTTTTCCCGAGCTTCTGGGGATGCATGCCAGCCCAGTCCAGTGGGCAGAGAGATTGGGCCGGGCCCTTTTATTGGGCTGAGCCTTCGCCAGTCTAGTCCTTTGGTAGCTCTCCAGACGGTGCAGAGGCCTTCTTTTAGTGGGCTATGGACAATGGGCTTAGGCTAGTTTTTTGTTAGCCATGGGCTTGAGGCCACGAGGCCAGTGTTTCGTTTCTTTTCTTTGGGCTGATGTCAGGTCGTGGGAGGGGGAGCCTGTTCCTTCTCTCCATGCCGCTCAGCCAGTAGTTCGTTAGCTCGTTTGAGGAGGAGTCTGTTTCCTCTTTCGTTTTTGCCGCTCAGAGTAGCCGGCCTCCATTGTATATCCCTTTTTGTCTCTTAATATATCTTAAAGTTTCAAAAAAAAAAAAAGAGTTGCTTCAGCTCCTATCCTTTCGTTTTTCCATGTTTTTGGGTTTGTTATTATTTATATTATTTTTTAACACATCTCTCAAGTAAAAACTATTTGAGCCTTAAAATTACACAGACTCATATTATTTTTTACTTGATTTTTATCAATAGAATATAGATGGTGAAATTCAAGCTCATGAACGCTAGTCAATAAGACTCTGATACCATATTAAAGAATTATTTCATCTAAAAATTTAAATCGCTAGGTAAAGATTTAAAATATAATTTATATTATTTTCTAAATATTATAGTATGGTGTATGTGTTAGAGACGAGTTTGTTTATTTTCATGGTTAGCTGCTCTCTCTTATTTCTATATTTTCTAGCCTTTCTTTCTCTGGGCTTCCTACTTTTTGCTTGACCTTTGCTGCATGCATGATGATGATCTATCTGCTCAAAAGAAACAAGATTATCATTCTTGCAAACATAGAAAACCTCGTAAATTTATCAGAACTTTCAATCCATGAGCTCCTTTCTGTCATCTTTTTTGAAGTATATATAGAAAGAAATTCCACTGAGAAAAGAAAAAAACTTCTTTTTTATCAATTTATAACTCATCCAGTGGCCATCAATATTCTGTGTCGTGATCTCCTACAAAGAATACCATCATCAATATGCTTTGTGAGCATGCCTGCTGTCCATTAACTTTGAGAGTGCTTGTTGTGGTAGAGAATCAGTTGCTTTCTCTCACCACTCGTATTGTTTTTTCACTCCCTCTCACGGCAGCAGACACCCACCTCCGCAGGTGTTTTTGTCTCCACTAATATAATACAAATTATATCTATTTATATATGTCTTTTTTATATATACAAATATTATGTAAATTAAAAAACTCATGCATACATGTAATTAAATAGATCAAGAACAGTGTGTTTTAAATAACGAAAAAAATCACGCCACTTGCAAATGCTTCCACTCTTTTCTGCATAGGTGTTTTTGTCTCCACTAACACACCTGCATATGAACTTGATGAAGAAGAGGAGGAGGAGGAGGAGGAGCTTGGGCTGTACCGCTGTTGTTGCGTTGAAGGAATAGAAAAATGCAGGTGAAGATGAAGATGATGAATAAATATAATATTATCATCTGCTGAAGATGAAGATGAAGGAATATTCACATATACTGGTAATATGTTAATCTTTGTTGTTTAATAAAAAGATTATCAAAAACATATTATTTTTATTTTGTTTTTGCATGGAAGGCCTCCAGCACTTCAACATTTGGCAGTTTATTATGTACACAAACTGTATATGGGACAACAAGTGTAGCTTCGAGGCAAGCAGTCTTGCCTCATGATTCCATGAAAAGTCATCCTCGATAATGAGTCTTGAATTACAAGCAAAATAATTGTACTTGCCCCACTTTCTAACCGCTCTTACAACATGTTGTAGAGGCATAAAAAAACAATCTTTCCTTTGTTATGCACTGTATAATGCTACTAGGCAATGCCCTCGTGCCTCGTCGTAGATGACATCATATGTTTTTCAATATAAAAAAATATTAATTGTGTGAAATTTTATTATTATAATATAAATTTAGCAAAATAATAAATCTGTGCAAAAATCCTATGAAGTGCAAGTTTTTTATAAAATATATAAATTACAAAATATCTAGTATGAAATTATTATTATCATTAAAAAAGCAAGAAGATTTGGATATCTGAATTATTTAATTTACTGTATTGAGATTATTTCATTTTATAATTCAATTTAAATTAAACACAAAAAAATATATAAATTATGAAAACACTTGCAATGATTAAATATCAAAAATAAGAAGTTAATTTTCATTCTCCAAAAAAAAAAAACATAAATTAAAAATTCATCTCTGCGTTACCGTCATTATCATTATTTAAACAGTTAAAATTATTATCAACATTAATGCAAAAATAGTTAAAATCATTAAATTGGCCCAAAGAATTTAAAAAGCAAAATAATTTTACAAAAAAAACAATAAAAAAATAATCACTATCATTGCACAAACAATAAAATTATCAGATCCGGAAAACAGATAAAAAGAAAAGAAAATACAAGAAAAAGAACAAAGGGAAAAAAAAGAAATATTAATTTTAAAATGATCACCAACATAAATTAAAATTTCATAACTAAACCGAATAAAAATAAAACCCCAATCAAAAATAAAATGATAAAATAAAAACAAAAATTAAAAGTATAATGAATAAATACAGACAAAAAATAAACATTGTTAAGAAGGACCAGAAAAACCAAATGAATCAATACTAAATAAAAAAATTAAAAGAATAAGTGCTAAAATGAAAAACAATATATATAATTAATTCCAATTGAATAACAAAACGAAACAAATCAAAACCCTGGGACCGAAAAATAATAAAGAGATTTTTAAAAACAAAATACAGTGTAACCAACATAAATTAAAATTTTATAACGGGACTGAATAAAAATAAAACTCTAACAAAAAAGAAATTGACAAAAATTAAAAACAAAAACTAAAAATATAATTACATAAATATGGATGAAAAATAAACATTGTCCAAGATAGAAAAACCAAAGGAATTAATACCATATAAAAATTAAAAGAATAAGTGCCAAAATGAAAAATAAAATATATAATTAATTTGAATTGAAGGAAAAAAATGAAACAAATCAAAACTTAGGGACTGAAAATAATAAAGGGATTTCAAAAAAACAATTGTTGAAACAATTAAAAGAATAAGGACCGAATTGAAAAGTAGCATATATGACCAATTTCAATTGGAGACCCAATTAGAGCAAATTAAAACTTGCATACCAAAATTAATAAAAGAACAAAAAACAAACAAAAAATCAAAAGAGTAAGGACTAAAATGAAACATATCATATATAGTCAATTTCAATTGAATGGCATAATTGAAAATAATCAAAATTTCCATTGAAAAATAAGTAAGAAAAATGAAATAAAAAGATAAGGGACTGAAATGAAACTCATACAAATATCAAGGACTTCCCCGTACTTCCGGCAGTAGGAGAGAGAAACAGGCAGGGGGGGAAGAAAATCATCCACCGATGATTATGCAACCTGATTCAGAGGTCACGCACCACTCGTGGAGACATATGACATGGCAGCGCACCCAATAACACGGCGACCGACCAATTTCCACGACGAGAAGAGACTGCACACGCCACTCGAAGGACACGTCCGTACGACGCGCCTGCAGTGTTCTGAAAAAAGTAATATTAAAAAATTGGTCAATTACCCATACACCCCTGTACCCATCGATATCTACGAAAAAACTAGGGATGACAGTACTTCAATATACCCGGTGCCAGGTGTTAACTTTTTTCATTTTCAATGCTATTTTTGTAGTTTTATTGTGCAACAAATCCAGAAATATCATCTGTGTCCCCTGAAAATTTTGAAAATACCCCCGGTCCCAAGGGTTAAAAATTTCAATCTAGAGGGCAAAATAGTAATTTTACTGTTCAAATCCATAGTGATCTGAGTTTGTGTGAACAGTAAAAATAATTATAGTAGAACCGAGACGCCGTTTATATATATCTATAATATGCTATATACAATTTGCAAGGAGCTAATTTATTTTATTTTCAACAAGAAAAATAAATCATAAAACTAAAAGAACAAAAATGGGTAGAAGAAACGAAGTGACAAACAACATCTAAAAAAACATTAGCTTTGCAACTTAATCAATAGTTTCTCATGTTGTCATCACCACAAAAGACTCAGAATGTCTCAATATTGGTTGCTTTTGCTGTGTTGGCATTGCATTGTAGCATTTTGTTGCTTGGATTGGACTGACTATTTTTGAATTTGTATTGTTGAGTTTTGGGTGTCTCTGTAATGGGATTCCACCTCTATTTCCTTGAATTAACTGTTTTTGCATTGTTATTGGCATTGTGCCTATTGAATTATCTTGTTACTGAAATGTGATTTTGCGTCCTTTGCTTTAAATTGACTTTTGCATTGGTGTTGGCATTTTACTCTATTGAATTATCTTGTTGTTGGAATGGGATTTTTCCTTCATTGCTATTAGTAGTAGAATAGCTTAACTTGTATTCATGAAAGCTCACTCGAAATTTGGAAGCGTAAGATTGTTTTTATACATGCATTTGCTGTAAATGGTCGGAGACTGGCATCAGAGAGCTTCCGATGTTCGATTTCAGAGGGGGGGGGGACACCATGTGTAGCTTCGTGCCCGTTTGGTAACGCGGTTCAACCTGCGTTTCAAACAATAAGCAAGTTTACAGTGTTTGGTAATGTACAAAACACAGATTAATTCACATGGGACCCACCAAAAAAACCACCGAAATCGTGGTTCACAAAACATAGCAAAATGATGTTTTTTTATGATTTTCCTGCGTTTCATCAAATGGGCATCAAGCCACTACACACTACAAAAAAAGGGGGCGTTTTGCAACGAATTGATCCGTTGCAAATTACAAAGAAATCCGTTGCAAATATTAATTTGCAACGGCATTTGCAACGGACACAATCCGTTAGAAACAAGTCGATTCAAATTTAGTTTGCAACGGATAATCCGTTGCAAAATAATTTGCAACGGATAATCCGTTGCAATTTCTCCCGTTGCAAATACAAAGTTTGCAAAGGATATGCCGTTGCAATTGAAACGGAACTGCCGTTGCACTTGCAACGGCTGTTCCGTTGCTGTTCCGTTGAAATTGCAACGGACCAGCCGTTGCAATTGCAACGGCCGTTCTGTTGCAATTGCAACGGACCAGCCGTTGCAATTGCAACCGCCGTTCCACCGTTCCGTTGCAATTGCAACGGCGTGCAATCGCAATGGAGACCGTTGAAACGGAGCCTGTTGCAATGGCAGGTCCGCCCGTTGCAATTGCAACGGAGAGGCCGTTGCAATTGCAACGGCAGGAAGCTAACTCTGACTGATGCAAATATTGATTCTTGGAATTGATTTTCATAAATATTATTGATATATTATTAATATTGAGAACTAAATATTGTTGAGATAAAAATTTCATAAATTAAAATTTATAATACAACAGAGATTCGGTTACATTTACATGTAGAAGTAAATCAACATGGAATAAAAAAATACATATTTTGAAGTGTTTAAAAAAATACACCGATCCTCTTTGGTCTTCATGGCCAGTTCCATTTGCTCAATCCTTCGATTAGTTGTTGCTATCTTCTTCTCCATTTGCTCAATTCAGGAAATGTACTTCCACAACTCAAAAGCAAAGAACAAAAGATTATGGATATCTGTGTCCCGTAACCATAAATTGGCTAGGGATGAAAAAAGGCAATCAAGAGTCAGGAAAAAATAGAAGTAAAGATTAAAAATATCAAGACATTCAATAGTACACTGGACAACAAGCTGTAGCAACAATGATAAAGGCATGACATACTGGTTCAACTTGTAGAGCTTGCATATTACCCTGAATAATGCAATGCCTTCTTCCTTGTATGTGTCCACTGGGAGTTCATTCTATTCAATGTAATTCTTGTATCCAGAGCTATGACCTCCCTGATTAAGTTTACAATTAGCTGATTTGGTTGAAAGTTGGAAAAAAAGTTAAAAACTAATGTCACTATAAATTTTTTATTGAGGTTTCATCGGCTTTATCAATGAAGCTCTGGAAGATTGAAAAGAACTGAAATGATTCATTTCCTTCATAGATTCGAGCCTAAGAATTAATACCAAAACAGAATCAGAAAGGTACCAGAATTGTACAGAAACCCCCCTGTTACAACAACACCAATAATTACAGGAAATAGAATGCCACCTGGGCAGGTAGAAACTTTAATGATTCAACCATCTTGCCCTCTAGTGAAATAGCAGTAGTTCTTTCCTCCTATTTTTCAATGTGAGATAGATTATACAAGGGTAAACTAATAGGATGCAGGATGCAGGAGTAAGGAATGCAAGCCACAGCAAAACACCTTGCCAGGGATGCAGGATCCCAGGAGTAAGGAACAGCACGCTTGACTTCCTCATGCAATACTAAGTTTACTTTGGCTATCTGAACCTTATACAAGGGAATGAAATGCCCAACCATTGCAAGGGATTTTGTTCCAGCAATATATCCAGTTGCAGTCATTTACCTTCCATATCCTAAATCAAAGAGTTCATCATCTTTGGGCTCTTAAAGTCTATTATAATGCAAATGAGCCCATAAAGTGGACAACTATGTATCACTTGAGTTCAATCAATATCTCTAGTTTATGGATTATTCATGGCCAAGACAAAAAAAACAAAAAAAACAACAAATACTTAACAAAACATCAAACACACAACACCAAAACACATAGGAGCAACACACAGCAACACCATACACAACAATATGCATTAAATCGATATTCATACTCAAATGACACAATCAACAAATTACACTAACCTTTCAAGCGAATTTAATACAATTTGAAGTCAAAAGATATTGGTTGATGTTCCTTTAAAAACCCTGCGTAGAGAGATGTTGTTAGTACTTTCAGAAATTGAGTTATATTACTGACAAAAGATAAATTAAAATCAACTAAGAAATAACCTTAGCTCCCTGGAATGTCTAGTAGAAATTGAGTTATATTACGGACATGAACTGCTGTTAGATTCAAAAAGGTTGACTTCTAGAATCAATCTAAAGTATGTACTTATTCTATTAACATCTATCCTTGATTGCATATCAATGAAACCTAACTCTTATCAATTCAATTTGCTTAGTTAGATTCTTAGTTTTATATGGATTTGATCATTTAAGATCTAGTTTTATGTATTTGCACTACTGCAGGCCTCAAGTCCATAACAGTTTACCCAATAAAATCATGTGCAGGCAAACTACAGTTGAAATTAGGCAAAATGCAAAAAGTTCAATGTTCTGGATTTCTCTATTTTCATATTTCCGTTTCCTAACATTAAGAAATATTAAAAAAAATAATTTCGGATTCAAAATTAAAAAAAAAATCTGTTCACTTTCTTTCAATCCCACCAACCAAACAGAAGGCAAGAGATAATAAACCCTAAACTAATTTAGAAACTAAGAAAATAAACAAAAAACTGAGCAGAAATTTGAATTTTGAAATGGTGACCGTACCTTCGAAGGGAAAGTGCTGAGGCCGGGAAGAAGAGAGAAGAAGGGAAAGGTCTGGTTTTGCTGTAAATGGGAGTAAATGTGACCGGGAAAGAGGAAGACAGTGGATATTCAATTGTTTTCAATAAAACGGTGCGTTTCACATTTGCAACGGCATTTCCGTTTGCAACGGATGTTCAGTTGCAAGACTTGAAAAATCCAACCTTAATTTTCATTTAGCCCGCCCATCCCATGTCTAGAGCGGGACCTTTCTTTTCTTTTCTAGACGGGGAATTTTATCAGTGGACAAGAAACAATTATTAATACATAAGTATTAATCGGTGAATTATTTACCATATTTTTTTTAACAGTTATTAACAAAAAAAATTAATTTCAAGTTAAATAATTTTTTTAGCTAATAATTTTTATTTTATTATTTTTTTGTTTGTTCTTTTGTTAAAGTTTTAAGATTTTTTTAGTCTTTGATTTAATTTTTTTTTCTCATTATTAACGCAATACTAACAATAATATTAATAATAATTTTAGGCTTTTCTTCGTGCTTACTCTTTTGTTAATGTTGTTGAGTTTATATCAATTATTATTATTAATTATAATAAAATTCATTTTTTAATAATAATTAAATTCATTTTTTTAATTTAAATATAAATAAAAAATAATAATTTTATTTATTAATTTATATTATCAGGAATGTAGGAATGTAATGGAATGTATTTTAATTAATTATGTTTGAACTTATTGGTTATTTATTAATGTGTTCATTTTATTTTCTTAAGTTTTTCTAGCACTCAAAGACAATAAGTAACATTAATTAACTTCAAAGAAAACAACCATAAAAAAAAACATACAAATTACTTTAAAAACATACAATAAGTAGCTTAA
The DNA here is from genome assembly GCA_964035475.1 of Salix caprea. Taxonomy (NCBI): domain Eukaryota; kingdom Viridiplantae; phylum Streptophyta; class Magnoliopsida; order Malpighiales; family Salicaceae; genus Salix; species Salix caprea. The sequence continues at coordinate 3,030,832 of OZ037743.1, forward strand.
TTTTCAAATTTCAAATATTGCGGATCTTTTAATTATATTTAAATTTATTTTTTTAATTTAAACATGATTAAAAAAATAATTTTATTGTTGGAAGGTTTTTCAAAAGCAATTATTTAATTATATAATTTACTCCTATTAATTGCATAATTAAACTAAATTCAAAATAATTGCATGGTATTTGAAATAATATAAAAAATAGCTCTTCAAAATATTTTTTACCATTGGAGTACATATCAATAAAAAAATCAAATATACATTATTCAAAGAGCCATTTTCAAGATTTGAATCTTCAAAACGGATCTTGCCATTTAACGTGCTCTTACAAAGAGGTTGAGCCAGATTCAGAGTAGTTGAAGGAGGTGAAGTTAGGTTAGAGAGTTCGTATTGGGTCGGATTATCCATAATTAAAGGTTTTGAAATGAAAATGAAAACATGTTTTTGTGGCTAATCCTCGTGAGATTTAAGTTAGATATATTGCTTAGAACCTGACAGAGCACGCAAACGTGCATGCGTTGATGATGAATTATTTGATTTTATGCTTCAAAATTGTTTCTTGCAATTGTTTTAGTAATTTTTTGATGTTTTATATTAAAATATATATTTTTTTTGAGATTTTTTTATATTTTTATAGTAAAATAACTATTCTATCCTGATATAAGATAAAAACTAAGAGTTAACAGATGAGGTGTCATAGTGATTTCACATACTATTGCACGATAAAATAACTCTTTTACCCATGATAAGACAAAATTGAAGAGTTGAATGTAGGGGTGCTATGTTAATTTATCATTTTTTATTATTCTTTTCTGCGAATACTATGTACGCATCTGAAACCCCCGCCGACAATATTCGACCTGACGCACACCTTATTTTTGTCTATATTTATATATGTGTGCTCTTAGTTTTGATTTTTAATTTTTATTATTTTTTTATTTGTTAAGGTGGTAACTTTTTGAAAAATTTTGTTCTTAGATTTTAGTTTGTTCTTTCTTTTAGTTTTTTTTTTTTTATTTTCAAGTCAAATAATTTTTTTCCAGCTAATATTTTTTTTTCATTGATTTTGTTTGCTATTTTGTTATAGTTTTTAGGCTTTTTTATTCTTTGATTTAATTTTTTTTTCATTATTGATGCAATAATAATAATAATAAAAATAATAATAATAATAATAATAATAATAGTTTTATTCTTTGCAACGGATTCGCCGTTGCAAATTTAATTTGCAACGGACAATTTTGCAACGGCTAATCCGTTGCAAACCATGTTTTTTTTTTTCTGGAATTTTCATTTGCAACGGATTAGCCGTTGCAAATGTAATTTGCAACGGACAATGTTGCAACGGCTAATCCGTTGCAAAATCCGTTGCAAAATTGTCCGTTGCAAATTACATTTGCAACGGCTAATCCGTTGCAAACCATGTTTTTTTTTTTTTTTTTTCTGGAATTGGTTTAGCAACGGAATATCCGTTGCTAAACAATTTCCGGATGCAAATTTAGCAACGGAATTTTGCCGTTGCAAAATTCCGTTGCTAACGGCACCCTTTTTTTGTAGTGACAGTGACTGATTCTTATCAAAAAAATCTTGAGAGATGATGTGCTGCCAAAATAATTCACGCAATAAAAGCAGCAGCTGCAATTCCCTTCTTGCTTTTTATTAGTTCCTTGCTCTTAAAAAATCTTCTAAAACAAAAATCACGCTCGCCAGATGCCAAACAATGGTGATATACAGTAACCCCACAGAATATAAAATAACGAGAGCAACAAGAAACAAAATTTTGAAGCCAGCTGTAGGGACATGGTAGATAAGCGTAACAAACAAGATGATCAAAACCATCATGGAAACAATGTTATCGACAACAATAGCAGCAAAACTCCATATAAATGTGATGAGAGCTTCTCTCTCTCCATGGCGATGCTTTCTCTCTCTACACAGTGGCATCTCTTTCTCTCCACAGTTGTCTTCCGATGCTCGTACCAGCCACCACAGGCCACTATTTCTGACGCCACCACCACAGGAAGAACCAGCTTGGCCTCCTCTACCCTCGCCATCGGCCGTTGAAGCTCTCATCGTGGTCTGTAATTCACGTGCACAGTAGCGCTGCACTGTCCACGTGAAAAAGACGTGAACAGTGCAGCGCACCGTTTCACGTCTTCATTTTTTAAGTTGGGCCTGCACTTGGCCTAGCCCAAGTCCAGCAGAGTTTATCAGTTATTTAGGATGTCTCGTCTTGTTTTCCGTTCATTGGCAAGCCAAGGTCTGTTGGAGGGCATAAGGAAGGCGTCCTGGTAACCCTGATCAATGGGACATGGATTGGGTTGACTTGCAGCTGGAGTTGCATCTGCAAAGGATGTAATGGATTATATCCTTGGAGTTTTTTATTGTCTAGTTAAATATACTATGCAGTTTACAGTTTTGACTTGAAAAAAAGTTTTGTTGGTGGTGCTTTTGAATCAAGATGCCTTCCTTTGCAGGTCCTGTTCTTATTTTCTAGCTGTGGCATTTGAAATTGATCTGTGCATCACCTTCATTTTTTTGTGTTTGATAAAATTCTGGATTATTCTTGCATTACATCATTAAGTATTTTCCCTTTCAAACTATACATGTGTGATCCATGCCTTTAGGAATGATGCCCTGGTTAAACGAATACTATCCCATAGAAAACATTACAGGAGCCTGATCCCTTACATTCCTGGCCAAAAACTGCCGAAGGGGTAACAGAAGATACTCGGTCATCTTAAAGATGTTGGCAACTATACCGCTCTTTTATGCACTCTAAAGTCTTAGACACAGTAAAATTCAAAGTAGCAGGCACTTTCTTAGAGTGCCAAGGGTATCAGTGCTTCATCTGCATCAAAAATTGGAATCCCATTCCTTGCCTCACAGTTCCTGGATGTTTTTCACTGCCATCTCTTCCATTTTTCCATCTTTTTGATATTTCTCCTTCCCTTCTTGAATAATTATGGCTGAGGGAGAAGAATTGTGGTATTCTATTTATAAGGCAAGAGATGAGAAAATGGTAGCAAAAGATGGGATTCACACTTTGAGAATTGCTAGTTTTCTCAATCCACTAGCTCAAGTGTCAACCAAGCTGTTGAGGTTCCTCACGTTCCATTGTTGTCTGAAATTTCTCCGAGAACAGCCAGAAATGGCCATCAGGTGTTCTGTTGAAAGGCTGGAGCATGCCCCAGAAACAATGGGAAGAATGGTTGGATTGCCTAACAAAAGATCACGGTTCCATTTCGAACCAAAGTGCTATATGTGATGCAATAATCAGTTCTAGGTAAGAGATTCATTGTCGCAAGGATTTTTGTCACTATGGCTGTCAAGATCTATCTTGCCTTCTCTTCATGAACATACCATTCAAATCTATTACTGTTTCACATACCATTGAATTGGTGGAAGGAATGCACGCATGCAGGCTAATTCTTCACCATCTGTTCAGACAATACGCCAGCAGAATAGTTATCTTTCTTCTGCACAGAATCTGAAGAAATGCAGCATGCGTCCAAGAGCCGTGGCTCTGTTATCACAAAGCCTCCTTCAGATGCAAACTGCCAACCGAGTGAAGAAGATGACATTCCAGTTTCACTGGTTATAAAACGCATCGTTCTGCTATTGCATTATGTCGCCACAGTACTGCCTACTTGGAGAATCTTTTGGATGGTTTGACTCGTAATTTGAAGAATGCTCAACTCTGCTGCTTTTTTTACATTCGAGTTTTGGATTGATGGATTTGGATACACAGTCAAGGGTAGTCCTGCACCTGACTTATACCATGAGCGAGCTACGAAGGTGATGTGAAGAGTGTATTATTACATTAAATTTCCATATTACTTGATAGCTCCATTAAAACTTCACCGACTGTTTTGACCAGTGAAAATACTCCTGAATCAGACTTTGTCACAAAATTGCTTTTGAATTTATTTATTATGTTTTAAATTAAAAAAAAAGTGTTTTTCTATGCCAATTAATCGATCTCAAACGTCCTTTGTCTCACTTAAAAAAAAAACATGATATTTTGGAAAAGCAATTCTTAGAACTGATCAAGTTGAATCTCGTCAAAATTAAGAAAATTTGATGGGTTCAATTTTCAGGATATTTCAAAATAAAATCAGCTCGAGGAAAGCTCCAAATCTACTACCAACCTCAATAACTAGCTTAATTCTCATAAAAAATTGAAAGTATATAAATAACTATGTTTTTCTAGGAATGGAGTACTTCAATAAGATTTGCTAACAGTTGTTCTTTATCCCCTTCATCTTTCTCTGTTGGTGCTGCTGTGGTTGTGTTCTCAACAAGAAAAGTGGGATGATGATCCTATTTCACTTTTATTTGGCCATTATCGAGTTGCTTCATCATGATCATCTGTTCAGATGGCCTGTTCTTCCGTGGAGTCAGCTGCTGGAGTGGGCTTCCACCGCTTTCCACTCCCCCAAGCTCGTAACCCATATGATTGGTCCTCTCATTTTGGCTGCAACTGTGTACCATCTTTGGCAGGAAAGAAACGAGAATTTTCAACAACAATGCTAGGTCTGCCAGCTCGATCAGCAATGTCATTTATCAGCAGATAAGAGACAAAATCCCTGAGTCCACCTTGGCTATTTTGGGATGCATGCCAGCCCAGTCCAGTGGGCAGAGAGATTGGGCCGGGGCCCTTTTATTGGGCTGAGCCTTCGCCAGTCTAGTCCTTTGGTAGCTCTCCAGACGGTGCAGAGGCCTTCTTTTGGTGGGCTATGGCCAATGGGCTTAGGCTAGTTTTTTGTTAGCCTTGGGCTTGAGGCCACGAGGCCAGTGTTTCGTTTCTTTTCTTTGGGCTGATGTCAGGTCGTGGGAGGGGGAGCCAGTTCCTTCTCTCCTCTTTCTTTTTTGCCGCTCAGAGTAGCCGGCCTCCATTGTATATCCCTTTTTGTCTCTTAATATATCTTAAAGTTTCAAAAAAAAAAAAAAAGAGTTGCTTCAGCTCCTATCCTTTCGTTTTTCCATGTTTTTGGGTATGTTATGATTTATATTATTTTCTAACACACCTCAAGTAAAAACTCTTTGAGCCTTAAACTTATACAGACTCACATTATTTTTTACTTGATTTTTATCAATAGAATATAGATGGTGAAATTCAAGCTCATGAATGCTAGTCAATAAGACTATGATACCATATTAAAGAATTATTTTATCTAAAAATTTAAATCACTAGGTAAAGATTTAAAATATAATTTATATTATTTTCTAAATATTATCGTATGGTGTATGTGTTAGAGACGAGTTTGTTTATTTTCATGGTTAGCTGCTCTCTCTTATTTCTATATTTTCTAGCCTTTCTTTCTCTGGGCTTCCTACTTTTTGCTTGACCTTTGCTGCATGCATGATGATGATCTATCTGCTCAAAAGAAACAAGATTATCATTCTTGCAAACATAGAAAACCTCATAAATTTATCAGTATTTTCAATCCATGAGCTCCTTTCTGTCATCTTTTTTGAAGTATATATAGAAAGAAATTCCACTCAGAAAAGAAAACAACTTCTTTTTTATCAATTTATAACTCATCCAGTGGCCATCAATATTCTGTGTCGTGATCTCCTACAAAGAATACCATCATCAATATGCTTTGTGAGCATGCCTGCTGTCCATTAACTTTGAGAGTGCTTGTTGTGGTAGAGAATCAGTTGCTTTCTCTCACCACTCGTATTGTTTTTTCACTCCCTCTCACGGCAGCAGACACCCCACCTCCGCAGGTGTTTTTGTCTCCACTAATATAATAGAAATTATATCTATTTATATATGTCTTTTTTATATATAAAAATATTATGTAAATTAAAAAACTCATGCATACATGTAATTAAATAGATCAAGAACAGTGTGTTTTTAAATAAGGAAAAAAATCACGCCACTTGCACAAATGCTTCCACTCTTTTCTGCATAGGTGTTTTTGTCTCCATTAACACACCTGCATATGAACTTGATGAAGAAGAGGAGGAGGAGGAGGAGGAGGAGGAGGAGGAGGAGGAGGAGGAGCTTGGGCTGTACTGCTGATGGTGCGTTGAAGGAATAGACAAATGCAGGTGAAGATGAAGATGATGAATAAATAGAATATTATCATCTGCTGAAGATGAAGATGAAGGAATATTCACATATACTGATAACTTTGTTAATCTTTGTTGTTTAATAAAAAGATTATCAAAAACATATTATTTTTATTTTATTTTTGCATGGAAGGGCTCCAGCACTTCAACATTTGGCAGTTTATTATGTACACAAACTGTATATGGGACAACAAGTGTAGCTTCGGGGAAAGCAGTCTTGCCTCATGATTCCATGAGAAGTCATCCTCTATGATGAGTCTTGAATTGCAAGCAAAATAATTGTACTTGCCCCACTTTCTAACCGCTCTTACAACATGTTGTTGAGGCATAAAAAAACAATCTTTCCTTTGTTATGCACTGTATAATGCTATTAGGCAATCCTCTCGTGCCTCGTCGTAGATGACATCATATGTTTTTTAATATAAAAAAATATTAATTGTGTGAAATTTTATTATTATAATATAAATTTGGTAAAATAATAAATCTGTGCAGAAATCCTATGAAGTGCAAGTTTTTTATAAAATATATAAATTTTAAATGGATATAAATTTATCTGCTTAGTAGGTTTCAACGAAATATCTAGTATGAAATTATTATTATCATTAAAAAAACAAGAAGATTTGGATATCTGAATTATTGAATTTACTGTATTGAGATTATTTCATTTTATAATTCAATTTAAATTAAACACAAAAAAATATATAAATTATGAAAACACCTGCAATGATTAAATAACAAAAACAAGAAGTTAATTTTCATTCTCCAAAAAAAAAAAACCATAAATTAAAAATTCATCTCTGCGTTACCGTCATTATCATTACTAAAACAGTTAAAATTATTATCAACATTAATGCCAAAATAGTTAAAATCATTAAATTGGCCCAAAGAATTTTAAAAGCAAAATAATTTTACAAAAAAACAATAAAAAAAATAATCACTATCATTGCGCAAACAATAAAATTATCAGATTCGAAAAACAGATAAAAATAAAAGAAAATACAAAAAAAAGAACAAAGGGAAAAAAGAAAAATATTAATTTTAAAATGATCACCAACATAAATTAAAATTTCAGAACTAAACCGAATAAAAATAAAACTCCAATAAAAAATAAAATGATAAAATAAAAACAAAAATTAAAAGTATAATGAATAAATACAGACAAAAAATAAACATTGTTAAGAAGGAATAGAAAAAACAAATGAGTCAATACTAAATAAAAAAAATTAAAAGAATAAGTGCTAAAATGAAAAATAATATATATAATTAATTCCAATTGAATAACAAAACGAAACAAATCAAAACCCTGGGACTGAAAAATAATAAAGAGATTTTTAAAAACAAAATACAGTGTAACCAACATAAATTAAAATTTTATAACGGGACCGAATAAAAATAAAACTCTAACAAAAAATAAATTGACAAAAATTAAAAACAAAAACCAAAAATATAAATACATAAATATGGATGAAAAATAAACATTGTTCAAGAAGGACAGAAAAACCAAAGGAATTAATACCATATAAAAATTAAAAGAATAAGTGCCAAAATGAAAAACAAAATATATAATTAATTCGAATTGAAGGAAAAAAACGAAACAAATCAAAACTTTGGGACCGAAAATAATAAAGGGATTTAAAAAAAAACAATTGTTGAAACAATTAAAAGAATAAGGACCGAAATGAAAAGTAGCATATATGATCAATTTCAATTGGAGACCCAATTAGAGCAAATTAAAACTTGCATACCAAAATTAATAAACGAACAAAAAACAAACAAAAAATCAAAAGAGTAAGGACTAAAATGAAACATATCATATATCATCAATTTCAATTGAATGGCATAATTGAAAATAATCAAAATTTCCATTGAAAAATACATAAGAAAAATGGAATAAAAAGATAAGGGACTGAAATGAAACTCATACAAATGTCAAGGACTTCCCCGTACTTCCGGCAGCAGGAGAGAGAAACAGGCAGGGGGGAAGAAAATCATCCACCGGCGATTATGCAACCTGATTCAGAGGTCACGCCCCACTCGTGGAGACATATGACATGGCAGTGCACCCAATAACACGGCGACCGACCAATTTCCACGGCGAGAAGAGACTGCACACGCCACCCGAAGGACACGTTCGTACGACGCGCTTGCAGTGTTCTGAAAAAAGTAATATTAAAAAATTAGTCAATTACCCATATACCCCTGTACCCATCGATATCTACGAAAAAACTAGGGGTGACAGTACTTCAATACCACCGGTGCCAGGTGTTAACTTTTTTTCATTTTCAATGCTATTTTTGTAGTTTTATTGTGCAACAAATCCAAAAATATCATTTGTGTCCCCTGAAAAATTTGAAAATACCCCCGGTCCCAAGGGTTAAAAATTTCAGTCGAGAGGGCAAAATGGTAATTTTACTATTCAAATCCATAGTGATCTGAGTCTGTGTGAACAGTAAAAATAGCTATAGCAGAACCGAGACGCCGTTTATATATATCTATAATATGCTATACACAATTTGCAAGGAGCTAATTTATTTTGTTTTCAACAAGAAAAATAAATCATAAAACTAAAAGAACAAGAATGGGTAGAAGAAACGGAGTGACAAACAACATCTAAAAAAACATTAGCTTTGCAACTTAATCAATAGTTTCTCATGTTGTCATCACCATAAAAGACTCATAATGCCTCAATATTGGTTGCTTCTGTTGTATTGGCATTTGCATTGTAGCATTTTGTTGCTTGGATTGGACTGACTATTTTTGCATTTGTATTGTTGAGTTTTGGTATTTCTGTAATGGGATTTCACCTCTATTTCTTTGAATTAATTGCTTTTGCATTGTTATTGGCATTGTACCTATTGAATTATCTTGTTGCTGCATTGGGATTTTGTGTCCTTTGTTTTAAATTGACTTTTGCATTGGTGTTGACATTTTATCCATTGAATTATCCTGTTTTTGCAATGAGATTTTTCCTCCATTGCTATTAGCAGTAGAATAGTTTAACCGTAGCTTATAGAGAGTTTCATTGTATTGATGAACTCTCCTTTCCTTCAAAAAAGACAAAGGAAGACAAAAATTTTAACATTGCTGGAAGTAAAATGCTTGAAAAGCATATTAGTGAACATATTATAATATGACAATTTCATATTTAAAGAATGTGATTACATATTATATTATCAAATAAGTATTTGCATGTGAGATATTGTGAATATATCGTAAATCTCATTGTGAGTGATAACTTGAAAAAGATTAATATTTCAATAGTTAAGATTCAGAATACAATTAGATTTGTGGGATCTTTGGGTACACAATTTACATTTAAAAAATATGCATAAAAATATGTATAAGAAATAAAAAATAAATCTACCATTGCAAAGCTAATCAAACTAGTTAAGCCTTAACGTTTCTTTAACATGAAGCAGGTGGTTGCACTGTTGACCCTCAATACTTCAGGGTTTTTTCTTTATAACTCGAAACAGAGAACGCAAATCCATTTTCCAAATGAAAACTTGAATCACATGCAGAAGGAAATTAAAGGAAGACTAATGTGAATACATGTATAGATTCATTAATCCTTTTCAAAAGATTAAAAAGCTCCTCGTTCTTTTCCATGATCATCAGTCAGCCTTTCCTCCTTGTTCGTGCTTTTCCATTTCCTCACTGGCAACACAAGGATAAACAGAAAATCAATCATCATCAGCAGTTTTAACCATTAATCTCGTCAACTAGCAGGATTAATTATCAAGAAAAGAAATGGCGAAGGAAATTAATTTAACCAACCGGAGGAGCCGGGTAAGGTGATCAGCGCGGGCAAAGTCGCTGTCTTGACGTGCTTTCAAAATGGCAAACATCAGGTTGATTCTGATTTGATTGTAATCACTCTGACTGGTTATGTTCATCGTCTCCTCTCTGAGGCTGCGGCATTCTGATTCTATCTCTTCAAACTTTTGCCTGATTTCTCGTTGCCCTTCTCTTATTCGTTTTTGTCCCTCGCCGATCTCCACCATATCTGTTTTCAATCGTACCATTGTTTCCCTCCTCTCCCTCTTCTTCTTTATCTATATATAAGAATAATTATTATTTTTAATTTCTGGGAATAATCACATGATATAAAGCATGATCCAGTCAAGAAACAAGCATTACAAAAATAATAATATTGTGATCGTACCTGTTGTTTCCTGTGTTTAGACTTGGAGACATTGAAATCCATGGTTGCAGACACCCTCGACCGTGCTGATTGATTTCCTTTCTCTTCAAATTGAAAGGCTGTGCTCACACGGACAAGGGTTCTTCGATTGTATCTTTATAATCAATCTCCAAAGCCAGCCGCTCGAGCTTCGACGATTTCTCGCGTGTATGTTTTCGATATCGCTCGATATCGCAAGAAAGTTCTTTTTTTTTTTTTTTTTTTGTGACCGGGTCCGGGCCAGCTTACGCGCACTTCGACTATTCTTCGGGCCCACTGAACATCCTGCAAGCTCAGTGAGCATGTAAGGCATAGCGGGGATGATAGACATACCATGCAAGAAAGGACCCAGGAGAACATGTGGGGAGGAGCCCTCCAACCCCATTCCCACTGGGACTCGAACTGACGTTCAAATGGAAGAGGGCGCTCCCCAACACAACTGAGCCACGACCTTGCAGGTTCAGGGCAACACAAGGATAAACAGAAAATCAATCATCATCAGCAGTTTTAACCAAGAATCTCGTCAACTAGCAGGATTAATTATCAAGAAAAAAAATTCAGAAATATTTGATTTTTTTAAAATAAAAAATAGTGTTTTAGTGTTTTTAGATATGAAAATAATTTTAGAAAATAAAAGAAATTATTTAATGTATATCTAACTATAGTAAAAAAACAATTTAAAAAATAACTACAACCATATTTTTAAATAATATCTTAAGATTTATTTGGAAGTGTGATTGATATTGGTTTTAAAATTATTTTTAATTTAGAAATATATCAAAATGAAATTTTTTATTTTTGAAAAATTATTTTTTACATTAATATATCAAAATAATTTAAAATCATTAAAAAAATTAAATTTAAAACAAAACATAATAATAATAAAAAATTAATTTTTTTAATAATATTTTTAAAACGGAGTATCTAACAGACACGTATTACAAAAGTTTTTCACTTTTTTTAATATATATGAAGAGATTTGAAAGCATGAATGGCATGCATCTGCCAGTAAATTAAAAAGTATGATTAATCTTGGCAGTTCTCGCGCTGTTTTTCTAGGAATGGCAGTTCCCATGCATTTTTCTGACATGCACCCTCTTTTTATTAATTTAATACTCTCTATCTACATAAATAACTTGTTTTATGAGATAGTGAAGAATAAATCCAGTTTAATTGATTTTTAAAATGTTTTTTATTTAAAAATAGTAAAAAAATATAAATTATTTATTTTAAAACTTTATTAGTTGTCTGACATTAGGTGCTCTGCAAAAAGCCTGGAGCATGCCCCAGAAACAATGAAGAATGGTTGGATTGCCTAACAAAAGATCACGGTTCCATTTCGACCCAAAGAGGTACATGTGATGCAATAATCAGTTCTAGATAAGAGATTCGTTGTCACGAGGATGTAATGCTTGGGCTGTTGGAATACTGGTGTCCTGAAACCAATACTTTTGTTTTCCCATGGGGAGATATCGTGAATCTTGCTGGGCCTTCTGTTCTTGGTGAGCTGGTGACAGAGCCACTTGCGGGGGATTCGGTGAATATTTTAAAGCAAGAAATAAGTTTAGAGAAGACCGATCCTTCACCATCGGTTCAGACAATACACCAGAAGAATAGTTACCTCCTTTCTTCTGCACAGAATCTGAAGAATTGCAGGCAGCTAACACAGCTTGCGTCCAAAAGTCCTTTCTCTTTTTCTTAAAAAAAACATGGTATTTTGGAGAAAACAATTCTTAGAACTGATCGAGTTGAATCTCTCGTCAAAGTTAAGAAAATTTAATGGGTTCCATTTTCAAGATAATTCAAAATAAAATCAGCTCGAGGAAAGCTCCAAATCTACCAACCTCAATAACTGTGTTAATTTAATAAAAAAAATTGAAAGTATATAATAATCAATTGTACTATTTTAGGAGAAGCCATATTGGAGTTTCTCCACCTACTTTTTTTTTTCAGGGCGGTGGCTGCATGTTTTTGGTTTCAGCCGTGAGAGTCCGCCCCTTTCTCATAAATAAACGCGTACCAGAGCATCTTTGTATCCACAGTTCCCTCTTTTTTATGTTTTTCTGCAAACACTTTTTCAAAAGCAACAAGATTATCATTCTTGCAAACATATAGAAAAGCTCGGGCATATTTGATCAGAGCTGGGATTCTCAGAACTTTCCATCCATGAGCTCCTTTCTGTCATCTTTTTGAAGTATACATAGAAAGAAATTCCACTCAGAAAAGAAGACAGCTTAAAACGCATGCATCCGGCCGGTGGCCATCAATATTCTATGTCGTGATCTCCTACAAAGAATACCATCATCAATAAACTTTGTGAGCATGCCTGCCGTCCATTAACTTTTTTTCCTGCTTGGATTCTTTCTTTCTTACCATATTTAATAAATCAGTTGAGAGTGCTTGTTGTGGTAGAGAATCAGTTGCTTTCTCTCACGGCAGCAGACACCCACCACCGCAGGTGTTTTTGTCTCCACTAATATAATAGAAATTATATCTAATTATTTATTCATCTTTTTTATATAAAAAATTAAAAAACTCATGCATACATGTAATTAAATAGATCAAGAACTGTGTGTTTTTAAATAAGGAAAAAAATCACGCCACTTGCACAAATGCTTCCACTCTTTTCTGCATAGGTGTTTTTGTCTCCACTAACACGCCTGCATATCAACTTCATGAAGAAGAGGAGGAGGAGGAGGAGGAGGAGCTTGGGTTGTACTGCTGATGTTGCGTTGAAGGAATAGAAAAATGCAGGTGAAGATGAAGATGATGAATAAATAGAATATTATCATCTGCTGAAGATGAAGATGAAGGAATATGCACATATACTGATAACTATGTTAATCTTTGTTGTTTAATAAAAAGATTATCAAAAACATATTTATTTTATTTTTGCATGGAAGGCCTCCAGCACTTCAACATTTGGCAGCTTATCATGTACACAAACTGTATACGGGACAACAAGTGTAGCTTCGGGGAAAGCAGTCTTGCCTTTTCCATAGCGTTAACTTCACCAACTGGGCTCACGATTCCATGAAAAGTCATCCTCGATAATGAAAGACCACAGAAAGGACCACCTCGGTCTTTTCTATTCATCTTCTTTGGCCGTTGAAGTTTTTATTGTGGTTGGAAATTTACGTGAATAGTAGCGTTGTACTTTTCATGTGAAGAAGACATGAACAGTGCAACACACCATTTTACATCTTTATTTTTTAAACTAGACTCGGGCTGGGGCTGCACTTGGCCTAGCCCAAGTCCAGCAGAGTTGGGTTTTGGCCTAATTTGACTGGGCCTGCTCTCGGTCCAGTCCGTTTTTTTAAATATATTTTAAAAAATAAAAAAAATATTTAGATACAGATCAGTCCTGATTGAAGGGAAATATTTGTTCGTGATGAAATTGCAAGTAGTTTGATGGAAAATATAAAAACAAATATCTATTGTTTTCATGAATTATTAGTTACAATTTATTTTTATGATTATTAATCTACAAAAAATTTAAAAAAATTATGTGTGTGTGTGTGTGTTTTAAAGTAATTTCAAAATTTGACAGCAATACGAAAAGCATGATAACCAAATACACAAAACTGCTTTTTATCAACCTCAAACTCAGCCACAGTTTTAACCAAACACTTCAATACTTATTTTGAACCGCAGAAAAAGTGTTTTTCATGAAACTACTTTTTTAAAACCTCAACCACAAAAGAAAAAGCAATACCAAACATACCCTTCATAGCCTATACGACTGTGTTCTTGGTCCAGCACACGTCAATTTGTAACAGCTTCCTTTGTTTTAACCTTTAAAATCTTGTTTTTATTAAATTTATTTTATTTAATGTTTTAATATTATTTTATGTGCTCATGTCAAAAATATTTTTTTAAAAATAACAATATCTTAATATATATTTTTAAACAAAAATCAATTTCAAAATCAATTTTAAACCACACTAATAAACAAACATACTTCAGCCTCCTGAGTAAGTTATTGAATAAAAACAAGTTACTTATGACTTAGGTGTAGAAGTTTGAACTTCTAAAAGTTAACAAAGAAAAGAATCTTGAAACAAATAGGAAATAAAAACAAGACTTCTACTTTTAAAAACAATCTCAAAAATACTGCAGCCTCCTGAGCAAGTTATTCAATAAAAACAAGTTCCTTACGACTCATGTGGACAAGACTTTCTTGCGATTTGATGAAGACAATATTTGTCGATGTTTCTAAAGTTATCTACTTTTTCATCAATTTCAAGCAATCATCGTCATATTGTTCCTTGAATGTTACGTTACCTCTACTTCATGGTTTAGCTCCTATCCCTCACCTTCATTCACGCAACAATTTTGTGTGTACTAAATTGAAAGGAAGAACAATTTTGTGTGTACACAGGAAGAAGGAAATGAAAGGAAGTCTAATGTGAATAGATTCATTACTGCTCGTATTTTAATTAAAAGACGATAAACCTCCACGTTTGCTATCCATGATCCATTAGTCAGCCAACCAGGCCTGCCTTTCCTCCTTCTATTTTAATGAAATTGAATTTTTTTTTTTTTGGAATCGAAGAAATTTCATCCGGAAAGTGTATTTTGTGAGTCTAAATGAGCGAATAAAATCTCGATTGTTCCATGTTTTTATAAGAAACATGTCCTGACTCGAATTCAAAACCTCTTATATAAATCTCAAACTCTTTGTCATCACATCACGCCTCTTGAAATTATTATGATAATAACGTACCCGATTTTCTGAATATTAATAATACAAGGAGGAAAGGCCGGTGTGGTTGGCTGACTAATGGATCATGATGACAACGTGGAGCTTTATCGTCTTTTAATTAAAATACGTGGGCTTGCTTCCTACTTTTTTTCAGGGCGGTGGCTGTTTTGGTTTCAGCCATGAGAGTCCGCCCCTAGCTTCTCATAAATAAACGCGTACCACAGCATCTTCAAAACCACAGTTCCCCCTCTTTTATGTTTACATGTCATACTATTTTTAATAGAAAAAGTAATATGTGAAGTTATTTAAAAATATGCAAAGAATTTCCTTTTGTTATTTGTAAGAAGCAAAATATTTTGGTATTAGAATCTAAAAAAGAGAGTGATAAATCGGAAGATCAAAATATGGACACTCTTAAGACAATAGATTATAATTATGATAAATATAGACAAACACTATCGAAAATAGATATAACTGATGATTTGCCTTTTACTTTTATGGAGGGTAATGGATTTAAATTATTTTGTAAGACCATACAATATAGATTTGACAATCCTTCTTGTTTTAATGTTATGAGAGATTGTTTGAAAAATTATATTTGAAGAGAAGAAAATATTGAAGATAGCTCTTAGGTGTCAGTAATTATGCTTAACAATAGATACATGGACATCAATCCAAAACATTGAAGTATATGTCTTTAACAACTCATTAGATTGATAATTAGTAGAATTTGCATAAGAGAATTCTCAATGTTTGTCAAGTTTTGAATCATATAGCTCAAATAACTAGTCATGTTATTGAGAATTGTTTGATAGAGTGGAGGATTTGATAAACTTTTGACTCTTATAGTACGCAGTGCAAGTTCTTAAAATGTGACTATTTTACATTTGAAGAATGTGATGACATATTATATTGTCAAATAAGCATTTGCATGTCAAATATTGTGCACATATTGTAAACCTTATTGTGAGTAATAGCTTGAAAGAAAATAATGTTTTAGATGTTAAGATCCAAAATACAATTAAGTATGTGAGATTTTCACCTACGAGGCAATTAGGCAATTAGCGTTTAAAAAATATGCAAAAATATTTCAAGTATAGTGCAAGAACTTATTATGTTTGGATATCGCAGCTCAATGAAATTCAACTTATCTTATGTTAGAAGTTGTTGAAATATTTGAAAAAAATGTTTGGGAGGTTTAGTGAAAATAAACCTAAATATATGAGTTATTTTTTAAAAATTAATTTATAAGGGAATAAAAAAATATAGAGCCTTTAACTTGTAAAGTAGAAAATATGGTTAAACTCTGGTAAAATTGTTGAAGATTTTTTATATAATTACATTAAGATTTTCTGAAATATGACATCAATTCTTTCTTCGATGCACATATAAACTTGTTGCAAAGCTAATCAAAACAGAGAACGCAAATCCATTTTCCAAATGGAAACTTGAATCACAGGAAGAAGGAAATTAAAGGAAGACTACTGTGAATACATGTCTAGATTCATTACTGCAATCGAAATTAAATCATATGTTGCAAAGCTCCTCGTTGTTATCGTTGTCAGCCAACCAGGCCTGCCTTTCCTCCTTGTTCGTGCTTTTCCATTTCCTCACTGGCAACACAAGGATAAACAGAAAATCGATTATCAACAGTTTTAACCATTAATCTCGTCAACTAGCAGGATTAATTATCAAGAAAAGAAATGGCGAAGGAAATTAATTTAACCAACCGGAGGAGCCGAGTAAGGTGATCAGCGCGGGCAAAGTCGCTGTCTTGTCGTGCTTTCAAAATGGCAAACATGAGGTTGATTCTGACTTGATTGTAATCACTCTGACCGGCTATGCTCATCGTCTCCTCTCTGAGCCTGCGGCATTCTGAATCTATCTCTTCAAACTTTTGCCTGATTTCTCGTTGCCCTTCTCTTATGCGTTTTTGTCCCTCGCCGATCTCCACCATATCTGTTTTCAATCGTTCCATTGTTTCCCTACTCTCCCTCCTCTTCTTTAATTTCTGGGAATAATCACAACATATAAAGCACGATCCAGTCAAGAAACAATCATTGCAAAAATAATAAAATTGTAATCGTACCTGTTGTTTCCTGTGTTTCGACTTGGAGACATTGCGGCGCGGGGCTAAAGGCTTCATAATCAAATCCATGGTTGCAGACACCCTGAACAGAGGCCTCGACCGTGTTGATTGATTTCCTTTCTCTTCAAGTTGAAAGTTTGTGCTTCGATTGTATCCTTATAAAGATTCAGATCTGAAACCAAGATTGGTCGATTTCTCGAGCGTATCCTTTCGATATCGCACGATAACGCAAGAAAGTTATGTTTAAATTTTCAAGGTTTAGGTAGTTTCGCAGCGAGATTTTCGAAAACAACTGATTTTCTTTTAATTTTAAGTTATATTGGTTGATTTTAAAAATATTTTTTTATAAATAAAAAATACTTTAAAAAATAATCAAATCAGATTTTCAAATACAATACAAACTTTTGGTAATATATTTTAAATAATTTTATAAAACATAACCGTGGATTCAAATAAATATTATAATATTTTATTAGTATTTAATTTTTATAAGGATTTAGTTTTATTATTAATATAAATCGATTTGCAACGCATGACAACAATACTATCCTATCCGCGTCACATCTCTTTAGGTATCCTATCCCTTCTTATCTTGGAAATTTAATTAAAAATATTTTTTTTTTTAAAAAGATTTTAAAATAATATCTGAAAATACCGAAAGGTATAAATTTACCTTTTTTTTTAACGAGTCCGGGTGTATGTCAATATATTTCGAATACGTTTCAAAAATATTTTAAAAAAAAAATTAAAAAAATATTTTTATTTTTATTTTAAATTAATTTATTAAAAAAATTTAGATTATTTTAATATATTGATGATAAAAATAATTTTTAAAAGATATTTAAATGAAAATCAAAGCCAGCTAGACTCTCGAACATACAGGTCATCATTTGGCAGGCGAAACACCTATACAGCCCTATTTGTTAAAAAAACAATATTTTAATATTTTTTTAAATAAAAAATACTATAAATAAACCAAGAGTACTACAAACGACGTGCGCCTGGTCCAGCACACGTCAATTTGTATTACATGCATTTGTTGTGGAGGTCGGAGACTGTCATCGAAGATGCCTCGGGAGATCTTCATCAGCTACGTATTTGCATGGCAACCCTATGAGGTAAGTACTGTTCTGAGTCCAAAACCAACGAGACATTCTCAACTTTCTGTTTCGATTTGTCCCACCGAGCCAACCTAGCTCAGTGTTGTAAGTTCCGTTCCGTTCCGGCCGGAACGGCCGGAAAGCTTCGTTCCAGAAGCAAATCCGGAACAAAACAGCGACGTTTTTGTTCCGGTAAAAATTCCGGTCAGTACCGGTAAATCCGGCCGAATTCTGGCCGGAACGCCCCGGTTCCGTACCGGGCGTTCCGTTCCGGGTCCAGCAAATCCATGATCTTTACAAAAAGAGACTGAAGACAAAGACTTCAAACCAAGTGGACTTCAACAGACATGAGAAAGAGATAGAAGAGAGATGGGCGTCAAATCAAAGAGACCTGGAGCAAGGGGAGCAAAAACGTAGAGCAAACATTCTCATCAGGAATGGAAGGAGAGGTATAATGCAGACAGGTGTTAGCAGGAGAGAAGGAGAGGATGAGGAAGATTGGGTTTTTAGCGAGGGGGGGCGGCGGCCTGAAGAGAAAAAGATAGGGTTTTTTAGTTTGAAATGAAAGTGAAGGGGACAAAAACGGGGTGGGTGGGTTTTTACTTTTTATAGTAAGTATTATTATATTATAATAATTATTATTATATAATAATAGTTATTAATTATAATAATAATATATAGAAGATGTTTGATGTATTTTTCTTTTATTTTAGAACATTTTACTTTCATAATATTTTGGAATTTCAAAGATGTTTCTAATTTTGAGATTATATTTGTATTGTATAATTTAAATTTCATTTATCTTGAATTTAAATTATACTTATTAAATTAATATTATATTTTTTTCATATATATAATTAAATAAATATGAACAGTAACCGGTACCCGGAACGGTACCGAAACCGGAATGTTCCGTTCCAAACAAAAAACCGGAACGGTACCCGAAACGGATTTTACAACATTGACCTAGCTAGCTAGGGTACCCGCCAAGGTTGACTCGGCGACTTTCTCTTTCAACAAAGTCATATATATCACCATATATAAATGGGCAAGAACAGCAGGTGCAATTCTATTACATCAAGCGACATGGATTGCAATAGAGAAAGCAAGCTTCCTGATGGATTCACAAGTATATATATGCCTTGAAAGACAGAGAGCAAGAACTGTTTCATGCTAAATCTCGATCGCACTATCCATGCATGGATTTCTTCACTTTACTGGCCTTCTACTGTTGCAGGGGACCTTGTCATTTTTACTGTTGCAGTCTCATGAACGGGAACTTGTTAAAATACGATATTTCTCTGTCCAGACGTTCGATGCTTCTTCTTCTCTCTAGTCTGGTTGCCTGGACTCATGACAACCATGAAACTCATCGCAAAGAAAGGCGTAAAAAACAGAAGCCAGAGCATGCAAGCTTCAAAGATGAAAGAGAAAGGGAAGAAACTCAATTAACAAACTCATTAAGAAACATTATAACACTAAATGAATCGTCCATCTTATGATCAATGCATGTCATTAAGAAACTCCAATATGGCTTTATTTGGAGCTGATTTTATTTTGAATTATCTTGAAAATGGAACCCATTAAATTTTCTTAACTTTGACGAGATTCAACTTGATCAGTTCTAAGAATTGTTTTCTCCAAAATACCATGTTTTTTTTAAGAAAAAGACAAAGGACTTTTGGACGCAAGCTGTGTTAGCTTCCTGCAGTTCTTCAGATTCTGTGCAGAAGAAAGGTAACTATTCTTCTGGCGTATTGTATGAACAGATGGTGAAGGATCGGTCTTCTCTAAACTTATTTCTTGTTTTAAAATGTTCTCCGATGCACCTTTGTGAATTAGCCTGCATGCATTCCTTCCACCAATTCAAGCACCTAACAGAAACACCTGCCACAAAAGTTCTTGAAGGGACAGAGAATCGAATGTTTTTGAAGGTGATATCAGAACGATAGGGCTCACCAGGAAGATCCTGATCCATTCCAAATTGCATGGCTACTCGATGAGCTAAATAACGTAACAATCACGGAAGACGATGATAGTGAATAGGTTGAAATAGATAGAGAATATTAAATTAATATTAAATTAAATATTCATAGTCTCGTGGATATAGCAGGAAGGCACCTAATATTGTATGGCTGCCATGAGGCCCATGACTTTACAGCTGAGGCTGCATACGAAAAGACATATTGTACCGAAATGACTTTAAAAAAAGCAATTGTTTTTAAAAATATTTTTTATTTAAAAATATATTAAAATATTTTTTTCCATTACTTTCCACGTTTCTGGGTTTGTTAAAGGGGGTGTTGAGCTTCTTTCTTATATGTTTTTCTGCGTCCACTTTTTCACATATCATGCATGGTGATAAAATTCTCCGAGAAGGTCTGCACCTCAGATTCTCCCATTCTATTAAAATTATATTCTTTCTGATTTCGGGTATTTGTGCGTGTGCTATTCTTGTTTATTTAGGTAAGACTGTACTTGAGCGGGATCAAACCCTTGAAGAGGTAAATATTTACATAAAATAAGCTCGAGGAAAGCTCCAAATCTACTACCAACCTCAATACTAGGTTAATTCTCATAAAAAATTGAAAGTATATAAATAACTATGTTTTTCTGGGAATGGCAGTTCAATAAGATTTGCTAACAGTTGCTCTTTATCCTGTTCATCTCTCTCTCTCTCTCGGTGCTGTTGTACGTAGTTGTGTTGCTTCAGCTCCTATCCTTTCGTTTTTTTCATTGCTTTCATGTTTCTGGGTTTGTTAAGGGGATGCTGAGCTTCTTTCTTGCTCTTTTTTCATTTCAGCTATCATATGATACGTGTTTTCTATATTTTCTAGCCTTTCTTTCAGCTATCATATCATATTTTCCATTCTCTTTGCTTGACCTTTGCTGCATGCATGGTGATCTATCTGCTCAAAAGCAACACGATTATCATTCTTGCAAGCATAGAAAAGCTCGAGCATATTTGAGAGCTGGGTTTATCAGAACTTTCCATCCACGAGCTCCTTTCTGTCATCTTTTCGAAGTATATATAGAAAGAAATTCCACTCAGAAAAGAAGGCAGCTTAAAACGCATGCATCCGGTGGCCATCAATATTCTATGTCGTGATCTCCTACAAAGAATACCATTATCAATATACTTTTGTCTCCACTAATATAATAAAAATTATATCGATTTATTTATTTATACTTTTGTCTCCATCAATATTCTGGGTTTATATAAAAAATTATGCAAACTAAAAAAATTATGCATATATGTAATTAAATAGATCAAGAACTATATGTGTTTTTAAATAAGGAAAAAAATCCAATTGCACAAATGCTTCCACTCTTTTCTGCGTAGGTGTTTTTGTGTCCACTAACACACCTGCATATGAACCAGCTTCTGATTAGAACTTGATGAGGAGGAGGTGGAGGAGGAGGAGCTTCTGACCCAGCCCCATAACTAGAATTTGATGATGATGAGGAGGAGGAGGAGGAGGAGCTTGGGCTGTACTGCTGATGTTGCGATGAAGGAATAGAAAAATGCAGGTGAAGATGAAGATGATGAATAAATAGAATATTATCATCTGCTGAAGATGAAGATGAAGGAATATTCACATATACTGCTAACTTTGTTGTTTAATAAAAAGATTATTATTTTTATTTCATTTTTGCGTGGAAGGGCTCCAGCATTTCAACATTTGGCAGTTTATCATGTACACAAACTGTATATGGACAACAAGTGTAGCTTCGGGGAAAGCAGTCTTGCCTTTTCCATATATAGCGTTAACTTCACCAGCTGGGCTTACGATTCCATGAGAAGTCATACTCGATAATGAGTCTTGAATTGCAAGCAATAGTTGTCCTATCTATCTTTTTTCCTTGAATTGCAAGCAAAATAATTATACTTCCCCACTTTCTAATCACTCTTACATGTTGTTGAGGCATAAAAAAACAATCTTTCTTTTGTTATGTTACATACAATTTGGAGCTAATTTATTTTATTTTCAACAAGAAAAACAACTCATAAAACTAAAACAACAAGAATGAGTTGAGGAACCTAAGTGATAAACAATATCTAAAAAAGAAAACCCACACATCGCTAACTATTTTTTCTTTTAAATATTCTCAATTCAGCTTAGAACGGGGAGAAACATTAGCTCTGCAGCTTAATCAAAAGCTTCTCATGTTGTCATCACCACAAAAGACTCAGAATACCTCAATAATGGTTGCTTCTGCTATATTGACATTTGCATTGTAGCATTTTGTTGATTGGATTGGACTGACAATTTTTGCATTTATTGTTGAGTTTTGGTGTTTCTATAATGGGATTTCACCTCTATTATTTTTAATTAACTACTTTTGCATTGTTATTGGTATTGTGCCTAATGAATTATGCTGTGGAAAAGCATTTTTATTGCGGTTCAAAATAAGTTATGAAGTGTTTGGTTAAAACTGTGGTTGAGTTTGAGGTTGAAAAAAAGCAGTTTTGTGTGTTTGTTTATCATGCTTTTTGTATTGCTTTTAATTAATTTTTAGATTATTTTAATATTAAAAATATATTTTTTATATTAATAAACATATATTATATAAACATTATTTATATTTTAATTAATTTTTAGATTATGTTAATATTAAAATTATATTTTTTATATTAATAAACATATATTATGGAAATATTATTTATATTTTAATTCATTTTTAAATTATTGTAATATTAAATTATATTTTTAACATTATTTATATAATTAATAATAAACTTATAACAAATATAATTAATAACAACCCACCCCATGGCCCCACCCCCTCTCTCCAATTGCTCAGCAACAGACGCAAGAAAAGCAGCATTTTGATGCTTTTCTTGCAACGCCGGTGGGGTGTATTTTTGGGTGGGAAAAAAGCAATTTTTTAGCTTATCACCCCTAACCAAACACTTATCTATTTTTTACCACCTATTTTTTTCAAACCAAAGGTTTGGCGGCAATGTCAAACGGCCACTGCATTGGGATTTTATGTCCTTTAATTTGCTTTAAATTGACTTTTGCATTGGTGTTGTCATTTTACCCATTGAATTTTCATGTTGTTGCAATGGGATTTTTTCTCCATTGTTAATAGCAATAGAATAGCTTAACTTCAACTTATTAAGAGTTTCAATGTATTGGTGAACTCTCCTTCCCTCCCTTTAAAAAAGACAAAGAAAAACAAAAACTTGAATATTACTGGAAGTAAAATGCGTGAAAAATATGTTAGTTGACCGAGTAGAAGTGAAAAGTATGTTAGTTGACCGAGTAGAAGTTGAATGTTATTGAGAATTGTTTGTTAGAGCAGAGGATTGATAAACTTTTGATTGTTACAATATGCAATGCAAGCTACTATAATGTGACTATTTTAAATTTAAAAAATGTGTTATTTAAACTCTTGTGACTTATGCTAAATTAAAGAACACAAGAAAATAATATTAGAAAGACAAAAAAAAATTAATAAACACGAGATTAACATTAACAAATTGATACGAGTGAATATTTAGTAGCAAAAAAATTAAAAATATTTTGAGAACTAACAGGAAAATTACACAATATAAATTACAAACCCATCAGAAAATCCAAAAAAAAAAGCCCGAAAAAACAATATAAAAACCAAGTTTGCTTTTTTTTTTTTTTAAATATATAATTTTGATTTAATTATTTTTATAAATAAACACCAAATCAAACCGAAAATACTCACCCTGTTTCACATGTTATTAGTGAAATGTGAAAACATTGTGGGAAAAAAAAGATGAAATAAAAAATAAATCTACCATTGCAAAGCTAATCAAACTAGTTAAGCCTTAACGTTTCTTTAACATGAAGCAGGTGGTTGCACTGTTGAACCTCAATACTTCAGGGTTTTTTTCTTTATAACTCGAAACAGAGAACGCAAATCCATTTTCCAAATGGAAACTTGAATGACAGGAAGAAGGAAATTAAAGGAAGACTACTGCATGTGAATACATGTATAGATTCATTAATCCTTTTCAAAAGATTAAAAAGCTCCTCGTTGTTTTCCATGATCATCAGTCAGCCAACCAGGCCTGCCTTTCCTCCTTGTTCCTGCTTTTCCATTTCCTCACTGGCAACACAAGGATAAACAGAAAATCAATCATCATCAGCAGTTTTAACCATTAATCTCGTCAACTAGCAGGATTAATTATCACGAAAAGAAATGGCGAGGGAAATTTAACCAACCGGAGGAGCCGGGTAAGGTGATCAGCGCGGGCAAAGTCGCTGTCTTGACGTGCTTTCAAAATGGCAAACATCAGGTTGATTCTGATTTGATTGTAATCACTCTGACTGGTGATGTTCATCGTCTCCTCTCTGAGCCTGCGGCATTCTGAATCTATCTCTTCAAACTTTTGCCTGATTTCTCGTTGCCCTTCTCTTATTCGTTTTTGTCCCTCGCCGATCTCCACCATATCTGTTTTCAATCGTTCCATTGTTTCCCTCCTCTCCCTCCTCTTCTTTAATTTCTGGGAATAATAACACGATATAAAGCACGATCCAGTCAAGAAACAAGCATTGCAAAAATAATAATATTGTAATCGCACCTGTTGTTTCCTTTGTCTAGACTTGGAGACATTGCGGCGCGGGGCAAAAGGCTTGATCATCAGATCCATGGTTGCAGACACCCTGAACAGAGGCCTCGACCGTGCTGATTGATTTCCTTTCTCCCGAAATTGAAAGGCTGTGCTCACGCGGACAAAGGTTTTTCAATTGTATACAGAGGATCCTGATCTGTAACCAATATTTAAAGCTCGAGCACCGTCGACTTCTCGCGTGTTTCTTTTCGATATCGTTCGATAACGCAAGACATTTCGGTTTTGGTTGTAATGAGAATGATGTTTGTGGAGATGTAGACCATGATGTTTACATTGAGTTTGAATTGAGAGTTATTGTATTTTCTTTAAAAGTTATGTTATATGTCAATAACTTAGATTTGCCGGTACATAAAAGATTTTGCTGAAATTTCAATAAAAATTTCGGTGGAATCTTATCAAATACAAACAATTATGTCTTTTTGCAAACATTTATTTGATGTTTTTCTCTCGGAGAAAGGGATGACACAACGTGGATTGCAACGTGGAGCTTTATCGTCTTTTATTTAAAATACGAGCAGTAATGAATTTATTCACATTAGTCTTCCTTTAAGTTCCTTCTTCATGTGTACACGTCAAATTGTAGCGTAAATAAAGATGAGGGATAGGAGCTAAACCGTGGAGTAGAGGTAACGTAACATTCAAGGAACAATACGACGATGATAGTGAATAGCTGAGGTTGAAATAAAAAACAAGATAGAAAAATATTCTCTTCATGAAATCACAAGAAAGTAGAGTCCAAATGATGAAGAAAAAGTCATATGAAACTTGTTTTATTGAATAACTTACTCAGGAGGCTGAAATGTCTAATTGTAATGTTACTGGTGTTGTTTTTAAAAGTATTTTTTATTTAAAAATACATCAAAATATTATTATTTTTTTATTTAAAAAAAATTATTTTTGATATTAGCACATGAAAATAATTTAAAAATATTAAAAAACTTAAATTAAAAATAAAAATAAAAATAAATTAAAATTTTATAAAAATACTTTTGAAACACAACGTCAAACAAGACTGAAATCTTTTTTTATTTTCTATTTGTTCCAAGATTCTTTTCTTTGTTAAGTTTTAGAATTACACGTCTTAAGTTGAAAGTCTTATTCAGAAATCTTAAGTTGAAAGTTTTCTCTATAATTTAATATAGAGCGGACGGAAATGTCAACACTCAAGATTATTATTTTTAGTAGTTTATGCCTTTTTTCAATACACGTCTTTATTGTTGTAACGATGGCATTGTGTTTTTGAAAAGGATAAAATATTTGATTTTGAATTATTTTTTTTATTGTTATGGTGTGATAGTGTTAAAAATAAATTTTTAAAATAAAAATTTATAGTTTTAATATATTTTTAAATAAAAAATATTTTAAAAAATAATTAAACTCGATTCATTCTAAACAGTCTCATAAAACAAGTTATTTATGTAGATAGAGAATATTAAATTAATAAAATGGGAGAGGAGAAAAATGCCACGGAGTTTGTAAGAGAGTTTTAAGCATGCATGAAGATGAATATTGCATTGATATTATGTATCTAGCGGTACTTAGATATTTACATGAACTCTTTACATCGAGATTTTTTTTTGAAATATTTTTTATTTAAAAATTATGTTTTACATCATTACATTCACATAATTTAAGAATATCAAAAATTTAAATTTTGAAAAAAATTATTTTTTTTCAAAAACACTTTATAAATAAAATACTAATCAGCTTCGTGGTTGTTTGGTATTGCAATTGAAACTCGAATTCGAGCAAAAATTAAGTTTTTATGTGTTTGATAAAGAAAAAACACATATTAAATTGCTATGAGACCCACTAAAAAATCAATCGAAACTATTTTTTTAAGAAGCGGGATTCATCAGCTTTTCCTGCGTTTCAACTTACTTGCATGAAGCCACTACAATGATTATTTCTTATACCAAACAGCCATGAAGAAGACGATAGCACAACCAGAGCTGAGAGGAGGAAGACAACGACACAAACACCGACTAATAACCAATCTTGGTGCCGGCAGGATCACCAGAAGCTCTCTCTCTCGGTTGCAACTTTTTTCTCCAAAACAGCCATGGATGCAACTCTCTCCCTCCTCAGCAGTCACCGGTGAGCACCAACAACTGCTCTTTCAACACCATCAACCTTTTTTTTTTCACCGTCATCACCTGCACCGTCCAGTCTTCTCCCATAGAATGGTGTCAAGCAGTAGCAACCTTCCAATGTTGCTGCCGGCCACCACATCCACCATTTACAATACCACCATCATAGGAAGAACCACATTGAACTCCTCTATCCATCGGTATCGGCCATGGAGCTTCTTGTCACCGTCGGTCAGATGCTATGTTCACATGAATTAATTCACGTGCACAGTAGCGCTGCACTGTTCACCTTTTAAGAAGAAGTGTACAGGAGTGCTGCACTGTTCACGTTTTAAGAAGAGGTGAACAGTGCAGCGCACCATTTCACTCAAAACATATTAAAGCTGGATTTGGGTTGGACCTCCTCTCGACCCAGCCCAAGTACAGAAATTTTGGGCCATTTGGCCCACCTATGCCGGGCCGACCCATTTAGTTGAGTCAGGCTCAGTCTGTTTTTTTTTTTTTAAATATGTATAGATAGATATCAGTCCTAATGAAAGTGAAAGATGTGTGACTTCGTTTCACTCCACAACCTTGTTGTTTTTCGATTGATTATGAATTAGAAACTTGCAACTAGATCATAAATATTGTTACTAATGATATTGTTACTATATATTATTCCTGGACTAAATAGTAAGGGATCATATAGACATTCATATATTAATTTAGTTTATGATAAAATTACAACAAATTTGATTGGAAAATAAAAATAAATATACTATCAATCACGCGAATCACACCTTCATTGTCTTCTCGTGGATGTAGCAGGAAGGAGTAGGGTAGTCTGCCACCTAAGATTGCAAGAGAATCATGCCTGCCCATGACTTTATAGCAGAGGCTGCCTACCGACCTTATAAAGTTGATAGCGTGTTGCACGACTCACTAGTAAAATAAAATTAAAATAATATTGCTATCATAAGAAAATAAAATATATGAAAATATGACTTTAAAGAGGAATATCGTGACCGATGGAAATTTTTGTTCAAGAAAATATATTTTATTAAATATATATCAAAATAATATTTTTTTTATTTTTTATTCCGCATGTAAAAATAAGTTAAAAATACTATAAAAATTAATTTAAAATGAAATATAAAAATAATTAAAATTTAATTTAAAATAAAAAATTAAAATATTTAACGCAGTTACAACTTACAAATATCCCGAAGATGAATTACAAGAATCAGATTAGAGAGAAGAAGAAGCATCGAACGTCCGGAAAGAGAAATATCGTAGAAATGACAATGAACCCTGCAACAGTACTAGAAGGCCAGTAAAGTGAAGAAATTCATGCATGGATAGTGCGATCGAGATTTAGCATGAAACATTTCTTGTTCTTTGTCTTTCAAGGCATATACTTGTGATTTTCCATCAGGAAGCTTATTTTCTCTATTGATTTTTTTTCTTCACTATTAAATTAATAGAAAAATAAATTTAATATATATTTTAATTATTTTCTACGAAGTTGCCACGTTTCTTAAACATCACTTAAGAGAGATCAAAGAATTCTGGCTGTGATCAAGAACCACAGAATGCGAATTATTTTACTCCACGAAATCTCTTTAATGTAGAATAATACTATTCTTTCCAGAATCATTTAAAAAAAAACTGGAACTTGTTAAAATACGATATTTCTCTGTGCAGATGTTCGATGCTTCTTCTTCTCTCTAGTCTGGTTGCCTGGACTCATGACAACCATAAAACTCATCGCAAAGAAAGGCGTAAAAAACAGAAGCCAGAGCATGCAAGCTTCAAAGATGAAAGAGAAAGGGAAGAAACTCAATTAACAAACTCATTAAGAAACATTATAACACTAAATGAATCGTCCTTCTTATGATCAATGCATGTCATTAAGAAACTCCAATATGGCTTTATTTGGAGCTGATTTTATTTTGAATTATCTTGAAAATGGAACCCATTAAATTTTCTTAACTTTGACGAGATTCAACTTGATCAGTTCTAAGAATTGTTTTCTCCAAAATACCATGTTTTTTTTAAGAAAAAGACAAAGGAATTTTGGACGCAAGCTGTGTTAGCTTCCTGCAATTCTTCAGATTATGTGCAGAAGAAAGGAGGTAACTGTTCTTCTGGCGTATTGTATGAACAGATGGTGAAGGATCGGTCTTCTCTAAACTTATTTCTTGCTTTAAAATGTTCTCCGATGCACCTTTGTGAATTAGCCTGCATGCAGTCCTTCCACCAATTCAAGCACCTAACAGAAACACCTGCCACAAAAGTTCTTGAAGGGACAAAGAATCGAATGTTTTTGAAGGTACTGATATGAGAACGGTAGGGCTCACCACGAAGATCCTGATCCATTCCATATTGCATTGCTCCTCGATGAGCTAAATAACGTAACAATCACGGAAGACGATGATAGTGAAGAGGTTGAAATAGATAGAGAATATTATATTAATATTAAATTAAATATTCATAGTCTCGTGGATATAGCAGGAAGGCACCTAATATTGTATGGCTGCCATGACTTTACAGCTGAGGCTGCATACGAAAAGACATATGAAAAGACATATTATACTTTAAAAAAAGAAATTGTTTTTAAAAATATTTTTTATTTAAAAATATATTAAAATATCTTTTTCCATTACTTTCCACGTTTGTGGGTTTGTTAAAGGGGGTGCTGAGCTTCTTTCTTTTATGTTTTTCTGCATACACTTTTTCATATATCATGCATGCATGGTGATCAAATTCTCCGAGAAGGTCTGCACCTCAGATTCTCCCATTCTATTAAAATTATATTCTTTCTGATTTTTGGTATTTGTGCGTGTGCTATTCTTGTTTATTTAGGTAAAACTGTACTTGAGCGGGATCAAACCCTTGAAGAGGTAAATATTTACATAAAATAAGCTCGAGGAAAGCTCCAAATCTACTACCAACCTCAATACTAGGTTAATTCTCATAAAAAATTGAAAGTATATAAATAACTATGTTTTTTCTGGGAATGGCAGTTCAATAAGATTTGCAAACAGTTGTTCTTTATCCTGTTCATCTCTCTCTCTCTCTCGGTGCTGTTGTAGTTGTGTTGCTTCAGCTCCTATCCTTTCGTTTTTTTCATTGCTTTCATGTTTCTGGGTTTGTTAAGGGGGTGCCGAGCTTCTTTCTTGCTCTTTTTTCATTTCAGCTATCATATGATACGTGTTTTCTATATTTTCTAGCCTTTCTTTCAGCTATCATATCATATTTTCCATTCTCTTTGCTTGACCTTTGCTCCATGCATGGTGATCTATCTGCTCAAAAGCAACACGATTATCATTCCTGCAAGCATAGAAAAGCTCGGGCATATTTGAGAGCTGGGTTTATCAGAACTTTCCATCCATGAGCTCCTTTCTGTCATCTTTTTGAAGTACATATAGAAAGAAATTCCACTCAGAAAAGAAGACAGCTTAAAACGCATGGGTGGCCATCAATATTCTATGTCGTGATCTCCTACAAAGAATACCATTATCAATATACTTTTGTCTCCACTAATATAATAAAAATTATATCGATTTATTTTTTTTTTTTTTATATAAAAAAATTATGATTCGTGCAAGCATAGAAAAGCTCGGGCATATTTGAGAGCTGGGTTTATCAGAACTTTCCATCCATGAGCTCCTTTCTGTCATCTTTTTGAAGTACATATAGAAAGAAATTCCACTCAGAAAAGAAGACAGCTTAAAACGCATCGGGTGGCCATCAATATTCTATGTCGTGATCTCCTACAAAGAATACCATTATCAATATACTTTTGTTGTGAACTCTCGGTGTTTAGGTGTTTTAGAATCAGTTCTTGAGTAACTGGAAACTTGATTAATTCAAAGAAACAAATAGGCTTTATACAAGCCTTTACAAGGAAACTGGAAGTTGAAATTGCAGCCCACGTTTAACATTATCCTAAACGTGGTATATGACTAAACATGAATGAAATAACTGAATTCAACTGCTATGTAATGGATGAGCTATTACATATGTTAAAACTAATAATTTAACATCCTCCCTTAAACTGATTACTACATAATCAGTTTACACTTGGTTCCAGACATAATCCCATAAGCTCACGTAGCTTTAGAAAGGCATCAGTTTTCAAGGGTTTTTTTAATATATCTGCTATTTGCTCTTTAGTGTTGCAGTACACCAGCTGCATAGTCCCATCTTTAGTCAGCTCTCGAAGGAAATAGAAACGCACGTCGATGTGTTTGCTTCGACCGTGCATGACAGGATTCTTGGAGAGCTTTATTGCAGAATTGTTGTCACAGAAGATTGTTGTAGGATCGACCTGAGCTTGACCCAATTCCTTCATTATTCTTCTCAGCCAAGTAGCTTGACACGCACATGAGGCTGCTGCAATGAATTCGGCTTCAGTTGTTGATAATGAAACTACGGGTTGCTTCTTGGAGGACCAACACACAGACCCTGAACTCAACATAAACAAGTATCCCGATGTGCTTTTTCTATCGTCTAGGTCACCTGCGTAGTCACTATCTGAATATCCCTCAAGCTCAGCATGTCCTCCCTTTCTATAGAAAATTCCAAGGTTGATCGTACCTTTTAAATACCTCAAGACCCTTTTTGCTGCTGCCAAATGCTCTTCTGTTGGACACTCCATGAATCTACTAATTAAGCTCACCACAAACATGGTATCTGGCCGAGTGGCTGTAAGATACATAAGGCTTCCCACGATTTGTTTGTAGAGAGTGCTGTTGACCTTCTCCCCTGCCACATTTTTCCTGAGCTTGGTACCGGGAACAATTGGATTTTGCACTGGATTGCAATTTTCCATTTTAAATCTTTCTAACACTTCCTGCGCATACTTCTTTTGACAGATAAATATTCCATCTACCAGCTGCAATACTTCAATCCCAAGGAAGTATCTCATCTTGCCAAGATCGGTCATTTCGAACTCATTCATCATTGATTTCTTAAACTTAGTGAACATGCATTCATCATTTCCAGTATAAATAAGATCATCGACGTAAAGACAAACAATGAGAATGTTACCTCCATCACCAATTTTGATGAACAAAGTGTGTTCATAGGGACATTTCACAAAGCCTTCTTTCAAGAAATATGCTTCTATACGACTATACCAAGCACGAGGGGCTTGTTTAAGTCCATATAGAGCTTTTCTTAACTTGTAAACTTTATGTTTCTCACCTTCAATCACATATCCTGGTGGTTGTTCTACAAACACTTCTTCATTTATTTCTCCATGTAGAAAAGCACTTTTCACGTCGAGTTGATGAATTGTCCACTTCTTTTGAGCAGCAAGTGCAATTACAACCCGAATTGTATCTAGCTTGGCCACGGGAGCAAAAACTTCAGCATAATCCACCCCATGTTCTTGAGCATACCCCTTAGCTACTAGCCGAGCTTTATACTTGTCCACCTCCCCTTTCTCATTCAATTTGGTTTTATAAATCCATTTGACGCCAATCATCTTCCCACCTTGAGGTAACTCTGTCAATTCCCAAGTCTTGTTCCTCTCTATGGCTGCTATCTCAACATCCATGGCTTTCCTTCACTTATCACTTTTCACAGCTTCATTATACACAATTGGATCACTTTCTGCTAGGAGTGCCAAGTGCATCATGTTTTCTTCTTCGGACAAATCTTCTTCCATGATGTAATCCTTCATCCAGATTGGTGGATTTATGGACCTCCTTGGATATGCAGCTGATGAAGAAGCTACATCTGCTGTATTTGTTGCATCGGCATTTGTTGCATAAGTTGCATCTGCTGCAATTTCTCTTCCTCTGCTGAAAACTTGAACTTCATCATTTGCTCTTTGACAGGTATCTCCCTCGGCACCAGCCTCTGCATGTCCCTCTGCACCAGCCTCTGCTACATGAATTCCATCATTTTCAGCTTGTTCATTCCCCTCGGCATTTTCAAATTCATTTGCTGCATCAGAATTTGAGTCATTTTCCCATTCTAATTCTGTCATCACTGCTGCATGATATTGCTCTTCCCAATCCCAGCTACTATTCTCATCAAATCTAACATCACGACTGATTAAGATTTTCTTCAAGATGGGATTGAATAGCCGATAAGCCTTTGAACCTTCACTAACCCCAAGTAGCACACACTTCATGCTCTTATCATCTAACTTAGTCCTGTTATTATCTGGAATATGGACATATGAAATACACCCAAAAACCTTGAAATAACTTACTGATGGTATGATGCCACTCCATGCCTCCTCGGGTGTTTGATTTTTGACTGCAAATGTGGGACTTCTATTGAGCACATGCACTGTCCAGTTTGCTGCTTCAGGCCAAAAAATCTTTGGCATCTTCTTCTCGGTTAATAGGCTTCGAACCATGTTCATGATGGTTCGGTTCTTGCGTTCAGCCACTTCGTTTTGTTGCGGGGTGTAAGCTGCTGTCAATTGACGATGAATCCCATTTTCAACACAAAACTCAGCAAATTCGTGAGATGTAAACTCCCCTCCACGATCTGTGCGTAGACTTTTAATACTTGCATCTGTTTCTTTCTCCACACGGCTTTTGAATGCTTTGAAGAGTTGAAAAGTTTCTGACTTTTCGGATAAGAAATAAACCCAAATCTTGCGACTGAAATCATCGATAAAAGTAAGTAAATATCGTTTCTTGCTGTTGCTTGTTGGTTTTATCGGTCCACATAGGTCTGCATGGATTAATTGCAGAATTTTACAAGCTCTCCAGGTACTTCTTTTTGGAAATGGATCCCTTGATTGCTTGCTCACCAAGCAATTCTCGCATACTTTTGAGGAGTCTTTGATCTGAGGTAATCCCCTTACCATGTGCTTCTGCTGCAAAGTCTTTAATCCCCCAATACTCAAATGCCCAAATCTGCAGTGCCATAACTGAACTGGATCATCTGTTAGAACATTGAAGCATGACTGGTTGTGTGGTTGATGCTGAGCAGTGAGAGTAAACATGCGATTTGCAGCCATGATAGTCTCCATGATTAGTCCTTTTTCAGGATGATATATCTCGCATCTTCCATTTTTAATGAGAATAACAAGTCCTTTTTCCTGAAACTGACCAATACTTAGAAGATTGGTTTTCAAATCAGGCACATAGAAGACTCCCGTAATCACCTGTGCCACTCCATTCACTTGCAGTCGAATATTCCCTCTTCCCAACACAGCCATACTAGTATTGTTCCCTAGCTTCACAGTTTCTTTAAAGTCATCAGAAAAATCACAAAACAGTTCCCTTTTACCACACATATGGTTGCTACAACCCGAGTCGAGAAACCAAATGTCTTCCTTGATCCCCTGATTGTCCACATACGCCATCAGCAACATCTCTTCAAAAGCTTCTGCATAGTTTGCCTTAGTTTCCTTGTTTTTCTTAGGACACTCATATTGGAAGTGTCCTAATTGATGACAATTGTAACATTCAATTGTTGTTTTGTCAAAGCCCTGTCGACCCCTTCCTCTACCTCTTCCACGATAGTTTCCTCGGCCCCGCCCCCTTCCATCATAATTTTCTTCATATGATACCTTCAGTGCTTGCTCCTCCATGACATGCCCAACCATTCTCTGCTCATGCACCAGTAAACTGCTTTGTAATTCGTCAATTGAGAGAATATCTAAGTCTTTAGATTCCTCAATTGAACAAACTACATAATCATATTTGGGTGTCATCGATCTCAGGATCTTTTCAATGACTTCCACATCTGTCAATTTGTCACCATTAATCCTTCTCTTGTTGGCTATGGTCAGTGTTCGACCAAAGAACTCGTTGATAGTCTCCCCTGTCTTCATGTGGAGCATTTCGAACTCCTTTCGAAATGCCTGCAACTGTGCTCGCTTGACTCGATTTGTTCCCTGATACTTTTGCTTCAGTGAATCCCAAATCTCCTTAGCTGTGTTCTTGTTCAAGATTGTTTCCAAGACAGCTCTATCAATAGCTTGGAACAAGTAGTTCTTAGCTTTTAAATCCTTCAATTTCTGTTCTTCCAGTACCTTTTGTTGTTCTCTCTCGAGTACTGTTTCTACTGCCATTGCAGGTATTCCATGCTCCACAATACTCCAGTATTCCTTTGAACGCAAAAAGTTTTCCATCAACATTGCCCAGTGATCATAATAATGCCCATCCAATTTCGGAATGGATGCTTGCACAAAGCCACTGCCTTCTCCTGCCATATCTTCGTACTGCTTTGCTCAACAGATTGCTATCTCTCAAGCTTTTGATCAGGAGCCCCAGATTACAAGCTCTGATACCAAATGTGAACTCTCGGTGTTTAGGTGTTTTAGAATCAGTTCTTGAGTAACTGCAAACTTGATTAATTCAAAGAAACAAATAGGCTTTATACAAGCCTTTACAAGGAAACTGGAAGTTGAAATTGCAGCCCACGTTGAACATTATCCTAAACGTGGTATATGACTAAACATGAATGAAATAACTGAATTCAACTGCTATGTAATGGATGAGCTATTACATATGTTAAAACTAATAATTTAACATTTGTCTCCACAAATATAATAAAAATTATATCGATTTATTTATTTATCTTTTTTATATAAAAAAAATTATGTAAACTAAAAAACTTATGCATATATGTAATTAAATAGATCAAGAACTATATGTGTTTTTAAATAAGGAAAAAAATCACGCCACTTCCAATTGCACAAATGCTTCCACTCTTTTCTGCGTAGGTGTTTTTGTGTCCACTAACACACCTGCATATGAACCAGCTTCTGACTATAACTTGATGAAGAAGAAGAGGAGGAGGAGGAGCTTCTGACCCAGCACCATAACTAGAACTTGATGAAGAAGAGGAGAAGGAGGAGGAGGAGGAGGAGGAGGAGCTTGGGCTGTACTGCTGTTGTTGCGATGAAGGAATAGAAAAATGCTTAAACATCATGCCAAGGAAGATGATGAATAAATAGAATATTATCATCTGCCTAAAATGATAAATTAGAAGATAATTCGACAGAAGAATATTTCATTTTAAATTAATTATTTGAGATAGAATATTCACATATACTGATAATTATGTTAATCTTTGTTGTTTAATAAAAAGATTATTATTTTTATTTTATTTTTGCATGGAAGGGCTCCAGCACTTCAACATTTGGCAGTTTATCATGTACACAAACTGTATATGGACAACAAGTGTAGCTTCGGGGAAAGCGGTCTTGCCTTTTCCATAGCGTTAAGTTCACCAGCTGGGCTCACGATTCCATGAGAATTATTGTTCCTAATGAATTATATTGTTACTGCATTGGGATTTTATGTCCTTTAATTTGCTTTAAATTGACTTTTGCATTGGTGTTGTCATTTTACCCATTGAATTTTCATGTTGTTGCAATGGGATTTTTTCTCCATTGTTAATAGCAATAGAATAGCTTAACTTCAACTTATTAAGAGTTTCAATGTATTGGTGAACTCTCCTTCCCTCCCTTTAAAAAAGACAAAGAAAAACAAAAACTTGAATATTACTGGAAGTAAAATGCGTGAAAAATATGTTAGTTGACCGAGTAGAAGTGAAAAGTATGTTAGTTGATCGAGTAGAAGTTGCATGTTATTGAGAATTGTTTGTTAGAGTGGGGATTGATAAACTTTTGGTTGTTACAATACGCAATGCAAGCTACTATGATGTCACTATTTCAAATTTAAAAAATATGTTATTTAAACTCTTGTGACTTATGCTAAATTAAAGAACAAAAGAAAATAATATTAGAAAGACAAAAAAAATTAATAAACACGAGATTAACATTAACAATTTGATACAAGTGAATATTTAGTAGCAAAAAAATTAAAAATATTTTGAGAACTAACAAGAAAATTACACAATATAAATTACAAACCCATCAGAAAATCCAAAAAAAAAGCCCGAAAAAAACAATATAAAAACCAAGTTTGCTTTTTTTTTTTAAATATATAATTTTGATTTAATTATTTTTATAAATAAACACAAAATCAAACCGAAAATACTCACCCTGTTTCACATGTTATTAGTGAAATGTGAAAACGTTGTGGGAAAAAAAGATGAAATAAAAAATAAATCTAATATTGTTAAGCCTTAACGTTTCTTTAACATGAAGCACGTGGTTGCACTGTTGAACCTCAATACTTCAGGGTTTTTTTCTTTATAACTCGAAACAGAGAGCGCAAATCCATTTTCCAAATGGAAACTTGAATCACAAGAAGAAGGAAATTAACGGAATACTAATGTGAATACATGTCTAGATTCATTAATCCTTTTCAAAAGATTAAAAAGCTCCTCGTTGTTTTCCATGATCATCAGTCAGCCAACCAGGCCTGCCTTTCCTCCTTGTTCCTGCTTTTCCATTTCCTCACTGGCAACACAAGGATAAACAGAAAATCAATCATCATCAGCAGTTTTAACCATTAATCTCGTCAACTAGCAGGATTAATTATCAAGAAAAGAAATGGCGAGGGAAATTTAACCAACCGGAGGAGCCGGGTAAGGTGATCAGCGCGGGCAAAGTCGCTGTCTTGACGTGCTTTCAAAATGGCAAACATCAGGTTGATTCTGATTTGATTGTAATCACTCTGACTGGTTATGTTCATCGTCTCCTCTCTGAGGCTGCGGCATTCTGAATCTATCTCTTCAAACTTTTGCCTGATTTCTCGTTGCCCTTCTCTTATTCGTTTTTGTCCGTCGCCGATCTCCACCATATCTGTTTTCAATCGTTCCATTGTTTCCCTCCTCTCCCTCCTCTTCTTTAATTTCTGGGAATAATAACACGATATAAAGCACGATCCAGTCAAGAAACAAGCATTGCAAAAATAATAATATTGTAATCGCACCTGTTGTTTCCTGTGTCTAGACTTGGAGACATTGCGGCGCGGGGCTAAAGGCTTGATCATCGAATCCATGGTTGCAGACACCCTGAACAGAAGGCTCGACCGTGCTGAATGATTTCCTTTCTCCTGAAATTGAAACGTTGTGCTCACGCGGACAAAGGTTTTTCAATTGTATCATTATATGGAGGATCCAGATCTGTAACGACTCTTTAAAGCTCGAGCACCGTCGACTTCTCGCGTGTTTCTTTACGATATCGCTCGATAACGCAAGACATTTCGGTTGTAGGGTGTGTTTATTATTGTTTTTGTTTTTGTAGTTGAGATTTGGAAAAAGCAGTTTTAAGAAAAGTATTTTTGTTGCTGTTTAAAATAAGTTGTGAATTGTTTGGTTAAAAATGTGGTTGAGGTTGAGGTTAAAAATTATTTATATTTTAATTAATTTTTAGATTATTTTAATATTCAAAATATATTTTTAATATTAATAAACATATATTATGTAAAAATTATTTATATTTTAATTCATTTTTTGATTATTTTAATATTAAAAATATATTTTTTATAGTGATAAACATATATTATATAAATATTATTTATATTTTAAATAATTTTAATATTATATATATATATATATACACATACACATATACGGGGGATTATATATATATATATATGCCCCCAAGCTGAATCGCAGAAAGAAAAGCAGCAAATTCTACTTATAAGATTTACCAAACACTTAATTCAAATCTGCTTATTGAAAACGCTGGTGATATAACAATGACAAACGGGCACTTAGTAACTTGGTAATTTTCGAGTATTATTTATCTTTTAAAGGGATTTTTATCTAAAAATATATTTATATTTTTTTAAAATTATTTTTAATATTAATATTTTTAAAATGATTTTTATTTAAAAATATATCAAAATAATGTGTTTTGATTTCTTTTTAAATTATTTTTAATATTAATATTTTTAAAGTGATTTTTATTTAAAAATATATTAAAATAATATGTTTTTATTTTTAAAAAATTATTTTTAACATCAGTATATAAAAATAATATAAAAACACTAAAGTTTTTTAATTTAAAGTAGAAAATAAAAAAATATTCAAGTTGTTTTAAAAACACTTTTAAAAACCATTGCGATACAGTACCTTAATATTGTTGAAAATTTATGGGGCTATTTGGCATTGTGTTTTAAAAACACTTTTTTGAAAAAAAATGAAAATTTATTATTTTTATATTTTACTTTAAATTAAAAAATATAATATTTTTAAATTATTTTTATGTACTGATATCAAAAATAATTTTAAAAAAAATATATCATTTTAATATATCTTTAAATGAAAAATATTTTCAAACTCAACATCAACTATCCTACTAAACGGCAATCCTACCATTTTTTTCACGCTTTTTTTTAAAAAAAACAATATATATATATATATTAAATCTTTTTATATAACATTACCGTAGTTTCGAATAAATATTATGATATTTTATTAGTATTTAATTTTTATAGTTATTTATTTTTATTATTACATAGCACTCAAATATAGTTAAAAAAAAAACAATTATTTTTTAGATACAGTAGAAAGAACAGTAAATTTCAAAAATTAAATCACAAAACTTGATTTATTAAAATCGCTATTTTAATATGAAAAAAATTTTGAACGCATCAAATCAAATCAACTTGTGACACGTTACATCAATAGCGGATTTCATATCTATATTTTATTTCGAGCTGTTTAGATTAAAATTGTTTTTCTTAGTATTTGTTTTATTTATAAATATATTAAAATAATATATATGTTTTATTTTAAAAGTTATCTTTAACATTAACACATTTAAATAATTTTAAAACACAAAAAATAATTAATAGCAAAAAATTTAAAATTCAAAAAAAAAATTGAAATATACTTTTCTTACTTCATTATTTAGGTAGGGAAACCTTCGGTCGGCGATAGGGAAGGACACCATGCTAGCTTGATGGTCCAAAGCTCTACGTAGTACGTACAGCCATGTGCAGAATGAATTCAATTTCCTTATATTAAATGATTGTTTGGATTGAGTTTTAAAATATTTGTGAAAAAAAAATTATTTTGAATAAAAAAAAATATGGTATTTTTTAAATTATTTTTGTGTAATGATGTTAAAAATAATTTTTTAAAAAATAAAAAAATATATTTTTAAAAATAACTATAAATACATTCATAAACGGTCATTAACTTTATTGGCAAGTTAGGCAGCCTCAGCTTTCAAGTCATGGGCTGCCATGATTTCTCTTAAAATATTATAAATTTTTTATTTTAATTTTTTTTTTAACACTGTTACACCAAAACAATATAAAAAAATAATTGAAGTCAAAAAGATTTTCAAGATTTGAATCCTTTTCAAAAACACAATATCATCGTGACAACAATAAAGACATTAAATACTATGAACTTATTGTTTGATATTCTATTTTAAAAATATTTATAAAAAAACAAATTGTGTTAATATTAAAAATATTTTAAAAAAAAAATATTATTTTAATATAGTTTTAAATAAAAAAATATTTTTAAAAATAACTTTAACCACATTCTCAACCTAGCTTAATCACCCTGTGTATTAAAAAAAAGCATAAACTATTAAAAAAAATTAATCATGAGTATTGAAATTACCTCTCTAAATTAAATTATAGAGAAAGCTTTCAACTTAATAGTTATAAATAAAATCTACTCCAATCAATCTCTTCTCGAATAAAAAAATAATAATAATAATAATATACAGGACTATTTAAACAAAAGTTAAAAGCAACTTAGGTGTAGAAGTCTGAAGTCTGAACCGAATAAAATTCTAAAACTTAACAAAGAAAAGAATCTTGAAACAAATAGAAAAGAAAAACAACACTTCGGACTCCCTTTTTGGTATTTTGTTTTATTAGTACTTTTGAAAAAATTATTTTTTGTATTTTTTACTTTAAACTTAATTTTTTTTAGTGTTTTTAGAT
Organism: Salix caprea; assembly: GCA_964035475.1. Lineage (NCBI taxonomy): Eukaryota > Viridiplantae > Streptophyta > Magnoliopsida > Malpighiales > Salicaceae > Salix > Salix caprea. Next base: position 3,071,477 of record OZ037743.1, read on the forward strand.
ATTTTTCAAAAAACTTAACCGAATGATATTTTTTGTACTTTAGATATTTTGTTTTTAGTGATATCAAAAATAATTTAAAAATATATATATTAATATATTTCTAAACAAAAAAAACGTTTTTAAAAACAATATCATTCCCACTCCCGGACCCTTCAGCCTTTTAAGTAAGTTATTCAACGAAACAAGTTCCTTATGACTCATTTGGACAAAACTTTCTTGCGATTTCATGAAGAGAATATTTTTCTATAGTTTTTTATTTCAACTTAGCCTCCTAGGTTATCTACTTTTTCATCAATTGGCTTAATTTCAACCTACTTTAGTGTTTGTTAAGATTTCAAAATAGAATTGTCACACTTCCACAAATACACACTATGAGGTAAGTTAGGAACATGGAAAGGAGTCTTTGCGTCTTTACGATAATGTCACTTATAGGATGATGAAGATATATGAAATATTATAGATGAAAAAGTTAAATTGTGACTCATATAACTATACTTATTGTTATGATTCTGTATTATGGCGTGTAATTGGTTAAATAATTTCACCATTATATTTATTTAATTTGTATATGAAATTATCTTATATTCCTTTCAGATCCATCATTTGCAAGTTAATAGTAGAAACTGTTGTTTGTTGTATCTAACTCTAGAAGGTTCATTTTACATGAACTCTTTATATCGAAATTGTTTTTTGAAATATTTTTTATTTAAAAATATATTAAAATATTTTTTATTTTTAAACATTATGTTTTACATCATTACATTCACATAATTTAAGAATATCAAAAATTTAAATTTTGAAAAAAATCAATTTTTTTTCAAAAACACTTTATAAACGAAATACTAATCAACTTCGTGGTTGTTTTGTATTGCGATCAAAACTCGAATTCGAGCAAAAAATAAGTTTGTGCGTTTGATAAAGAGAAAACACGGATTAAATTGCTATGGAACCCACCAAAAAATCGATCGAAACTGTTTTTTTAAGAAGCGGGATTCATCAGCTTTTCCTGCGTTTCAACTTACCTGCATGAAACCTCTACAGTGACTGTTTCTTATACCAAACAGCCATGAAGAAGACGATAGCACAATCAGAGCTGAGAGGAAGAAGACAATGGCACAACCAGAGACTAATAACCAACCTTGGTGCCGGCAGGATCACCAGAAGCGCTCTCTCTCTCTCTCGATTGCAACTTTTTTTCTCCAAAACAGCCATGGATGCAACTCTCTCTCTCCTCAGCAGTCACCGGCGAGCACCAACAACTGCTCTTTCGGCACCGTCAACCTCTTTTTTTCACCGTCATCACCTGCACCGTCCAGTCTTCTCTCGCAGAGTGGTGTCAAGCTGCAACAACCTTCCAATGCTGCTGTCGGCCACCACATCCACCATTTACAACGCCACCACCATAGAAAGAACCACTTTGAACTCCTCTATCCATCAGCATCGATCGTTAAACTTCTTGTCACCGTTGGTCAGACGCTATTATTCACCTGAATTAATTCACGTGAACAGTAGCGTTACACCGTTCACATTTTAAGAAGAAGTGAGCAGGAGCGTTGCATCGTTCACATTTTAAGAAGAAGTGAACAGGAGCGCTGCACTGTTCACGTTTTAAGAAGACGTGAACAGTGCAGCGCACCGTTTCACTCAACACATATTAAAGCTGGATTTGGGTTGGACCTCTTCTCGACCCAGCCCAAGTCCAGCAAATTTGGGCCATTTGGCCCACCTATGCTGGGTCGACCCATTTAGTTGGGTCAGGCTCGGTCCGATTTAAAAAAAATATATATGTATAGATAGAGATCAATCCTAATGAAAGAGAAATATGCGTGACTTCGTTTCACTCCACAACCCTGTTGTGTTTTCAATTGATTATGAATCAAAAACTTGCAACTAGATCACAAATATCGTTACTAATGATATTGTTATTATATGTTGTTCCTCGATCAAATAGTAAGGGATCATAGAGACATTCACGTATTGATTTAGTTCATGATGAAATTGCAAGAAGTTTGATCGGTGAATAAAAACAAATATCAATTTTTTTATGAATTATTAATTATATCTTATTGTTATGATTATTAATCTAAACTTTTTTAAAAATAATACATATATTTGTGTGTGTCATTTAAAATAATTTTACAAGTTGACAGCAATATAAAAAACATAATAATCAAATACATGAGAACTGTCTTTTATCAACCTCAAACTCAACTATAATTTTTACCAAATATTTCAATTTCAATTATAAACCACAACTAAAAATATGGTTCATGAAATTATTTTTATAAGGTATCAACTATGAAAACAAAAACAATAACAATTACACCGTGATTCACACCCTTCATTGTCTTCTCGTGGACGTAACAGGAAGGAGTAGGGTAGTCTGCCACCTAAGATTGCAAGAGAATCATGCCTCCCATGACTTTATAGCTGAGGCTGCCTACCTACCTTATAAAGTTGATAGGGTGTTGCACGGACTCACCAGTAAAATAAAGAGAAATATCGTGTTTTAACAAGTTCCCGTTTATGAGATTGCAACAGTAGAAATGACAAGGAGCCCTTGGAGTCTTGCATGGATCAAATCTCAGCACCAATGACAGTACTGGAGAAGACGATGGCTATTAAGTTGAATATGACGCATCGGAAGCAGAGTCATATTCAATTAATAATTTTAATTAAATTTCCAATCTAAGATGGGATAGGATACCTATATGAGATGAGATAGGAAATTTCAACAAAGTCATATATGCCTTGAAAGACAGAGAGCAAGAAATGTTTCACACTAAATCTCGATCGCACTATCCATGCATGAATTTCTTCACTTTACTGGCCTTCTACTGTTGCAGGGGACCTTGTCATTTCTACTGTTGCAGTCTAATTATAAACTGGAACTTGTTAAAATACGATATTTCTCTGTACGTCCAGACGTTCGATGCTTCTTCTTCTCTCTAGTCTGGTTGCCTGGACTCGTGACAACCATGAAACTCATCGCAAAGAAAGGCGTAAAAAACAGAAGCCAGAGCATGCAAGCTTCAAAGATGAAAGAGAAAGGGAAGAAACTCAATTAACAAACTCATTAAGAAACATTATAACACTAAATGAATCGTCCATCTTATGATCAATGCATGTCATTAAGAAACTCCAATATGACTTTATTTGGAGCTGATTTTATTTTGAATTATCTTGAAAATGGAACCCATTAAATTTTCTTAACTTTGACGAGATTCAACTTGATCAGTTCTAAGAATTGTTTTGTCCAAAATACCATGATTTTTTTAAGAAAAAGACAAAGGACTTTTGGACGCAAGCTGTGTTTGCTTCCTGCAATTTTCAGATTCTGTGCGGAAGAAAGGAGGTAACTATTCTTGTGGCGTATTGTATGAGCAGATTGTGAAGGATCGGTCTTCTCTAAACAACGTCACAATCACGGAAGACGATGATAGTGAAGAGGTTGAAATACATAGAGAATATTAAATTAATATTAAATTAAATATTCATAGTCTCGTGGATATAGCAGGAAGGTACCTAATATTGTATGGCTGCCATGACTTTACAGCTGAGGCATATTATACTTTAAAAAAAGAAATTGTTTTTAAAAATATTTTTTATTTAAAAATATATTAAAATATTTTTTTCCATTACTTTCCACGTTTGTGGGTTTGTTAAAGGGGGTGCTGAGCTTCTTTCTTTTATGTTTTTCTGCGTACACTTTTTCATATATCATGCATGGTGAAAAACACTTGTAATTGTATTTTTCGATAACTTATTAGGAGTTATAGTGGTAGTATATATACAAGAAATACATAACTTTTCTTTATACTTCTGCTTTCTTAGACTACAGGGCCTTGTTACATGAAAAAGGAAATAATACAAGCAACGGTAACCTGCGTAACCTGCACATCTGCAGAATACAGCAAATACAGTTGTATTTTTAACACATGGTGATCAAATTCTCCGAGAAGGTCTGCACCTCAGATTATCCCCTTCTATTAAAATTATATACTTTCTGATTTCTGGTATTTGTTCGTGTGCTATTCTTGTTTATTTAGGTCAGACTGTACTTGAGCGGGATCAAACCCTTGAAGAGGTAAATATTTACATAAAATAAGCTCGATGAAAGCTCCAAATCTACTACCAACCTCAATAACAAGGTTACTTCTCATAAAAAATTGAAAGTATATAAATATGTTTTTCTGCATGGGAATGGCAGTTCAATAAGATTTGCTAACAGTTGTTCTTTATCCCGTTCATCTCTCTCTCTCTCTCTCTCTCTCTAGATCTCGGTGCTGTTGTAGTTGCGTTGCTTCAGCTCCTAGCTATCCTTTCGTTTTTTTCATTGCTTTCATGTTTCTGGGTTTGTTAAGGGGCTACTGAGCTTCTTTCTTGCTCTTTTTTCATTTCAGCTATCATATGATACGTGTTTTCTATATTTTATAGCCTTTCTTTCAATGGGCTCCCTCCTTTCTTTCAGCTATCATATCATATTTTCCATTCTCTTTGCTTGACCTTTGCTGCATGCATGGTGATCTATCTACTCAAAAGCAACACGATTGTCATTCTTGCAAGCATATATATATAGAAAAGCTCGGGCATATTTGAGAAAGAAATTTCAATCCATGAGCATATATATACAGAACTTTCAATCCATGAGCTCCTTTGTGTCATCTTTTTGAAGTATATATAGAAAGAAATTCCACTCATAAAAGAAGACAGCTTAAAACGCATGCATCCGGTGGCCATCAATATTCTATGTCGTGATCTCCTACAAAGAATACCATTATCAATATACTTTTGTCTCCACTAATATAATAAAAATTATATCGATTTATTTATTTATCTTTTTTATATAAAAAAATTATGTAAACTAAAAAAATTATGCATATATGTAATTAAATAGATCAAGAACTATATGTGTTTTTAAATAAGGACAAAAATCACGCCACTTCCAATTGCACAAATGCTTCCACTCTTTTCCGCGTAGGTGTTTTTGTGTCCACTAACACACCTGCATATGAACCAGCTTCTGACCCAGCCCCATAACTAGAATTTGATGAGGAGGAGGAGGAGGAGGAGGAGCTGGGGCTGTACTGCTGATGTTGCGATGAAGGAATAGAAAAATGAAGGTGAAGATGAAGATGTTGAATAAATAGAATATTATCATCTGCTGAAGATGAAGATGAAGGAATATTCACATATACTGCTAACTTTGTTGTTTAATAAAAAGATTATTATTTTTATTTCATTTTTGCGTGGAAGGGCTCCAGCACTTCAACATTTGGCAGCTTATCATGTACACAAACTGCATACGGGACAACAAGCGTAGCTTCGGGGAAAGCAGTGTTGCCTTTTCCATACATAGCGTTAACTTCACCAGCTGGGCTCACGATTCCATGAGAAGTCATCCTCGATAATCAGTCTTGAATTGCAAGCAATAGTTGTCCTATCTATCTTTTTTCCTTCAATTGCAAGCAAAATAATTATACTTACCCCACTTTCTAATCACTCTTACATGTTGTTGAGGCATAAAAAAACAATCTTTCTTTTGTTATGTTACATACAATTTGGAGCTAATTTATTTTATTTTCAACAAGAAAAACAACTCATAAAATTAAAACAACAAGAATGAGTTGAGGAATTGAAGTGACAAATGATATCTAAAAAAGAAAACCCACACATCCCCAACTGTTTTTCTCTTTTAAATATTCTCAATTCAGCTTAGTGCCTATTTGGTATTGCTGTGGCGCCGGCAAGGTTGTAAAATCCGTTCCGGTTTTTTGTTTGGAACGGAACGTTCCGGTTTCGGTGCATTCCGGCGTTCCGTTCCGGTTTTGTACTGTTCATATTTATTTAATTATATATATGAAAAAAATAAAATATTAATTTAACAAGTATAATTTAAATTCAAGATAAATGAAATTTAAATTATACAATACAAACATAATCTCAAAATTAGAAACATCTTTGAAATTCCAAAATATTATGAAAGTAAAGTAACCAATAAGTTTAAACATAATTAATTAAAATACATTCCATTACAAATAATTCAATCAAATTAATTACAAATTAAAACCCCTATTTGCCTTAATTTCTAAATTTATATTTATTACATGGAAAAGAACATATATTTTAATTAATTTCCAACTTTCTAATTAAAAACCCCCGTTTAATTCCCCTCCCCCATCTTCATCTCCAAAAAAAACCCTACATCTCACTTCTCCCCACGCCGTCGCTCCTCTTTGACTAAAGCTCAGAATTATTTCAGAAACTCAAAAATAAGACTATCTTCACATTATAACCCACCCACACATCCCTCAAACATCAATCCAGTGCATGCAGTTAAGAAGGAGGAGAAGAAATCGAATACCTCGTGAATAACAGCATTGAGATTGTTGGTAACCTTGTTGTTAGCAATGGTATTACGAGCAGTTCTTTCATCCAGGTCTATCTTCAAGAACAGCTCCAGTTTCTCACTTCTCCCCACGCCGTCAAACATTCTCCCTCATTCTCCCCAGCCCGCAGCCCCCAGCACCACATAGCCAGCCCCCTTCTTTTGGAGTTTTTGATCTGTTTAAGGTGCTTCGTTTTCACCTCTTTTTGGGTTGATTTTTGATGGATTATCGACGAGCTGGGGTTAAGAGATGAAAATTGATTTGGGAATTTTTGAAATCGGGTTGAATCTGTGTGTTTTGTAAGAGAACTTGAAACGACGTCGTTTTGGCTTGACCCGGAACGGAACGCCCGGTACGGAACCGGGGCGTTCCGGCCGGATTTTCCGGATCTGACCGGGATTTTTACCGGGACAAAAACGTCGCCGTTTTGTCCCGGATTTGCTTCTGGAACGGGCCGTTCCGGCCGGAACGGAACGGAATTTATAACCTTGGGCGCCGGAGGTTTGAGAAAAGCAGTTGAAACATGTGTTTGGTTATTTGTAAAATGCCGGTGCAAGGCATGGGTCCCATGTTTAATTTGTTTCGAAGCGCCGGTGCAAGAAAAGCAACAATTTGTTACTTTTCTTGCTGCGATTCAATGGGGGGAGGGGGCCTGTATATATATATATATATATTAAATTAATCTAACAATTAATTAAAATATAAATAATGTTTATATAATATATGTTTATTAATATAAAAAATATATTTTAATATTAAACTAATCTAAAAATTAATTAAAATATAAATTATTTTTATATAATATATGTTTATTAATATAAAAAATATATTTTTAATATTAAAATAATCTAAAAATTAATTAAAAAAATATAAAAAGCATGAAAACCAAACACACAAAACAACTTTTTTAAAACCCCAAACTCAGGCACAGTTTTAACCAAACACTTCACAACTTATTTTGAATCGCAGCAAAAATGCTTTTTTTGAAACTGCTTTTTTCAAACCTCAACCACAAAAGCAAAAGCAATACCAAACAGGCTCTTAGAACTGGAAGAAACATTAGCTCTGCAGCTTAATCAAAAGCTTCTCATGTTGTCATCACCACAAAAGACTCAGAATGCCTCAATATTGGTCGCTTTTGCTATATTGACATTTGCATTGTAGCATTTTGTTGATTGGATTGGACCGACTATTTTTGCATTTAATGTTGAGTTTTGGAGTTTCTATAATGGGATTTCACCTCTATTATTTTTAATTAACTGTTTTTGCATTGTTATTGTTATTATCAAATAAGCATTTGTACACACATTGTAAACCTCATTGTGAGTGGTGGCTTGATAGAGATTAATGTTTCAGTCATTAAGATTCAAAATACAATTAGGTTTGTGAGATCTTCATCTACTAGGCAACTTGCATTTAAAAAATATGCAGAAAAATTGCATGTATAATATATGAAATCATTGAGTTTGTACGTTGAAACTCGATGAAACCTCATTGTGAGTGATGACTTGAAACAAATTAATGTTTCAATTGTTAAGATTCAAAATACAATTAGATTTGTGAGATCTTCATCTACTAGGCAACTTGCATTTAAAAAATATGCAGAAAAATTGCATGTATAATGTAAAAAATCATTGAGTTTGTATGTTGAAACTCGATGAAATTCAATTTATCTTATATTAAAAGCTGCTGAAAAGTTAAAAAAAAAGTGTTTGTGAGATTAGGTGAAAGTGAACCTAGGTATATGGGTTGTTTTTTAGAGGTTGATTTAAAAGGGAATGAAAAAACATAGGGCCATTTAGTTTGGAGGATAGGAAATATAGTAACACTTTGGTGAAGTTCTTAAATATTTTTTACATGGTTATATTAAGATTTTCTAGCTCATTGCATGTGACATCAATTCTTTCTTTAATGAATTGATGAACATGATGTAAAACTTGTTGCAATTATGTAAAAATGGAGATAATCTTTTAAGTGGAATGACGATGAATATGATGTTAAAGTTTGATAAGTATTAGGGTTGTTATGTAAATAAAAAAATTGTTGTATGTGGCTAATGTCTTAGATCAACATTTTAAGTTGACATACATGAAATTTTGTTTTGGTGAGTTATATAATTATTATAAAGCACAATTTCTAACAAAAATATGAAAGATAATTTGGTAAGTTTGTATGAATTTCACTTAAAAGCTAATGAAATGGTGGATGATAATAGACATCAACAAGATGTTAATGTTATTGATAACATGAAAATAGATGTTAATAATGGACTAATCCCACTTGACATTAAAACTTTAATGAATGATTATGAAAATTAAAAAAACCTTGAATCAAGTATTTTTTTCTTATATACTTGAATCACGTGAAGAAGGAAATTAAAGGAAGACTACTGCATGTGAATACATGTATAGATTCATTAATCCTTTTCAAAAGATTAAAAAGCTCCTCGTTGTTTTCCATGATCATCAGTCAGCCAACCAGGCCTGCCTTTCCTCCTTGTTCCTGCTTTTCCATTTCCTCACTGGCAACACAAGGATAAACAGAAAATCAATCATCATCAGCAGTTTTAACCATTAATCTCGTCAACTAGCAGGATTAATTATCAAGAAAAGAAATGGCGAAGGAAATTAATTTAACCAACCGGAGGAGCCGGGTAAGGTGATCAGCGCGGGCAAAGTCGCTGTCTTGACGTGCTTTCAAAATGGCAAACATCAGGTTGATTCTGATTTGATTGTAATCACTCTGACTGGTGATGTTCATCGTCTCCTCTCTGAGCCTGCGGCATTCTGAATCTATCTCTTCAAACTTTTGCCTGATTTCTCGTTGCCCTTCTCTTATTCGTTTTTGTCCCTCGCCGATCTCCACCATATCTGTTTTCAATCGTTCCATTGTTTCCCTCCTCTCCCTCCTCTTCTTTAATTTCTGGGAATAATAACACGATATAAAGCACGATCCAGTCAAGAAACAAGCATTGCAAAAATAATAATATTGTAATCGCACCTGTTGTTTCCTGTGTCTAGACTTGGAGACATTGCGGCGCGGGGCAAAAGGCTTGATCATCAGATCCATGGTTGCAGACACGCTGAACAGATATAAAACAGTATAATTTTTTTTATTTTAAAATTTTATCTTTAACACTGTTACACCAAAACAATATAAAAAATTAATTGAAGTTCAAAAGATTTTCAAGATTTGAATCCTTTTCAAAAACACAATATCATCGTTACAACAATAAAGACTATGAACGCCTTGTTTGACATTTTGTTCTAAAAATATATTTTTTTAAATAAATTATGTTAATATTAAAATTATATTAAAAAAATACATTATTTTAATATATTTTTAAATAAAAAATATTTTTAAAAATAACTTTAATCATATTCTCAGCTTAATCACCCTGTATATTAGAAAAAGGCATAAACTATTAAAAAAAAATCTTGAGTATTGAATTAAATTATAGAGAAAGCTTTCAACTTAAGAGTTCTAAATAAAATTTACTCCAATCAATCTCTTCTCGAATAAAAATAATAATAATAATATACAAGACTATTTAAACAAAAGTTAAAATAATTTTTTTGAAATATACTTTTTTTACTTTATTATTTAGGTAGGCAGACCTAACAGAGCGGCATCAAAGAGCTTCCGATGAGTCATATTCAATTTCAAGGGGGAAAACCTTCGGTCGGCGATAGGGAAGGACACCATGCTAGCTTTGATGGTCCAAAGCTCTACGTACAGCCATGTGCAGAATGAATTCAATTTCCTTCTATTAAATGATTGTTTGGCATTGAGTTTTAAAATATTTTTGAAAAAAAAATTATTTTAAATTAAAAAAATAATAATAATTTTTAAATTATTTTTGTGTAATGATGTTAAAAATAATTTTTAAAAAAATAAAAAATATATATTTTTAAAAATAACTATAAATGTTAGGATTGAGAGAGTTTGCAGAATTGAAAGAAGAGAAGAATTAGTTTAGAGAAGGGGAAGAGGGAGAAGAGGGAGAAGAGAGAAAAGAGAGGGAAACTAAAATTTAAATTGTGTTGTATTGAATTCTGTTTTGCATATAATTGTTGTGTGTACACTTCTCTATTTATACACATTGCTTTCATGTTTCTGGGTTTGTTAAGGGGGTGCTGAACTTCTTTCTTGCTCTTTTTTTCATTTCAGCTATCATATGATACGTGTTTTCTATATCTTCTAGCCTTTCTTTCAATGGGCTCCCTACTTTCTTTCAGCTATCATATCATATTTTCCATTCTCTTTGCTTGACCTTTGCTGCATGCATGGTACTGATCTATCTGCTCAAAAGCAACACGATTATCATTCTTGCAAGCATAGAAAAGCACGGGCATATTTGAGAGCTGGGTTTATCAGAACTTTCCATCCATGAGCTCCTTTCTGTCATCTTTTTGAAGTATATATAGAAAGAAATTCCACTCATAAAAGAAGACAGCTTAAAACGCATGCATCCGGTGGCCATCAATATTCCATGTCGTGATCTCCTACAAAGAATACCATTATCAATATACTTTTGTCTCCACTAATATAATAAAAATTATATCGATTTATTTATTTATCTTTTTTATATAAAAAAATTATGTAAACTAAAAAACTTATACATATATGTAATTAAATAGATCAAGAACTATACGTGTTTTTAAATAAGGGAAAAAATCACGCCACTTCCAATTGCACAAATGCTTCCAGTACTCTTTTCTGCGTAGGTGTTTTTGTGTTCACTAACACACCTGCATATGAACCAGCTTCTGACTAGAACTTGATGAGGAAGAGGAGGAGGAGGAGGAGGAGGAGGAGGAGCTTGGGCTGTACTGCTGTTGTTGCGATGAAGGAATACAAAAATGCTTAAACATCATGCCAAGGAAGATGATGATGAATAAATAGAATATTATCATCTGCCTAAAATGATAAATTAGAAGATAATTCGACAGAAGAATACTTCATTTTAAATAAACTATTTGAGATAGAATATTCACATATACTGATAACTATGGTAATCTTTGTTGTTTAATAAAAAGATTATCAAAAACATATTATTTTTATTTTATTTTTGCATGGAAGGGCTCCAGCACTTCAACATTTGGCAGTTTATCATGTACACAAACTGTATACGGGACAACAAGTGTAGCTTCGGGGAAAGCAGTCTTGCCTTTTCCATAGCGTTAACTTCACCGACTGGGCTCACGATTCCATGAGAAGTCATCCTCCACAATGAGTCTTGAATTGCAAGCAATAGTTGTCGTATGTATCTTTTTACCTTGAATTGCAAGCAAAATAATTGTACTCGCCCCACTTTCTAACCGCTCTTACAACATGTTGTAGAGGCATAAAAGAACAATCTTTCCTTTGTTATGTTATATACAATTTGCAAAGCGATAATTTATTTTATTTTCAACAAGAAAAACAACTCATAAAATTAAAGCAACAAGAATGAGTTGAGGAACTGAAGTGACAAACAATATCTAAAAAAAAAAACCCACACATCGCTAACTATTTTTTCTTTTAAATATTCTCAATTCAGCTTAGAACTGGGAGAAACATTAGCTCTGTAGCTTAATCAAAAGCTTCTCATGTTGTCATCACCACAAAAGACTCAGAATACCTCAATATTGGTCGCTTCTGCTATATTGACATTTGCATTGTAGCATTTTGTTGATTGGATTGGACTGACTATTTTTGCATTTATTGTTGAGTTTTGTTGTTTCTATAATGGGATTTCACCTTTTTTTTTTAATTAATTTCTTTTGCATTGTTATTGGTATTGTGCCTAATGTATTATGCGGTTATTGCATTGGGATTTTATGTCCTTTAATTTGCTTTAAATTGACTTTTGCATTGGTGTTGTCATTTTACCCATTGAATTTTCATGTTGTTGCAATGGGATTTTTTCTCCATTGTTAATAGCAATAGAATAGCTTAACTTCAACTTATAAAGAGTTTCAATGTATTGGTGAACTCTCCTTCCCTTTAAGAAAGACAAAGAAAATTATTTTTATAAATAAACACAAAATCAAACCGAAAATACTCACCCTGTTTCACATGTTATTAGTGAAATGTGAAAACGTTGTGGGAAAAAAAGATGAAATAAAAAATAAATCTAATATTGTTAAGCCTTAACGTTTCTTTAACATGAAGCACGTGGTTGCACTGTTGAACCTCAATACTTCAGGGTTTTTTTCTTTATAACTCGAAACAGAGAGCGCAAATCCATTTTCCAAATGGAAACTTGAATCACAAGAAGAAGGAAATTAACGGAATACTAATGTGAATACATGTCTAGATTCATTAATCCTTTTCAAAAGATTAAAAAGCTCCTCGTTGTTTTCCATGATCATCAGTCAGCCAACCAGGCCTGCCTTTCCTCCTTGTTCCTGCTTTTCCATTTCCTCACTGGCAACACAAGGATAAACAGAAAATCAATCATCATCAGCAGTTTTAACCATTAATCTCGTCAACTAGCAGGATTAATTATCAAGAAAAGAAATGGCGAAGGAAATTAATTTAACCAACCGGAGGAGCCGGGTAAGGTGATCAGCGCGGGCAAAGTCGCTGTCTTGACGTGCTTTCAAAATGGCAAACATCAGGTTGATTCTGATTTGATTGTAATCACTCTGACTGGTTATGTTCATCGTCTCCTCTCTGAGGCTGCGGCATTCTGATTCAATCTCTTCAAACTTTTGCCTGATTTCTCGTTGCCCTTCTCTTATTCGTTTTTGTCCGTCGCCGATCTCCACCATATCTGTTTTCAATCGTTCCATTGTTTCCCTCCTCTCCCTCCTCTTCTTTAATTTCTGGGAATAATAACACGATATAAAGCACGATCCAGTCAAGAAACAAGCATTGCAAAAATAATAATATTGTAATCGCACCTGTTGTTTCCTGTGTCTAGACTTGGAGACATTGCGGCGCGGGGCAAAAGGCTTGATCATCGAATCCATGGTTGCAGACACCCTGAACAGAAGGCTCGACCGTGCTGAATGATTTCCTTTCTCCTGAAATTGAAACGTTGTGCTCACGCGGACAAAGGTTTTTCAATTGTATCATTATATGGAGGATCCAGATCTGTAACGACTCTTTAAAGCTCGAGCACCGTCGACTTCTCGCGTGTTTCTTTTCGATATCGCTCGATAACGCAAGACATTTCGGTTTTAGGGTATATTTAGTATTGTTTTTGCTCTTGTAGTTGAGGTTTGGAAAAAGCAGTTTCAAGAAAAGTATTTTTGTTGCGGTTCAAAATAAATTGTGAATTGTTTGGTTAAAAATGTGGTTGAGGTTGAGGTTAAAAATTATTTATTTTTTAATTAATTTTTAGATTATTTTAATATTCAAAATATATTTTTTATATTAATAAACATATATTATGTAAATATTATTTATTTTTTAATTAATTTTTAGATTATTTTAATATTCAAAATATATTTTTTATATTAATAAACATATATTATGTAAATATTATTTATTTTTTAATTAATTTTTAGATTATTTTAATATTCAAAATATATTTTTTATATTAATAAACATATATTATGTAAATATTATTTAATTTTTTAATTAATTTTTAAATTATTTTTAATATTAATATTTTGAAAATGATTTTTATTTAAAAATATATCAAAATAATGTGTTTTGATTTCTTTTTAAAATTATTTTTAATATTAATATTTTTAAAGTGATTTTTATTTAAAAATATATTAAAATAATTTATTTTTATTTTTAAAAAATTATTTTTAACATCAGTATATAAAAATAATATAAAAACACTAAAGTTTTTTAATTTAAAGTAGAAAATAAAAAAAATATTCAAGTTGTTTTAAAAACACTTTTAAAAACCGTTGCGATACAGTATCTTAATATTGTTGAAAATTTATGGGGGTATTTGGCATTGTGTTTCAAAAATGTTTTTTTGAAGAAAATTTAAAAAAAAAATTATTTTTATTTTTTACTTTAAATTAAAAAAAAAATATAGTATTTTTAGATTATTTTTATGTACTGATATCAAAAATAATTTTTTAAAAATAAAAAAATATATATTATTTTAATATATCTTTAAATAAAAAATATTTTCAAAATCAACATCAACTATCCTACAAAACAGGCAATCCTACCACTTTTTTCACGCTTTTTTTTAAAAAAAACAATATATATATATTAAATCTTTTTATATAACATTACCGTAGTTTCGAATAAATATTATGATATTTTATTAGTATTTAATTTTTACAGTTATTTATTTTTATTATTACATAGCACTCAAATATAGTTAAAAAAACAATTATTTTTTAGATACAGTAGAAAGAACAGTAAATTTCAAAAATTAAATCACAAAACTTGATTTATTAAAATCGCTATTTTAATATGAAAAAATTTTGAACGCATCAAATCAAATCAACTTGTGACACGTTACATCAATAGCGGATTTCATATCTATATTTTATTTCGAGCTGTATAGATTAAAATTGTTTTTCTTAGTATTTGTTTTATTTATAAATATGTTAAAATAATATATATGTTTTATTTTAAAATTTATCTTTAACATTAACACATTTAAATAATTTTAAAACACAAAAAATAATTAATAGCAAAAAAATTGAAATTCAAAAAAAAATAATTGAAATATACTTTTTTTACTTTATTATTTAGGTAGGCAGACCTAACAGAGCGGCATCAAAGAGCTTCCGATGAGTCATATTCAATTTCAAGGGGGGAAACCTTCGGTCGGCGATAGGGAAGGACACCATGCTAGCTTGATGGTCCAAAGCTCTACGTACAGCCATGTGCAGAATGAATTCAATTTCCTTGTATTAAATGATTGTTTGGCATTGAGCTTTAAAATATTTTTGAAAAAAAAATTATTTTAAATTAAAAAAAATATGGTATTTTTTAAATTATTTTTGTGTAATGATGTTAAAAATAATTTTTAAAAAAATAAAAAAATATATTTTTAAAAATAACTATAAATACATTCATAAACGGTCATTAACTTTATTGGCCAGTTAGGCAGCCTCAGCTTTCAAGTCATGGGCTGCCATGATTTCTCTTAAAATATTATAAATTTTTTATTTTAAAATTTTATTTTTAACACTGTTACACCAAAACAATATAAAAAAATAATTGAAGTCAAAAAGATTTTCAAGATTTGAATCCTTTTCAAAAACACAATATCATCGTGACAACAATAAAGACATTAAATACTACGAACTTATTGCTTGATATTCTATTTTAAAAATATTAAAAAAAACAAATTGTGTTAATATTAAAAATATTTTTTAAAAAAATATCATTTTAATATATTTTTAAATAAAAAATATTTTTAAAAATAATTTTAACCACATTCTCAACCGAGCTTAATCACCCTGTGTATTAAAAAAAGCATAAACTATTAAAAAAAAATTAATAATGAGTATTGAAATTACCTCTCTAAATTAAATTATAGAGAAAGCTTTCAACTTAAGAGTTCTAAATAAAATTTACTCCAATCAATCTCTTCTCGAATAAAAAAATAATAATAATAATATACAGGACTATTTAAACAAAAGTTAAAAGCAACTTAGGTATAGAAGTCTGAACCGAATAAAATTCTAAAACTTAACAAAGAAAAGAATCTTGAAACAAATAGAAAAGAAAAACAACACTTCGGACTCCCTTTTTGGTATTTTGTTTTATTAGTACTTTTGAAAAAAAAAATTGTATTTTTTACTTTAAACTTAAATTTTTTTAATGTTTTTAGATACTTTTGAAAAAACTTAACCGAATGATATTTTTGTACTTCAGATATTTTGTTTTTAGTGATATCAAAAATAATTTAAAATATATATATATATATATATTAATATATTTTTAAATAAAAAACATTTTTAAAAACAACATCATTCACACTCTCGGACCCTTCAGCCTTTAAGTAAGTTATTCAACGAAACAAATTCCTTATGACTCATTTGGACAAAACTTTCTTGCGATTTCATGAAGAGAATATTTTTCTATCTTTTTTTTATTTCAACTTAGCCTCCTAGGTTATCTACTTTTGTTCAAGAAAATGTATTTTATTAAAAATATATTAAAAATTATTTTTAACATAATCATATAAAAACAATCTAAAAATACTATAAAATTTAATTTAAAATAGATTACAAAAATAATCAAATTTTAATTTAAAAAAAATGAAATATTTAACGAAGTTACAAATGTCCCGAAGATGAAATACAAGAATCAGATTAGAGAGAAGACGAAGCATCAAAGGTCTGGGAAGAGAAATATCGTGGAAATAACCAGAGCCTTTCGAGTCTTCCATGGATCAAATCTCAGCACCAATGACAGTACTGGAGAAGACGATGGCTATTAAGTTGAATATGACTCATCGGAAGCAGAGTCATATTCAATTAATAATTTTAATTAAATTTCCAATATAAGATGGGATAGGATACCTATATGAGATGAGACGCAGATGGGATACCCACTATTGTATTGTTGTAATGCGTTACAAATTGATTTGTTATAATAATAATAAAACTAAATCCTTATAAAAATTAAATACTAATAAAATATTATAATATTTATTTGAAACCACGGTTAAATTTTATAAAAATACTAGTTACTTACCCTCGTTTCTTCATGCCCGGAACCGTGAAGAAAAAAATAGTAATTGTGTGAAATTTTTAATACAAATTTGGACAAAATAATAAATCTACGCAGAATTCTTATGAAGTTCGTATAAAATATATGAATTTTAAATCGATATAAATTTATTTATTTGATAAGTTTTAACAAAATCACCAGTATAAAATTACCATCATCATTAAAAAAACCAAGAAGATTCGGATACCTAAATTATCGAATTCATTATATTAGGATTAGTTCATTTTATAATCCAATTTAAATTAAACACAATAAATAAAATATAAATTATGAAAACAAATGTAATAATCAAATAACAAAAATTAGTAGTTAATTTTCTATCTACAAAAAGAAAAAAACATCAGTCAAAATTCATGTCTATGCTATCATCATTATCATGACTATAACAGTTAAACTTATTATCAATATTATTTCTCAAACAATGGAAATTATTAAATTTCCTCAAAAATAAAATAAAAACGCAAAACATTTTTACAAAAAAACAATAAAAAAATAATCACTAAAATTATCATTATTACTATGCAAATAATGAAATTATAATATCATCTCATCCGAATAACAAATATAAAATAACAAAAAACACAAAAAAAAAAAGGAGAAAGAAAAAAAAGGAGAAATATTAATTCTAAAATGATCACCAACATAAATTAAAATTTTAGGACTCAATCGAATAAAAATAAAACAATAAAAATTAAAAACAAATAGAAGCACATATACATAAATATGGGTAAACAATAAACATTGTCTAAGAAGGACCGAAAAAACAAAAAGAATTAATACCATATAAAAATTCAAAGAATAAGGATCAAAATAAAAATAAAATATATTATTAATTCCATTTGAAGAACAAAATTGAATGAAATAAAAAACTTGGGATCCAAACAAATAATGGATTTTTAAAAAACAATTGCAATGTAATTTTGTTAAAAAATTAAAAGAATAAGAACCAAAATAAAAAGTAACATATATGATCAATTTCAATTGCAAAACAAAATTAAAACATATTAAAACCTATATACCAAAGAAATTAAAGGAACCAAAAACGAAGCTAAAATCAAAAGAATAAAGAATGAAATGAAAACAAACATATATAATCAGTTTCAATTGAAAGACATAACAGAAAAAAAAAATAACAAAATTTTCATTGAAAAAATTAGGAATAAAACTGAAATCAAAAGAAGAGCGACTAAAATAAAACAATTACAAACATGAAGGACTAAAATGTTATTTCTAGCGGCAGGAGAGAGAGAAAATGAAGAAAAAAAATAAAACTCGTCCATCGGCGATTCACAGACCACTGGAGACCGACACTTGCCACTCTGGGAGGTAGAGAATATGACAGCACACCAGGTAACACGACGGAAGGGCAATTTCTACACCCAAAGGATGCCGCCAGCACCATCTGAAAGGATGCCGAGTGAAATTATCTAGCGATAACCACGAAAATATCAGGGATGAAAGTACCACAATGCCCCCATCTCTAGACATATAGTTTTGTCTTTTCAAGGTATATTTGCGTAGTTTCACAGTAGATGAATAAAAACCAAAAACACGCCAAATTGTTTTGCGTCTTTTTGTCATCTCTCAGGGGTAAAATAGTAGTTTCACTGTACAATTTAAAACAGAAAATACCAGAAAACCCAAAAGTTCACTAAATATGTTAATTCAAGTTAACCTAAATATTTTTTATTTAAAAATGATACCTTTCTTTATTGCTTTCCATGTTTCTTTCTTTTATGATTTTCTGCATGCACTTTATCACACATCATGCCTGCCATAATACTCAAGACAAGGTGGCATGCATGGTGATATATATATCAAGTTTCTGAAGAGAATGCAAGTATTGTGCAACATCTAATCGGTCAACTAACATACTTTTCACGCATTCTACTTCCAATAATATTCAAGTTTTTGTTTTCCTTTGTCTTTCTTTAAGGAAAAGAGAGTTCAACAGTACATTGAAACTCTTCATAAGCTATATATATATATATATATATATAACATGCTTTGATTGATTTCATTTGGTAATTACATATCGAAAACCTTCAAAATCAAAATGTTTCATCCACTAACACCACCCCAGCATCAACTAATGTCCCAACTACAAACACTAGCCCTGCATCGCAGTTGTCTTTTTTTTTTTGATAACTCGAAACAGAGAACGCAAATCCATTTTCCAAATGAAAACTTGAATCACAGGAAGAAGGAAATTAAAGGAAGACTAATGTGAATACATGTCTAGATTCCATGATCATCAGTCAGCCAACCAGGCCTGCCTTTCCTCCTTGTTCCTGCTTTTCCATTTCCTCACGGGCAACACAAGGATAAACAGAAAATCAATCATCATCAGCAGTTTCAACCAAAGAAAAGAAATGGCGAAGGAAATTAATTTAACCAACCGGAGGAGCCGGGTAAGGTGATCAGCGCGGGCAAAGTCGCTGTCTTGACGTGCTTTCAAAATGGCAAGCATCAGGTTGATTCTGATTTGATTGTTATCACTCTGACTGGCTATGCTCATCGTCTCCTCTCTGAGCCTGCGGCATTCTGATTCTATCTCTTCAAACTTTTGCCTGATTTCTCGTTGCCCTTCTCTTATTCGTTTTTGTCCCTCGCCGATCTCCACCATATCTGTTTTCAATCGTTCCATTGTTTCCCTCCTCTCCCTCTTCTTCTTTATCTATATATAAGAATAATAATTATTTTTAATTTCTGGGAATAATCACAAGTTATAAAGCACGATCCAGTCAAGAAACAAGCGTTAAAAAAATAATAATGTTGTAATCGTACCCGTTGTTTCCTGTGTTTAGACTTGGAGACATTGCGACGCGGGGCAAAAGGCTTGATCATCAAATCCATAGTTGCAGTCACACTGAACAGAGGGCTCGAGCGAGTTTATTGATTTCCTTTCTCTTCAAATCGAAAGGTTGTGTTCACACGAACTAGGGTTCTTCGTAATATCCGTTGATTTATACAGAGGAATCGGATCTGTAACAAATCTCCAAAGCCAGCCGCTCGAGCTTCTTCGATTTCTCGCGTTTATCTTTCGATATCGCTCGATAACGCTAGATAGGTTGTTCGGTAAGCATTGATTCTCGAAAAAATTTAAATAAATTGTATTAAATAAAAACAATTACTATTTTTAGTTATGTGGGTAGGTTAAAAGTATTTTTAAAAAAAAATATATTTTAAAAACAAACAACAACTACACTCTCAACCTTTTTCTTTATATATTTTACTATATTATTTTCATATATTTTCAAATAAAAAAACACTTTAAAAAAAATAATAATTACACTCCCTCTCTAAAAGGGTGTTTGACACAAGTATTGAAAAGTGATTTTGAAAAAATATATAAAAAAATTATTTTATTTTGTGTGTTTTCTATTATTTACATGATGTTATGATATGAAAAATAATTTTTAAAAAATAAAAAATATTATTTTAATATATTTTTGAATAAAAAATACATTTAAAAATTAACATAATCACACTACCAAACAAGTAATCTTATAAACTTTTTATCATTTTTTTTTATATATTTTAATGTTTTTATAAAACATTACCGTGGATTCAAATAAATATTATAATATTCTATTAGTATTTAATTTTTACAAGTATTTAATTTTATTATTATATCACTAAATAAAATATAGTTATAAAAACAATTATTTTTTTATACAGTAGAGAGGATTTAAAAAATTAAATTGCAAAACACATCAAATCACTATTCTAATATGAAAAATCTTGGAATGCATCAAATCAAATAGTTTTATAACGCATTACAACAATAGTGGGTATCCTACCCGCATCTAATTTTGGAAATCTAGTTAAAATTAATTTTTAATTAAAACTATATTAAAATAATACATTTTTAAAAATTAGCATATTAAAACATCAAAATATTATTTTAAAATAAAAAAAAAATCAACTAATTTTTGTACACATATAATACTGTGTGCTGGGTAGTGGGTCCAGCACACCTAAATTTGTAACTGCTCACTGTGAGTCTTTTGTTAACATGTTTTGGATTGTTTTTTAAAATATTTTTTATTTTTAATATAATAATTTAAAAATATTAAAAATATTTAATTTAAAATAAAAATTTAATTTTTGAAATGAAACGCTCTCCTCATGCCATCATGCATGGTTACTGATATATTTTTCTTTCTTTTTAACCTTTAAAATCTTGTTTTTATGGAAGCTCGCTCCAAAGTTCATATTCAATTTCAAGGGGCCGGGAAAAACCTCCCTTCGGCGACAGGGACACCATGCAATGCTGTACACTGTAAGCCGCCTCCACTGTAAAGCGATGGGTTGCCATGATTTCTCTTACAATACTAGGTGGCCGTATGTAAGGTGATGATTCGTTTTTTTATAGTGTTTTTTTTTAAAAAATATATTAAAATAAATTTAAAAACGTTAAAAACATAAAATAAAAAATAAAAATATAAAAGGACTACATTAAAATCAACTAATTAGGGGTTGAAGTCTGTCCGAATAAAATTCCAAAAATTTAACAAAGAAAAGAATCTCCAAACAAATAGAAAATAAAAACAAGACCTCAGCCTCCTGAGCAAGTTTTCTTTATAATTTAATTTAGAGCCATAATTTCAGTACTCAAGATTATTATTATTTTTATAGTTTGTCCTTTTTTAGATACACAGGGTCTTTAAGCCTTCAGTTTTAAGCATCAGGACAGAGAAATATCGTGTTTTAAGAAGTTACCGTTTAGTAGACTGCAACAGTAAGTAGAAATGACAAGGACCCCTGCAACAGTAGAAAGCCAGTAAAGTGAAGAAATTCATGGATGGTGAGATCGAAATTTAGCATGAAACATTTCTTGCTCTCTGTCTTATTTCAAGGCATGCATATATATACTTGTGAATCCATCAGGAAGCTTGCTTTCTCTATTGCAATCCATGTCGCTTGATGTAATAGAATTGCACCTGCTGTTCTTGCCAGCATTTATATATGGAGATATATATGACTTTGTTGAAAGAGAAAGTCGCGGAGTCAACCTTGTTGGGGCTCCAAAGGGAAAATATGATGGTTTAACAGATAAGCTTTGGGTCAGCTGTGCATTTAGTTCAGGTTTGGGTTTGTAAAGGGTTCACTGAACTGCGGCCGAAACCTAACCTGTTGAAGAGCGGGTACCCTAGCTAGCTAGGTTGGCTCGGTGGGAAAAATCGAAACAGAAAGTTGAGAATGTCTCGTTGGTTTTAGACTCGGAAGAAGAGAGTTTCATTTGGTGTACCCGTATGCATGCTATAGCTCTGGAATCTGGGATTTCCCCAAGTTTTATATACGGAGAAAAACTTCACTGTTCAGAACAGTACTTGCCGCCGAGGGTTGCAATGCAAATTCGAAACTGATGAAGATTTCCCGAGGGTTGACGAGGGAGATGGAAGAAAACGATCGAATCTGTTAATTTCTCCTGCATGCGCCACTCAGTTTTACTGAGGTGGTGGAAATAAACAGCCGTCCTCCTGTTCCTCGATCGAGGTAATGTTGAGGGTGCCAACCAGAGCCCTTCGAGTCTTGCATGCATCAAATCTCTGCTCCAGTCACACTGGAGAAGGCGATAATGGCTATGAAGCTAGCACATGATGTCGAAGGGAGGTTTTCCCCGGCCCCTTAAAATTGAATATGACTCATCGGAAGCTCTCGATGCCACTCTCCGACCATTTACAGCAAATGCATGTATAACAACAATCTGACGCTTCCAAATGTCGAGTGAGCTTTCATAAAAACAAGATTTTAAAGGTTAGAGCAAGTTCAATGGTAAGAGCTATTTTTAAGAGTCAAATCTGTAAAATGGCTTCTTGAATAGTGTTTATATAGTTTTTTTGTTGATGTGTGCTCCAATGGTAAGAGCTATTTTGGAGAGCTATTTTTTTTAATTTTAAATATAGTGCAATTATTTTGTATGTAGTTTAATTATGCAATTAATTATACAATTAATAGGAGTAAGTTATATAATTAAATAATTGCTTTTAAAAAACCCTCAAACAATAAAATTATTTTTTTAATTATGTTTAAATAAAAAAATGAATTTAAAATAAAATACCCATAATATTTTAAATTTGAAATACAATATTAATAAATTACAGTATTAATAAACTCAAATTCTATCAAACTTACAGTATTAATAAACTTATAAAAACATCTATTTAATACAAGAAAAATAACATCATTATCAACATACAAATTACGAATAAATATACAGCAACTATAAAAACAAAATTTAAACAATTTATAAATCTAACAGTAAATTGAAAGCATGAAATTAAGCTAATTAAAAAAAAATCCTAATTTATCAATTTCACATAATGATTTTTTTTATTATTTAAGGATTTATTAAAAAAATCCCACCAAACCCATTTACTCCCCTCCATCTAGAAACCTACCCCGTCCTAAAAAAACAGAGCAAAGTCTTCCCCCCCATCCCTCCCTTCTCCCCAGCTCTGGTACTGAAACCAAACCTAATAAAAAACACAGCAAAGTCCATGCCCACCTTTTCTCGTGGGCGTCGATTATCAGTCAAGTTTTCCTCTTTTCTTTTCCCCTCAGTTTTTGCACCTTCCCTTCTGTTTTGATTTGGTGTTATGGTTCTCAAGATCATCGATCAGTTGCAAGGTTGGGTGGCCGAATATAGTATTATTTTATGTTTTTGCTCTCTTGTTTAAGAGCATCTCCAGTGGGGAGTGCCATTTTGGAGTGCCAAATTTCTAAAATGGCATTTTGAATAGTGTAAAAATGGCATTTTTGTTGATGTGTGCTCCAGTGGTAAAAGCCATTTTGGAGAGCCATTTATTTTTATATTATTTTAAATATAGTATAATTATTTTGTATGTAGTTTAATTATGCAATTAATTATACAATTAATAAGAGTAAGTTATATAATTAAATAAATGCTTTTAAAAACCCCTCCAACATTGATTATATAATTAATAGGAGTAAGTTATATAATTATTAATTTTATATATAAATTTTTACTCTCTTGTTAAGGTATTTGTAAATAAAAATAAATATTTTTGATATAATTATATTATTTTCTAATATATATATTACATTTTATATATATATATATATATTATAATATATAAAAAAGGTGGCCCCAAGGTGGGGCCACCTTTTTTAGCTCTATGTCCCGAGCTGCTACAAATAGCAGCTCGGGAAGGGGATGCCATTTTTACATGGGCAAATGGCATCCCCGCTGGAGCATGAACAGAAGCTACAAAATACTAAAAAAATTAATATTTTCCATTTGCCATCTCCGCTGGAAATGCTCTTAGAGATGCTACAAATAGCATTAGAAGAAGGGAAGAGCCATTTTGCCTGTTTGGATAGCAGCCCGTTGGAACTGCAAAAATTGATCAAAAATACTAAAAGTGTACTTTTTAGCATTAGGCTTGTCTGATGGCTCGCCCGTTGGACTTGCCTTTATAAAGAAGGCAAAATATAGTAGTAAAACCATGCACGATCGATGGCATGAAGAGATCAGTCCCGCTTGCTGTTACAAATTGACGTGTGCTGGACCAGGCACACAGTACGAGTGTTGTTTGTAGTACTGTTGAGTTTATTTAAACTATATTTTATTTTAAAAAATATTAAAATAATATCTTTGTTTAAATACATCATGACAAATAGGGCTGTCTAGGTGTTTTGCCTACCAAATGATAATGATGGACCGATTTGATGGTATTGTTTTTAAAAGTAATCTTTATTTAAAATATATCAAATTAATTTATTTTTTATTTTTTTAAAAATAAAATAAAAATTCAATTTTTTTAAAAATATTTTTGACATGTATTTGAAATATACGGACAAACACCAGCATTAATTAAAAAAATAAATTTTATACCTGTTTGGTATTTTTAGATATTATTTTAATATAATTTTCAATTAAAAAATAATTTTTATTAAATTTCCAAAATAAGATGCGATAGGATACCTAGAGAGAGGAGACGCGGATAGGATACCCACTATTGTATTGTTGTCATGCGTTACAAATTGATTTGATATCAATTAAATACTAATAAAATATTATAATATTTATTTGAAACCACGGTTAAGTTTTATAAAAATAACAGTCGCTTACTAGTGCCTCGTTATGGCCCAAACTAAATTAGAAGCACCACTAATAAAAATTAAAATATATAATTAAATCCGATGGTGAAGAGCAAAATTGAATGAAATAAAAAAAACTAGGGATCCAAACAAATAAAAGATTTTTAAAAAACAATTCCAATGTAATTTTGTTAAAAAAATTAAAAGAACAAAAACCAAAATGAAAAGTAACATATATGATCAATTTCAATTAAAGGATAAAATTATCGAAGAAATTAAAGGAACCAAAACCGAAACTAAAATCAAAAGAATAAGGATTGAAATGAAAACTTATATATATATATATATATATATATATATATATATATATATATAATTTCAATTGAAAGGTATAATTAAAAAAATCAAAATTTTCATTGAAAAAAATCAGGAAAAAATCGAAATAAAAAAAGAGGGATTAAAATAAAACAATTACAAACATGAAGGACTTAAATGTAATTTCTAACAATAGGAAAGAGACAAAAGTAACAAAAAAAATAAAACTCATTTATCGGCGATTCACCGATCACCGGAGACCAACACGAGCCACTCTAAGAGGCAGAGAACTTGGTGGCGTATGAGGTCACATAGTGGAAGGGCAGTTTTTACCACCGAAAGATGTTGCCAGCGCCATCTAAAAGGTGCGCGCGCTTAAAACACTCTTGCGCATTCGTAAGACGTGCCTCCAGTGTTTCTGGGAAAATTAATTAAAAAATAAAAAATTATCTATACACCCCTGGACCTAGCTGTAACAGCCCGACCCAACCTATCATATATTGTCTGTTTTGGGCCTTATCGCCCTCACGGTTTTGTTCCTGATGACGAGAGCCCACTTCTGAGTCTGACACCCTAAAACACGTATGACAAGTTAGCAACCAGCACTTTTAATAAGCCTAACTACCACTCCCTCACTTGCCGATGTGAGATATTACAATTCACCCCCCTTAAGGAGCCTAAATTTTTAATTATAAATAATCTAGCCCAAATTTCTCACTCGTTTTGTCTATATATGACTTCGTATATTTTTTGTTTACATGATATTAAATCTAAAATATTATACATGAAGATACCATAAAAGTTAATTTTGAAAAAAAACATCGACTAATGAATTATTTTGATTATTATTACATTTTAATCATTATGATTTTTAAATTGTCATCATTATTATAGCTACTGTTATAATTATTATTGTAAATAATTAATATTCTGATTATTACTAGCAATATTGTTATAATCGTTGTCATTATTATGACAATAATCATCACGATAATCAATATCATTTTTTTATTAATATTATTTCAATTATAATTAGTATTATTATAATTGTTTTTGTCATTATTGATATTTTTATATTATTTTATAAGTTATTGTTATTATTACCATCAAAGCTATAATTAGTTACATCATAAGCACTATAACTATTACAATAAATTATAATTGTTATTATCATTATAATTTATAATGTCAAAATTATCATCAAGATTATAACACCTTAAACTATTATTATTAGTACTGTTAAAATAATAAAAATCAGTAACTTACTCCGAGGAATAAAAAAACTCAAATCAGTAAGCAAGAAAAAACACATCTTAAATTATTATTATTATTATTGCATTTATAATAATAAAAACAATTACCTAGAATAATAAAAAATACTAAAAATTATAACAAAAGAGTAAACAAAAAAAAATTACAAAAGAAAAATGAATATTATTAGCCTTAAGAAAATAATTTGACAAAAACATCTCAAATGATTATTATTATTATTATTGCATAAATAATAAAAAAAAAATACATTGAACAATAAAATAAATAAAAATTAGTATTTTTCACACGTCAGAAAATACTGCACGCGCTGCCTGAAAAGTGCATAAGCGCGGAAAATGATGACGCGTTAAACGATGCACAAACAGTATCGCGATAAAAAATATAATTTAAAAATGATAAATAATCAGAAAATTTAAAAAATTATTATATTTTTATTAAATTATTTTTTTACATTGAAAAAAATATAATTCCTGTCACGACAAAGCACGTGTAATTGGTCCAAAGCTCGATCTACTGCCATGTTCAGAAGAAAAGCCTTTAACTTTATTGGCGAGGCAGGCAGCCTCCACTGTAAAGTTATGGGTTGCCTTAATTTCTCTTACAATACTAGGTGACTGTAAAGTGATGGGTTGCCATGATTTCCCATGCAGCAGGTTGGCTCTTTTGGGGTTGAAGAGATTTTTTTCTTTTATTTGCATAAGGAATCAATTTTTATTAAGCTTGTAAGATATTTAATAAGCATGGAGATTAATTATGACGTGGATAAACTGATTCAAATATCTAGATTATATATATAAAAACTCCCATGGATTATTCAAATATCTCGATCTATATCAAGAATTTTTTTTTATAACCGGGGTGTCCGGGCCAGGTTACACGCACCATAATTAATTCTCAGACACGCCTATCAAGACTTAAACTTGGGGTGAGAGGAAGGGAGAAACCCTTCTTGACCACCAGGTCAAAACCTTACTGGCATCTACATCAAGAACTTGTTTTATGAGATGGTGGAGAATGACCCGAGCTTAAACAAGATGAAATTAAAATAGTAATTTTATTAATTTAATTTTGAGTATTGAAATTATCGCTTTAAATTAAATTAAATAGAAAACCTTCAACTTAAGAGTTCTAAATAAATTTTTCAACGATCAATCTCTTTTCTAATAAAAACAATAATAATATATATACAAGACTATTTAAACAAAAGTTAAAATCAACTTAGGTGTACAAGTCTATCCGAATAAAATTCTAAAGTTTTAAAAAGAAAAGAATCTTCAAACAAATAGAAAATAAAGACAAGACCTCAGCCTCCTTAGCAAGTTATTTCTAAAAAAGAAACAACTACCTAATTTCTCCCCTCAATGGTGGGTCATGGCATTTTCTAGGATATCCCACCAAGTTTCACCATAATTTTATAAACCAAAGTGGTATGCAAGCTTCAAAAGGCATTCTATAAGCTAAACCAAACACCTAGTGCATGGTTTGGACAATTTAGCTTGGCTATGAAGAAGCATGATTCTGAACAAAGCAACGTTGATCATACCTTATTCTTAAAACATATACAAAAAAAGATAATGACTTTAATAATCTATGTTGACGATATAATAATTAAAAGAGATGCGGAGGAAGAAATTGTTAATTTACATAAGCGTCTAGCCATTTAATAGCGTGTTGCGCGACTCACTAATAAAATTAAAATTAAAATTAAAATTAAAATAATATTAATTGGTATCATAAAATAAAATATATGAAAAGAAATATTATACCGAAATGATTTTAAAAAAGAAGATGAAGATGAATTACAAGAATCAGATTAGAGAGAAGAAGAAGCATCGAACGTGTGGACAGAGAAATATCGTATTTTAACAAGTTCCAGTTTTCCAGACTGCAACAGTAGAAGGCCAGTAAAGTGAAGAAATCCATGAATGGATAGTGCGATCGAGGTTTAGCATGAAACATTTCTTGCTCGCTGTCTTTCAAGGCATATATATATATACTTGTGAATCCATCAGGAAGCTTGCTTTCTCTATTGCAATCCATGTGGCTTGAGGTAATAGAATTGCACCTGCTGTTCTTGCCAGCATTTATATATGCTAAATCCTTATAAAAATTAAATACTAATAAAATATTATAATATTTATTTGAAACCACGGTTAAGTTTTCTATAAATACCAGTTACTTATCGACCGTATTTTTTTCAACACAAAAAAATATTAATTGTGTGAAATTTTTAATATAAATTTGGACAAAATAATAAACAGGTGCAGAATTCTTGTGAAGTTCGTATAAAATATATGAATTTTAAATCGATATAAATTTATTTGTTTAATAAGTTTTAACGAAATCACCAGTATAAAATTATCATTATCATTAAAAAACCAAAAAGATTCGGTTACCTGAATTATCGAATTCATTATATTATGATTAGTTCATTTTATAATCAAATTTAAATTAAACACAAAAAATAAAATATAAATTGTGAAAACACGTGTAATAATGAAATAACAAAAATTGGTAGTTAATTTTCTATCTAAAAAAAAATCATTGAAAATTCATCTCTATTTTATCATCATTATCATGACTATAAGAGTTAAACTTATTATCAACATTATTTCTCAAACAATTGAAATCATTAAATTGCCCCAAAAAATAAAATAAAAAAGCAAATAATCACTAAAAATTATCATTATTATTGCGCAAATAATGAAATCATAATATTATCTCATCCAAATAACAAATAAAAATAATAAAAAACACAGAAAAAAAAGGAGAAATATTAATTCTAAAATGATTACCAACATAAATTAAAATTTTAGGACTCAATCGAATAAAAATAAAACAATAAAAATTAAAAAAAATCTAATTGAAATTAAAGGAACCAAAAACAAAGCTAAAATAAAAAAAATAAGGACTGAAATGAAAACAAACATATATAATCAGTTTCAATTGAAGGTTATAATTGAAAAAAATCAAAATTTCCATTGAAAAAATCAGAAATGAAACTGAAATCAAAAGAAGAGGGCCTGAAATAAAACAATTACAAACATGAAAGACTAAATTGTTATTTCCAGTAGCAGGAGAGAGAGAGAAAAGGAAGAACAAAATAAAAATCGTCCATCGGCGATTCACAGACCACCGGAGACCAGAACATGACAACGCACCAGGTGACACGATGAAAGGGCAATTTCACTGGTAAAAAGGGAACAGCTTATAACTGATCATCCAGTGGCCATCAACTTATAACTGACCCGGCACCGTAAGTAGAACTTGATGAAGAGGAGGAGGAGGAGTTAGGGCTGTACTGCTGATGTTGCGTTGAAGGAATAGAAAAATGCAGGTGAAGGTGAAGATGATGAATACATAGAATATTATCATCTGCTGAAGATGAAGATGAAGGAATATTCACATATACTGCTAACTTTGTTAATCTTTGTTGTTTAACAAAAAGATTATCAAAAACATATTATTTTTATTTTATTTTTGCATGGAAGGCCTCCAGCACTTCAACATTTGGCAGTTTATCATGTACACAAACTGTATATGGGACAACAAGTGTAGCTTCGGGGAAAGCAGTCTTGCCTTTTCCATAGCGTTAACTTCACTACCTGGGCTCATGATTCCATGATAAGTCATCCTCGATAATGAGTCTTGAATTGCAAGCAATAGTTGTCCTATCTATCTTTTTACCTTCAATTGCAAGCAAAATAATTGTACTTGCCCCAATTTCTAACCGCTCTTACAACATGTTGTAGAGGCATAAAAATACAATATTTCCTTTGCTATACACAATATAATGCTATATGTTATATACAATTTGCAAAAAGCTAATTTATTTTATAATGAAGAAGAAAAACAAATCATAAAACTAAAACAACAAGAATGAGTAGAGGAACCGAAGTGACAAACAATATCTAAAAAAGAAAACTCACATATCACTAGCAGTGTTTTCTTTTAACTATTCCCAATTCAGCTTAAAACTGACAGAAACATTAGCTTTGCAGCTTAATCAAAAGTTTCTCACTCAGAACTATTTTTGCATTTGTATTGTTGAGTTTGGGTGTTTCTGTAATGGATTTCACCTCTATTTCTTTGAATTAACTGTTTTTGCATTGTTATTGGCATTGTACCTATTGAATTATCTTGTTGCTGTATTGGGATTTTGTGTCCTTTGCTTTAAATTGACTTTTGCATTGGTATTGACATTTTACCCATTGAATTATCCCGTTGTTGTAATGGGATTTTTCCTCAATTGCTATTAACAATAGAATAGTTTAACGTCAACTTATAAAGAGTTTCAATGTATTGCTGAACTTTCCTTTCCTTCAAAAAAGACAAAGGAAGACAAAATCTTTAACATTAATGGAAGTAAAATGTTTGCTAAGTATATTAGTTGACCGATTAGAAGTTGTGCAATACATGCATTCTCTTCTGCAACTTAATATATATAATTAATTAATTAACATGATTGTTTTCATTTGGTAATTACATATGAAAACCTTCAAAATCAAAATGTTTCATCCATTAACACTACCCCAACATCAACTAATACCCCAACTTCAAACACTAAGCCTCATTAACCACTGCAGGATCTGCCACAAATAATAAAGATAAACAACCTAAAGTCCTTACATTAAGAAAAAGA
This sequence comes from Salix caprea, assembly GCA_964035475.1. Taxonomy (NCBI): domain Eukaryota; kingdom Viridiplantae; phylum Streptophyta; class Magnoliopsida; order Malpighiales; family Salicaceae; genus Salix; species Salix caprea. Next base: position 3,102,818 of record OZ037743.1, read on the forward strand.
AATGTTGATGATAGAAAAAAATTACAAATTTGGGATTACTTTACAAAACTTGATGGTGATCCTAAAATCCATAGAAATGAATGTAATTATTGCGAAAAAATTATACATGTTATATTATTCTTAATGGTACAAGTAATAGAGTCATTTAAAAATATGCAAAGAATTTTCTTTTATGGGTGGTAAGAAGCAAAATATTTTAGTATTAGAACCTAACAAATAGAATAATTAATCGGGAGACCAAAATATGGACACTCTTAAGACAATAAGTTATAATTATAATGAATATAGACAAACACTATCAAAAATGATTATAATTGATGAGTTGCCTTTTAATTTTATGGAGGGTAATGCTTTAAATTATTTTGTAGGACCATACAATCTGAATTTGACAATCCTTCTCGTTTTACTGTTATGAGAGATTGTTTGAAAATTTATGTTGAAGATAAAAAATATTAATGATAACTCTTAGGGGTCAATGGTTATACTTAACAACAGATACATGTACATCAATCCAATTCATGAAAGAATATGTCGTCAACAACTTATTAGATTGAAAATAAGTGAAATTTGCATAAAAAAATTCTCAATATTTGTATGCAATGCTCTTATAATGTGACTATTTCATATTTAAAGAATGCGATGACATATTATATTATGAAACACGTATTTGCATGTGAGATTTTGTGAACACGTCATAAACCTTATTGTAAGTGATACTTGAAAAAAATAAATGTTTCAGTTGTTAAAATTCATAATACAATTAGGTTTGTAAGATCTTCACTTGCTAGGCAACTTACATTTAAAAAATATGCAGAAAAATTGCATGTATAATATAAGAAATAAAAAATAAATCTACCATTGCAAAGCTAATCAAACTAGTGAAGCCTTAACGTTTCTTTAACATGAAGCAGGTGGTTGCACTGTTGAACCTCAATACTTCAGGGTTTTTTTTTTTTTTTTGATAACTCGAAACAGAACGCAAATCCATTTTCCAAATGAAAACTTGAATGACATGAAAGGAAGACTAATGTGAATAGATTCCTTACAGATTGTATTTTAATTGAAAGACGATTAAAAAGCTCCTCATTGTTATCGTTGTCAGCCACCCAGGCCTGCCTTCCCTCCTTGTTCCTGCTTTTCCATTTCCTCACTGGCAACACAAGGATAAGGAGAAAATCGATCATCAGCAGGATTAATTATCAAGAAAAGAAATGGCGAAGGAAATTAATTTAACCAACCGGAGGAGCCGGGTAAGGTGATCAGCGCGGGCAAAGTCGCTGTCTTGACGTGCTTTCAAAATGGCAAACATCAGGTTGATTCTGATTTGATTGTAATCACTCTGACTGGTGATGTTCATCGTCTCCTCTCTGAGCCTGCGGCATTCTGAATCTATCTCTTCAAACTTTTGCCTGATTTCTCGTTGCCCTTCTCTTATTCGTTTTAGTACCTCGCCGATCTCCACCATATCTGTTTTCAATCGTTCCATTGTTTCCCTCCTCTCCCTCCTCTTCTTTATCTATATATACGAATAATTATTATTTCTAATTTCCGGGAATAATCACAAGATATAAAGCACGATCCAGTCAAGAAACAAGCATTACAAAAATAATAATTTTGTGATCGTACCCGTTGTTTCCTGTGTTTAGACTTGGAGACATTGCGGCGCGGGGCTAAAGGCTTCATCATCAAATCCATGGTTGCAGACACCCTGAACAGAGGGCTCGAGCGAGTTTATTGATTTCCTTTCTCTTCAAATCGAAAGGTTGTGTTCACACGGACTAGGGTTCTTCGTAATATCCGTTGATTTATACAGAGGAATCAGATCTGTAACAAATCTCCAAAGCCAGCCGCTCGAGCTTCTTCGATTTCTCGCGTTTATCTTTCGATATCGCTCGATAACGCTAGATAGGTTGTTCGGTAAGCATTGATTCTCGAAAAAATTTAAATAAATTGTATTAAATAAAAACAATTACTATTTTTAGTTATGTGGCTAGGTTAAAAGTATTTTTAAAAAAAAAATATTTTAAAAACAAATAACAACTACACTCTCAACCTTTTTCTTTATATATTTTACTATATTATTTTCATATATTTTCAAATAAAAAACACTTTAAAAAAAAAATTACACTCTCCCTCCCTAAAAGGGTGTTTGGCACAAGTATTGAAAAGTGATTATGAAAAAATATATAAAAAAAATTATTTTATTTTGTGTGTTTTATATCATTTACATGATGTTATGATATGAAAAATAATTTTTAAAAAATAAAAAATATTATTTTAATATATTTTTGAATAAAAAATACATTTAAAAATAATCATAATCACACTACCAAACAAGTAATCTTATAAACTTTTTATCATTTTTTTAATATATTTTAATGTTTTTATAAAACATTACCCTGGATTCAAATAAATATTTTATTAGTATTTAATTTTTACAAGTATTTAATTTTATTATTATATCACTAAATAAAATATAGTTAAAAAAACAATAAGTTTTTTTATACAGTAGAGAGGATTTAAAAAATTAAATTGCAAAACACATCAAATCACTATTCTAATATGAAAAATCTTGAAATGCATCAAATCAAATAATTTTATAACGCATTACAACAATAGTGGGTATCCTACCCGCATCTAATTTTGGAAATCTAGTTAAAATTATTTTTTAATTAAAATTATATTAAAATAATACATTTTTAAAAATTAGCATATTAAAACATCAAAATATTATTTTAAAATAAAAAAAATCAACTAATTTTTGTACACATATAATACTGTGTGCTGGGTAGTGTGTTCAGCACACCTAAATTTGTAACTGCTCACTGTGAGAATTTTGATATGGTTTGTTTTTTAAAATATTTTTTATTTTTAATATAATAATTTAAAAATATTAAAAATATTTAATTTAAAATTAAAAAATTAAATATTTTTGAAATGAAACGCTCTCCTCATACCATCATGCATGGTTACTGCTATATTTTTCAAGGGGCCATGCCATGCTAGCTAGCTTGATGCATGGTCCAAAGCTCGATCTACTGCCATGCTCAGAAGAAAAGCCGCCTCCACTGTAAAGTGATGGGTTGCCATGATTTCTCTTACCTAGGTGGCCGTATGTAAGGTGATGATTCGTTTTTTTATAGTGTTTTTTTTTAAATATATTAAAATAAATTTCAAAACATTAAAAACAAATTTAATTTAAAATAAAAAATAAAAATAGAAAAGACTATATTGATGCGACCATATTATTTGATAATTTCATCCATATTTATGTAGTGTTTTGCATATGTTTTGTGTATAAAATGCCTTGATATTCTTTGTTTTATATTTTGAAGGCATTTTTGGATGAAAGATGCAAAAAGGAGGTAATTGGAGATAATTGACAGATTTGACCTTCAGTCGGTGTTTTGTGCACAGTGGAAGCTCTAGAGATCGAAATGAAGTGATTCCAGTGACATTCAAAAGCTAACATCCATAGATTTATGGAAAGCTAAGGAAAAAGAAATAAAATAAGGAAGATCATGGAAATCGCAGCCTTCAAAGTCAAATCTTGCAATCTGCCGATATCGACCTTTGTCCTATCGAACTTCAATATCTCGAGCTACAAAAGTCGGATTGATGCAAACTCAATTGTCGTGGATTCAGGACTCAAAGACCTATAAACGCTCCAAATTTCAGCTCAAAACGATGTGATATGAAGGAGATATGAATTTTACAAGGGACAACTAAATTCTGCCAACTTAAGGAAGGACTATTTTGTAAAATAGACACTAGGGTTTCTAAGCATATATAAAGGAGAAGAGGAGCAAGGAGGTGGCGGGCAGCACAAAAGAAAACACAAAATCTTCCTCCTCCAAACCCTAAATCATGTGTTCTTCCATCTTTTTATTTAGTTGTTCAATAAACATGCAAGGCTAGACTTTTTTGCTTGGTTGCAAGGACACAAAAACCTTCGGATTTCAAGAACCGTGAGATTTATTCTTCCTTCTATTTTCAGTTTATGTTATGAATGAGTATGATTGTTTTCCTATGCATATTTCCTATGATTGTTGTTGATGATTGCTAGAGCGGACTCTAAGTTATTGTTGTGAACAATCTATTGCTAAGTTTAATATCAAAACCGGAGTTGTGATATATGAACTTGTGAAGCAACTAAGCTTGATAATTGTGGCGGAACTACATTATTGAACTTAGGGAGAACATATGAATAAATTGACACAAGTTGCGGACAACTTGTATGTTAATCTTGATGAAATTATCTAGTTCTTAAAGCTACCATTAAATTGAATCATTAGTGCGGACACTTTGATTGTTTGTTGGTTAGGATTAGTTATACGGCGGATCCGTTAATTAATCACGTTAAGAAAAGATAAAATTTCAGAACATAAATTGCATTTTTCGTTTCAAGGATCGGTTCTAATTTCCGTAGGTGGATGTATGCTTGTGACCAAGGTTTGTTTTCTTGATAAGTTTCGATTTTAATTGATTTTGTTTGCTAGTTTAATTGCTGCCATAGTTTAGATAATCACAAACCAAATCCCCCCAATCACATAACATACAACATAAAAATCTGACTTGAAACTTCCTCGTGGGATCGACCCCTTGCTTGCTCTATACTATCTTGTGTGTTTTAAGCTAGGGTAATTAATTTGTGCGACCGCGACATCGCAACAAATTTTGGCGCCGTTGCCGGGGAGGTAATTTTAGTTGATTGTTGTGCTTGTACTGTTATTTTTATTTGCTGTGATTCAAAAAAAAAAAAAAGAAAGAAACAGAATTTTTGCTTGCGACGGTATTGTTCACTTGCGGCAACGGTACTGTTCAAAACAGAGTTTTTGGTGGAATTAGGTATCGATATTTTGGTTTCTTAAGGAAAACGACGTTCTGAACAGGACTAGTGATAAATCACTAGCCCCAACCTAGTGAGGCCAAATTCCGCTGTTTTCTTGTGTTTTTGGGCAGTTTTAGTTTTCTACCGTAAATTTTTCGTACAATTTGCATTGTTTTCGATCTCTTGTGTGGTTACTTTCTTTTGAGTTTTCTTAAGAATTTATGCCTGTGACCCGTTCTACTAATCAAATTCAAGTGCAGATTGATCTTGAAATAGAAAGCACTTTACGCAGGTTGAGAAAGGAAGCTCGCCTCAACACAATGGCTATTGCACGACAACAAACACTCAAGGAGCTTGCTGCTCCTAACGTGGAAAATCAACCATTGTGCATAAACATTGACAATAATGTAAATCTTGAGCTCAAATCTGGTTTTATACATTTGTTACCAACATTTAATGGTCTTGCAGGAGAAGATCCTCATACTCATCTCAAGGAGTTCCATATGGTTTGTGTTGGCATGAAACCGAATGGAGTTGATGAAGAACAAGTTAAGTTGAAAGCTTTCCCTTTCTCTTTGAAGGGGGCAGCAAAGGCATGGCTTTTCTCTATTCTCCCAGGATCTATTGGAACGTGGAATGCTATGAAGAAGATTTTCCTGGAGAAATATTTTCCAGCATCTCGAGTTGCCAATATAAGGAAAGAAATATGTGGGATTCGACAATCTCATGGAGAGACACTTTCCGAGTATTGGGAAAGATTTGAGCAACTATGTATTCAATGTCCTCATCATCAAATACCCGATCAGCTGCTCATTCAATATTTCTATGAAGGATTGATGCCTACTGACCGTAGTATCATTGATGCTGCAAGTGGAGGTGCATTGGTGGATAAGACACCCGAGGCTGCACGCCAATTGATCTCAAACATGGCAGCCAACTCAAAACAGTTTGGCACTCGTGGAGACCTCTCCAACAAACGAGTAAATGAGGTAAGTATTTCTAACCTTGAAAATAAAGTTAATGATCTTACTTCTCTTGTGCGTTCTTTGGCTTGTGGAAATGTGCAGCAGGTGAAAGTTTGTAACATATGCTCCTTACAAGGACATGCTTCGGATATGTGCCCAACAATGCAAGAAGATTACATTGAACAAGCTCATGCAATTGATGGAGCATTTAACGGACAGCCCCAGCGTAAATATGATCCCTTTTCCAACACGTACAATCCCGGATGGAGAGATCATCCCAACTTACGCTACAGCAACCCATCCCAACAAGGCAATCCAGGCCGACAGTTCCATCCACATGGATTTCAGCCCCAACAAAATTATCAAGCAAAGCAACCTGCTCCATTCACAAACTCCAATGTTATGGGGTCGTCATCCAATGATGATCTTCGTGAGATGATGAAAACTTTGGCTTCTAATACTGTTACCTTGCAACAAAATGTCATGTCTTTTCAACAGGAAACAAGGTCAAGTATTCACAACTTGGAAAAGCAAATGGGGCAAGTAGCTTCAAGTGTAGGGAAATTGGAAGCACAAATAAATGGAAAGTTGCCCTCCCAAGCATTGAATCCAAAAGAGAATGTTAGTGCTATCATGCTGCGAAGTGGGAAAGAACTTGAAGAGAAAAAGTTGAAACAAATTGAGATGGAAGAGGAAGAAGAGATAGAAACTGAATTGAGTACAAAGAAAGAACATCCTCCTCCTCCACAAACAGAAACAAAGACAAACACTCCAAAGGTAACTTTTCACTCAATTAATTCCAGTTTTAAAACAAATCCACCCTTTCTTGTGAGTTCTTCTAGGTCAAAGAAAGAAGATAAAGAAAAAGAGATCTTAGAGGTTTTCAAGAAAGTGGAACTGAACATTCCTTTGCTCGATGCTATCAAACAAATTCCCAAGTATGCAAAATTCTTGAAGGAGTTGTGTACTACCAAGAGAGCTTTCAAACTGAATGGTCATGAAACGGTAAGTATGGGTGAAGTTGTATCTGCCATTGTTCAAAAGAATCTACCTTTGAAACAAAAAGACCCAGGTGCGTTTACTATCCCATGTGTTATTGGTAATGCTAGTTTTAAAAGAGCTTTATGCGATTTAGGTGCATCCATTAGTGTTATGCCCAAACATGTTTATGATTCTCTTAGTCTTGAGCCTTTGAATAAAACTAGCATTGTAATACAACTTGCGGATCGTAGTTTTGTTTACCCACTTGGTGTGATAGAAGATGTCCTGGTCAAGATTGATAGTTTGGTTATTCCATGTGATTTTTATATTCTTGATATGGAACATGATTCTTGTGATTCATCAACCAACACTCCTATATTGTTTGGGAGACCATTCTTGAAAACCGCCAATACAAAGATTGATTGTGGTAAGGATACCTTGTCTATGGAGGTAGGAGATGAAAAAATTGAATTCAATTTTCATGATGCAATGAAATATCCTTATAGCAATGTTTATTCTATCACATGCTATGATCAAATTGATAAGTGTGTGCAGCAAGTTTGTGATTTTGATTGCGAAGACGGATTAAGCATAGCTTTAAGCTATGGCTATGATTTCACCAAGATAGAAGAGATGGAGAGGCACATGTGTGTTCCCCAAAACGTGCACGAATCAGTATTGGCCTTACAAGCTTTGCAAACCGTTCCCCATGGTAATGTCTTTGTTGATTTAGTACTCTCACATAAAAAGCTTTTGCCATCTATTTTACAGGCCCCCGAGTTAGAATTAAAACCTTTGCCCGATAATTTGAAGTATGTATTCATTGGCGACAACAATACACTTCCCGTTATCATAGCAAAAGGTTTGACAAGTATGCAAGAGGAAAAACTTGTGAAGTTGTTGTGTGATCACAAGACGGCCATTGGATGGACTTTAGCCGACATCAAGGGCATTAGTCCCTCAATATGTATGCATCATATACTATTAGAGGACAACACAAAACCAACAAGAGAAATGCAAAGGAGGTTGAACCCGCCTATGATGGAGGTAGTGAAAGCTGAAATTTTGAAACTGTTAGATGCAGGAGTCATTTACCCCATCACTGACAGTAAATGGGTCGCGCCAATCCATGTGGTGCCTAAAAAGACCGGAATCACGTTGGTGAAAAACAAAAATGATGAACTCATTCCTACTCGCATCTCGAGTGGATGGAGAATGTGTGTTGATTATAGAAAGCTCAATCTTTATACACGCAAAGATCATTTCCCATTACCATTCATGGATCAAATGCTTGAACGCCTAGCAGGTAAGTCTTTTTATTGCTTTCTTGATGGATATAGTGGATACAATCAGATTGTTATTAATCCTGAGGATCAAGAAAAGACTACATTTACATGTCCATTTGGTACATATGCATATAGAAGAATGCCCTTTGGTCTCTGTAATGCACCTGCAACTTTTCAAAGATGCATGATGAGTATTTTTTCTGACTATGTTGAAAGAATAATTGAGGTTTTCATGGATGATTTCACTGTGTATGGTGATTCTTTTGATAGATGTCTAGAAAATTTATCTTTGATCTTGAAAAAGTGCATTGAAACTAACCTTGTCTTGAACTATGAAAAGTGTTATTTTATGGTAGAACAAGGAATAGTTCTTGGGCATGTTGTGTCTTCACGTGGATTAGAGGTTGATAAAGCTAAGATAGATGTTATTTCATCATTGCCTTACCCCTCATGCGTGAGGGAAGTTCGTTCTTTTCTAGGCCATGCAGGTTTCTATCGACGCTTTATCAAAGATTTCTCAAAGATTACGACACCCTTGTGCAAACTATTAGCCAAAGAAGTGGATTTTGTGTTTGATCAAGCATGTAAAGATGCCCATGATGAGCTTAAGAGATGTGTCACATCTGCCCCTATCATCCAACCACCAAATTGGGATGAACCTTTTGAGATAATGTGTGATGCGAGTGACTATGCGGTAGGAGCTGTGCTTGGGCAAAGAATTGGGAAGAATTTGCATGTTATCGCCTATGCTTCTCGTATGTTGGATGGAGCACAATGCAATTACCATACAACTGAAAAGGAACTTTTTGCAGTGGTGTTTGCTCTTGAAAAATTCAGGTCATATCTACTTGGTACAAAAGTCATTGTTTTTACTGACCATGCAGCTCTCAGGTATCTTTTGAAGAAGAAGGAGTCCAAACCAAGACTGATTAGGTGGATCTTGCTTTTACAAGAATTCGATCTCGAGATCAAAGACAAAAAAGGTGCTGAAAACCATGTGGCTGATCACTTAAGCCGACTGAGGACCGAGGATATACAGATCGAAACAATAAGAGAGACATTCCCTGATGAGCAGTTGTATATGTTGCAGTCCTCTACAAGACCATGGTATGCTGATTTGGTAAACTATTTAGTCACCAAAGAATTCCCTCCAGGTTTGTCTAAACCCCAAAAAGATAAGTTACGAGCTGATGCTAAATATTATTTTTGGGACGATCCTTACCTTTGGAAATTTTGTGCGGATCAAGTAGTTAGGAGGTGTGTACCACAAGATGAATTTCATTCCATTCTCACTTTTTGTCATTCTTATTCTTGTGGTGGGCATTTTGGAGCAAAGAGAACAGCCCACAAGGTACTTGAAAGTGGTTTCTATTGGCCTTCTATTTTTAAAGATGCATATCACTTCTGCAAATCATGTGAAAAATGCCAAAGAACAGGTAATATCACTCATAAGAATCAAATGCCTTTAACGAATATTCTTGTAAGTGAAATTTTTGATGTTTGGGGTATTGACTTTATGGGTCCATTTCCTTCTTCTTTTGGCAATCTTTATATTCTTCTTGCTGTTGATTATGTGTCTAAATGGATTGAGGCGAAAGCCACACGAACTAATGATGCTAAAGTTGTTTTAGATTTTGTCAGGACTCACATATTTGACAGGTTTGGAATCCCTAAAGCTATCATTAGCGATCGTGGCACTCATTTCTGTAATCGTTCCATGGAAGCATTGCTACGCAAATATCACGTGACTCATCGAACTTCCACAGCATATCATCCTCAAACGAATGGCCAAGCTGAAATTTCAAATCGAGAAATCAAGTCCATTTTGGAGAAAACAGTGCAACCTAATCGACGAGATTGGAGTCTACGTCTTGGAGATGCACTTTGGGCTTATCGGACTGCTTATAAATCACCTATAGGAATGTCACCTTATAGAATGATTTATGGGAAAGCATGTCATCTACCGGTGGAGCTTGAACACAAAGCTTTTTGGGCCATTAAACAATGTAACATGGATTATGATGCTGCTGGGATTGCAAGAAAACTGCAACTACAAGAGTTGGAAGAGATTCGAAATGATGCTTACGAGAATGCAAGGATTTACAAAGAAAAGACTAAGAATCTTCATGACCGAATGCTTACAAGAAAGGAGTTTCATGTTGGAGACAAAGTCCTTCTTTATCATTCGCGTTTGAAACTTTTTCCTGGAAAATTGCGCTCTCGTTGGATTGGACCCTTTGTTGTTTCTAATGTTTTTCCTTATGGTGCAGTTGAAATTACAAGTTTAGAAACCAACAAAGTACTCAAGGTCAATGGGCATCGTTTGAAACCTTTCTATGAAGGTTGGACGACAGAACTCACCGCTTCTATAGAGTTAGCTGAACCAATCTATGAAGAATGAGCATGCCACATGTCAAGCCAATGACATAAAACAAAAGCGCTTACTGGGAGGCAACCCAACACAAAAAAAAAAATCAGATTTGCTTTCTTTTTCCTTATCTTTTATTTTTTTTCGCATTTTAATTTATTTTCTGTCATTCTCTTATGTTCCTTTTCTTTTATTTCAACATTGAGGACAATGTTGTGTTTTAAGTGTGGGGGTATTGGGAGAATTTTAGTTTTCTTTGTTGTTAAAAAAAAAAAAAAAAAAAAAAATTGGTCTTTTTAACTCCCATTGGTTTTTGAGAATATGAGTATTATGTATGAGAATTAAGTGAGATAGATGAATATATAAATCAAATGAATGAGTGTGCATGCAAGTTTTAATGTTTAATTGGTTTAGGGATTGACTCTGAAAATATGCCATGTTGACTTTATAGTGTTATACCAATGTAAGCTTTTGAGCCTTCAACATTATATTCTTTGATTGTGCGTTCTTTCAATGATATGTATCTCTAGAACTTGCTTCATATCTTATTGAGATTACATTCACATTACATAGATGCATGAAGATGATAAAGGCATTAGGAATTTTAACCGCTTGAGCCAAAAAGCCAACCTAAAGCATATTATCTTTAGTGAGCCCCTTTTGAGCTTGTTTATCCTTTCTTTGCTTTATCCATGTATAAGCCTTAAACTTTTTATATGTTTTCCTCTTTTCCCCTGGCCAAGGATTAGTAGAGCATATACTTGTGATATCTCATGGAATTATGGTTGGAAATTATGTGAAAAGAAAGAAGAAGTGATGCTTGATGAAAAGATGGGCAAAGTTGCCAAAGGTGAAAAAGAACAAAAGAAAAAAAAAGAACAAGAAAACAAAAGAAAAAGAAAGAAAAAGAAAAGAACAATATAAGAAAAGGAAAAAAAAAGAAATAGAAAAGAGCTTGAAATCGAAAGAAGCTAAATTGGTGCTTGAAGATTGAAAATTGATGTGTTTTGATGGAATATCTTGGTTGAAATATTTTTTGCAGAATGCTCTACTTTCTTTGGTCTGAACCTTTTCTTATACTCTCTTTTACCTCACCTTAACCTTAGCCCCATTACAACCGGAAAATAAGACCTTTTGATTCATGCATTGTTTGAAATATTTTAGTAATGGAGATGAGATTGAAGAGCAAGCTTATGGTAGAACATCTTCATTGATTGAATTTGAGAGATTTAAACACATAAGCCCGAAACACATGAGTGTTGGAGTGTATATCAATGAGAGGACCTATCACTTTGGCATGGCATAGATTTCTTTTAAATCCCGAAGAGTAATTGAGTTTTGAAGTTTGCATGTAAACGAATTCATGAAGATTTATGTTCTTTATCCTTCTCGATTGTATTCTTATTTATAATGCTTGAATTCTTGGATATTGATGGGAGATTAAGGGATTGGTCATGGTTATTTTTTATTAAATTTTTTTTTGCCTATCCTTTCTCGAGGACGAGCAAGAGCTAAGTGTGGGGGTATTTGATGCGACCATATTATTTGATAATTTCATCCATATTTATGTAGTGTTTTGCATATGTTTTGTGTATAAAATGCCTTGATATTCTTTGTTTTATATTTTGAAGGCATTTTTGGATGAAAGATGCAAAAAGGAGGTAATTGGAGATAATTGACAGATTTGACCTTCAGTCGGTGTTTTGTGCACAGTGGAAGCTCTAGAGATCGAAATGAAGTGATTCCAGTGACATTCAAAAGCTAACATCCATAGATTTATGGAAAGCTAAGGAAAAAGAAATAAAATAAGGAAGATCATGGAAATCGCAGCCTTCAAAGTCAAATCTTGCAATCTGCCGATATCGACCTTTGTCCTATCGAACTTCAATATCTCGAGCTACAAAAGTCGGATTGATGCAAACTCAATTGTCGTGGATTCAGGACTCAAAGACCTATAAACGCTCCAAATTTCAGCTCAAAACGATGTGATATGAAGGAGATATGAATTTTACAAGGGACAACTAAATTCTGCCAACTTAAGGAAGGACTATTTTGTAAAATAGACACTAGGGTTTCTAAGCATATATAAAGGAGAAGAGGAGCAAGGAGGTGGCGGGCAGCACAAAAGAAAACACAAAATCTTCCTCCTCCAAACCCTAAATCATGTGTTCTTCCATCTTTTTATTTAGTTGTTCAATAAACATGCAAGGCTAGACTTTTTTGCTTGGTTGCAAGGACACAAAAACCTTCGGATTTCAAGAACCGTGAGATTTATTCTTCCTTCTATTTTCAGTTTATGTTATGAATGAGTATGATTGTTTTCCTATGCATATTTCCTATGATTGTTGTTGATGATTGCTAGAGCGGACTCTAAGTTATTGTTGTGAACAATCTATTGCTAAGTTTAATATCAAAACCGGAGTTGTGATATATGAACTTGTGAAGCAACTAAGCTTGATAATTGTGGCGGAACTACATTATTGAACTTAGGGAGAACATATGAATAAATTGACACAAGTTGCGGACAACTTGTATGTTAATCTTGATGAAATTATCTAGTTCTTAAAGCTACCATTAAATTGAATCATTAGTGCGGACACTTTGATTGTTTGTTGGTTAGGATTAGTTATACGGCGGATCCGTTAATTAATCACGTTAAGAAAAGATAAAATTTCAGAACATAAATTGCATTTTTCGTTTCAAGGATCGGTTCTAATTTCCGTAGGTGGATGTATGCTTGTGACCAAGGTTTGTTTTCTTGATAAGTTTCGATTTTAATTGATTTTGTTTGCTAGTTTAATTGCTGCCATAGTTTAGATAATCACAAACCAAATCCCCCCAATCACATAACATACAACATAAAAATCTGACTTGAAACTTCCTCGTGGGATCGACCCCTTGCTTGCTCTATACTATCTTGTGTGTTTTAAGCTAGGGTAATTAATTTGTGCGACCGCGACATCGCAACATATATTAAAATCAACTAATTAGGGGTTGAAGTCTATCCGAATAAAATTCTAAAATTTAACAAAGAAAATAATCTTCAAACAAATAGAAAATAAAAAACAAGACCTCAGCCTCCCGAGCAAGTTTTCCTTATAATTTAATTTAATTTAGAGCCATAATTTCAGTACTCAAGATTATTATTATTTTTATAGTTTGTCCTTTTTTCGATACACAGGGTCTTTAAGCGTTCAGTTTTAAGCATCAGGACAGAGAAATATCGTGTTTGAAGAAGTTACCGTTTAGTAGACTGCAACAGTAAGTAGAAATGACAAGGACCCCTGCAACAGTAGAAAGCTAGTAAAGTGAAGAAATTCATGGATGGTGAGATCGAGATTTAGCATGAAACATTTCTTGTTCTTTGTCTTTCAAGGCATATATATATACTTGTGATTCCAGCCGAAACCTAATATGATGAAGAGCGGGTGCCCTAGCTAGGTTGGCTCGGTGGGACAAATCGAAACAGAAAGTTGAGAATGTCTCGTTTGGTTTTAGACTCGGAAGAAGAGAGTTTCATCTGGTGTACCCGTATGCTATAGCTCTGGAAAACTCGGAGAAAAACTTGACTGTTCAGAACAGTACTTGCCGCATAGGGTTGCAATGCAATTCGGAAATGGTGAAGATCTCCCAGGTTGTGTTGGTCAATGCTCTAATTAACAGACTCGATCGAGATTGATGGTGTGAGCTTGCTTAGCCCGTCTAGGGTTTTGATGGCAGGTCAATAGAGGGTTTGAAGGGTGCTGCACGACGTCGACAAGAAAGCTTGAAAGTAGGGATGAAGGAGCAAGCAAAGCAGCCGAGGCTTGCCGAGGTAGAAGGAAGAAAACGATGGAAATAAACAGCCGTCCTCCTGTTCCTCGATCGAGGTAATATTGTTGAGGGTCCCAACCAGAGCCCTTTGAGTCTTGCATGGATCAAATCTCAGCACCAATGACAGTACTGGAGAAGACGATGGCTATTAAGTTGAATATGACTCATCGGAAGCTCTTCAATGCCACTCTCCGACCATTTACAGCAAATGCATGTATAAAAACAATCTTGCGCTTCCAAATTTCGAGGGAGCTTTCATAAAAACAAGATTTTAAAGGTTAAAAAGAAGGCAAAATATAGCAGTAACCATGCACGATCGATGGCATGAAGAGAGTCCCACTGCTGTTACAAATTGACGTGTGCTGGACCAGGCACACAGGAGTGTTGTTTGTAGTACTGTTGAGTTTATTTAAACTATATTTTATTTAAAAGATATATTAAAATAATATTATTTATTAAACACATGATGACAAATAGGGCTGCCAGGTGTTTTGCCTACCAAATGATAATGATACCGATTTGATGGTATTGTTTTTAAAATTAATTTTTATTTAAAAATATATTAAATTGATGTATTTTTTATTTTTTTAATATTAATATATTAAAATAATCTAAAAAAATTTAAAAAAATAAAATAAAAATTCAATTTAAAAAAAAAAATATTTTTGACATGTATTTGAAATATACGGATAAACACCAGCCTTAATTAAAAAAATAAATTTTATACCTGTTTAGTATTTGTAGATATTATTTTAATATAAATTTCAATAAAATATAATTTTAATTAAATTTCCAAAATAAGATGCGATAGGATACCCACTATTGTATTGTATTGTTGTCAGGCGTTACAAAATGATTTGATATCAATTAAATACTAATAAAATATTAAATACAACCAATGAGGTCGGCTCTTATACCAAATGTAACAGCCCGTCCCAACCTGCCATATATTATCTGTTTTGGGTCTTATCGTCCTCATAGTTTTGTTCTTGGTGACGTGAGCCCACTTCTGAGCTTGACGCCCCAAAACATGTATGACAAGTTAACAACCAACACTCTTAATAAGGTCAACTATCACTCCCTCACCCGCCGATCTGGGATATTACACTAGCGATAACCATGAAAAACTGGGGGATGATAGTGCCCCCCATCTCCAGACATACAGTTCTGTCTTTTGGGAGAATATTTGTGTAGTTTTGTTGTGCACGAATATATAAAAAAAACTTAAAACACCCTCAATTGTTATGCGTCTTTTTGTCAGCTCTTAGAGGTAAAATAATAGTTTTACTGTACAATTTAAAACAAAAAATACTAGAAAACCCAAAAGAATTTGAAAATACCATACTAGTATCCTGGAAATGTCCAATATGCCCTGGCTTTAAGGGTTAAATTTTTTAGACCGAGGAGTAAAATGGTAATTTTAGTGTTATAATGCATGGTAATATGTGTTTATGTATACAATAAAACATCGATGTTGTTTATTGTTGTTTTAATTTAAAATAGATTAAAAAAAAAGTGAAAAGAGTTTGTATGGTGTTTCGGAATTTAGTTAAATGTTTTTTAAATTATTTTTCGATTAAAAATATATTAAAATAATATTTTATATATATATATATAAAACGCTGGCGACATAATCTAGAATTTTCGTGCGTTATCGAGCGATATCGAAAGGATACGGTCGAGAAATTGAGAAAGTTCCGTTACAGCTCTGGTTCTTTATAGAGATACAATCGAAGCACAACCTTTCAAGTTGTGGAGAAAGGAAATCAATCAGCACGGTCGAGGGTGTCTGCAACCATGGATTTGATGATGAAGCCTTTAGCCCCGCGCCGCAATGTCTCCAAGTCTAAACACAGGAAACAACGGGTACGATCACAAAATTATTATTTTTGTAATGCTTGTTTCTTGACTGGATCGTGCTTTATATCTTGTGATTATTCCCGGAAATTAGAAATAATAATTATTCGTATATATAGATAAAGAAGAGGAGGGAGAGGAGGGAAACAATGGAACGATTGAAAACAGATATGGTGGAGATCGGCGAGGGACAAAAACGAATAAGAGAAGGGCAACGAGAAATCAGGCAAAAGTTTGAAGAGATAGATTCAGAATGCCGCAGGCTCAGAGAGGAGACGATGAACATCACCAGTCAGAGTGATTACAATCAAATCAGAATCAACCTGATGCTTGCCATTTTGAAAGCACGTCAAGACAGCGACTTTGCCCGTGCTGATCACCTTACCCGGCTCCTCCGGTCGGTTAAATTAATTTCCTTCGCCATTTCTTTTCGTGATAATTAATCCTGCTAGTTGACGAGATTCTTGGTTAAAACTGCTGATGATGATTGATTTTCTGTTTATCCTTGTGTTGGCAGTGAGGAAATGGAAAAGCACGAACAAGGAGGAAAGGCAGGGCTGGTTGGCTGACAACGATAACAACGAGGAGCTTTGCAATATATGATTTAATTTCGATTCGTTACAAGCAGTGATGAATCTAGACATGCATTCACAGTAGTCTTCCTTTAATTTCCTTCTTCATGCGATTCAAGTTTTCATTTGGAAAATGGATTTGCGTTTCTGTTTCGAGTTATCAAAAAAAAAAAAAAAAAAAAGAAGAAGAATTCCCCAGTTGTGCTGGCAAAAAGGATTTATGATCTACACACAGTTCTTGAGTTTGAATTAGAGTATATATTTCTTGTAAAAATTTAAAACAATTACAGTTTTAATCGTTTATTTGAGTTTACAAAATCCACTTTTCAGAAATAAAATTTCCTTCTATCCATAGAAATTAAAAAAAAAACCTGAAGCATTAAGGTTCAACAGTGCAACCCACCTGCTTCATGTTAAGGAAACGTGAAGGCTTAACAAGTTTGTTTAGCTTTGCAATGGTAGATTTATTTTTGATGTATCTTTTTTTTCCCACCATGTTTTCACATTTCACTATAGATTCATATTTCACTTTGGATTCATCACAATTTTCTTTTTGGAAAAACCCTTGGAGGGAAGAAGGTGTTATATATGAGATCCATTCGTTATTATTGTTTTTAATAGGGAAAAATATACCTTAAAAGAAATGGAAGGAGAGGGAGAGGTTGCTGGTTTTCGACAATGTGAAAGAAGGTAGTTGTTCAAGCTATTTTCGACCATCAAAATACATTGCCCCCCCCCCCCCACCCCCACCCCCACCCCCACCCCCACCCCCACCCCCATGGATTACATAAGATTAGAGGAGTTTGATGGTTTGATGGTGGGTGGTTGTTTAGAATTTCTATATTGTCTGAATAATAGATCTATGTCAAGGAAGATAAATCGAATCCTTTTGGGTATTTAAAGTTGACGAATTATGAATGCATGTTCCGAGAGTGTTGGTGAGATGTTGTCGAATTGAAATGACTTGAAAATTAGATGGTTGAGATAATAGAGCCATTACCCCGATTTTCAAGCTATCATTGGGTGGTCGGATTATTGGCATGTAGACGACACGAGTTTTCTTGCCCGTGTGTTGTGCTTGGTTTTTTTATAGCAGTAAATTAATTGATTGTTGTGTGTATTTCTATTGATTAACTAAAAATTTAATTAGTTAAATAATCATTGATAAAATCCATTCCAGATGGGTTCTTTAATTAAGTGATTGAATGTTGTCATTGTTCAAAATGTTTGGATACTTATTTAACGGGTAGATTCTCTATGTGCATCGAAGCGCGGGACAAGTGGCTCATATATTTTTTCATTGTAAATAATCTAGCCCAAATTTCTCACCCGTTTTGTCTATATTGTTGAGATTAGTAAAAGAGTGAAGAAATTGTGCAGAGAAGAAGAAAGATAGAGAGAAGGAAATTTTGAATATATTCTGTTGTAATATTTCTGCATACAAACCTTGTGCTACTAACAGCTTTATATAATGTGTCAAATACCCTATACTACATTCTAGAATATACTTTTATTATTCCAGCATATACACTCTAACATCCCCCCTCAATCTCTTGCTTTGACAAACCAAGCATGAGATTGCAACAATGAAAACAAAACACATGAGTACTAAATCTTTTTTTACAGAAATCACTATGTAAAAGAAAGATGAGTTTGAATGCGATTGAAAAGAAAAAGAAAAATGCTCAAATGGCAAAGAAGATAGAAAAGAGAGAGAGAGAGAGAGAAGACATTTCATTTGTCTATTTCTTGATTGAAATTTCCTTTGTCTACTTCAGTTTTTCTGAAGTTTTTACTTTGTCTACTTCAATTTTTTTGAAGTTTTTTTCTTTGAGAAGAGAGGGATGAGAAGAGAGAAATGGGAGGTAAGAGAGGTGATAGAATGAGTTTGAATTTCATTTATTTACTTCAGTTTTTCTGAAGTTTTTCATTTGGCTACTTCAATTTTTTTCTGAAGTTTTTCATTTGCCGATGAATTTCTTAATCTGTGTAAGAATTCATTTTGTAATTCTCAATGATATTGATGATTTTTTTTTGATTTTTTCTTTTTCTTCTTCTTCTTTTTTTTTTGCAACAAAACGACACCGTACAATAAACCACACAATAACAACGCATAGAAATAAAAGAAAAGAAAGGCATAAAGGAAAACTAAAAAACCCTAGCTCTCCGCCGCTTAAGCATTTTGAGGACCCGCATCCACTCTTCTTCTTCTTGTGCTAGATCTTCTTGGGCTTTGGTGTAGGTCTTCTTCTTTCTCTTCTTGGCACCACCCCTCAACAAAAGCACCAAATGGAGAGTGGACTCCTTCTGGATGTTGTAGTCAGCGAGCGAGCGACCATCTTTGAGCTGTTTTCCAGCGAAAATGAGACGCTGCTGGTCTGGCGGGATGCCCTCAGGCTTAGCAAGTTGCAGAGTGATAATCTGAATAGGCTTAGTGTTTGATTTGTGGCTGACACTGCTGCTCACTTTGCGACGAGACTGCCAACCATCGATTCTGAAATCAAGCAACTAATCGACATCGAAAAATGCAGGGAGAGAGAGAGTAGATAGAAGGAGAAGAGGATGGAAGAGCCATGGTTCTTGTTGTTGCTCTCTGCTTTCTAGAAGGCGATGTGAACGGGATCTGGAACATAGAAACGTTTTTTTTTCCTCAGCCTTCTTACGAGTCTCTTCATCTTCACTAGCAGATTCATCATCTTTGCTTGACCCTACAGGAGTAGCCTGTGGTTTTTCAGGCTTGGCAGCTTTATTTGTACCAGGAGCAAGCTTGACGTGCGCCACTTTCTCAAATGGAATTTCATCGACATCAGCAGAAAAATCAGAATCATTTTCAGAATTAGCACTGCTTGATGAAGAGAAGTTGGAGGATGGTGTTCAATCTGGTGATAGCTTTTCAAGTACACCAACTGGAGGTGAGACTCCTAATGTTATTGACCTTCTTAAGCAGCAGAGAAAAGAACCCGAGAGGCCTCTCGAAGAAAAAATAATAGTGAATCGTTGCTGCTCTGTTTCAGCTTCGTCTTTTTTTTTTGCTCTGCTGCCGCTCTGTTTGAGCTTTAGTTTTGTTACACAAAATTTGAATACAGCAATTTGATGCGCAGAGACTGGAGAATTTGAAAAGTATGCTGAAATGCAGTTTCACGGATGAACAAGACAACAACTAAATGAGGAGCAGCAACACTTCTTATGCGTGATGAATGGAAGGAAATTGCATTCTACTGGTTTGTATCAGCTTAATATTGAGACTAGGAAGATTATTACTAAGTGAAGGTTTGAAAGAAATGGAATTACCATGAGGAATATAGTAAATGAGGAGCAGCAGCGGCATGGATCATCTTCATCTTCTTCAGCTGCAGTTTACGTTTTTTTTTTTTTTAATGATCCATTGAAAGATCAGATTGCGAAAGCTTGGATCATTTAATGCGCTAGCATAATAGCTATGATACCATGTTGAGATTATACCATGTTGAGATTAGTAAAAGAGTGAAGAAATTGTGCAGAGAAGAAGAGAGATATAGAGATCAGAGAGAAGGAAATTTTGAATATATTCTGTTGTAATATTTCTGCATACAAACCTTGTGCTACTAACAACTTTATATAATGTGTCAAATACCCTATACTACATTCTAGAATATACTTTTAGTATTCCAGAATATACACTCTAACATATATATGACTTTGTATATTTTTTGTTTACATGATATTAAATCTGAAATATTATACATGAAGATACCATAAGAGTTATTTTTGAAAAAAAATAAACATCGACTAATGAATTATTACAATTATTATTACATTTTAATCATTATGATTTTTAAATTGTCATCATTATTATAGCTACTGTTATAATTATTATTGTAAATAATTAATATTATGATTATTACTAGCAATATTGTTATAATCGTTGTCATTATTATGACAATAATCATCACAATAATCAACATCATTTTTTTATTAATATTATTTCAATTATAATTAGTATTATTATAATTGTTTTTGTCATTATTGATATTTTTATATTATTATATAAGTTATTGTTATTATAACCATCAAAGCTATAATTAGTTACATTATAAGCACTATAACTATTACAATAAATTATAATTGCTATTATAATGATAATTTATAATGTCAATATTATCATCAAGATCATAATACCTTAAACTATTATTATTAGTACTGTTAAAATAATAAAAATTAGTAACTTACTCTGAGGAATAAAAAAACCTCAAAATCTTTAACATAAGAGTAAGCAAGAAAAAACACATCTTAAATTATTATTATTATTATTATTATTATTATTATTGCATATATAATAATAAAAAATTACCTCGAATAATAAAAAAATACTATTTTTTTTAACAAAAGAGTAAACAAAAAATATTACAAAAGAAAAATGAATATTATTAGCCTTAAGAAAATAATTTGACAAAAACATCTCAAATGATCATTATTATTATTGCACAAATAATGAAAAAAAAACAAAAATTACATCGAAGAATAAAAGAAATAAAGAAGAGTAATTTTCACACGTCAGAAAAATGCCGCACGCGCCGTCTGAAATGTACATGAGCACGGAAAATGACGGCGTGTCAGGTGATGCGCAAACAGTAACGCAATAGAAAATATAATGTAAAAATGGTAAATAATCGGCAAATTTAAAAAATTATCTTTTTTTATCAAATAATTTTTTTGCGTTGAAAAAATATGATTCTTGTTGCGACAAAGCACGTGTAAGTGACTAGTATTATATATAATTTAAAGAAACTATTTCTTGCATGCGCAGCAAAACAATTAGTTATTTATAATTTAGAGAAACTATTTTTTTTTCGGATCAAATGATTTTTTTATGTTGAAAAAATATGGTTTCGACTGCGACAAAATGCATGTAAGTAGTTAGTATTATTTATAATTTCAAAAAAAATATTTTTTTTAATGCGCAACAAAACAATTAGTTATTTATAATATAAAAAATTATCTTTTTTAATCAAATTTGTTTTTCTGCACTGAAAAAATATTTTTTTAGCCGCGATAAATTATGAGTAAGATGCTAGTATTATTTATAATTTTAAAAATATTTCTTGGATGCACAGTAAACACAATTAGTTAATTCTAATAATAATAATGTATAATATTCGCACAATTTGTTTTAAGGAAATTAAATCCTTGTAAAGTCAACAAATTACACTACAACAAAGCATTAACTGCGAAAAAAGCATGAGCTGAAAAGAGAACTAATGAGGTCAATGGCTGAACTGTTTCAGTTACCACTGAGTGAGAGTGAATAAAGCATCCTTGATCTCTTTTAGCTTTTAGGATAATAATAATAATGTTGCCTGCACTGATTTCTTTTCCAAAAATGATGCTTGTCACTTTTATATATACAAACAAATAAACTCAACCACATGAGTCTGAGTTTGAAGGTCCACCCATGTGTCTAACCTTTTCTTTGCAATGATCATGGATTGAGAGTCTGAGTTTAATTAAAGTTAAATATAAATTCAATAAAAAAAACATTAATTCTGGTTGAATTGGCTTAGATTATTTTTTAATCTCAGACTCTTATCACTATACATTCTTATCACTGTACATCTATTAGATGTTTTTAAATTTATATGATATTGTGTTTTAAAAATATATATTTTTTAAAAATTATTTATTTTTTACTTTAAATTAAAAAAAATTGATTTTTTTAAATATTTTAATTATTTAATATTAGAAATAAATTTTAAAAATAAAAAATATTATTCTAATTTTTTATAAAAAAAAACTTTAAAAACAATATATACTTACTTCCCAAACCGTCGTTAATGTGTTTGTTTTTAAAAGAAGTGGGTTTTTTGTTCATTTGGAGGTAGCTTCTAGAGGAAGCTTTGTGTCCTTGAAATGTTTCTTAGTTCAAAACAATCATTTCCCAACCTTTGGCTCTCCCTAGGCCCTTACTCTCCTTCTCTCTGTCTCTTCAAGAAACTTTACCGTTTTTTAATGGAGAAATCAGAAGGATCCATTGTTGAGAGAAGGAAGGAACTTATGGTTTCACTCTCTGGTGATGCACAACCAACGCTCAGAACAGCCCATTTTATCAAACCTTCAATCACCTCCTCCATTGATGAAAACGCTCCTAAACACCCTTCACACTACAACTCCTCCTTGCCCTCTAAATTTGAACCCAAAAAGTGGCCTTTAAAAATCACTTTCCATGGGTGGAGATATCCACAAATGAAGTGGAAAGAATGGGTTGATAAAATGGCTGCTTTGCATGAAACTACATGGAGAAAAGTTGGAATCTATCAAGCAGTCATGAGTTCTCTGTACCAAATAAGAAGAGACGATGATTTACTTCTTGGGTTAGCAGAGAAATGGTGTTCTGAAACTAATACTTTCATTTTTCCTTGGGGCGAAGCAACAATCACCTTGGAAGATATTTTGGCTGCAGGGTACTCTGTTTTAGGATCCCCTGTTTTTAGCCCTCTTGAAACAGAGGAATTGAAAGAAGCTGAACAAAAGCTTAAGGAAATCAGAGGACAGTTGATGCGGTCTAAAGCAAAAAGAGTGAACCAACATTCCTGGATTAAATATCTCATGGAAAACAGCAGCGAGGTTGAGCACGAGGCTTTTCTATCACTATGGTTGTCAAGGTTTGTTTTTCCCAGTTTCCCATTTATGGGAATATCCAAACATCTTTATCCAATTGCTGTTTGTCTAGCTAGAGGTATCAAAATTGCACTTGGACCTGCCCTTCTTGCAAGCATTTACCGAGACTTGAGTTTGTTGAAGAAAAAGATTCTAGCTTTGTCCAATAAAGAGTCTTTAGAGGATGACAATAATGATCGAAAGTCAGAACTCACCATTTGGTCACCATTTCATGTAGTTCAGGTCTGGGCCTGGGAGAGGTTTACAAATTTGCAATCAAAGCCTAATGTGACTGGCTTTCAAGTGCCGAGATTAGCTAGATGGCATAATGTAAATAGTTCAACCCTTAGGAATGTAAGATTGGCCCTAGATTCTGAAGGTAGTTTCCAGTGGCGCCCTTATGCCACAGCCGTGGAGAGTTTGTGTTACAAAATTTATGGTGATGAAGAAAAGTGGGTGCTTGTTGATTTTGATGAGGAATTGAAGTCCTTTACTCGATGCATGAGAGCATGTGAATTAGTTGGAATAGGGTGTGTAGAACAGTACAGCCCGCATCGAGTGGCAATGCAGTTTGGTATGGATCAAGATCTTCCAGGTCCTGTAAAGAGAAGAAATGAAACTCAAGAACTTTCCTGGAAGCGTTTTAATAAGCAAATTAAGTATGCAATGCTATATATTCCATCTAGACATCATAAGCCAGATGTTACCTTGAGATACTTGGAATGGTGGAAGCAATCAGAGTTTTGGGGGAAAGATGGAAGTGGAAATCCAAAAAGTTCAGAGATTTTGGCTCCAAGTTTCAAAGGGAAGAAGTTAGATCATTATCCTCTCTATCCTCCTGGTTTCCCTCCTAAATGCCAACATGTTGATGTATTGGACTCTGATGAGGAGGATGGTCTAACGTTGAAGGAGTTGTTTGCTCATAAAAAGCTCAATATTGCTGATCATAGAATTTATTGTGATCGCAAGTCTTCGCAGGCTACTACACATAGTCTACTATCTTCTTCTGCTGAAAACAATGTTGTTACAAATGTAGATGCAGAGATGTTGAAGGAAAACAGCTTTCAGAAGGAACCTAGGAATGGAAGAGAAAGCACAGCCATGGAAAACACCAGCAAAAACAAATTAGATAGCCCTAGTCCAGTGAGCCATGGTGCTGGTTTTCTTGAAGATGATGAAAGAGGAAGTAGGAGTTGTTTTGATATTCACACAGATGGATTAGAACTCAAGGCTCGGATTGACAAGCTTAGGAAAGAAATTGATGGGCTAAAGGCTGCTAAATTTGGCCAGAAGAAGGTTTGGCTGACCAACAATTTCAACTTGTAGTTAGTACCAATAGAATTGACATTCTGAGACAGGTAGATATACAGAGTTCTATAGCTCTTTTGGCTTATGTTTTAGTTCCTTTGTTGCCCGAACTAAGTAGCAAATGTTTTTTGGAGTCAACTTGTATCATTGCAGAAACAATTGTATGTTTTTTAGCTGGTTTGCCTGTGATGATACTTCTAAAATGTACCAGCATTGTGCAATGGTTCATGTTTTAGCTAGTTAACTGAATTTCTGTGTGAATGAAGCAAACTGGTGGTGAGAATTTTTGCTTGCTTAGCCATATTATCAGTTATCAAACTACAGACTATAACATAGGCTTGTTAGAATTATTGATGGGGAAGTCCAGAAGGTCTTGCGAGGTCACTAGACTAAACTTATTAAATCGTGAAAATGAAAATATTAGGTAGACTTTTGCTTTTTTTGGTCCACTAGATCATAATCTTTTTTGGAATGAAGAGAAAAGATGGGAGCTTGTAGTTTACACTGTGAAGTCAGTTCTAGCAAGGTACTAATTAGTATAGATCTAATTCCAATAACACAAAGGATAGAGGATTCGAGAGAAAAGGATAATCCTATTCTCTAGCCTTTTAGCTTGAAACTCAATGGATTTCTTAATCAAATCTCATCTTAGAGCATCCATGTCTTTGCTCTCTATTGAGGTTCTTTAGCTACAGTAGCTTGCAGGATTTGTTTTCATCCATGGCACTGTTAATCCTCAAATGACTCCCTATCCAAGTTATGTGAACAGTACTCGCTACATATAGGGAGTACTACCATAGCACTCGTTAATTTGCGAGGAGGTGACAGTAGCAGGAGAAGGTTTGCAGGAAAAAAAGAGTGGAGGGTTGCAGCAGCGTTCTTCTTACCATTAGTTGCTGCTTCTAGTTACTCAACGCTGTGGGGCTGTGTTGAGATGAATTGGAGCTGTTTGGGTTGGGTTCTTGAGCTGCTAGGCAGTGATGATCAAGGAGAAGAATCTGGTGGGATTTGTTCACTTTCTTTTTCACAGGTTTCTTCTAATTCCGCCTCAAATCATGTATCTTTAAGGGTTTTTTTTTTTTATTGCGGGAATCCTTTTGGCTTTCTGGGTTTTCGTTTATGCAGTAACACAGAGCTTTGCAAGATAAGATGTCCTTTTAATCTTTTCTTCACAATCAGAACTCTAAAGACTGGAATCAACAAACAGCAAGATTTTCTTGGGATCCCCTGTTTCATTCTCTGTAGAAAGCTGAGAACGGAGGAGAATTGAAAGAGAAACTGATGCAGAAAGGCCTCCAGAGTTTATTACCAGTGGGAGTGAAAGCAAACCTGAAGCATTTCTTTGCTGTTGCCAAAATTGGTGTTTCAAACTCTTAACTCAGCTGATTTGGAAGGAGGTTATCCGTCTCGCCAGGGGCATCCCAGCACAAATGACTCCGGATAATGTTCTTATATTTAGGTCTTCTGATGCATTTCCTGTGTGATCCTTCTCAAACTGTTAGACTATACAGAATGTATTGTTGTTTTGCTAAAACTAAACCCTAATTCAAACTTGTCAAAACTCAAACCACTGATTAATCAGCAGAGACTTGATTTAAGTTGATCTAATGCACTCCTCCTGCCTTTTTACATCACTTAGAGACTATGGTGTTTTGGATTTTTAATTGGAATAAAATGTTTCGGTTTTATACTGTTTTGGTGGACTATTAATTTAATAAATATAATTCAAATTCGAGATAAATTAATTTTAAATTATATAATATAAACATAAAGTTAAATAAATATAATTTTAAAATTAGAAATATCCCTAAAATTTTAAAATATTATGAAAGTAAAATGTTTTAAATAAAAAAAGTACA
Organism: Salix caprea; assembly: GCA_964035475.1. Classification (NCBI taxonomy): domain Eukaryota; kingdom Viridiplantae; phylum Streptophyta; class Magnoliopsida; order Malpighiales; family Salicaceae; genus Salix; species Salix caprea. The sequence goes on from OZ037743.1 coordinate 3,129,291, forward strand.
AATTAAACACACACATAATTAAGGTTTTATATATATATATATATATATATATATATATATATATATATATTGATGCTTGATTATAAAAAAAAAATATTTTAAAAGTGTCTTATACTATAATTTTATGTTCCACAAGTCAAGTTGTATAATCAAATCTATTTTACATAATATTTTAAATCTTTATAAAAGAGGTAAAAGAGATTTGCAAGAAAATAAGTGCAGAGATTGGTAATCCAACGTGGGTTTAACTCGGCAAACCTTTAACACTGTTGATGGACTGAGGGTGCAGATGTTGTGTGTGTCTTTGTATAAAATTAAATATATTAATTCAAAAACAAATTAGTTAAAATTTAAAAATAAAATTATTTAGAATTATACAATTAAATTTAAAAAAAAACACAATAAAATAATTTTTCTAAACAAAATTATGAACAGATATAATATTACAAGAATGTTATCATCAATCTCGCAAAGTCATTACATTCTCTGATTGCTTTGAAATTTTAATATTATATATATAAATATGTCAAGAGACTCCTCGTAAAATTTCATCTCGAATTAAAAGATATGATTTATATTGTAAAATTATTTATTATTTAAAAAAAACACTATTTGGAAACGAGTGAAATGACACCGGAATGTTCCAACCAAAATTTAGATGAAATTTCCGAAACAAACTAAAATTTTAAACTAGGTAAAAACTGTAGTTTTATTTTGTTTTTTTAACTGTACGAAACGAAACAAAATTAACAACACTTGTTTATATCAAGATCAAACAAGTCCTACTGCAGCTGATTGGCAAATCTCTTTAGATCTTGGCTCTTTAGTACCATCATTTATGAATATATGAATCAAACAAAATTGTAATTGTTTGAGATCAAGTAGTATGTATATTAACTTTCTGCAGCCACATGGTGTGCAGGTAGTGTCACGATATTTTTATCAGGAGCAGCACTTGCTTAGATGTGATTGGCAAACTTGGAAACAACTTTACATTGTTTATTTTCTTCATCCATGGTGATTGACCGGATTAGACTACCATGGTTTTTCCAGAGAATTTAGGTCTCTGGTAGCTTGATACAATTGCCAAGAGACATGCTAGACTATAGCTAGCATTTGGACCACAAAATTCGTTTTCCAGGAATAAGATTTTCTCGCATCCAAAAAAAAAATCATAGTTTCTTTTTCTTCATCCAAAGAAAGAACACAATCATAATCATGAAGGTGCTATATATCACCCCATATTTCTAATATCCGAGACATTTTTCTCTGGCAAGCCTAAAACTTGAACCATCAAAATAGTGGATGCTTTGATTTCATCCAATTAACCAATGTACCTTCTTTTTTTTCCTCATCCAATTTAACAATGTGTCAATGATATGGAATAAGAAACGCAATTGAATGAAAACTACTTGGAGAAAGTCAGCATTCTTGTGGAGGTTTAATCAAACCTGTGCCCCGAGTCGTCTTGCTGCTTTCAGCTTAGCAACTTTTCTTTCAAGCAACGTAATCCAATTTTCGAGCTCTGCTATATCAAGTTTGTAACCATTAGATTCTCCTGCGTTGCCATTGATGCTTACTCTGTTAGAAGTCGTATTGCCTGCTGCTGTGTTCTCTTGGCCAACTCCCGTCTGATCCGTGGCTCTTCCTGCTGCCCCCATTGTTGCCTCGCCACCTGATATATTTTGTGCTGATTGTGACGGTGGCTCCATATTCCTATCAGTTCCATCATGTACCTTTGAAGTAAAATTACATTGAGATTGACCACGCAACTCACCATTAGCAATTACTTCATTGCCAAAACTCTGCTGATTGTTGCCAGCTAACATTTCCACAGCTGCTGGTTTATCTTTCTTAGCTGAAATTTTTGATTCGTTCATGTTATTTTTGGGACGAAAACCAGGTGGGACATCAGGATCAATGCTAGTTTTCTCTCCCTTTGAAACCTGCAGATCCGGTTTTGATCTCTTTGCACTTCTTTGCTGTTGGGAAGAACCACTCACCTTCTTGTTCTTGCCTAAAACCATTTGTTCCCACCACTTCAAGTATCGAGTGGTAACATTTGACTCAGATAGACGTGATGGGATATAAAGTTTTGTATCACTAGTAGGCTTGTTGTAGTTCATCCATGCAATTTCTCGTGTCTTATCAAGATTTACACGACCAGGAAGATCCTGATCCATTCCAAATTGCATTGCGACTCGATGCGGAGAATAGTTTTCCATATAGTCTAACCCAAGGATCTTGGAGACCCTCAAGCAACGAATAAATGACTCCAAATGTATATCAAATCCTGAATCAGCCAGCACCAACTCTTCGTTTTCTCTATAAAACTCGGGGAAACTCCAATTCTTCAGACTTTTGGCATATGGCCGCCACAGAAAACTCTCTGCGGCCGAATCCAAAGTCAACCTCACATTCTCAACTTTGGGAATTTTGGGAATTTTGGCTCTGTCCCATCGAGCTGATCTTGGATCACCGAAGTTGAGCACATCAGGCTTTGGCTGCAAGATCGGAAATCTCTCCCATGCCCAAAATTGCACTAGCTGAACCGGCGAGAAAAGTTCAAGTCTAGATTCATTATTACCCGCAACAATTGCCCTTTTCAGTCGACTCAAATCCCTGTAAATACTAGCGAGAACTGCTGGTGCAAGAGCTATAGGAATCCCTCTTGCTAGGCAGATTGCTATAGGGAAAACCTGTTTCCTAATTGTATGAGATGAATTTTGAAACACTGTTCTTGATAGCCACAAAGCAAGAAATGCTTCATGTTCGATTTCACTACCACCGTTACTGAACTTCTTCATCCATGCATGCTGGCATGCTTTCCTAGCTCTACTTCTTACAATATTCATTCTAGCATCCATCAATTTTTCTTCAATCACCTCCCATTCTCTGTTTTCAACAAAGCATGAAACAGGGGATCCCAAAACAGAGTATCCCCCTAAAATAATCACATCCTCTAAAGTAATAGTAGCTTCTCCCCATGGAAAAACAAACGTATTGGTGTTAGTACACCATTTTTCTGATAAACCAATAATTAACTCAATAGATTTTTTAATATCATAAGTGGAGTTCAATATTGCTTGATCAATACCAGATTTCTTCCAAGCAGCTTGGTGCTTAGATTGCATGCGAGATACCCATGTGATCCAATCTTGATTGGGGTGTACCCAAGACATGGATGAGAACTTCAGTGGACAGTAATTGCGTTGCAATGTTTGTGCTGATAGCGGAGAAATAGAGTCTGAAGGAAGCTCAGGTTCCTCCATGGAGGTTGCGATAGGTTTCAAGAAATAGGCTTTTCTTAAAGCTGGCTTACTATCACCAAAAGGTGAAACCATGAAACCCTTCCTTTCTTCCAAGATGGTGTTACTTGAAGATGGTTTGGCCATTTTTTAGTACTTAGATTCAGAATTTTTTGAAAGTAGGGCTCTAATGAGAGAGGGTTTTTGACATTTGTTGTGGTGAAGAGGAAAGGAGAGGAAAAGAGTGGGAAAAGGGGGCGGGCTGTTGCCTCGTTTATGTGAAGAGATTATTAAGTTTCTTTTTTAGTTTTAAAAATACAAATATATTTATTAAATCTGATTCGAGGTACAGAATTAAATTATATATTTTTAAAAATATATAAATTAATTAAAAGATTTTTTACCATTTCATTATAGCGTAATATCTATTTGTCAGTATTGTTGGTGTTGTTTTTAAAATTATTTTTGATATTAGTATTTGAAAATAATTCAAAAATACCAAAAAAATAATTTCAATTAAAAAATATTTTTTTTAATTTTTTTTTAAAAAAACACTTTTAACCGGTCATTTAACATCCAAGTGGGATTTTAATATATCAATGATTGATTCATTCATAACAATTTATTTTTACAATGAGTGAAGTCTTTTCTTTTGAATAATTGCTCTTTTCTTTTGAATAATTGCTGCTTGTCTTTTGAAATTGGGCATAAGAACAAGATTCAATTCCGTTGAAACGGGCAATTGTTTTGTCACATAACTCTAACCCTAGTCAAAAGCAAAGATCATGGAGGGAAACATGGCCACCACCAAGCTTACAATTTATGGGTTTAGTGACCTATTCCATGACCCTTTCTCATGGATAATTCTCACAAGTAAGTATAAGGGATAAAGCTAGAAAGATTCATGTAAACGAAATGTCATTCCATTTCGTAAAATAGGCATGTCCACGGTTTAAAACAAAGTTGTAAAATCCGTTCCGGCCGCCGTTCCGGTTTTTTGATTGGAACGGAACGTTCTGGTTTCGGTACATTCCGGCGTGCCGTTCCGGTTTTGTACTATTCATATATAATTAATTATATATATATATATATATATATATATATATATATATATATATATATATATGAAAAAAAATATTAATTTAACAAATATAATTAAAATTCAAGATAAATTAATTTTAAATTATACAATACAAACTCAAAATCAAACAAACATAATCTCAAAATTAGAAACATCTCTAAAATTCCAACAATAAAATTATTTTTTTAAAAATAAAAAATAAAAAATGAATTTAATTATAATTAAAAGATCCAGAATATTTGAAATTTAAGCTACTTATTGTATGTTTTTCAAGTAATTCTATGTTTTTTTTATGGTTGTTGTATTTGAATTTGAATTTTGAAATTAATTAATGTTACTTATTGTTTTTAATGTTAGAAAAACTTAAAAAAACAAAATGAACACATTAAGAAATAATCAATAAGTTAAAACATAATTAATTAAAATACATTCCATTACAAATAATTCAATCAAATTAATTACAAATTAATACCCCTATTTTTTATGTTAACTATTATTATATAATAATTAATAATTAATTATTATATAATAATTAGTATAAAAACCAATAATTAGTATAAAATATTAAAATCCAGCCCACCCCGTTTGTACTTTGTCCCCTTCATTTCAATACATAAAAGTATAAAACCCTACCCATCCAACCCTACCCATCCTTTCTTCTTCGTCCTCATCTTCCTCTTCCTCGTCCTCATCTTCCTCTTCACTTCCATCACTTGTGTCCACATCGTCTTCTTCCTCATCTTCATCAGATTCTTCATCCTCACGGACAATTTCTTCCATGGTAAAATCAGGAGGAGGAGAGGTAGAAGAGGGTCTTTGTCTTTTTGGCCTTGGAAAGCTTGGCCCTTCTCCATCTTCGAGTGAGAATTTTGCCATCTCTCTTTGCAAAGTTGAGGTTTAAGAAACGAAATTGATTTAGGAATTGTGGAATCGGGGGTCGTTTCTGTGTGTTTTGTAAGGGGACATGAAACAACGTCGTTTTGATGAACCAGGAACGGAACGCCCGGAACGGAACCGAGGCGTTCTGGCCGGAATTTGGCCGGAATTTCCGGATCTGACCGGAATTAAAACCGGGACAAAAACGTCGCCGTTTTGTCCTGGTTTTATGAATGAAACGGCACGTTCCGGCCGGAACGGAACGGATTTCACAGCTTTGGTTGAAAAGGGGTATGAAATGCGCAATTTGGGCCTGCTTGAGAGTATAATTAAAATTGATTTCAAAATATTTTTTGTTCATAAAAATATCAAAATGATAAAAAATTCAAAAATATTTTTGAAATGCAATAATGAACAAACACATTTGTATTTTGCAATTCACAACTACTGTGTTTTGATAAAAAAAAAAAGAATAATAATAATAATAATATATTATAAGATTAGAAAATGTTACATTAGACAACTTTTAAATATTGTTATTATATCTAGCATGGTCTGACCGATTGATTTAATGATTAATCGATTTAGAATCCGCTATGTGTCAAGTTTCATATCGAATTAATTGAGAATTGGATCGATCAATTCGAGCAGCTCAACTCACAACATGACTAAGGTGAGACTTGTTTTGATCTTAAAAAAAAATAAACATGTTTTCAAATATTGTTGACACTTGACACAATTTATTGGCATTCTTTTTGGGTTTTTTTCTTCCCATCTTATATAATCACTATCTTCTTTTCCTTCCCTAACACACACACACACACACACACACACACACATATATATATATTGAACAGTTCATTGTGTTATTAGATGGTTGGCCATAGTTAGTAAAACTTGGATAAAAAATAGCTCGCAATCCCTTCGAGGATTCCTAACCTTGGAGGAAATTTGCCGAGCAAATAGAGGTTTGGTACAAGAAAAAAGCATGTCAAAAAGCCCCCCTTTGCAAATGAGGCAGTAGCCATGCAAAAGACAAGGCAACTGCTGCTATAATTAGCAAAATTTTGACCTGGTTTTTTCTTTTTCCTCGCTCCATCCATTTTGAGATAGATGATGAACTAAAACCAAGCAGGGTGGCGAAAAACTGTGTTCTGTTTCTTTGACAGGACCAGAAGTATTATTTTCTTGTAGCACCTAGGCTAAGCTTTTGAGATTGGTATCAGCAACTCTTTCTGCTAACTATCTTTCGAAGAGTTTCGTTCATGTTCTTATGGTGGTTGGATTACAAAGGAGGCATGATGGGCTGCTTTAAATGTTGCATTTCGAAGGAAAGATTAAGCAAAAAGTCACTGAAAAAAAGCATCAAGGAATACCATGATGCCAGAACTTTAGCCTCATTTGCTAACATCTCATTTAAGACAGGTAAACTGTTTTGTTCTAATGATCAAGTCTTAAATTTCACGTCTCCAAGAGGCGTGGCGTGATAGCAAATAGCTTGCGATCTGCATAACAGGTCGTGAGTTCAAGTCAGGACATGCACCCCTTGTAAGAGTCTGGGTTTTATTTGTTCACCTAGACCCATAAAGTACGCTTTCCGGGGACAGAGTTTCCTCGCATAAAAAAAAATCTTAAATTTCACAAAGCCATGAATTGTCAATCATAATTTTGAAAGGTTTTAATTTGTCTGTCTCACAGCCTAGATCTGATTGCTGTCAATCCATAAATCTCATATCTGAAGAGCAATTGTGTCCCTTTTGGATGGTATAATTATGTGCTCGTGCTCCTGATATAATCTATCCACCAGTTGTGAAAGTTACTTTTTTTTCTTCTCAGGGGACAAATTACAAACTGAATATGGCAAGCCAAGTTTCATGTTAATGTTGTTTTTCCTTGCCAGCTTGTCGTGTTCTCATATTGTGGATTCATCGACAATGTTTTCCATGATATGTTACAATTGTCCTCTTGATTTCATCAGATTTTATTGTAATTGTCATTTCTTGAAGATATTCAAGGATCCCATAATTAATATTTTGGCATCAGCAAATCGATCAGAACATGTTGCTTAACTCTCCCAGTTATAATTCTGAAACTTGATAGTGTCTAATTCAAATTGAACATGATTTCTCTACAGATAGCAGCAGAAAAAGGTACATTGCTGAAGAAATCAGGCAAATTGGGAAGGGAAACATATCTGCTGGTATTTTCACATTCCGCGATCTAACTTCGGCAACTAGGAACTTCAACCATGAAAATCTCATAGGCGAAGGTGGTTTCGGGAGGGTGTACAAGGGGAGCATACAGAAAACAAACCAAGTACTACTACTCTTGTCGCATTATTTTAATGTTTATTCATTGTTTTTACTTTGCAAGAAACTGAGAATGAGTTATATAAGTTCTGGTGTTATTGCTGTCTCAATTAGGTTGTTGCTGTTAAGCAACTAGACAGAAATGGATTTCAAGGAAACAGAGAATTTCTAGTAGAAGTTTTAATGCTGAGTCTTCTTCACCACCCGAACCTTGTCAACTTGGTTGGCTACTGTGCTGATGGTGACCAGAGAATTTTAGTGTACGAGTACATGGTTAACGGCTCCCTTGAGGATCACCTTCTTGGTACGTATGAATTAACCTCATAAGGATATTCTGCACTTTTACATACAAGATTGATTTCATTGCACAAATGATTATGTTAGAAAATAATATAAATCATATTTTAGGGCCTCACATAACAGCTTAAGCTTTTAGGTGAGATAGTTATTTGAGGGATTAAGATAGTTTCTTAACAGATTACAGGTTAAAACAAATTAGATTCCTGTGGTGGTGCAATTCTGTTACTGTTAAAGAACAGGTTCTTGTTTCTTGCTAGTTTTTTACTCTAATCAGCTGGATTTTTCTTTCAGAGTTAGCACCAGATAGAAAGCCATTGGACTGGAATACTAGGATGAAAATAGCTGAAGGGGCTGCTAGAGGGCTTGAATACTTGCATGAATCAGCAAATCCTCCAGTAATATACCGTGACTTCAAAGCATCAAACGTATTGTTAGATGATAATTTCAACCCGAAGCTCTCAGATTTCGGGCTGGCAAAGCTCGGACCGACCGGGGACAAGACACATGTATCCACCAGGGTGATGGGGACTTATGGCTATTGTGCACCTGAATATGCTTTGACAGGACAGCTGACAGCGAAATCCGATGTTTACAGCTTTGGAGTAGTGTTTTTGGAGCTGATCACCGGAAGAAGAGTCATCGACAACTCAAGACCAACTGAAGAGCAGAATTTAGTTTCTTGGGTAAGTGTACAACTTCTTTGATTCTCCATTAAGTTTTTCCTCTGATGAACTTAGTTTCGTCACAACGACACCAGATTAGGATCTCATATTCTGGGTCTCACCTAACAGCTTAAACATTTAAGTGATATATTTTCTTGACATGGTATCAGAATTTTGTTAACACAGTGGTCACGAGTTCGAATCTCACTACTCTCATTCTATTTGATAAGAATCAAACATGAGGTAGTGTGAGTTTGTGCAAGTTTCAAGCCCAAAAAGGTTTCACTTGAAGGGGATGTTAGAGAATAATATAATTCATATTCTGGATCTCACCTAACAGCTTAAACTCTTAGGTGAGATAGTTCATTACCAGACTTTATCTTGATTAAAACATTTCTCTGCGCAGGCAACACCATTATTCAAAGACAGAAGAAAGTTTACACTAATGGCGGACCCTTTGCTGCAAGGAAACTACCCTTTAAAAGGTCTGTATCAAGCTCTTGCCGTTGCAGCAATGTGTCTCCAGGAGGAAGCTTCTACTCGGCCATTAATGAGTGATGTCGTAACAGCTCTAGAATTTCTAGCAGTTCATAACGATGCCGCTGAAGAGAGGGCCGTAGATGATGATGATATCAAGACACCTTCTCCTGATAGTGATAGTGATTAAGATCCAGTTGTGCTTCGTAGCTCAGCTAATTGACGCCCGGGGATGTAAAATCTGAAGTGATCATGCCAGTACTGCATCTTGTAAAGTTATTTTCATAAACTCTATTATTTCATGCTGACGACTTCTAATTCTTTTCTACCTCCTATATAATGATAATGTGTGCTCTCGAGTGGTTTTGTTTCTGGTCAGAAGAAGAAAGCTGGAATATTAGCCTGTTATTTTGTTCCAAGGCCATAGTTGTTGAGCGCATGCATGACTCAGCGGTCATGAGTTCGAATCTCACCACCCCCATTCTATTTGATAAAAAAAAATCAAGCACAAGATAATGTGAGCCTGTGCAAGTTTCAAGTCCAAAGGGCTTTCACTTGAGGGGGTATGTTAGAGTATAATATAATCATATTCTGGGGCCTCACCTATCAGCTTAAGCTTTTAGGTGAGATGGTTCTTTAACTGTCCAAACCTTATTAATAATTAGAAAATATAAGATTATTTAATATTGTAACTTTGTCAAAAATCAGAAAGAGCTAAAATTTCATAATGGTAACTCTTCATTTGCATTACAAAATCAACCAAACTGCAAATTCATGAACTTGGATACTTGAATGAACACCACAGTGACTTGTTTTTCTCCATTTTCTCAGCAACCTTGTGTAACCTTCATGGAATTTGCTCTACAATTACAAATAAAGCAGGAACATCTCCTGGGAATTGTGTCTCCGGGTGTGGCGTGATGACAAAAAGCTTACGATCTGTATAACAGGTCTCGAGTTCGAGTCAGAACGTGCATCTCTTGTAAAAATCTGGGACAATTGTGATTTTACTCACTTACTTAGGCTCACAAAATAGGTTTTTCTAGAAATGGATTTCCTCGCATAAAAAAAATAAATCTCCTAGGAATTGCATATACACCAAGGCACATGTTCCCTGTTGTTCGAAACATCCCCTGCTTGAGCTTTGATTTTGTTGACGGCCACCCAACTTCTTGTTAAGGAACCATCTCACCTAAAAGCTTAAGCTTGTAGGTGAGACACCATAATATGATTTATATTATTCTCCAATACATCCTCTCAAGTGAAAGCCATTTGGGCTTGAAACTTGTACATGCCCACATCACCTTGTGCTTAGTTTTTATCAAATAGAATGGGGGTAGTGAGATTCGAACTCGTGACTACTTGATCAACAAGACCCCATAATATGATTTATATTATTCTCTAATATTTATCGCTCCATTGCCATTTCAGTACTTCTCCCTCACGTTCTTAGGTTGTACAGGTTTGATGGTCTTTGAATGTTGCTTTATGATTTAGTATGGTGATATGCTCCCATCAAATTCCTGTTCATCCACCATACGTTCAACTTTGTAGACTTTTTCTCTTCTGTAAACCCATCGGCTCTGTGAAATATGAACTGAACGATGCATGGCGATGAAGAAACGAAAGAAGGCCACAGCTCATGACGAAAGTAGAAAATATGAAAAAACAATGGGTGATGGTTTCAATGTTCACCCAAACATTTGAATTTAGTCCTCATACTTTAAATATTATACATATTCAGTACTTCAATATTTTTCAAATTCAATTTTGGTATTAAAAATTATTATTTTATTTTTTAATTTCTAGTTTGAGAAAGAAGAAAGAGAGATCACTGAATTTGAATTTTAATGGTAGAGAAAAACAAAATATCATTAACACTAATTTAGACCATTAAAATAATTGATATTCATGTCAAATAGTTGATTTAGGGGAGTCCATCCTCCTCTTATATATATATAAAGCAAGATGAATATCTCATTGTTAAGGAGAAAGTTATTAAATCCCTGAATCAAAACTTTTAAGCATATTGACATAGATCAATCTAAAAGGTATTGTTTCAAGATTTATTTAAAATTTTAAAAACAAATTAAGCTAAGTTGTCATGGATTTTTTTAGAAAGTCAAATAAGATTTATAAGTTTAACCAAGTTGTCATTCATTTAATTTAAAAACTCTTGTAAGAATAAAGTTAAAGTCAACCGGTCACCATCTTAATTATTAAGTAAAATGTGTTTGTGTTGAGAGTGTGGTTGCTTTTAAAAGTGCTTTTCATTTAGAAGTGCATCAAAATGATATTTTTTTATTTTTTAAAAATTATTTTTGATATCGGCACATGAAAATGATCTAAAAACATTATTTTTTAATTTAAAGTAAAAAATAAAATATTTTATTTTTTTTTCAACAATGTTTTTGAAACGTAGTGTCAAACACCCAATATATGAGATGGTTATTGTTGAGCCGACATTGTGTATCCTCTCATATTTCACTATGGATTTATTATTCATATTTTTTTTAGTTTAGTTCTTAAACTTTTTTGTTGGTGTAATTGCATTGAATTAGATTTGTTGATCAAGGATAAAATTGAAAGATAAGGGACCAAAGTAGAGAATGTGCCAAAAATAGGTGTTAGTTTTTAGTTCACACAAAAAGTTTAATTTAGTCCTCATACTTTAAAAAATTTATATATTCAGTACCTTAAAATATTTTTTTCAATTCAATTTTTGTACAAAAAATTTTTAGTCTCTAATCTAAGAGATAAAAAGAGAGGTCGTTGAATTTCAGCAATAGAGAAAAATAATTATTGACACTTATTTAGACCACCAAAATTATCAATATTTATGTCAAATAGCTCTAGTTGATGATAAGAGTTCCTATTATAAGTTTTTTTTTTTTTTACTTTTAAAGTTCATAAGAAAAAAAGAGCAAATATGAGCTTTTTTAATTTTAGATTGATTTCAGATATTGAGATAATATTTTGTTTTTTTGTTTCTTATATTTTTTAGACTAATTTATTTTTTATATTTTTTTCAAAATTATTTTTTATTTTGTTTATAAAGCCTTTTTTTAACTTTTATTTATTTATTTTGTATATATTTAATTTTCAAAAGATTTTTCTCATTCATCTATAATTATTATTTTCATCATAAGACATTATTTTCAGATAATATTTATATTATTTTAAGCCTTGAATGATATTATTTTATTTTTATTTTACTCAATCAATTTAATGTGCATGTATATTTATATTATGGTTTGATTGAATAATAAAATTAGAAACACAACTTGATGAATATCTTGTCTTACAAAATTATTTATATTAATCTATATTTGTCTTTCAGTTTTTTCAGTTGTTTTTAGTTATCATTTATAATTTATTTATTTATTTATTTATTAAAACAAAATTATAGATTTATTTGATATTATCCATACTTAAAAAAATTATTTCTACAAAAATATATCAAAATAATCCATGAATGTATTTGTTTTTGAAAAAAATCATATATATAAAAAAGATATGAATCCGCTGCACTGCTAGACCACCAGGCTCTCCATACACTCCACCAAAATGGCATATCTGTAATTAACAAATTTCCCGAGTCTTAACTTCCAAACAAAAAATAATAGAATGTCAAAATGGCATATTTGCCAGACAATAAAAAAATAAAAAATAATAATAATAATTGAGGTTTTCCTAAAAATAAACGCAAGGGTTTTAGGTGAGAGTCTTGAGACCTCTTGATCTTCCCTCGTATTTGTCTTCTCCCTTTGCCTCTGCTTCTGTTTCTTTCACAATCCCACTTGCAACCCACCTCAGATAACACAAACCACACCCTCAAAGTTCCTTCTTTTTACTTTCTTTGCCACCAAAACCCTTACAAAACGGCTATCTTATATAGTAGAAGTAGGGCTGCTAAGCTGGGGAGGTTTGCTGACGTTTTAGCTATGGGAATCACCTCCACCACCACTCAAATCAGTCCTTTTATACCAATATGCCCTTCTTATTTCAAGTTATCTCGCTCTTGTCCTTGCTTTGCCTCCAGGGAAGGTTCTTCTAGGCCTTTCTCTGTTGCCCTTCACAGGTTTCTTCACTTTTACTATTCATGTCAAGACCTTAATTTGCTGTTTTTAAAGTCTTTCTACCTGGTTTTTTGGAAATTATATAACACCCTTTTTTTATGGGTTTTGAGTGCAGTGCAGTGTAATGTAGTGTAGTAAAGGCTTGTGTTGATGGAATTTGATGTTTTTTATTGAACAAAGTGATTTTCGTAGGCTTTTCAGTTTAGTTGACATTCACATTTTTATTTGTTTATACCGTTCCATTTTTGGCTTGCTTGATTATGAGCATAGAAAGATTCATTTCTTACTGTGTGCAAGATGTTGTTTAGACTTAATAGTTTTTGCTATCTGGGTGTTCTGATAATCTGGTGTTTGGAACATGCTAAATGTGTTTGCAAGTACACCATTAAAAATTTGTTGTGTAGACTCGGTTTATGTGGACCCTACCGACCAAATTGATTGATGAGAACCCCCTAGCGACACATTTGGAAGCGATTTTTATTTGTCTTGACTAAAGAGAGTCAATCCATGTAAAAAATACTCTTTCATTTTGGTATTTGATGCTTCACATGTACAGAATAAAATTTGTGTTCCTTGTATTTGTTAGGTTTTTGGGGAAAATCCCTTTGCAAGTGATTGATGACATGCAAAAGAGAGATGAGAAGAAGAGGGTGGTTTCAAGAAACTCTAATGCGCCTCCTGGTCTTGAGTTCACGACGATCCTTCGTGATGGTACTAGAACTTTATGGAAACAGGAGAGCAATGAACTGCTCAAGCAAAAATGTGAATATGATGGTAGTGTTTATTCATTTAAATATGAAAGGATGGATATTAATGCAATACAAACACGAGATAAACCTAAGAGTCAGAGACAACTAATTTCCAGGAATGTTGGTCAGCTGGTTGATAACAAAAGGCCAAATGGTTCATCTTTGGATGACATTTTAAAAGAGAGTGTGTGGAATAATGGATCATTCATGCAGAGAATGGAGAATGAAAAACAGTTCCAGTCTAGTGAACTTGGACACACAGGTATTGGTTCAAATGAGCAAGTCCAGACCAATGGAAGGCCGCACAAGCCAGACATTTGTGAGAGGCTTACTAGTATATATGAGAGTGTACTGGTTGTCAATAATATCGCTATGGCAAAGGAGGTTGTTAGTAAGCTTACAAATCAGTATAGGCATCTTATCCATGCTTGTGATACTGAGGTATGCACTTACATCAAATCAAATTCTTTCTGCTATTTTCTTTTAACATATAATTGCTCAGACAATAGAGAGGCATGCTGGTGTAGGCATTAACATAAAAAGTTAGATAAGTAGCTCTTTGAGGATTTAATGGAAGCAAACTAAGGCCAAATTGCACAATCAGATTTAGAATTCACTTAAGATGAAAATACATGAATATTGAGCTGTTCACAGTGCAAAAATTTTCATGTGAGCAGTAATTTAGCTTAAGTTTATTTTTTGAAGTTGATTGTGCAGTGAATTAAGGTTTAAAAAAGGACAATTTCTAGGGTTTGAAAGCTGGAAATCAGGCGGGTTTAAAACTGTTCAAATTGTTTTCAAAAATTAAAGAAATTATTAAACCAAATTCTAAACTCAAAATATAGAATATTACTCAGGCTTCATATTGAAGTTACTGTCAGCAACAAGATGCTATAGTTGCGTCAAAGCTCAAAATTCCCGAAGAGGTAAAAGTTTCTAAAACTTTTGTAAAACTAATCTTCATTCCAGAGCATAACACTAGACACATGTTTAATGTGAAAGGGATATTACCTAGTCATGCAGAGATACATGTTGCAAGCTTAATTTTAAGATTTGTTTGGTTATATTTGGTTTGTTTAAAATTATTTTTTCTTTGTTTTTTAGCTTTCAGTTTTACATGTTTGTAATGGTCCTAGGTGGCCCTGCTATGAATGTCAAGCTTAATCATAGTATACCATGATATTTAAAGCTCATCATTTCCTAACTCTCGTAAATTCTGCATCACATACATTAATACTACAACCTCATTTTCTATGTACATGAATGTTAAAGGATATGCATGTCTCTGAGTTAATTGGAACTCCTATGTGTGCATAATTTAAGTTTCTGATAAAGTATCTGTATAGGTTGCCAAAATTGATGTGAAAGAGGAAACACCCATTGACCATGGAGAGATAACATGTGTCAGTATTTATTGTGGACCAGAGGCAGATTTTGGACACGGGAAATCTTGTATCTGGGTAGATGTTCTTGATGGTGGAGGCAGGGATCTTTTGAATGAATTTGCTCTGTTTTTTGAAGACCCAGACATAAAAAAGGTAAATTTTGTCAGTTTTAATTTGTTGCTGCTCACTTGATCTGCAGATCCTTAAACATTGCTTGATGGTCATTTAGATAATTGATGTAATATCAGCATATTGGGAGGTTGCTGATGTGAATAAGCTTGCTGTTTTAATTATTTTACACCTTTATATATATTTGGCCAGGGAAAATATTTGGACTCCGACATTGTTTCCCCCCCTTGGAAGAGGCTTGTGCTTTTAGCTAAGCCTAAGATCAAATCTTATTTGCCTTAATACTGGGATTTAGCGAGAGGCATCAAACTCTTTCTTTTTACTTGTAAAGCAATGATCTTTTTTTTTTTATTATGTTAAATAGCCCAGCCATGTCTTTAAGTGGAGAATTCAACTGCTCATGCATGCTGTTTTAATAGGCTGCATGCACAGTCCACAAATACAATTTGAACCAACGTTGAAGTTGCTTATCCTTTCTGCAGGTGTGGCACAACTACAGCTTTGATAACCATGTCATCGAGAACTACGGGTTTTCTGTTTCTGGTTTTCATGCTGATACAATGCACATGGCACGATTATGGGATTCATCAAGAAGATTAAAGGGTGGGTATTCTCTTGAAGCTCTTACAGGTGATCAAAAGGTCATGCGTGGGGCAGGATCATGCTATAAAGAATTGATTGGTAAAGTGTCAATGAAAACCATCTTTGGCAAGAAAAAGTTGAAAAAAGATGGATCTGAAGGCAAAATGACCATCATTGCCCCTGTTGAAGAGTTACAAAGAGAAGAGCGAGAACCATGGATTTGTTATTCTGCTTTAGATGCAATAAGCACTTTGCAGCTTTATAAGAGCATGGAAAGCCAACTATCTAAAATGCCTTGGAATATGGATGGAAAACGAGTTTTTCAAAAATCTATGTTTGACTTCTACCAGGAATACTGGCAACCATTTGGGGAGATTCTAGTTAGAATGGAAACCGAGGGCATGCTGGTTGACCGGGCATATCTTGCTGAGATGGAGAAGGTTGCCAAAGCAGAACAGGAGGATGCTGTTAACAGATTTCGTAATTGGGCTTGTAAGTATTGCCCTGATGCCAAGTACATGAATGTGGGAAGCGATACACAACTGCGCCAATTACTTTTTGGTGGTGTTCAGAACAGGTAGATCTTAAACTTCTATCCTTTATTTAAAAATATTGAAATATTTGTGTCATAAATCAGTTTTTTTGTTGACTGCACTTTCTAAGTATAAATTTGAAGCCTGTCCTGGGAAGGGAACACATTCCTCTTGAAAGTTAATTTTCATTGGAGTTGAACAACAGTATTTGTACCATGGGATTCCTAAATTCAGAAACTATTTGGGTCAAGTTTTCTTGCATTAAAAAGCCACTGCATAAAATGCAGTGACAATGTGCACTAGTTAGTACTGATATTGAACTAAACCAAGCTAGGGTGGATGTAAAAAACACCTCATTTATTTTAATTACTCTCATTTCAGCAAGAATCCTCTCCAAACTCTTCCGGAAGTTAAAACATTCAAAGTTCCAAATGTTGATAAAGTGATTGAAGAAGGCAAGAAGACTCCCACAAAATATCGCAACATTCAGTTATGTAGCATTGGAGTTGATCTGCCTATTGAGACATATACCGCAAGTGGTTGGCCTTCAGTCAGTGGAGTTGCTTTGAAGACCTTGGCTGGGATGATTTCTGATGGTGTCAGCGATGCTGCTGGCTTGCAGCTAGACGATGCTGTCTTGGATGATTCTGAGACAATGAAAGATGAAGATTTGAATTCTGAAGGCTCCTATGTTGCTGAGAATAAAGTGGAATCTGAGCATGTAGCAGGGTTGCGTAGGTTTCAAACACTAGAAAAAAGGATTGAGGCTTGTCATGCTATTGCTTCTTTATGTGAAGTTTGCTCTATTGATTCTTTGATATCCAACTTCATCCTCCCCCTGCAGGTAAATTTTTCTGCCATTTTATGTGCTGTTCCTTTTGATCATTGTGCTTGTATGTGGACTCTGTGCCTGATTAGATGCATTTATTCTATGCTGTGGTATTGTGGTTGCCTCACTGTATTGGGTCCATATCAGTCTAAGATTTCTGTGTGCAATGGATATTTAGTTCGAGATCTTTTATAAAAGCTGGAAAAAAGGGGACTCGCCTAGGGTTCAAGGAATCGCTCCTTTAATGAAAGCATCTCTCTGGCAACATATTGAGCTAAAAGACTGAACTTTAGTCATAGTAAATCTCATGCTGAAATTGAAAGACTATAAGCATATTTATAGGCTTTGGGTTACTCCTATTAATGGGACCTGAATTCCTAAAATATAAATTTATATAAGTCCACTTCTTTCAAGGACTAACAAAAGCATCAACATAAGAAGAGTCTACCCCCTGCTAGTGAAATTGTCAACAATCAGTAAATAATGATTTCCCCTAAACTCTGCTAACTAGAAAGCAACCTCAGCAGATCTTGCAAACAGCCTGGAAAACTCAAACCAGCTCTAAGAGGAATTATCAAAGTTTTTATCTTGCAGAATTAAAGCTTGGGGCTTGAATATTTGTCTTCCTTTTGTTTCGTTGCTTAAAAATATTCACCCAAAGTCAAAGTTAAATGCTCGGGTGTATCTAGTTGTCTACCTAACCCACTGCTCTGTGATTCAAACAAAATAATGGAAATGACAAAAAATGGAACTCCAAGATCCATTCCTGGTTCCTCCTTGAGCTCCCAACCCCAACTATAACAATAATAATAATAAATGTTTTTTATCTTCCAATGTTATTGAAAGCATTTCGATTTCAGTGCTTTCTCAGTTTAAGCAAGTTTGCTATCCATGCATTTGTTTTCCACCTCTAAATCTTCAGGGTAGTTCGTACTGATACTGGTGTCTTTCTACCACAGAGCAGCAATATATCAGGCAAGGATGGGCGTGTTCACTGTTCTCTGAATATCAACACTGAAACCGGGCGCTTATCAGCTAGGAGACCAAATTTGCAGGTCTTTCACCTCATATTTTAACATCTTGGAATGAGCTGAATTAATGACTTCAATGTTTCATTAAAGATGCCCAGGTGCTTTAGTTGAAAATTTTTGTAATTTTTATGTGCTGAATGGAATATGATATATATTTCCAGTGAAATGTGTTTGCTGCTTCTATCAAATTTCTGTGTTTTGGCTGCTTCAGCAAATCATAATCACTGTGAAACCATACTTGCATGTTGAAACGTCTATGTATTACATCCATTATTTCATTTGCAACTGCAAGGGCTTTGATTTTTCTTTCTTGCAGGTATCAATTACCAAGGCATTTTGTAGGATAGTCAGTCAGGATGGTGTTAGAATGCACCATGATTGAGTTTTCATGGCGGTTTATCAGTTGATTTTATGAAATTTTAATACAAGAAAAGAAACTTGAATATTGTTTTCTTTCTGGATGCAGTAGAGGTTAAAGAGTGCTAATATCTTGTCTTCTATAAATCAGAATCAGCCTGCTTTGGAGAAAGACCGGTACAAGATCCGTCAGGCATTTATAGCAGCACCTGGAAATTCACTTATTGTTGCTGATTATGGGCAAGTAAGCGTTTGAGTTTATATGCATAAATAAATCAGTGTGAGTGAAAGATAATTGAAATATGCATTTGTATCGTAGCTGGAACTTAGGATTCTTGCACATCTTGCCAACTGTAAGAGCATGTTGGATGCCTTTAAAGCTGGTGGAGATTTCCATTCAAGGACAGCTATGAACATGTATCCGCATATCCATGAGGCCATTGAGAAAAAGCAAGTGCTTCTTGAGTGGTATCCTCAACCTGGTGAAGACAAACCCCCCGTTCCATTGCTGAAGGTCAATTGTTCATTACTCTTCTGATTTGTTAGTGAATGTATTTCGCAAGTGTAGTCAAATCATTTATTTTATTTTATTTGCATTTTTCTGATTTTAAAGATTTGGCAATGTTTCTCCTTTTGTTTGGGAGTTACGTTATGATCAAGAAGTAGAATTATAGAATTCAGTTTACATAGTGTTACTGAATGAAACTTATTTTTCAGGATGTCTTTGCTTCTGAAAGAAGAAAAGCTAAAATGCTTAACTTTTCTATTGCTTATGGAAAGACTCCTGTGGGGCTTTCCAGGGATTGGAAGGTAACTTTACTGGATAAACCTAAAATAATTGGTGATTCGTCCTTATTTGAATCAAATCATGTTGATCCACAGGTGTGGTCTCTATCATCTTTGTTTCCAGGTTTCTGTGGCAGAAGCAAAGGAAACTGTCAATCTCTGGTATAAAGAAAGAAAAGAAGTGCTTAAATGGCAACGAGCTCGTAAGAAAGAAGCCAGAGAATATGGACGTGTTTTCACGTTGCTGGGACGGGCTCGTGTCTTTCCTTTATTGACGGATTCTAATTCTTCTATAAGAGGTCATGTTGAGCGGGCTGCTATCAATACCCCAGTGCAGGTTCTTCTCCCATTCTTTCCTTTTCACTTAATTTTCCCTTTCCTGCTCTCTTTTTCTCTCTTATCTCATTTGAGTGGCTGCTACAGGGTAGTGCTGCTGATGTTGCTATGTGTGCTATGCTAGAAATATCAAAGAACACTTGTCTAAAGGAACTTGGATGGAAGCTGCTTTTACAGGTACGTATTTTTTTGTCGTTAAAATTTGATCTTTGCCTCTGATGATTCTGCATTGGCATGAGATTGCAAGCTGCGTTCACTCGTATCTATTGGAACCAAGTTGCTGTTGTTGTTGTCTTTAGAATCCTTCTTCCATTGATTTTGCATGCCACATAACAGGATGCCATGCAACTTGTTAAATGACTGGTTTTTCAATAATGCTACTCTTGCACATATTAGTCTCCAGGAATGCATAAATTACATGCGAGTAATTTCAAGTCTTCCAAGAAAAGTTCATAATGATGACACATCAGCTACTGTCTCTCGACAATTGTTTGAACAAACATAATCTAAACACAGGTTCATGATGAAGTGATCCTGGAAGGACCAACTGAGTCTGCTGAGGTTGCCAGGGCAATAGTTGTTGAGTGCATGTCCAAACCCTTTGGTGGCAAGAATTTTCTTAATGTGGACCTGGTTGTTGATTCAAAGTGTGCTCAAAACTGGTATGCCGCTAAATAGGTACATGGCTCCATTGCCACAATAGGATGTCAACATGGGTTGAAAACTCATTTGAGATTTTTCCTGCCTTGAGAATGGAGTTCTATTCCCGCACCGTCCTATGTTGAGGCAATCCCAACCCTGGAGACCATTTTGCTTCAGGAGCCATTCTCAATATAGCAACATTGACATCAAATTGTTGCACTTGATGATGTAGCACTGTTTTGGCCATGAACAGGGAAGGGAGTTTGCTGCCCTGCTTTGATGTTCTTCCAATCTCCTATCCATGGTGAGGACATGTACGGACCCCCCTGCATATTGATGTTATTTTATGCAACTGTTTCCTGTAAATTTAGGGTGAGTTTGGGAGCTGGCGCCATGCAATTGTATCAAGAAGCATGTAAAAGAAATTGTTCCTTATTTTTTGCAATAGAGTTTTGCTAGTTTTCAGTAGTTATTGTGGCCTGTAACTCCTATGCGTCGCATTGTAAGAGCAAAGCAATTCCAGTGTCTAACTCGAGTAAATCCATGTGATCAATATATTTTGTTTGAACAACGTTGTCTTTTAATTTACATTTAAATTCCAAAATTTCAGGACGTATAACACACGCCACAATCAATCTATTTATAAAATATAGAATCCGATTGTAAAATAGGGGCTTCAATTAGTGATTACTTCTCAAACTGTTGTATTTCAATTCCCCAGGCAGATGCCAGCTGCAATAAAAGTTGGTCATGTGCTGCACCTTCCCAGTCCTCTGGGGGCTCCATTGAGGTAGAAGCTTCATGCAAATTCAACAAAATATCTTTCTTCAGTTCCATGGGAATGCCAAAAACTTGGGATCCATTTTCTAAAACTACTTCTGCCAGCTGAACAAGCAAATTCAAACCGTTAGTATGAGAAATGAGATAAATATAAGATCTCATTTACACAGCTAGTCGTTGGGGCAGGGGGGGTAAAGGTCATTAGGGGATTACAATAACTTGAAATATTCAGTGGAGAAAACCCGTACCTGCTGAATCCAAGACAAACATATGTCAAGCAAGTTCGGCTCCATTAGAAACTGTACAGTAGCATTCAAGACTTCGCATGCAGTCTCATTGGAAAGTTGGTCAACCACAGGACCTGATCTGTCCATAAGCTTCACAAGCAAGAGATCATCCCCTGTGGATACAACCTCAGCATAAGCTGTATCCATGTCACCCTTTTTAAGGGCATCCATTGCATTACTCCAAGATGTCCAGATAGGGTCCCTTTCTTGCCCAACATTATCATCTCCCATAGCTTCTGCAGGGATGGTCACTCTTGTTGTCCGAGCTAACCCAATGTCCTCCCCAGCCACCCGAATGGCTTCTAAGGTAGCTTCATCCTTTGAGGCTTGCCAGACACATCTAGCAGAAGGTCCCTCACCATGCCTAACAGGTCCAACCCCTTTATCCCAAGCTCTCCTGCCGCCTACCTGATCACTTTCATGTTCAGATTTTGGTGATCTAACATCCAAAGAACCACTGCCTGGAGCTCTCCTTGAGACAGCCTGTCCATTCCTGGAAGCTCCATATGTGGGAAAATCCCAAGCATCGGATATGTCTGATCTCCGATGAGCGCCCCCCCTTCCCCTCATGCCTGAAGCTGTAACATCCGATTGCGAAAATCTTTCCCCAAGAGGAGCCCGTCCATTGTACTTTGTACTAGAGTAGTCAGAGAAGCCATTATACTTCCCTAAAGGTCTATTAGAAGATCCCTCAAAACCCATAGCAAAGTTATCGCCTCTGCGGCCTGATGATATTGTCAAATCATGTGCCAGGTCTTCAACAACTCTCTCAAGACCCCTAACTCTGTTTTCCAGCGTTACCATGCTGTTGTGAGACCCACCCATAAAATCCTACAATATAAAGCATCTCAATAGCAAAATAAAGGCATGCATAATAACAATTTCCTTATGTAAAATTATACGCAGACCTGCAGCATGTTCATGAGATGAGCCTGTCGTCTCTCCAGCTGTAATAACTGTCTCTGGATGGCCAGCCAATTTCCTTTGTTATTTATGAAGGATCCCTCAGATTGACCATCAGATTTGGAGAAACCTGCGCGACTGCCAGAAGACTCCCTATGGTTTATGTCGATCCTCTCATCATCAAATGTTTTGGTTCTTAAATCTTTTCCTGTAATTCCTCTTTCTATATTACGGAATTTGTTGTTGAAAGCTCCATGAACATCATCTGATTGGCAGTTTGGCCTCCCCCTTGATTCTGAATCATTTGGTTCTGATACTTCCTCATTGTTCAAATTGGAAGCGTTGAGACATCTGCGAGGAACAACTACTTCTACTGGCAAATCACCAGAACCCCTTTTTTCAAGTTTCTGGAAGAATTCTAGGTTTAGATCTTTATCTGTTAAAGCATGAGTTTTCTTCTTCAATATTAGAACTGCTTTGTCAGGAATGCCTCCGCCTTTGCTTTTTGATGCTGAGTCTTTGGTCGGGGAAGTACCATTGGATGCATCCTTTGCCGATGAGTCCTTTCTTCGGTCATTAGGATTTAGATTCTTATCTGACAACTCAGCTTGTTCATTACGCTCACCATCTAAACATTAATTATAAGGAAAAAGGTGAAGAAGGAAGGATTAGATAATTGAAAGTTCATTAACAGAGAAAAATATTGCATGGATACCCACCCAGAGATGAACTTTTCTGGTCATCAGGAACACCTTCTCCTTTACCAGCAATTTTCTTCCATAATTGCAATGCCTCTGTCATGCTATCTCTGACAGGTTTTATCTGTTATGCCAATAAATGGTAATGAATGGGTGGTAATGCAAAAGGCAGCAACAGGTAACTTGAACCTATTTTCCATATCCTTAAGTTCAAAATTAGAAACGAGATAATCCTTAAAACTACAGAATTTAACAGGCACCTCTAAAGACTACAGCATATCTACCATATAAGAATCACAAGAATAATATATTTTTGTCAATTGGCAGCTTGTAGAACAGTTGAGAAAAGCTAGGCAGTTTAAAATGCCTTCTTTTCCTTCCATGGATTCATCATGTCATCCCAGATAATGCACAACAGATTTGATTGGTTATAGCTGAACGTTCTTCTCTATCACAATAATTCAATATTTTTTTGTTGGAAGGGGATTCAAAAAAAGAGTAAACAAGAAGGGCCCATCTTCAACAAATCAGGAGGAGCCCTTGGATACTTGAAAAGGATAAAATATTATACCTATTATTAAGCAGCTTAATTTTTTTCCAAATCAACCTTACTTCAACAGAATAGAAACTGAGTATTTTATATCCCAAGAAACAAAATTTTGGAGTAGCTTTATTTTTTTATATCTTTTAATAGTAGCAGCATTTGTTTCACAAGGTGATAAATGACACGCATGCTAAATTTAAAGCTTTAACAAGGTTATAAGAAGTAAATAAAATGCATGCATCACACATCCAACACGAATTCAACAATACAATCATAGAAACCAAGGGAAGCTCACTGATCTTGAAAATGATTGAAATGAGATAATCAAGAGTTGGCATAAATGCAGTGAATAAAAAAATAAAAAACCTGTAAAGAATCATCATGTAGAGAGAGAAAAAAAGGTTTGAAGAAGGTACCTTATCAAATCGACAAGCTTCAAGCATTGTCAGTGTAGAATTAGCAACTCCATCAGCAATCAAGCAGCTTGAATGCAATGCTATAGCACTTAAAGCATCAGCTGCAGCTTTACGAGTTACCCAATCTGTACTCCCAAGGCAGTCATGAATGTTTTGTAACAATGGTTCCAAACCTTGCGGTGCAATTGCTCCCACCTGTAAAAAAACTTCAATAAAACTCCTGCGTTTTGCCTCTTTGCTACTAGAATTTACAAATATCCAATTTGAGTTACTAATTAATAATCATGGGACAATTACATTTACTTCAACAAACACTATAGTAAGCTAGTTTAGTGAAATGAGAGAAGCTTTAAACTGCCTAGAAAATATTGAATTGAAATAATCAGGAAACAAAGAAAGCTATAATTATCAAGAAAACTATTTGGAAATCATAGAAGTTTGGAATTTGTTCTCTCTCAAGAGTTACAATTTGGAGGGGTCAGCAAATTATGAATCTAAATCAAATCATGAAAAGTAACAAATGTTAAGCCACACTCTAAATTCTCATATCCTTTCAATTCTTTCAACTAATCATCAACATTATCACCAAAAGAAAACATTGTACATTTCAAAAACATTAGATAACTGGACCCAAACCTGTGACAAACTTTTCACAACTCCCATAAGCTCAGCCTTGGCCAAGAAATTCTTACAACTCAACAACCTACAAATCCTAGGACACAGCTTCTGAAATTCCCCAACTAGTATGCTATCAAGTTGAGCACATTCAACCATCTTCACTATACACATAACTGCACCCAATTGCACACCTTTGTTTGGTGCCCGCATTGCATCAAACAATGGCTCAGTGAACAACCCCACTCTATCCTTCAAATATAACCCTGACAAAACCCCAATGGAATCACAACAAGCAGTTCTAACACTTGAATCTGAATCTCTCAACCTTTTGACAATGTGGGAAATGATTTTGGTTAAACGAGGTAATTTCAAATCATGATGACATTGGCAGTAAAGAGAGAGTAATTGGAGAGATACCCTTTTAATAATGGGTTTATTGGTGGGGTCAGAAGAGGATTGATAGAGGGAGTTAAGAAGCACAGGGACTGCATAAGGGGGTAGGGATTGGGTAATGGAATGGAGATCTTCCAAAGCAACCTGATGGGTGTCATGGTCAGCAAGTTTACAAAGAGAGAGTAAGATTTGTTGCTTGAGTGCAATATTTTCTAATTGCTTGGAAAAAGAAAATGATGTAGAGGAGGATGAGGCAGGGTATTTGAAAGCTTGCATGGTTTGCAGAGAAATGGGTGGTATTTTAAAAGAGGAAAGAGAGTCAGAGCCAGAGAGAGAGAGAGAGAGAGAGAGATTTCAGTTCGGAATGGAATTGTAGAGAGAGAGAGATTGTGGAAAACCTATGCCAACGTTCCAAATTTTCTATCCACAATTTATAAATTATTAAATGATGCCTGAAACCTTCACAAGTAAGCTATAAAATTCAACCTTTTCTTCTCTTTCCTCACAACTTTTAGCTATTCAAGCAAGTCACAAATTTAGACTATCTAATTCAAGCATCTTGACAAGTTTTTGGCTTCCTTCTTCCATGAACAAGTGGTGGTGCTTATCTTTTGACAACTTTTAGTTTACAGATCAGAGGGGGGGAAATAAAAAATATTCAGCTGCTATTTATGCCTTCTAAACAATTCCTTCTCTTTCAACTCCTTTTAAGCCTTAACCACAATTATAAAAACCCATATAAATCACACAAGAAACCAACCACATTATCAAACTTGGCAACGCATATCCTGCAAATCATCATTCACCATAATCGCCACAGAGCTTAAATTCAATCACGCATAATCAGAATAATCCATTGTTCATTCTCTTTCCTAACAAAAGATAATCGAAACACATCAGTACGAAATCATAAAACAAAGCCGCAAATAGATTTCATTTCATCCACAACTTCTCATAAACCAAACAGACCCACATAATT
This sequence comes from Salix caprea, assembly GCA_964035475.1. NCBI lineage: Eukaryota > Viridiplantae > Streptophyta > Magnoliopsida > Malpighiales > Salicaceae > Salix > Salix caprea. The sequence goes on from OZ037743.1 coordinate 3,155,300, forward strand.
AACAATACACGCACCAACCAGATTATAATAAAAAGCAAAACAATTTACACACATTGCCAAAATGAATAATAAAATCAAACAACCACATTTAACAAACCTGTGACAAACTCGTTACTACCCCCAACAAAGCCGCTTTCGCCTGGAAACTTTGTCCATTCAGCAACTTGCAAATCCTTGGACACAGCTTATGAAATGCCCCAATGGGAACATTACCACCACTAGCATCCCCTTCTGCAGCAGCACACTCTACCATTTTCGCCATACACATTGCAGCTCCAGATTGCACAACTTTATTTTGCTCTCCCATTGCTTCAAACAAAGGTCTAACAAACAACCCCACCATAGGTGCCGCACAATTACCATCCCCGCCGCCGCCACCTCCCCCTCCTTCTCCACCACCACCATTACCCTTCAAATACAGCCCTGATAAAACCCCAATAGCATCCCTACAAGCATCTCTAACGCTAGAATCTGAATCTTTAAGCCTTTTAACAACGCAAGAAATTATTTTTGCCAAATGGGGTAATGTTAAATCTCTATGAGATTGGCAAGCAAGTGAAAGAAGATGTAAAGATTCTTTCTTCACAGAGGGTTTTGAGTTGGAGGTTTCAGAAAGTGAGTCATAGTGAGAGTTTAGTAGCACTGGCAACGCTTCAGGAGAGATTGTTTGTGTTATTGTGTGAAGTTCTTCAAGGGCGATCTGGTGAGTGTCACGGTCTGCAAGTTTAGAGAGAGAAGTTATGATTCTTTGCTTGAGTTCAACCATGGCTAAATGAGTTGACAAAGAAGAGGATCTTGATGTAGGTGGGTTTAGGTTTTGGGGTTTTGGTGGTTTAGCTGATTTGGGCACTTGTGAACTCATTGTGAATGGAATTTTTTTAAGGAAATGCAAAATGGGTTTTGAAGGAAATGGAGGTTTTTAGAAGGACAAAAAAAGGAAAAGATTCTAGCTTTATAGAGAGAGGGGCTAGTGCAGTTGAGTAGAGGAGAAAGCTGTGATTTATAGAGAGAGAGAGGGAGAGGGTGAGAACTAAGGCAAGGAAGAGAGGTCTGGAGATAGCATTTGTTGGGGAGAGGACATATGAATTGTTGAAGAGAAAACCAGAAAAAAGGTAATATCTTTGTGAGGCGTGTGAGTGAGGGAAAAACAAAAGGGGGGTTCTTGTTTGAAAATCAAATAAGAGTTCAAATTGCTAATTGCAGATTAGAAATTAAATTGGATCACAGTAAACACCATTGAGATGGGAAACTAGGAGGAGCCTTTCTTTTTGGGGTCATCATGGTGGGGTAACACAATGGTTTGAAGTTTGGATTAGATGATTTGACCCTTGATTTACACTACTAATTAAGAAGTCAACATCTTGATGGGACCCATTTGCAAGTTCTTTATTGGAACTTGATTCAAATTTGCATGGAAGAGAGATCGTAAGAAAAAACATTTTCTTCTTAGTTATTTATATATATCAAACTAATTTGGAAATACTAAATATATAATTTTAAAAATAAATTATTATTTTTAAAATACTTTTACAACATAAATAAACATGCTTAGATTTTTTAATAATAAATTACCTGTAGAGTTGATGAGATGTGGAGTCCACGTTTTTGGATTGAAGAAGATGTGACTTGCAATATCAATGTCGTTGGAATAGGAAACACCAACTATAGGTTGGTTATTGCGATTTTAAATAAAATATTATCTAATCAAGTCATGTTTTTTTATGATTTTGTTTTTAGGTGAGTAGTTGTTAGGGTTAGACTTTGTTTGTTAATGTTTTTGAACTCATTCTTCAAAATATTTTTTAATTATTTTTGAAAATATGTTTCAAGTGTTTTGTTTTTAATTTTGATATATTGATGTTAAATTTTTTTTTATAAAAAAAATGGTTATATATTTTCAAATAAAAATACACTTAGAATTAATTGTATCTTTCATTATAAATATTATGATTAATGTTGAAGGGAAAGAGATACCAAAGGGGCATGGTGTTGTGGTAAAAGCTTGAGATCTGCTTTGCAGGTTTCGAGTCGAGTCAGGACGTTTTTATCTTGTAAGAGCCTAAGACAACTTGAGTCTTACTCGTTTAACTTGGATCCACAAAAAGTATCTAAAAAATAGGGTTTTTTCAAATAAAAAAAAGTTCAAGGAAAAGAGTAAAAAAGCTTAATTCAACTTGAGATAAGATTAATTTAACCATCACAAGGATAGAAATTTAACGATAAATTCAATAATTAATTACAAAATGAGTTGGAAATCCTTTGATCTATAATTGTGTCTTGTCATTAAAATCTTCTTTGTATTTTAGCTCAATAAAATGGATTTAAAAGGCTCTTGATGTGGGAGTCTTTGCATTGAGCAGGGACTTAGGTACCTTGGAGTCCATGCTTTCTTGAAAATTTCACACGTTTTTCTTTTAACAAATTTAGTTTTACAAGGAAAATGATCGGGTAGTAAAAGGTTTCTGTCTTGCAGGTTTTAGTTCAACTCAGTACATTCTTATCTTTTAAAAGACTAGGGTATTTGAAAATTTTCTCGTTTATCTCGTATCTGTAAAAAATATCTAAAGGAAAGTGAGGTTTTATCGAATTCAAAAAAAATAATTTTACAAGTATTGACAGCATAATCTTTGCATTTCTTATAAAGATTATTGTATCGTTGCTAGCATAAGGGGTTGTTTGGCATTGCGATCGGAAAAGTGCTTATGAAAAAATTTAAAAATTGTTTATTTTATTTTTTTACTTTAAATTAAAAAAATATATATTTTTAGATTATTTTGATGTGCTGATGTCAAAAATGATTTTTAAAAATTAAAATAAAAACATCATTTTGATACATTTCTAAACGAAAAACACTTTCAAAAGCAACCGCAATCGCACTCCCAACAGACACTAAATATTGAGGCCTGATCTTTGGAATCATTAGCAGATATTCGGGATTCATTGGCTGATATATAGGATCGTGATTCCTTCCTCATGTAAATATATACCTATTGTAATACAGAAATAATAGAATAGAACGGGTATTTTCTTCCCTTTTTACAACAAGGGACATAACGTGATAGTAAATAGTTTAAGATCTGTCTTGTAAGTTTTCAACTCAAATCAATGCGTGTTTACTTTTTAAGAGTCTCGGACAACCGGAATTTTATTCGCTTAACCAAAACCCACAAAGAATACCTAAAAAAAGGTGAGGTTTTCTTTAAACCAAAAAAAAAGTTTAGCAAACTTCTCTTTTCCTTTTACATATTTTTAAATTATTTTTTATTTAAATATATATTAAATTTTTTTTTTTATTTTGAACATTAGCACATTAAAATTATCAAAATATACAAAAAAAAAATTAATATTTTTTTCAAACTAAATACACTTTTAATACACGCTAAAAATACTTTCAATTGCAATGTTAATTAGGCCTTTCACACGAAATGATCAAGAATCAGTTCATGAAACAACTATATATATATAAGAAAATAAAAAATGAGCTCGATCTTCAATTGTGGTCTTGGACACACACAAAAATGTGGTTCAGAACAATATAAATATGATTTTATCCTTGTCAAAAAAAAAATCCTACAACTGGGGTAGAAATATTTTTTTCATGTGATACATGTCCCGTTACAAATTTGACTGGGAACAAAATGGCCCACAATGTTTTTTTATTACAAACTATTTTGCTCTCCAAATCACAAAAATGATAATCTTTGGATGAGGTGATCTTTGTTTTTTTTTAAAAAAAAAATTGAGTTTATAGTCATGTTTTTTGAAAAGAAAAAAAGTATAAATGCTTATAAATGGTGGCCTATGGTAGTTAGGAGGAGCGCCGGATAGGTGGTTGTTTTGTGTTGCTACTACTGTTGTTTGACACCAGCGTTAGAAGAAAAACTGACCCTGTCGGGGAGATGCTGGTGTTGGGGAGAAGTCGTCTGTGGCAAGAGAAAAGCTTGTGCTTGCTGGATGAGGGGTGTTGTAGGGGAGAGAGAGAGAGAGAGAGAGAGAGAGAACACTCCACAATGAAGGTTGTTGATGACAGCTCCACCGGTGCCGAGGAAGATGAAGGGTGCCTGGTGTAGTTTTTTTCATGTGATTCCTTTGTCTTCCTCCTGTGTTTCTTCCTTGTTTTTTCTACAAATTTTTCCGTCTGTTCTCATTTTTTCCATCATTGCCCGTTTGTTTTTTTCTGTATTTATAGGTAAAGGAGGTAACCATTATGTTCAACAATGGGTTACCTCCTACGTTTGCGTGCCTGTACCAGCACGCTTGCAGAGGCGTGCTATGCAGCGGGGTTGCAGTTTTCGGAGATGGTGTAAGTGCATTTTGAGTCCTCAATTTGTAATTATTTTAATTACACCCCCAATTGACTTTAAACTTTTAAATTTGTGCACTTGTATCCTTGTTAAAATTTTAACAACAGCTTTACCTTTGCACGCCTTTTTTTATTTTGGTCATTTATTTTGGATATATATAATTTTGCCTTAATTGACCATTAAACTCTCAATTTTCTTCAATTTTGCCACTAACTTCGAACAATTGGCATGGAAAAATTCAATTTGGTATCCAAAATTTCCAATCTTCTTAATTGAACTCAAATTAAGCTCAAGAACTTAATTTTTCATTGATTAAGCCCTTGATAAAATTAATTTGAACAATTTCAAGTATAATTAAGTCCTTGCACTTAATTAAATCCTTCAATTTGACCCTAAATTAATTTCTAACATAATTATACTTTAAATTGGCCCATGATTAAATCAAATTGGCCGATAAAAATTATAATTATGCATTTTGACTTAATTTTTATGCAGATTTATCCAATAATAAATTATTTTAGCCTTGAATCTGCATTTTCCTTCATTTTCTCACAAAAGATGTACGATCGGGCTCTTGAAAATATCTAAATTTTCCACCTTGTTTTGTCTACCGATGCTAGCCCCTTTTAATTTATTTTTGTTTTATTTTGGGTAAATTTGGTGGAATAACCCAGAAATGGGTTATGACAATTAGGATAGCCCCTAAGGGTGTTTTGGCAAATTCATTTTTTTAGTTTTTTTTTGAAAAACCTGATGGCGTGTGTGCCTAACACGCCGACAAATTTCTTTCATCCACGCCATACTGGCAATGCGTGAAGCGGCATGCGGTAGCTAAAAATATCCAACTGCCATCTTACTAGATGCGCCATCATGACCTCTTCACCATAAAGGTACGCATGTCCGTTCATGATGGTCGGAGAATTGCCGATATTCGATTGTTTTTTTCTTTTTCTCTCTTCTGAAACCAAAAATGCATACAAGTCCTCTTGTTTATGATTTGTACATTTCAGTCCTTGTTTTTTGAATTTTTCATTTCATCCTCATTTCTTCTATAGGAGTTTTGATTTGCTCCAATTTTGTCCTTTAATTGAAATTGATCATGTGTGTGTGTGTGTGTGTGTGTGTGTGTGTGTGTGTGTGTGTATACATATTATTTCAATCCTTATTTTTTAAAAATTTGGTTTGGTTTTAATTTCTTTATTTTTTCCGTTCTTCTGAAGTAGTTCCTATTTTTTGTTCATATTTATGTTTCTATACTCTTACTTTTGGTTTTTGATTTTTTATCATTTTATCTTTGATGAGGTTTTATTTTTTTCAATTTAGTCCTTCAATTTTAATTTTGTTGATGATCATTTTAAAATTGATATTTATTCTTTTTTCCCTTCAAATCTAATGATTTTTTATTCCAATAATATTTATTTTTGTTTTGTCATTTTTTTTATTTGTTGTTTCTATTTTATTAAAGTTTTTGGGTTTTTTTATTTTATTCTTCAGGATTATTTTTTGATTTGCATTGTTTATGAAATAATAATAATAATAATAATAATAATAATAATAATAATAATAATAATAATAATAATAATAATTTTAGTGATTGTTTTTTTATTATTTTCTTGCTTGCTCTTTTGTTAAAGTTTTTAGGTTTTTTGTTTTATTTTTCAGGATAATTTAATAATTTTTATTGTTTAGTTAATAATAGTAATAATAATTTTAGTTGTTATAATCATGATAATAAACACTATTATCATGAAAATAATAATAATCACTATTATAATATCATAAGCATGACAACCATTACAATGAACTATTATTGATAATAATCATTATTATTATACCATAAGCATGGCAACTATTATTTTAGTTGTTATACACTAATGATAATGATGATGATGATAATAAGTTATTGTAATGGTTGTTGTGCTTATGATATTAATAATTATGATGTGATGATAATAATAGTAACAATAACTCATAAAATAATATTAATAATAAAAATAAAAACAATAATAATAATGATAATGATACTAATGATAATTTTAACGATATTAATAACGATAACAACAATAATAATCATAATAGTTATTGTGATAATGATGACAACAATAATGATGGTGACAACGATAGTAATGTCAATAATAATTAGAATATTAATTATTTATAGTAATGATAATAGTGATAGCTATAATGATTGTGACAATTTAACAATCATAATGATAACAGCGAGAATAAAAATTGAAATATTCATCATTTAATATTGTATTTATTAAGAATTGAGTTTTGCAACTTCTTTATGTAAAGTATTTCAGATTTAATATCCCGAATTAATGGTTTGGAAAACTTTTGTGACTAAATGTTATCTTTTATTTTTTTGTCTTATTTTAAAAATTGTATTGCTTAACATTCATGTTTTTTTTTTAAAAATGATTTTTCATTTAAACCAATTAAATAAATAAATTCATATCAATTTAAAATTTATATATTTTATTAGAAACTCGTGCTTTATAAAATTCTGTCCAAATTTATTATTTTTCTTAAATTTATAGTATGATGGAAAAATGCTCTCACTCTTATTTTTTTTAGATTTAAAAAAATATTATTTTAACTGTGATGAAGTGCAAGAGTATTTTCTATAATTACATCTTATCAGCAATCACCATAATCTTCATAATTTAGCTTAATAAAAGGGCCCACCACTACCACATCTATTCCATTGAAGAATTTGGGTTGAATCATAGAGTGAATTCTTTCAATTTTGCTTTTATATATATATATATATAACCACAAATAAGAAAATATTTAAATACTTTTATTTTCTATATTAGACTCCAATTATAATTATGTTTCAAATATTAATTTTATAAAAATTAAAATAATTGTTTTTTCATTCATGCAAACATGTTTTTTTTTTATTTACATATAAAAATTTATCTCAGATATGTTTTTATCAAATATATAATTTTAAAACCATAGCTAAAAATATATTTTTTAAGCACTAATAGCTTTAAAATAAATGCCTCTTTTGTCATTTTTTTTTTAAAACTATATCATTTTCATCTATTTAATAAATAAATTCTTCATAACATCAACTTTAAGATTTAAACTTATTAAATAGTTTTTTTCTTAGCAAAACTCCTTGTGACCAAACCCAAATCTTTCAAGTCTCTTTCGTCACCAATAAATTGAGAAGCATGGCTGCCTCTGCACCTCAGAACTGTTTAAAAGTATGATTACAGTTATTTTTTAAAATAATTTTTATTTAAAAATATATTAAAAAAATATTTTTTAAAAAAATATTTTAAATATAATTACAAAAAAATAATCTAAAATCACTAGATGTTTTTTATTAGAATAAAAAGAAATTAAATATTTTCAAAAATCAATTTTTGAATGCGTTCCAAACACCAAAAGGGCCAAAAGTAGCTCTATCCTTTTCTTATGCGTTGGACCTCCAGGATGGGCTTATATTTTGGGCTGCACTTATTAGTCTGGCAAATTCCCAAAGGGCCCAGCATTGCAAGAGGATTCGAGGGACTGTTCATGATGTGTGTGCTTACTGTTCATATTTCTGGTGCGATTTCTCTTATAATTTTTAATTTGATACTCGACATCACGAAAAATTCTTTTTGGAGTTTGCTAGTGAAACTGTGAAAGTGGACGAAATGACTTCAATGAGAAATACGAACAAACTAATCATACCATTTTTAGTAAGCAGAACACAATTACACTCTTCTGGTCCAAGAAAATTGAGGTTTCTCTTTTCTTTTTAGTATATGAAAGTCTTTTGTTTCGGTTCCATGACAAAGATGTGGTAGCTAGCAATTGATAAGCTACGCCAACGGTCACAACTGTCACTGTTTGGTGTTCACCGCAAGATTCAGAATTCACTGCGACATGATTGCTTGCTGTGCTTTTCGACCAGTAATCGACATAAACGCAGAAAAAGTCACAAAAAAACACCTCGTAAAAAGCTAGATTTCACAACAAAAGTTAAGGCTTTAGATTAGATATGTTATGTTCTTTGAAGGGGACACCATCCCACGTGCTGATTATTAAACAAGCAAGCACTTTAGTGCAAGGATCTCAGTTTCACACGCACGCACACAAAAAAAAAGAGTTCTCATTTCTGGGTCTTGTTTCATTTTCTATGTTGAGGTCAGATTCTTGATTTCTGTTGTCATCTTCGAATTTGGCTTGGCTCAAAAAAACTTAGTCTCACGGGCTTGCTTTTGATCTAGGGTATGGTCATCTTTTTATCTCTTTCTTTTATGACATTGCATTTGATTGTGTGTGGTCTGATTAAAGGTTGTTGGGGTTCTTCTGATTATTTATTTGATGTTAGAAAAACGAGGAGTTTATGGCCTTCTTTTATGTCCAATTATTAGTTGTTGGTGTGTATCTGATGTTTTTAGTGCGGTTGATGAGTCTCTGGTATCTTTTAGGTCAACTTAATGATATTAATGGCTTCTGAAACCTGGATAAATCTATCTGTCTATCTGGTGTTTTCTAATTGTAATCGATAGCTATGATTCCAATGCTCGTAGAGTACAAAGATGGGTGTATCTGGAACTTAGGGCATCATTTTGGGGTTCATTTTGCTTGGTGCATTTTATATACAAGTGTGGATTCAAGATCTATTGTTTTGAACCCTGCAATTTCTGGAACCTAATTGATGTTAATAGGAACTCTGATGAGCTTTTTACTGTTGTCACAAGTTGATGGGTCTGTACTCAATTTTTTTACCAAGCTCATGTTTGCTGAATGTTTTTGCTTGGAATCAGTTGCTAGAGATTACACCGCTCTTTTTCTTAGGATCCAAATAAACCCTTTCCCTTTCTTCCTTGCAGTTCTTCAGGGAAGATGTTCACTAATCTGTGTTAATCCTATGTTTTTTACACATGTTTTGATATTTCTTTTTAAAAAAACACACTTCATTTTCAATTTGGGATGCTACCATTCTGTAAAATATTCTGCATTTAAATGTCCCAGCTAGTTTATTTGAAATTTTGCCTTCTGTGTGTGTGTGTGTGTGTGTTTAGCTCTCCTCTTTTTGGCTTGGACTCAAAACCATATATTATGCAGATTTCAACTAAGAAGTACCATGCACATGCAGGTGCCCATTGCATAACAGGCTATTGAATTTATTTGGCTGAAATTATCTCAAGAAGCTCTGAAGGCTAATAACTACAATACTAGAAGATCGAACTCACACTTCTGATTGAACGGATATAGAAACATGGTTCAGAAACTAGAAGCTATCAAAGGGGGTGGAGGATCTATCAGGGTGGGTACCACCGGAACCATTGGTGCTCTGATGACAAGGGAAATGGAATCAATAAAACCATCCACACAAGCATCAGCATCTGCGTCTGGTCAAGGTAAGCCTAGAACTATTCCTGTTTCGGTGCCCTGCAGTGCTACTACTCCTAGAAAACTACAACCAAGAAAATCATTGGATGAAGCAAGCAGCAGTGGCTGTCGCAGCGGAATCGGTCATAGAAGCCCGGAAATGCCTCGGAAAGTGAAAAGCTTCAATAAAAGCACCCATCGAATGCCAATGCTCGGCTCTGAAAGTAGTACTTTGGATAGAACTCCTAGTAGGGAGAAACCTGACAAGAAAGCAATTCACATTGTGGAAATTGTTGACATAAAATGTGGTAACCCAGAGAGAGCATGGGCTAACCCTATAACAAGTAAACTGAAGAAGCTCGGTTTCTCAAAGCTGTCTGAGAGCATTGACTAAGCTTGCAAGTTCTTGACATCAGATTTCAGGTTTCTATAACTGAACCCTGAAATCCCATATGGACGACTGCTATCAGACACTTCCACCATAGAACAAATTCTCGGTAGACGCCTGCTGCCTCCTTTCATTTTCTTTTTCGGGGTTGTTACTACAGATCCAGGAGTGGTTTTGGATTGACTAGTCGAAGAAGCCACGGTAGTAATATGGGGCTGGGGCTTCTTTGAGCTTTCTCGGCAGCCTAATTCAAGCTGGCTGAAGTACTTGATTTCTTGCATTATGAGGGACCCAACAGTGCCTCTAGTGCCTATTTGTACTGGGTTTTGTGCAGCCATATCTTGGGAGACTCTTGTGGCAATGGTGCTGGATTTATGCATGTTGTGCCTGCTCAGTTGAAGGAGGCTTGCAGAAGAAGATTGTGTTATCACTTGAATTCTTCTTTATCTGAAGCGAACAGCATTACATTTTATAGATTAGATGGCGACATTTTCATTGTATTCATGTGCTTGCCGTTAAAACATTTAATTTGCTAACCACTGCACTTTTTCTATTTTTTTTACTATTCGTCTCTCTTTCACCTGCTATTCTCTCCATGTTTTGGCTATGACTCGAGATTGTGATTGACAATAGCACTTAATTATCTGCTAAACAGTTGCATAACAGGGTCATTTCAGAGATTATGATTGGCAATAGCACTAGATTATCTGCTAAACAGTCGCATAACAGGGTCATTTCAGAGATTATGATTGGCAATAGCACTAGATTATCTGTCAACAGTTGCATAACTGGGTCATTTCAGAGATTATGATTGGCAATAGCACTAGATTATCTGTCAACATTTGCATAACTGGGTCATTTCAGAGATTATGATTGGCAATAGCACTAGATTATCTGTCAACATTTGCATAACAGGGTCATTACATGCCATCCAAAACCCAGCAATCCAACTCAGGTCCCGAGTCCCTGTCAAAATGATTACGTGAGAGACTGATAGGGAAAGATGACTTCTTTCTCTTCCATTTTTAGAAGGTGGTTGTGTTCTTTCATGTCTTGAATGGTAAGTGAAGAAAGGGTAGAAGGATTTTAGTTAGTTGCATCCAACTTGAGTGCTTTTGAGGTATGGAGGGGGCAGCCATTGCTGGCTCTGCTCATCGTGGAAGAAAAGCATGGGAAAGATCTGAGTGACATTCCTCATGCATCACCGACTGTGCATGTGACAGTTGATTTTCCCAGCTGCTTGCTTTTTACTTGCCTGGTAAGAAAGTAAATGGCATTAATGAATCCACCTCACGATTTGGTATGTGATGAATGCGTACAAATTAAAGGTGATTGCTGGATTAGTTTATGCGGGTCAGATTTGTTGATTCCTCTTTAATTTCTTGCAGAACACCCACTATTCTACCCAGAAATTTTTGTCAGCATAAGTTAAGGAACCACCACCACAACTGCATTATTAGTTTAGCCATTTCACTTTCCGATGTTTGTATCTTCCTGTTTGCTGCCCAAGAAAATTCAATAAATATTTCAGATCAATAATTGAATTGCTTTGTGTTTATGGTATACACTAAAATTGATAAAAGAGTTTTGAAGTCTGGACCAGAAAAAAACTTGCTATACTTGATCGCAAACAAGTAATAAACGGGTGGTTACTTTAGATATGATGAATGGGTAGTTACTAGAAACTATATTGAACTTTTTTATTAGAGGTTCTGCATTACGTTTTAAAAATATCTGTAAAAAGATTTAAAAAAAAATTATTTTTAATTTTAATTTTAAATTAAAAAAATTTGGTGTTTTTAAATATGTGATGATATCAAAAATGATTTTTAAAAAATAAAAAAACATAATTTTAATACATTTATGAAAGAAAAACACTTTCAAAAATATTTTAAAACACAATCACACTCACAAAGCACATAATACTTTTTTTTTTGGATTCCAGGAAAATTCCACCCCCCGGAAAATATATTTTGTAGGCCCAGGTGAGTGAGTAAAACCTTGGTTGTCCTAGGCTTTTATAACAAGTGTACATCCTAACTCAAACTCGAGACCCGTTATGCAGATCTTAAGCTCTTTGTCATCACGCCACACCGCTCGAAGACAAAAAAAAGCACATAATACACAATTCAATAATAACTTAAATCACTTCGTTGCAGTTTTATAAGGTTTCGGTGACTTCACAAACCTGAAACTCGTATGCTATAACTTTATAGATGATAATTTTATAGGTGTTAATACAATAGACGATAGTTTTATAATCAATAATCAAGTAGTCTTTCAATTTTCTCTGTAATTAACGGGCTTGCAATTTCGATTTTATAAACCAAAAATAGAAAAAAATATATTTAATTATTCAATTCATGAATGTAATCACAATATGAATAATTCCATGAATGTAATTATTTTTTTCTCTAAATTATTGAGTTTATTTTGCATTCAAGTTGTTTTGATTATTTTTTCAGTTGAGCTATTGTTAATGTAAAGTGGATTTAGTTATATTGATATTTATGTTACCTTATAATACAATTTTAAAATTATATAGACAACTAAGATTAAAGTCTTGTTTAACATTGCATTTCAAAAATGTTTTTGAAAAAAAATAAAAAAATAATTTTTATTTTTTATTTAAAAAAAATTGTATTTTTAGATCATTTTTATGTGATGATATCAAAAATAATTTTTAAAATAAAAAAAATATTATTTTAATGTATTTCTGAACAAAAAATATTTTCAAAAACAACCTCGATAACACTCTAAAAAGTAAAAAGTCACTTAATCCAGAATTAGAGCCTCTAGAATTAAAACTAATCAACTTAAAATTATAAAGTTAAAACCACTTAACTTAAAATTTTAATTTTAAATTCCAAAATTTTCTTAATTGAGATATACATGATAAAATGAGTATTTCTACATGTAAAAAAGAGTTTGTTTCTTTTCTTTTTGTTTGTTTGTCAATATAAATAAATAAAAAGTTTCTTGATTTTATATGTTTATTTTCTAAAATAAAATAATATGGTGTATATATTATATTCTTGAATTTACCTGTTGGAAAATTTCTACAGAGACTCAGGGCCCATAAAATAGCCCACTAACTATCTAGAAATGAATCCAAGAGATTTGAAAAGTGAGGATCATTGTTGGCCACCTGATCAGCATACTATAAATTAAAGGCTGATTTTTGGATTCCCACCATGGAAGCACAACACTCTATCCTAGCCTCCTCTTCACTTGTGCCAAAAATTAAAAACAAAAGATGAAAAAAATAAAGAAGAAGAAGAAAAGACAAGACATGTGTGGATAGAAAGTGAAGTTGATAACATCAGTTCCATGGTCTTTTTTTGCGAGTGTTTTAGAGAGCACAGTTTAGTTGGTTATGGCTTCAATCCTAAGCACAACCCATCTTACTTTCGCTTCCAATCCTCAAAGTTCTCAACTTTTTCTGCCTAAACCCAATTCTAAGTTTCTGGGTCTTCAAAGAAATGTCGGTTGGTTAAGACCCTGTAGAATCGGACCCTCCAATGGGTCCAGAGCAAAGTGCTGGTTTAAATTTGGTAAAAATGGTGTTGATGCTGAAGGTGCTGGCATTTATGGCAGCCAGTCCCGTGATGACTTTGACAGAGATGATGTTGAGCAGGTCCTTTTTCTTTTCTCTCATTTGACACTTTAGCTGCTATGAATTTATTGCATTGTTTGTTGCTTTATGGAACATGTAGTTTACTTGCTTTGTTAATGGCAATTTCAAAGTTCTGGTGTGGGCTAATCATGTTGTGCTCTCAGGCTTAATGGCATTCTAGCAGTAAATTTAACAGTTTCTAGATTATAATTGATATTGGAGTTGTGAGATTATGAGCAAATTCTCTCCTTTTACCAGATGGTAGGTTTGGAATGACAAGTTTCTTGCTGGCCTTCCGATAATCTAAAACTATAAACCATCATTTAGAATAAATAGATTTATTTTATATTTCTATTTCGGTCTCTTCAAGCAAACTCTCTGTATCTATTTTTTGTATATCTGGAACACCAACCAAACACAACCTCTTAATATCGAGACTTTTGGGCTCTTCAGCATTTCTGGGAGCAAAAATCATGTACCTTAGAGAAGTTAAATGAGAACATCATATACAAGTTGAAACTTGAGTTTCCTTAAGGTTTAGCAACCAAGCAAAGGTTAAAGTGTAGGAGGCCGAATAATATAAATCATATTTTAGGTCTTATTTAATAACTTAAGTTTTTAGGTGAGATAGTTTCTTAACATTGTATCAGAGTTTTATTGTCCAAGCAGTTACGAGTTGGAATCTTACCACCCTTATTTTATTTGATAAAAATCAAGCACAAAGTAGAATGGACTTGTGTGCAAGTTTCAAGCCTAAAAGACTTTCATTTGAGGAGGGGTGTTAAAGAATAATATAAATCATATTCTAGTATCTAATATAACAGGTTAATTTTTAGGTGCGATGATTCCTTGACAGTTTCAATAATAGCTATCATCTCCTAACATTTCTGCTTGTACAAGTGCCTGGCTTGAGGAGTGGTGAAAGGTTCAGTGAAACATTGTCACTCATGCCCGGGCTTGCCAAACTGCTTCAATGGAATTGTTAGGCTTGTGTAGGTGAAGAATAAGTAACCATTATGATAGTGAAAATGGTGTCTTGGCTAAAAAATCTGTTATAATTTGCAGTACTTTAACTATATGGGGATGCTTGCCGTCGAAGGTACATACGACAAGATGGAGGCTCTTCTGAGTCAAAACATCCACCCAGTTGACATTTTACTAATGCTGGCTGCTTCAGAAGGTGATAAGCCGAAGATTGAAGAGCTGTTAAGAGCTGGAGCAAATTACGATATCAAGGATGCAGATGGACGAACTGCAATTGATAGATCCAATGAAGAAATCAAGGCTTTCATCCTTGGTTTTTCTGTTAGCAAGGCGTGATTTAGATGAATGTGCTGCTCCCTTCCAGATTTGCTTCTCTTCACTAAACAGATTTGACAGTTTTATTTTTGCAGCAAAAGTTTTCATATAATTATGATTTTTCTTTTATTAGACGGCTGGTATGTTGATTTTTGATTTGAGTAGAAGATGCACTGGAACCATGTCACATTGATGATTATAGAAATTGTCATTGAAAATGAGAAATAAAAAAAATAATGAAACTGGAAATGAATGGAAGAAAATCCTAAAATCTATTGTCACCATAAATTTGCCACTCACCAGTCTTTTTTTAAATATAAAAATTTGCATCTTACTTTAAAAATAGATTTTTAATATTGTCAACTTGATTATCATAATTTTTACTTCTAACCATAGATTTTTTTTTATCATTGTGATCATATATAATAAGAGCGAGGATACAATTTATGTTTGCAGCATGGAAATACAAGAACCCAGCAAATTTTTCTAAGGCTAATGTGTGGTGTGTGCTGACAAGTCCAGGCTCAAGAAAGAAATTGGATGACCAGAAAAAGTTTTTTAACGAAAAAAATATAATAATAAATCTGATCATTTGATGGTGTTGAAATTTTGTCCATGCATTCTATAGGCCTAATAGAGATTGATTATTAAAAGTATTGATATTTAAAAAAAAAAATAGTTCTAGAGTTTTCCTTATAATTTAAGGATGTATTTTTTAAAGTTTCAGAACCATAGTTTTTTAGACATATCTCAATTTAGAAAATAGTTATTGTTTGTCGTTGTATTTTAAAAATATTTAAAAAAAAAATTAAAAATCTTATTTTTTTGCACACGCGTTCTCAATTTCAATGAAATTCTTTTATTTGATGTTTTCTTTTTTGAAAAAAAAAAAGATTTATAAGATGAGAGTTGGAAGTGTTCTTTTTATTGAAGAAGATTCCAAGTTATGATGCTGGTGATTTATAATATAATGTTTTAGAAGATGAAGTTCATACTTGCAAGCCTGAAATTTCACCATGAAAAACTATGGATGAATTTTAGAGTTTGTATAAGATAATTATGGATAAACAATTAGCTTACTATTACTTGCCTTTCATTCAAACTTTTCAAATAATAAAAGCAGTTGATAACTATCTGGGAGGTAATCTAGTGGTAAGAGTTTGAAGCTAAAAGTTATTAATATAATGTTCATTGAAGATTTACATGGTCGTTAACTTCAAGGCTCGTGAGATTAGTCAAGATATACGCAAGCTGGCCCGGACACCCACATTAATAAAAATAAATAAATAGAAGCAGTTGACAAAACACAGATGATAAGTAGTTTAAATATACCACCTTCTACCATCTGGAATGGGAGGAAAGCAAAGAAAACTGGTAAAAAACTCTTCAATCCGAGAACTAGATAGAGTTAGCCACCAGCAACAACTTAAAAATATACCACATAGTTGATCTTATTGAAAAATTACCAGGAAGAGTTCACAGGTGGTAGAGCAGGATTGTAATGTACACAAACTTCATTTTTCTACTTGAAATAAAGCTCAAGTAGCTTCTTCAAAGTATCGAACACGCCTGTGAAGGGATTAAATTGGACAGACCTCTTTAATTCTAGATCAGGAAATTCATTTGTAAGAGCCTTTTGCATCCCAGGCATAGACATCATGGCGGCAAGCTGACTGTTGGACATAACTTCACAATCTTGCGGGGTGTCCTTGATTTTGCTTGGATCATACCCAAAGTTTGCCAAATAAGCTTTGTATTTCTCAATGAATGCAGGTCCAGGGTTAGGTGTTCTCGAGTATATCTGTAACATTGATGCCAAAACACAAAGCTTTAATTGATCGATCATATATATAACCTGATCCAAATCCTGGTCTCTGCATCTCAGAGCTCAAATGGGAGCAGCTAAAGAGAAGAAGAATACATGTAAAGGTTTGTGAATTAGTCCAAAAAATATGAGCTCAATCAAGTAAAGGTATAGTTCCTCGTTCAAATGCTATGAGATGTTTAGCTTTTACAATTTCATAAATTGAGTTTATACTTGGTATGACTTTTACAAATTAATTTAAGTTGTTTTCTAATTTTTGATTTTTTTAAATATATATATTTGACTAGAAATCAGAATATGTTTGGCATAATTTTTGAATTATGAGTTTGACTTTCAATTATAATTCCAAAGTCATTTTTTATGTAATTTAGAAACATGTTAGATAAAAATGTCTCAGATCCAACTCTTTTTTATTTAAAGAAAGAATGTAATATAAATTATAACTAACAAGTAGATAAATTTTTGAACTCTTCATTAAATCAAAATTTTGACTTAACTTTGTAATAAACTTTGATTTAAATCAAAAGCAAATCCTAGTCAAAACTCGGACCAAATATAATCAAAATTTTGACTTAAATCAAAATTTGCTTTAATAAAATATTAAGATTTTTAAATTTTGATTCATGACATGACTTTTTCTTGAGTCAAAAGTCAAAAAGCAACTTAAATTAATTTGCAAAACTTGTACCAAATATAATCAAAATCTGGACTTAGATCAAAAGGTTGTTACACAATACAACAGATAATAATGTAATCAATGGTCGTGCTCTAGCTGTAGCAATGGCAATGACAAAGATAGTTGCATCTTCTTGAGCTTAGTTGTTTAATGAGGTTCAGTTCAGATGAACATGATAGAAAGGAGAGATTTTGACGTCCATTTTTTTCTATCTGAAAACTATACTGCTTTGTAAAACGTTAACATGAATAGCAAGCATAAATTTCCATCTAACATGTGCAGAGCTCTTCGTTAAATGGGTGATTACCTGAATAAAACTTTTGTCTTTCGCTCCCGAAACAAGAGCGAAGTTATCATAGTCAGTAGCAATCACATCATAAGGCTCCTTGGGGATAAATGGCAAGGTTGGAAAACGCAGGAAACACTTTTCTGCAATCATTTCTTGCTTTTCCAGCACAGTAGCCTGCTTCTCTAAATCTTCCCCCGACAAGCACTGAACCTTCCCCCTTATACCTGTTATGTAACCACTAGGGCCTCCATGAACACAAAAGGTATCTACCAGGATAGCTGGTGTTTCCAAATCTAATGTATACACGCCCTGCATATTATCAATTTACATAAGCACCATGCATTGGAAGCTATGAATTTTCGACAGAAAGAACCTCAAATTAGATGAAGGTGAGATTTTCAAGCCTGATATGTCTAACACAAGAGGGAAACATAGGAGGGATGCCCCAACATTTTCATAGAAAGAAATTCGTGCAAGGATGATTCTTAACAATAATCGGATGTCATGTTGTCGGCATACCCTTCACAATTTACCTGTGTGCAATGGCAATCTCCTTGACCTTGCCCAGCAAATCCACCTTTTAGGGAAGCTACTTCAAACCACCTTCCAGCATATCTGACAGGATCAAAATCCTTAGCTGTCATAGCTCTCATCATCATTAGTTTTCCCATTCCTCCACCAGAACTATCATCAAGTGGAAGAGGGGTTATTTTATTTTCTTCAGCGCTTGCAAGCTGGCAGATATTGTGGGATTGAAACACATCTGCTGCAAGAACCTAACAAGAACAATGAGAGATTACTACCAGAACACTCATGTTCATCATGCAGAAATATGTTTTAGTAAATTAAGCAAAAATCTTATGAATCCAAAAACTGCACATGGAATTCTACTTTTTCCATCGGCCTGATCAGAATACCACTCACTGGATCCAAAATTTCTGTGAAGAAGCAATTTGGCAAGCTTAATTGTAACCTCACAACTAAGAACCAAATTCCTGACATCTTTTCTTTAGAAGCTCTCTGAACGATTGAGGTGCTGAAGAGAATTGAGATCCTCCTGTACCTCTTTTTCTCTCTCAATGGTTGACCTATAAGCTTCTAACACTTGATCACTAGCCTATGTTCCATGCAACTAAAAATGTCGTTACATTGTAAATCCCCACGAGCTTATTGATCTTCATTTCGTAAGAATTAGGACTGCGATTATGATTGAAAAATCCGATACTAAATGCTAGAAAGAATAAATCAGCCAACCTGATTTGTCTGGGAAATAAAGATTAACGAGGCTGCAAACCCAGATAGCACACGCCTTACTGCAACATTACTTGAGGTTGTGTTCTCAAATGAACATTTTAACAAAAGCTTTCCAGGCACTCCCCTACAGAAGAAGAACGATAAGGAATCACATTTATAAAGCCAAACAATTGAAATAATACTTTCCATAACTCCGAAGAATCCACAATTCCAAGAAATTAAATATTGTAACAGTGTTTTCTTTCGAAATCTCCTAAAACGTGATTCAATAACATACTCGAATCTCTAATTTAAATCCCAATTTGGGTACTGATCTTTTATTTCAAACTACAAACTTCTCAATCTTAACCGAATTCTCCTCAATTAATTTTCGCGTTCTTTCTCAGCCACCAAACATGCATAGTTGTAACTTAACCAGGCACCACAGAATCGAATTTGAACTGAATTAAAAGTGAATTCACCACAGCATATTTTCATATATATATATATATATATATACAATCCCTCCTTTCCGGCATATAATACATTTTACGATACTTATCAAAATTCAAAAAGACATAGAACCTCAAAAAAAAAAAAAAACATAGAGAGATTACAAAGAAAGCGAAATAAAATGAGGGTGTGTGCCCTTCATGTACCTTGTGAAACGAGGAGGAGGAGGAGAGTGACATTGAAGAATTGGAGGTGTTCGATGATGATGATAAACATTCACAGCATTCACCATTTTACTTCACAGTTTCTACTGGTGATATCTGTTCTTTCTTTCTCTTTCTTTAGCCCCATACCGGTATGATACTATTTTTAATGTATGCTTGGCAATGTGTTTTTTAAGCCTGTGGTTTGAATTATTATTATTTTTTTTTTATAAATTTTAGTTTTTTTTTAATTATAGATTTTGATGGAAGAAAATATGTAGTAGTAGTAGTAGTAGTAATAAAAATAATAATAATAAAGAAAAAAACGAAAAGTATTTTTTTATAGATAGAAGATTTCGATTAAGAAAATAATAAGAATAAATAACAATTCAAAAAATAAAAATGAAAGTTGATATGAAAATAAAATGTTCAAAATAAAATATATAGGAATTAAAAGATTGAGGATTAAATTTGATATAATTAACAAATAATAAGATATTATTATTTTTGTAATTTCTAGAAAATATTTATACCCAAAATAAAAGAAAAACACTCTCTTGAAAATCAACTTTTTTTTTTTATGGAAAAGATTATACATTCACTAACTTTTTTTTTTTTTTGGATTCAAGTAAACCTCATCTCCTGAAAAAGCACACTTTATGGGTCCAAATAAAAGAGTAAAACTCATGTTGTTCCAGACTCTTATAAAAAATACACACACTGAATCAAACTCGAGACCTGTTATGTAGATCTTAAACTTTTTATTATTACGTTATGTTATTTGGGGACAACTAACTTTACTAATAGTAAACAAACACACAAACAAGGCTAAAAAAATATTTATTTTTAGACTTATATAAATTATTATATGTTTAGTTAATTAAATATTTTTACATATATGGTTAGAGCAAAATATACACCACATCGAACTACAATGCCAAATAAAATTTAATTCAGGTTTTTATTTAAGCTAAATAAAATATTAAATTGATAAAATACAATTAATCTAATTAAGCTCTTAGTGATATAATTAACCATTAAATCTCACAGTATTAGCATTATTATTTTTTCTTTTTTTAAATATCATTTTAATAAACATTATTCATCAAGATTTACCTAATACTGATCAAATTCATGGCCGACAACGCCGGCGAGATATTATTTGTAGAAAACGACACCGTTCAATTCCTCTGTTGGGTGCTTAAGAGGTCTTTCAGTTTTGGCTTAAATCTCCATTTTATATTGCGGTCTAAATAAAGACTAATTATATTTTTTTAATTATTTTAATACAATAATTCTTTAAAAGTAAAATAAAAAGAGATTAAAATATGATGAGATTTATGCACAAACATAGGAAAATTCAAAACTATTGTCGTTCCATATTTTAGAATGATAGAGCACAAAACTTCATATATAATTATATTATAGAGTATTATAATTTTCATGGAATTACTAAAACAAGCTTTCAGTTATTTTACAATTTTTATTAATTATGGATGTCTAGGTTAGTTTATGCGCACCTCAACTAATCACACAAGCCTTAAAGTTAACGATCACGTAAACCTTCATTGATCATCATATTAGTAACCACAGGACTCGAACATAAAATTACAAGAAAATAAATCTTTCAGCTCTAAACTCTCACCACTGAGTCACTTACTATATGGTTAATTTTAAGATTTGTTTTTGTTTGTTTTTCACTTGTTGGTTTGTTGGACTACAAAATAACTTCTCAAAAGAATTGTCAAGATTTATGTATAGATAGAAAACATATCACAATATATATATATATATATATATATATATATAATCCAAAATCAACTATTACTTAAAAGAATGATTTATGATATTTGAAATCCATTTGTTTTATAAAAAACAAATGCTAAAAATAATTTAAACATAGCCATGATTTTCGTCATTTGACAACCTATATATAATCTTTTTGTTAGATGTCATGTTTTGATTAAATGATAAAATAAATATTATTTTTTAATTTAATTTTAAATGTTAGTTTTTATATAACTAAATAATGCATACATTACATCATGAAAAATCCTCAATAAGAAGAAAAAAAACACTATATATATTGACTATAAATTGTTGAATTATTACATAATCTTGAAATTATATGATCATTAAAATTAATTTCTTAAAATGATATCAAACACACATCTTCACTCTTTTTTTCCTTTTAATCTCTAAAATTCTTGTTTTTTACACTTTCATCATCACACTTTATTCTTTTGTTTTCTAGTTGTCACATATTTGTTTTTTTTTATTGTTTTTTTTTCTCACAAGTTATGTATTATAAAAAAAATATTTCCATAATAATTAAATATTGTTATTTCAAAATACAATTTTAGAATATCTTTTTCTCAATTTTAATGTTTAAGAAGCATGTCCTTCTACACTTTAACTATGTTATTTCTAAAGTTTATTATTATTTATAAAACTTTATTTATTTTAAATTTTATTTTTAATAATTATGAAATGAAAAAAAAAACTTTTAGAACGTTATAAGATTTAAGCAACCATCGCATGTTGGTGAGCTCATTTTTTTCCTTAGAAAAAACTCAATAAATGTGACTGCCCTTTATTCCAGTTACTATAAAATAAAATAAATAAATAAATAAAAAGATTTTGAGAATGACCCTGCAACATTACGTGCGTTAAAATACTTATTTTATAAATTGTATTTAATAATAATAATAATCATGAAATATAAGGATGTGAAAATATAAGGATCTCATTTCATAACCTTTCCATATCCTAAGAGGCGTGCTATGGTCCCCAAACCTCAGGTCAGGAACCCATCAGCATGGGCTCTTATCTTCTTTATTCATCGATGCCTTCACATGGGTTTAGTCTCTTCTATAAATATTATTTTTAAAGTATTTTTTAAATTATTTTTTAAAATTATTTTTTTATATAAACATATAATTATATGATCTAAAATATTTAAAAAAAACTTAATTTAAAACAAAAATTAAAAATAAATTTTTAAAAAATATTTTTAAAATGCAATAGCATAATACATTACAACTTAATTTCGGAGATTGCACCATTGGTCGCGTAAACATCAAATCATAATCCGAACAAGGCCTTCATAGTTAGCCTCACTTTTTGTCCAATCATTTTTTAAAAAATCATTTCATTGGTTAAAAAGTTTTATATTTTATATTGGACTCTATATATAATTGTATTTAATCTCTTAAGAGATTGAGTAATTCTTTGTAGGTGACGTCGAGTAAAGTTTAATAATTGTGTTTATATCAATAAGCCACGTTTAAGAAATGTTCTATTCCATTTTGGACTATGCTAATCCTTTTATTTATTTTTTTAGAACACTCCATGGTCTCTTACTTATTAATAAAAAAAAATGTAAAATCACTAAATCCTTCATTTTATGCTTTATTTAAAGTGAATCATGAAAATAAATATTAATTAGAAGAAAACCTTTTCTTTTTGGTGTGGAGAGAACCTTATTTTTTTAAAGTGTATTTTGTGGGCTGAGATAAGTGAGTAAAACTTTGATTGTCTCAAACTCTTATAAGAGGTGCAAGTCCTGACTCGAACTTGAGACCTGCTGTGTATTTCAAGCCCTTTGTCATCACGTCACGCTCCTTGGAGATGGTTCTTACAACATGTTTGTAAGTATTCTTAAAGTTATTTTGTAAAGTATTTTTAATTTAGAAATATATTAAAATAATGATTTTTGTTAAAAAAATATTTTTGATATCAGCGCATCAAATGATCTAAAAACATCAAAATAGTTAATTTAAAGCAAAAATATATATAATGTTTAAAAAATAATTTCTCAGACATCCTGTTAATAAGCATGATTGCTAGCCAAATTTTTACTTGCAAGAATTGAGCATGGATGAATTAAGAGATGCTTTGGATATACAAAACTTGTTCCTCTTTTCATTTTAACTTTAGATTCATATGCTTTTTATGATTTGTTTAGAAATATGGTTGAATTGTTTTTTAAAATGTTTTTTTGTTCAAAAAAGTATTATAATAATATTTTTATTTTTTAAAATTATTTTTAATATCCGCGTATCAAAATAATTTAAAAATATCAAAAAAATAAAATAAAAATACTTTTTTTTTAAAATAATTTTAAAATACAATCACAAACAGCAATTAATCATGCGCTGGCCATTGTTTAGACTATTGACCCATTCATTAGTTGATTGAGATTGTTCCTAAGCCAAATGGATACTGCCTGTACCGGTCACTTTCAACCTCCAGCAAACCTAGAAAGCTACTGAGAAATTAATGGCTTGGCCTTTTCTCCTTGACCTACCACCGGCCACTCATTCTTCGGATTTTCTCTCACGGCACCAAGTTAGAGCTTTTTGATAATACAATAGAAGTTGTTTTTTAAAACATTTTTTGGATTAGAAAATATTAAAATAATATTTTTTATTTTTTTTAAAAGTAATTTTTAACACTAGAGTATTAAAAATGATCTAAAAATATTATTTTTTTATTTTAAAATAAAATTAATTTTTTTCTAATTTTTTTTACAAATATTTTTGAAATATAATGACAAACATAATCGGATAAGCTTCACAAGTTTTAAAAATTAACCTTTCAATATTGAGGGAAGCACAATGCCATCTAGCGTAGGGAATTCTTTCTTGTTGACAAGAGGGCTGCAATACAGCCAAACAAATGATCGATCAAATGGATAATCACGTTTGCAGCAAAAGGTTTTTTTTTTAGTATTTGCACTTAATTATGTTTTTATTAGTTTGAGTATTTCTACTGAATTATTTCTGTTTAAATATTTATATTTATAAAACTTGATAAATCAAGTAGTTTTGTTATTCAAATGTTAATATGGTAGTTTAATTTTCGCTAAATGGATTCAGATTAATATTCTTTTAATGCTTTTTATTTTTTAAAAACATATATATGTGTGTGTGTGTGTGTGTGTGTGTGTGTGTGTGTGAAGTATTTGTACGCAATGATTGCTTATGTTTGAATAAAATTGGATTAATGAAGTACCTTTGTTAGTTTATGTTACAAATTAGTCGACATGTTAAGTCCTTTATTTTACATTGTGTCTATTATTCTATCTAAATTAATATAATTATATATATTTTTATTCTAAAAATGCCCTGACCTATACAAGAATATAATTTTACTTATTCAAAAGAAATATTTCTTAAGACTGTAATGGTTGAGTAATTTTGATTTTTTTATTTCTTAAAATATGGACTAAATTTCCTATTATATGCTTATATAGATCGAGCATTTCTAGAATATAAAAAATATAATTATGTCAATTTAAATGAAAAAACTAAATAAAAGGGTTTTTTAAAGACTTGTGAAATTATATAAAAACAAATGGAGTTATTCTTTTTCTCTATTGGAGTTTAAGAAAAAAACATTAATATAAGCCACATCAACAATCCGATTATAAAAATAAAGACGGACTTGATTGATCAAATTTCACAAGTATAATTACTAAAATAGAACAAAAAAACAATACAAGCACTCAAATAAAATTAAAAGGTGAAAGTGTACAAGTATTTTGAAGAGATCATTACAAATTTGGTATTTTAACCTTTTCATTTTCCTATTGAAGTATTCTAACTTTTATTCTTACTCTTTGAATGTGTAGATTTTATTATATTCAGTTAATTACATGCTGACATGACAGTTAAATTGACATGTCATGCATGAACAATTTCTAATTAAGTGTCTTTATTTTTTTTTTTTAAATATCAATCGAGTGCATTTAATTTATGTAGTCCACACATTTGACTAATGCCTAATTGAGAGTGTGGTTGACGTTATTTTTAAAAGTATTTTTTATATATTTTAAAAATTAGTTTTAGCATCAACACATGAAAATGATCTAAGAACATCAAATATATTTTTAATTTAAAGTGTAAAAATAAAAAAATAAATTTTTTTCATACGCATTTTTGAAACGCAATACCGAACAAGGTCTAAGAGAAAAAACATAAAAGATGAATAAAAGAAAGAAAGAAAGAAAGAGTTTTGATGAAGCTTTGTGTGCTAAAAAAGCAATAAAAGAACTAAAAAGAAAATGGCACAAAAAATCAGCTTTCTTGTACAATGAATTTGTGTTTAAAACTATAAATTTTATAAACACAATTGTTTTTTATTTATGTCTCAACATGTGATTAACAAAATCTAAAAAATTCGTTATTTAAAAAATATTTAAAAGTCCACAAATTCAAATCATAAAAAATTAAAAACAATCCCTTGGAAAATTTGATAGATGGATGTAAAAATTGACTAAGAAAATCATTATTACTAACTTGCTAAAGAGAAAAGCCAAAATACGGTACAATAATTTCAACAAATTGATTAATTTTTCCCCATAGAGATCCATCGCTAAGTTTCATGTCTCGTACCCACTATGATTGAATTTGAAAGTCTTTCACTCTCTTTTGATGTGTCAACCTGAGGGTTAATATCTGCTTAAAAATATGATTGTCATTGTTTTTAAAAATATTTTTTGTTTAAAAATATATTAAAATAATATTTATTTATTTTTTAAAAATCATTTTTGATATCAGGACATGAAAATAATCTAAGAACACTAAAAACATTTAATTTAAAGTAAAAATTTAACTTTTTTAAAAGACCCTATTTAAGTATTACACAACATGAGCTTAATTCATAAGAACAAACTACATACAATATTCTTTAATAATTGGAGTTTGGTGTTTCATTTTCATGTCGTAGACGACACCACCTATAGCCTATGTAGAAAACAAAATAGTATATGTAAGATGGTTCGGTGGTTTTTGTCTTGGTGTCCACCTTGGGACCTCCACGAGGGATCCTAAACCACCAACTGCACCACCAAAACGGATGGAAACTAACCCACAATATGTTTATTTTAGAGTTCAAGGGAAGGTTAATTTATACATCCTCACCGCCGCCCATATAAAAAACAATTACTGGATGTTTAGTAGTTTAGTTGCAATTATTTTTTAAAATAATTTTTATTCAGAAATATATTAAAATAATATTTTTTATTTTTTAAAAGTTATTTTTGATATTAGTACATGGAAATAATTTTAAAACATAGCATTTTATTCAAAGTTTATATATATTCATGTCTTTTAGTGTCGGTCATGATAGTATATATTAAAAGAAAAAAATCAAACCAATAAAAGTTTACCATCAAATTAAAAATAATAATGTGGGAATTTAGTTACAAATGTTAAAAATATTATATTTAAAAAATCTAAAAAAGAGAAATTAAAAAGATACAATGTAATAACAAAAAAAATGAATATTTTCTTGTAAATGTTATTTGGTCTTGTTACGTTTTTTTATTTTCGTAGTCGTGAGAAGACTTGAACTAGATTAACATGACCCAATAATAGTTCATTTTTGTTGTTGTAAAGTTTAGTAAAAAATAAAAACAAAGTGGTAACTATTTATTTATTTATTTATTTTATTCATATGAATATTAATCCGTTCATGGTGATATATCCCTATGGTAAGCTGTAGAGTATGAATTACTTTTTGTGGGTTATCATTATATCAACTTTGAAATTTATATACAGCAATTCCTGCCTTGGAAATTATAGCCAGTTTGAGAATGTGGTTGATAGTGTTTTTAAAAGTATTTTTTTTGTCTAGAAATATATCAAAATGACATATTTTTTATTTTTTTAAAATTATTTTTGATATCAGCACATGAAAAATGATCTAAAAATACTATTTTTTTTTAAATTTAAAATAAAAAAATATTTTTTTTTCAAAAATAATTTTAAAACTTTGAAACGCAGTGTCAAACACCTTTTTATTCCAGTTTTAAGCACTCAAAATTTCTTGACAAAACCAGGGATCCATGGAGTACACATCTCGCTAAAGAGGAAGCTTTTTATGTAATGTTGAGTAAAGAGGAAGATTCAGGCCACTGCCACCAACCCAACTACATTACAAGTTGTTGTTTTTTTAACCATGTATCTGCTTTTTAAGAGCTTTTCAAGAGTGTTGATGAACTTGTTTTTGAAAATATTTTGTATTTAGAGTATTTTTTTTTAAAATTATTTTTGACATTAATATATAAAAATGATATAAAATCATCAATTTTTTTTTAATTTAAAATAAAAATAAATAATTTTTAAAAATAGTTTTAAAAAACGTTAGAGAACTATATCCTTATGGTTTTATGCAGCAAAATATTATTTTTGTGAAGCATCGAGCATGACGGTAAGAGCCACTTTTGAAGTGGTGGAGGGGAAAAGTTTTTTTTTTTTTTTTTTTTTTTTTTTAATTTCTTGTGAAGCATCGAGCATTATGGTATAACCAGCTTTTGCTTTATGCCAAAAGGCTTAAAGCCCCATGATCTAGATCCACCAATCAAAGGGAAACATTTTGCTAGGTTTTATGCCATTGATCATGCTTTCTTGTACTCTTTCTTTTTTTTTTTCCTTTTTTCATATCTTTTCGAAATAAATGCTTAAGTACAATCCATCTATCAGAAAACTAGATAACTAATGATGGTTGTGTTGATGAATCTATAGTGGG
Organism: Salix caprea; assembly: GCA_964035475.1. NCBI lineage: Eukaryota > Viridiplantae > Streptophyta > Magnoliopsida > Malpighiales > Salicaceae > Salix > Salix caprea. Next base: position 3,183,467 of record OZ037743.1, read on the forward strand.
TTCATTGTGTTTTAACAACTTTTTTATTTTTATTTTAAATTATTTTTTTAATATTTTTGGATTATTTTTATGTGTTCATCTTATTTTAAAAAAATAAAAAAATTATTTTAATATATTTATAAAACAAAATATTTTCAAAAACAATCTTAACCATAGTTCCAAACACCCCCACTAATAAGTTGTTATTGTGCTCAAAAAGTGAATCTAATTGTTTGATTTTGTTAATTAGTTCATCATTAATTGACTTTTAAAATTTGGAAATAAAACACTTGATCTTGAAACTGAATTATTTAATTATAGTAACGAATTTCTGTTTATGTTTTCTTAAAAAATACATGCTTTCAAACTATAAGACCCCATTTTGGAAAGAAAACCCTACAAATAAAATTTATTAGGATTTTATATAATTTCCACCATCTTCTATTTTAATTTTGAAGAACAAAATAATATTATTTTTTTACCTTTTCCTTCCATTATTTATGATTTAACTATGTCCCTTATCCATTATTTACATCTCTAAATTAAAATGATATCTGTTATTTTTTAAAATAACGTCATAACATCAAAATAATTAAAAATATTAAATTTAAAATAAAAAAATCAAACTCATTTTATTTAAAAAAAAGTGGAAACTCAATGCAAAATTATAACGAGCATCACATTCTTGAATCTAGATTATTATTATTTCTATCACAAGTTACCTGTGATACGTTTGGGCAGACGGAATTCTATCCCTTTAAACTTTGTATTATCTCCAAAATACCCTTTTCACTAAATGACCAAAACACCCTTTTCACCCCAAGACCCAAACGTAAGATCCAAGAAGGCGGCATTTTGGACTGTTTGGGCAAACACGAAATACCGGTCAACTGTCTATCCCATGTATGATACAGAGAGGACACCTTCTTCTTTTAGCTTATAGTTTAGTAAAATAAAAAAAGAAAAAAAGAAGCAGACATACCAGAAAAAAATAATACTATACTAGACACCATTAGCAGAAATAAGTACTATGGAAAAGCCTGCAGTGAAGTTGTATTTTCATAGCCAAGATCGTTCATGAAAAAATGACACAGCTTTGTGGAAAGATTGTTCATGGGAATAGCATCAAGTGGAGCATTCTTGAACGTGTGACTGTGTTTAAGCAGTTTTTTCATTTCATCTGGGACAGGATTCTTGCCTGCTCCATAGGTAAGCCTGCAAGGTACCGGAGGCTAACTTACAGGCCCTGCTCTCCACCGCCGGAGCCCATCGAAGCCGGTGCAGAGTCACTGGCGGCGAGTTGTAGTGGATGTAACAAGGACTCGGATTTAGTCTCCTTGAAGATTAGTCTGTTGGGTGATTGCCAAATTGGTAAAACAAGCTTTGTGGTAAGCATATATGAACTTTTCTTTCTGTTCTTTTTTTGTATTGATTCATGTGGGTTAGCATGACTGGTGCAGGGATTGATTTCTTTTGTTATTTTTCTTCTTCTTCGTTTTTGAATGAAGATAAAGTATGTGGGGGATGAGCAGGAGAAGAAATGCTTGGAGATGACAGGATTGAATTTGATGGACAAAACATTATTTGTTCAAGATGCAAGAATTTCATTTAGTATATGGGATGTAGCAGGTATTTTATAACTGTTTAACCAGGTCGTTTTTTGGTGATTTTAGGCCTTAAGAATGGAATTTTGTTAATTAACCTTATTTATTTATTTATTTATTTGGATGTAGGTGATACCAGTTCGCTTGATCATGTTCCAATTGCATGTAAAGATGCAGTAGCAATATTGTTCATGTTTGATCTAACTAGCCGGTGTACTCTTAACAAGTTAGGAACAAATCCCTTTTCTTTAATGCAAAAATTCTAGGCATTGTTAGACTTTTCCAAGCTTATGATTTGATCTCTCATGGCCTTGCAGCGTGGTTGAATGGTACGGTCAGGCAAGAAAATGGAATCAGGTACCAGTTGAAAGTTCCTTTCTTTACCAACAATTGATTCTGCTAACTTTTTCTGAAATGACTGTCATCAAAAGCCTCATTATAAACCAATAATTGAGTTTCAAGGGATGAGTAATCCCTCCAGTAATGTGACCCTAATTAGCTAATCATCAAATATACTGATGTTAATTAAGTTTGTGCATGAGCCCAGAAAAGGAAAAACATTGATGTCAGCTGAATCACTGAACCATAAAGCTACTGTTAGTTCAGGGGATGATGGCCTGAAACAATCTATGGTTTTACCAAAACTAATCAAAGAGTGGAGCCACAAAATTAATGATGATTTCAATGCAATGTTTCATTGTACAAGATCTTCTTAACAGCTTGTGCTTGCTTTTATTTAATGGGGTCTGCCTCACTAAATCATACAGTCGATAGGTGGAGCCCTGGTGTTAATGATAGACCAAACTGCTTTAATGTGATTGCTTTTTGTATCTCAAAGTTTTCCGCGTTCTGTTTGCAGACAGCAATTCCTATACTAATAGGGACCAAGTTTGATGATTTTGTCCAGCTCCCACCAAATTTGCAGTGGACAATAGTGACTCAGGTAATTTACTTGTAATCCTCAACTATTTGATTGGTTTGGTCAGATTCATGGATCTCATGTGGATCATACCCGAAAAACTTAGAACTCCACTGATTTCTGCTCTCCATAGAATTCAATTTCTGGGGAATTTCTTTTACTTTTGAAGCTTGAAGGTTATCTATTAGAAAAGTCCTGCCCCAAGAAGTGTCAAAATTGTATTGAATAGGAACTGAATCCGTTCTTCTTGAGTGTCCTGTCCATAAAATAGACAGTAAACCTAGCTACAAATTAGGACTAAGTATGGAAGTATAAGTGTTCTACTAAAACACTACTACTTATAACTTATAATTAGTTTCCTAATTAATACATAATTAATTCCCGTGACAAGAAGTAGTACTACATGGACTGATTATGCTGCCAAAAACTTTAAATTCAAGCATCATGTCTGCAGCATAAGCTTGTTCATCGAGTTCAATTTTCATGAATGAGACATCCCATTGATTAGATTGTGAATTTGAAGAATGGTGCAAGGAGAAGACCTTCGAGTCCTAATCTGTCAAATTTCGGATTAAAAAAAAGAAATTTCTTTCTACTTCCGTGTTGAAAAAGAAGCACAGGGGGCCACATGTTTCCCATTGATTGGCGAAATGTGCTTCAGGATTGTCAAATTGAATTCTCTACTGTGATGTGCTATTACAGGCAAGGGCATATGCGAAGGCAATGAAGGCAACCCTTTTCTTTTCAAGTGCCAAGCATAACATAAATGTGAACAAGATCTTCAAATTCATCATGGCTAAGCTCTTGAACCTGCCATGGACAGTAGAGAGAAACTTGACAGTTGGAGAACCTATAATTGACTTCTAATGGTGGTCGCTCTGGCACTGATCCTCATGTACATAGCCGAAAGAGGGAAAAAGTTTTATACAAGTGATTAGAAGAACTCAAGCACAGAAGATGGATTCCACAGACCCTTTTTTTATTATTATTATTATTATTACTGTATGCTTCTCCTTGTTCTTTCTTTTTTATCCTAACTTTACACTGGATTGGAGATATCAGATTAAAAAAGAGGTTGTAGCAGTGAGTTTTCTTAATGCAGAGGAACGAAAAGATGGTGTTTTTTTCTTTCTTTTTCTCACATATTCTTCCTCCATGTTAGAGAAGGAATCAGTGCTGCTTCCATTAAAACAATCCAAGTTGGTTTCTTCAAGAATTTAAAAAACACACTCATGCTGAGAATAAAGCGTCTGTAGACATGGATTGCCTGAGGATAGGAGAGCCCACATTTATTCTAATTCCCACTTTAGTTAGTGTTTCATGCGTTTTAAAAGTGTTTTTGAATTTTCTTATGCTAATATTAAAAATAATTTAAAAAAAATAAAAAAAATTATTTTAATATATTTTTAAACGAAAAACACTTTCAAAAACAATCTTAACCACCTACACTCCTGTTGCCTGCCACAATGGCCTCCAGAAATTCATGCTTTCAGGGGAAAGTATTGTCATAATGATAGCTTTCTCTACGGGCTACTGATGACAGACAGCATAACAGCTAAGCACATGTTTATTAATCCCGACATGGTTGAATTTAGTGTAAGATCAGGTCATGCTTGGGTCAACACGGTTTAGAAAAAAAATTAAATGGATTTAATTAGTTTGACCGGTCAATTTCCTTATTTATTTATTTTTAGGAAACCCACACAAGCTACATCTCAAAAAATAATTATAAATTCAAAATATAATGCTTATATTGAACAAAATTACAAAGCTTGATTTTTTTTTTAAATAAATTATAAAAGTTGCTCAAAAAATTATCTAAACAATTCAAGTTAATCTGTTAAATTTTTAATTGGGTTAATTTTTAAAAAAAAAATCATGCTTTTAACAAATCTAATATTAAAAATTCAGTCTCTCCTTCTCTGTCTGCTGCCATTTTCTAAACTGGTTAGGTAACAATATTCATGCACAGGAAACTGGTTTCTCAATTCTTGCATAAAAATTCAGGACAGGATTCACATGATCATTACATTCGGCTAAAATCAGAAATCTAGAGCCTGTCAAGCTATCACCAAGGTCAGTTTTCTTATTGTTTTTCTTTCCTGCCACACTCAGGACCAGTTTGTTGATCATGTAAACAACAGAAAATTTGGTATTTTGGAAAAAAAAGAGCTAGAATATTAAGAGATAATTTTATAAATTAAAAAATTCATACTCAACAACCTTCCTGAGTAATACATACCAAACCATCAATGCATAATTATACAACAGAATCCATATTTTATATAAAAGTAGAGATGAAAACACAAGATCCCATCATCTTCGGCACAAAGTTCTGTGAATCGTCACCAAAGTTTTCAAAGCTGATACCAAAATAAAATGGCTGGAAAGACTGGTGTTTACAGGACTGACATGCATACATTCCGAGATGCCTTGTAGAATCCCAGGATTTTCTGTGCTCTTCCCATATAGAACTCCCTATTCTCGCCATTATCGCCGCCTTCATTGGAGACGTAAAGATTCAGCTCCTCCATGGCACGGCCGAAGTGGAGCAAGTATCTCAGCACGTACAGTTCATTCCTCGTCCCCTTAAATCCCTTCACATTCACCACCCTGAGAGTCGTGGTGACGCCAAGTTCAACTTGATAGTTCCTCGACCAGAATTTCTCAGGGTCAAATGGATAGGGAGGTTCATAATCCTGAAACGAACAGAAACATTGTTTAAAATCCTGAAACCAACAGAAACATAGTTTAAAATCCTGGAAACGAACCCTGGAAACGAACAGAAACATAGTTTAAAATCCTGGAAACGAACAGAAACATAGTTTAAAATCGTGAAACCAACAGAAACATAGTTTAAAATCCTGGAAACGAACAGAAACATAGTTTAAAATCCTGAAACCAACAGAAACATAGATAGTTTAAAATCCTGGAAACCAACAGAAACATAGTTTAAAATCCGGAAACGAACAGAAACATAGTATAAAGACCAACTTCAGGTTCAAGCTACTTCGAAAAGAATTGATTACTTACAGGGAAAATTCTTGCAGGGCCAATGTCTATGGTAAGCATCTCTAAACGAGGGGAGCTCCTTAGCATGAACTTGATGCCCCAGTATTCATTGCTGTGCAGTGCTGTTTTCAAGATCAGATTGCGGACATTCAGTGGAGCTTGCAAACCCAATGGTTCGTCCCCGCTAGGAATAATCTGTGAGAGACCATCAGCATAAGACAATGAAGTTAGTCCCGAATATGCGACAATAAACTTTAATTTACTCTTACAAATACAATTTTAGTTGTGATAACTAAATTTTCCCACCTCTCCTTTTGTACAAACTAGTCAACTGGGTCGGGATTTATCATGATTTAAGGTTGGAAAAATTGTATTGTAGGGAAAATTGGGGTTTGCTTTATGCCCTGGATAAAGACATTTGTACATACGTGAATTTATGAACAAAATATCTTAACTTTTTGACTAATAATATATGAATGAAAGGATGGCATTGCATAATGTTGACTAGATAATGTAGTAATTGATATGTTAAGGGTTAAATTAAGGGTTTTCAAAATCAAATCATAAATATAAGTTTTGCCATTTTTTTGTACAAAACAAAAATCAAAATTCTAAGACTAAGAGAAATTGAGAGGGAAGAGGGCCCATATATGAAACTAACAAATTATGATAAATGGAATCGGTGCCTTTGAAAACTTCTGGTTTATTTTTCCAATATTTTGAAATGAGAAGAAATTAAAAAAAAAAAGATGGGGATAAGGGATCATTTAAAATCATTATTCGAAGTTTTCATTTTCTATTTATTTATTTTAAAATGAAAAATGATTATTTTGATTTTTTAGTGAGAAAAGACAAAACCAACAACCATTGTCACACTTTTTTCATAATCACTTTGCTTAATGGTTTGTAAGAACTTAGACAATGAACTCTTGATTTTATTTTCATTTTGAAAAAAAAAATTATCTTCTTTTTCTATTTTCTATTTAGAATTGGAAAATAGAAGGGAAAAAAACGATGCCAAACAATCCTTAATCATCGTCACCAAAAAGTTTAGGCAACAACATATTTGTCATCTCTTCTAATAGTTGGCGACTGCATTACACATCCCTAACTTCAAAATTTGATCATAACATATAAATGAAGCAGCAGATCGTATAGCATAAGATTAAATTAGATATACAAGTTCTATCTATTTCTTGTATTTCACAAACTAATCTTATGAGATCAAGACAATGAAAAAGTAAAGCCGGGTTTTACTTGTTTAATCCGAGCTCGCAAAGCATGCTTAAAAAAAATGGAGTTTTCTCAAATAAAAAAAACCAGTAAAGCAATTTTAAGACAGCATATCTGCAAGAAATGGGAATTGTTGTATAAAAGTTGACAAAATCTGTCTCAATGTGAGAGGCAACATAAAATTGACAATGCAAGTGGTTTTAATTAAGACATGATGCAGATAAAATAAAATAAAATGTAGGGATCTGTACCTGTAAGAAGACACTGCAAACAGTCAGAATTCGAGCAGCAAAAAGCTCTTGTAAGAGATCATAAAGGAACACACCAACTTCTTCAAATTCAGACTGCATCCCGAAATCAAGTTGAGCCTCTACCATTTCACGTTGGTTCTCCAAGTTAAACTGACCCACTTTTCCTGAGTACTTGAAGAATTGAAATTTTGGTCCTTCAATGAACAGCCATTCATCCCTGAAATCACATTTGTCAAGAACCAAGTTTTGTAGCCTCAAACCTGGCCTGGATACCTCAAAATGTTCTAAGTTCCAACACTTTTTCAGACGCAGAGACTCTAGCAATGGACAACTCTCCAATATTACCACAATGGATCCTATATTTATGTTAATCCACCCCAGAGAAAGGCTCTTTATTGCACTGAAGTTGGTGAACTTGGATGCATCAAACCTGCAAGAAAACAACTTCAAGGATTCAAGAGCCTGGCCGTGTTCATAAACATGTGAAGGCAATTCAAATCCTGCTTCATGATTCATAATTTCATCTTCTCTCCATGCAGGATCAGAGAAATCTAGGCTCAATCCTTTCACGTTACGCGAGGTCGCGAACATGACAATGTTTTGCATATCGACAGTAAAATTCCCTGGCTTTGAACATCTGAGTCCGAGTGTTTCGATGACCTGTTGTGAATGGTTTTCAATAAACTGCCGTGCAAAGTTGATGAAAACTTCTCTTTGAACTTTTTGATTCTCCTCAGATTCATCAAGTTTAACAAAGTTGTTTTCGTCGAAATCAATGTTCGCCACCTCGCGCCAAATGTCAAGCCATTGTTTGGACAAGATGCATGTTCTAGCAGCTTCTTTGAATGACAGAAAACTTGCAATGATTACGAGTAGAGAGCTTGGCAGGTTTGAGAACATGTCTGTGTTTCTGTCCATGATTATGAAGGGTTTTGTCTGAGAATCTGAAGAGACCGTTGCAGAGGTTTTTTATAGCGAAGAAAAGCAGTTATTTTGCAGAATGATCGTTTGTTTCCTGTGAAAGGTTGTGTCTGTCTGTTCAGGAAATTGAAACACGGGCGGGGAAAACAGCCCTTAACTGGGTAATAAAGCAAGCAAGATGGGATCACAAAACTGAGGACTGGGAAAATGAAAAGAACATACAACAAAGAAAGAACAAAGACCTATTGGACCTACTCAATTTTGATTCATAATTGGTAACATTCGAAAATCACCAAACAAGAATTCAATAGATTACCAAATAAGAAAAGAAAGTCTCGTCGGAGCCTCGTCGGCACGAGTTGGTAAGCCATAACTGGTGTAGAAAAACACCATAGAATATTTATGAGTTACACATGGCTATATACCAAATTTATCATCACCTTGCTGTAGATTTTTTATAACTACAAGAAAATGAAATGAAAAAAAAAAACTGTTGCTTCATCGGCACGTTAATCTTATTCTTGCCTCATCCGTGTTGTAATGGCTGGTGTTCGTCTGCACTGATACTGTTGTACTTGCCACCATGTTAAGAAGACTTAAATTATGTGCTCGTCAATTTCTTCAGAAAAATAACTATACATTCCGAATTCTGAATTGAGTTGGATTAGAGATGATAATTTCAGGTGACATAACTTTCTCTGGTTCAGAAAACCAGGAACAGAGATCATTAAAGCATATCGCATATCCAAGTTCGTAATGGCAAATGATTTTACAGGCAGCACTTCAATGTAACAGTTCATTAAATGATGTTCCTGGTCCTTTATTACTTCATATTCGAACCTTTCATCTATTGGCTCCATTTTTTTTTAACTCTGAGGATCTAAGAAACAGAGACATCTTTCCGTTACCTGTTCATTGGACAAACAAATAAACCAACAGAACAAATAACCGTTCCATCAAAGTGATTAGTCAGGAAAAAGGATCAAATACAGCGGGCATCCATGAAGTAGACACAAACCTCAATCGGCATAAAAATTACCATAAACAGAACTCATGAGCCTAGGCAAGAGTGAGCATAATGAAAGTGTCAAACGGTTCAGTTTAAACCAATTGAGTTCTCACATTTGACACGACCTCTTCGGTCCTCGGATGAAGCAAAATAAGCACTACTACAAGATCTCCTACTCATCAGAATAATATTTGATTGATGGATAAACAAAATGTTCTTGATTCTCCAGAATGCTGATGTCAGAAAATCATACTGGAGAAGCCGCTTAATGAACATCATTCTGCTGAGTTCTCGTGCAGCAGTACATATTCTCGGCTGCAAAAAAAAAGACATGTAAATTATTTAGAGGGAGAAGGGCATGGCCAGCTTGGGAAAAATCATTCAGGATTCTACAGCTTTTCATGTCAATTTGATGCATTTCATGTACTGGTCAAGAATAGAACAGATTTTTCGAAATGTCAACTTGCCACTGGAATTAATCTCTATATGACACTACTCCCCTGGCATTACCAAACCCAGAAATATTGGTACAAAACCCATGCCTTGCTCGTCCTTGTCAAAGATACAAGCATGTGCATGAATATGGCACTTACTGCTCCAACAAATCTGAAGAATGAATAGTGTTTCGCACATCAAAATGCAACTCACTAATGCATAACAAGTTTTGTAAAGCAGGAAACAAATAGACTGTGACTACTACTAAACTGCACAACATTCAGATAATTCAAAGTTTGCCATGTAACAAACAAAGAGAGTTTTGTTGTATATAAATGGTTCAAGGCAAAATTTATGATATTTTTGCTCCATCTTTAAGCAGGAAAAAAAAAGATAAAAAAATTATACTTATAGAGGAGAAAAATGGCCAAGATAAAACAGACTAGATTGAAACTACATCAAATATATAAGATTCAAGGGATGAAAAATCACAGCCTTAACTTTTCGGTAGTGTTTGACATTTTTTTACTTTTCAAAGTATTTTTCTCTTGGAAATGCATCAAAGTAATATATATATATTATTTTAAAATTCATTTTTTACATCAACAAATCAAAACGGATCCAAAAACAAAAAAAAAAAATCATGTAAAAAAATCAAAGATTTTAAAAGGCATGGTTGGACTGCAAAAACAAACACTACCTAGAATCAGAAACAATGGTAAGCCACTCAACTTCCTAGCTTTTGAAGAACATGGAAAAACAGACCCAAATGCCGAAAGAGATGAACACATCCAAATCACAGACAAAGCATATATTGACCAAGGAACAAGAACCTACTTCAGCCAGTATATGTTTAGCATGATTCATGAAATAAAAAATAGACGTTGCATTTTGATTGGAGGCCTACCTACTATTACCAAATTTAATTGTGTCCTTTTCAAATAGTTCATAATAACGCTGAGGTTCAATGGGATTCTCCTGCAAATGCAGAAGAAATTTTAGATTCAATTATAGCAAAAAATAAGCGATAAGCTCAGTATATGGTAACTCAATATCAAGAGAGATTGCTCACATTAATGAAAGTTTTATTTGTGCTTCCAAGGTCCATTACGTAAGGCCTGTTCATGGCAAACAGGAAATACAAAGTTAGACAAGGAGAAGTGATAAATTGCCATTCATCAATGAAAATAGTCATGACACAGCTTATTCTTACCTTACTTGCTTTTTTAACATGCCATCACGCTGCTCCTTTTCTACTTGCCTAACAACCAGAAACATAAAATCATAAAAATGTCCTGAAACAGAAAAGAAGAAAAATTAAACTGCTAATTTTAGATCTACCGGAATTGAATAACAGCATGTTGCTTGCTGCATGACGGATGGTCTGTAGGAATATCTGCTACCCTCCTTTCTCTCCCAAAAAGGTAACAGCTTTGACGATGTATATAAAGGGGTTCTGTTTACCAATACAATTGTGAGAAGCATAAACATCATCCAAAGGGTGAGTTAACAGGTTTCTTCCATAATCAGAAATTCCATTCTGAACAAGGATTGACCATAAGAGAAATAAATCCACATGCAATGTCAACACCACCAAGTACAGAAAAGCTCTGGTAAAAAAAGAAGGAAATTAATTGACTGTTGACTCCTCCTTTCAGAAAAGGACTAAAGGCTGTGCACTCTTTTCAAAGGAAAAAAATATTTTGTTTAGATTGGAAAATTAAATTGTTCAATGTATAAAACACTCTTGTTTTGAGAATATTAAAGTATTTTAAAGAACTCTTTGAGGACAACAAGCAGGGGCAGAAATTGAGTTTTTGGAATGGATATGAAAGCAGTCAGGGTAGAATTGAAAAATAAATAACAAAGAAAAATCCATATTAATAATACATAATTGTTTGGGGGTGCAAAACATGTATTCCTATGAAATAAGCCTTAAATGAGTAGAGAAAAAAATCTTCAAATTTGTAGGACTAAAAATTTGGGGTTGTCATGGCCCCTCATAATAAAGTACAGTTTCGTCCTTGAGAAGCAGGGAAATAAATTGTCAGGAAAGCAAAATAAGTCATGTAAGTTCTTCACAAGACTTCAAACAATATTTTACCCTTTAAGAAGTGGAAACTGTAAGACTTAACCAAACAGTCAACTCCCTGACCTGTATCCTGGCATCTTACACGTATTAAAATGTAAACCAGAATTCTATTAAGATTTTGCATCTACTACTTAATAATATAAATTTGTTTCAACTATACACATACATATAAAACATGTTTTAATTTGATGATGGTAAAATTGCTTGATTTGAGAAGGAAATGGATATTGTCTGATTTATGGATTTCCTTGTCTCCCAGAAGCATATACATATAAAACATGTCATATGCAGGTCTTACCATTCAGAGCCTCGCCACCCTTAAAAACATAAAGTCGCCATCTTACATCAGGTTTCTTAGCATCTGGGGGCTCAGTGAACAGCAATGTAACACCTGGAAAATGAAAAACCAATTAGCATAAGTGAATATGAAAAAGGAAACTAACAAAACATGTTTTAGCAAAGCTTTTCACATCAGGCACGAACCAAAGAAAGAAAGAAAACAAAAACAAAACATTTTCTGGTGCAACTTGTAAAACTGCTTATGGAGATCAGATCCACCATCAATCAAAAAGCCTCAAGTGCCTGTGCCTCATTCTTCTTCTCATAAGGATGTACTTCCAAAAGGTATAGCCTATAAGTCACTTAAGGGAATCTACTGTTTTTTATCTTGTCTCCCAAATGCTGTTAAACTTCCCTAATTATTTTTCAAATGACAAAATAACTGAGTGACTCTACATTGAATCTAAATTGACCAGAAAATGATGCATTTACATCAAAATGTGCAAGCAATTGCATGATAGAGACTATACCTAAACCAACTAACTAAAGATGACAAACAACTTTTACCTTGCCACCAGATTTGCATAAAAGAAATGAGAGAAGGGTTCAACAGAATCATTAGTGATAAGAAAAAAAGAAGAAGAAGAGGGAAATTCTCTTCTAAAAGCATTGCACATATCACCCACCTCTGACTCTATTGGTTTCGGCAGCGAGCTTTCCAGATAGCTCAAAAGACGGTTCTTGCTGCAATTTGCAATGATATCAAGGTCATTAGCTAGACACAAGGAAGATCTATTTCTTAGCCAAACAAAAGTGTGTTTCCTAACTTAACAAGGAACATAAAGCATGGGGAAATAAAGAAACCATGCAAGCTGTTCCTACCTTCTTCTTGGCTTCCAAAGCCTCCTCAGCAGCCTTCATCTTAGCCACAGAATCATCATAATTTTCATCATCGCTATTCCTGCCCAAGCAAATTGAAGAACGACAATTTATTATTATTATGGTAGAGGTATGTTACCAATGTTCCAGTCCAAACATGAGAAAAAGAAAAGCTTAAGAAGCAGCCTACCTTTGTTCAGCTCCCCTTGAGTTTTCCCCCTGAAATAATTATTTTTTCCATTAGCATTTCTTTCAAGAATCTTTTCAGGAAAAGCAATTCCAAAGATTCATCAAAGTTTGAAATCTTAAAAGATATACATAATCCACAAAACATTTTTCTGTTCAGGGAAAAGATTGTAAGCTTCTGTCCAAAATGATTTGGGGCCTTAGTTTTCTATCAAAACATTCTATCGGTTTCTATTGGGATTCTTTGTACTCTTGCAACTTCTAGAGTTAGGATTTTGTCACTTATAATGTTTCTGGCTAGCGGCTACTTGTTTGATTTTTGCTATGGGTTATCATTATACTGTTAAAGCAGTTAAGAGATGGGACAGAAGAGGATAGTTTATGGTCTATAATGAGAGATTAAGAAGTTTGGCGGGGTTTCTTGATGGGGTTTATGTTAAAGTTAATGATTTGAAACTCAAATGCAAAGTGCAACCAGTAAGTTAACGATGGAAATTGAATAGGGTTATTTGTAAAAGTTATCGGCTTTTAATACTGTCAGGTTTCTAACAAATTCATGAAAACAAATACAAACCTTTGAATCAAACAACAATTACACAAAAAAGAAAAAAAGGCCAACCTTAAAACACTTGTTAGCGAACTCAAGCTGAGTAATTTATCAAAACACAAATCGCACTACATTGACCAAATATCCAACAGTCACTCCAAAACAAACCTTTAAAACCCTTGTAAACAACAATAACCAATTCAAAAGGCTATGAATTTTTCAAAACCCATTCAAATTTTATCTAATTGCAAATTGAAGAAAAACGCAGGAATTAGCCTACAATTATAAGCAACATTGTACAGAACACAATTTTTAACCACAAACAAATCATTAATAAGATGCTTTAATGAGAAGAAAAAAAATGTTTAGGCCAAAGTGTTGTTAGGAGTGAATATCACCAGACACCTCATTGCGGTCTCTCTCTGATTGAGGGGGCGGCGATCGAGAACCATGCGGCGATCGAGAGCCATGCTTACTCCTGTAACGACGATCTGATTCCAAAGGTGAAGTAGACCGCCCCCTATGTCTTCCTCTAGAAGAAGACTTTCCTTCAATCTCATCCCTCCCTGACCGTCTCTCCTTCCCAACTTCCCTCTCTCCTCTTTCTCTACGATTCCTCTCAATTTCTCCCTCCCTTTGCAAGCCCCTATCGCCTCCCTTTCCAAGATTCCTTTCATAATCTTCTCTCTCACCCTCTCTTTCCCTTCGTGTGCCACCCTTCTCGCTTCCCTTTTTGTCATGACTCCTGTCAGCCTCTCTATCTCTCATTTTTGCACCACCCTCTTTCTCATCTTGGGATCTCCTTAATCTTTTCGTTCTTGGAGAAGGAGACCTCCCGCGATTTGGGTTTTTCTCTTTTTCAACTGGGGAGCGGTCCTTTTGCGAGCTCCTGTGTCTTGCTGGAGGAGATAGAGGAGGAGAAATCTCCCGCTTCTTGGGAGATTTATTGTTATTATTACTGCGGCTAGAGCGTTGTTGTTTCTCTCTCACCGGAGAAGTATCTCTATCTTTATCTCTATCTCTATGAGAGCTTCTTTGCCGATCCCTGATTGGAGATTGGGATAAATTGCGCCCCATTGCCACTGATTTTTCAATTCCAGTGGACAGTGATGATGATAATAATAAACCTCACTTAAACCCTAAATCCTGAGGGAAGAAATCAAAAGCAAGAACTTAGATAACACTTGACAGTTAATAGTCGACGGTGAGAAAGTATAGATCGGGTTTTCTTTTTCCTGTTTATTTCTTTTCCTTCTTGCCCGGTTCGGTCATTGCTATAAAATTCGGACCGGTCAGATGAGTTAACCCAGTGATAAGTTAATTTAAAAACTTGGTTTTATTTTAAATTTTTTTTAATCAAAATTCATTCATTTTATTTTAGAAAAATAAAATAATATTATTTTAATAAAAATACTAAGTTAATCAACTAGTTTATCAAAAAAAAATATGGTCTAGACTTTGATCCTTATTGGCAATGTGACCCGAATAGAGGTTTGCAAAACTCAAAAACAAATTTGCTTAAGATTAATTATTTTTTATGTTTTTATATCATTTTAACATGTTGATATTAAAAACAAAATTTTCAAAAATAAAATTTTAAATTAGAAAATAATTATTACAACATACTTCAAAACACCCGTCTAAATTAGCCTAACCGTATAAAACGGCCTTGTAACTATGGGTGTGATCTTGGGAAAAAAAAACTTAAAATATATTCTCGAGCTAGTCGATAAAATTTTTACATTCAAATTATTTTTATATTAATTTTATCTTTAAATTGTTTTGATTTCTTGATTAGATTTTTTATTCAAATCATATAATAAAAAGAAAAGGTTAAGTTTTTCATGAAACAAAGTCGTTTCTTTTAGTTATTCGTCCACACTATAGAAAAAATTAATTATTTTTGTTAACATAAAGTATTGTTACCATATTTTCTAGTGAAAAAAAATTATATGGAGTTAATCCAATATAACTTTATCAACTTTACTAGGTCAAAAACAACATAGATGATTGATAAAAACATAGTTTGATTCAAAAATTCCAAGACAGTATTTTTAAAAAATAAGATAACAACATACTAAATTGATCTCGATCAACCTATAATAACCTTTCAAATCCATAACCTGGGTTATAAGATTATGATAACCTTATAAAAAGTAAATCGAATCAAATTATGAGCTCTAATTCTCAATCAAAATTGAAGAAATAAAATCCTGAAAAAAAATGATAAATTGATAAATCGTTAACTCAGTTCAAAAGTCTAGACATCCATTCTTATAAATATGTTAATCATCGAAGTAAAATAAATATCCTTTCAATTCAAGCAAATAAATTTGATATCCCTCAACGCTAAGAAAAATCAAGGAGAATATGAGTAAATTAATTAGATAAAGGTTCTTAATCAATTCCTTACCATCATGAAAATTAAATATTGAAAAGCAATTTTAATTCATGGCAGTAGCTTTAAGAGCAAAATCTATATTTATTCTAAGCAATCATTCAAAAGCTTAAGCAATTTAGCTTAGTTTATTCTTTCCTAATAAATTATAATGATTGTTGCAACAATCAAATTTATTTTTAAATTTTTTTAAAATACTTTTTTATTTAGAAATATATAAGAATTAATTTTTTATTTTTTAGAAATTATTTTGACACTATCACATTCAAATAATTTAAAAATACCAAAAAAATAAATTTAAAATAAAAAATAAAAATAATTGTTTTCAAAAAGGTTTTTTTTTTAAAATAAAGTACTCTTTTTTAGAAATATATCAGAATAATTGTTTTATTTTTTAAAAATTATTTTGACATTATCACTTTTCAAAACAATTTAAAAACATCAAAAAATAAATTTAAAATAAAAACTAAAAACAAATTTAAAAATAAAATAAAATACAATGTCAAATAATAATTTTATAAGCTTGTAATTAAAAGAGATAAAATCCCTTTTCCAGTAATTTTTTTAAAAAAACGAAGACTCCATATTCGCATTGTGAGGAAATTGGAAGCAGTGGAGAACGAGGTTATTTGCCTGCGCGTTCCGTTAGGTTTTTTTTATATAAAAAATTAATTATTTTTTTATGTGTTGTAATTAATTATTTTAATATTTAATTAATTAATTATTTTAATATTTAATTAATGAATTTTTTTTCTGTCTAAAATAAACAGTGTAATCGAAACATAGAGGAAGTGGTTCGTATATTTTTTAATTGCAGATAACTTGGGTAAATTTGTCTTTCTATTTTATTTGTAAGTTGTTTTTTTTTGCTTAATACTATTAGATCTGAAATATATATATATATATTTTACAAAAACAATCTAAAATCCAAGAATCAATTTTTTCTAAGAAATAAGCTTAAACAAAAGAGGACAAAATTATAATTAAAACACACTTTTTATTTTATTTTATTAGTTTTATTTCTCATATTATTATATTAAAACTATTTAAGAACACTAATATTATTTTATTTTAAAAAAAAATCCTAGGCCATTTCTCTCTCTCTCTCTCTCTCTCTCTCTCTCTCTCTCTCTCTCTCTATATATATATATATATATATATATATTTTCATGTGCTAATATTAAATAAATATTAAAATATATAATTAGTCTAGCATATTTATAAGAAAAAAAACCTAAATAAATGACAAAAAATAAATAGGTAGACTTAAAAAGAAAATTGACCTAAAAGATCAATAAGAAGAATTTAAAAATAACAAAGAGAGAAAATAATAAATATTAATTTTAAAATGATCATCAGCAAAAATTATAATGTAAATATTAAAAAAAAAAAACTTAATAATTTTTTTTAAAAAAATTAATAACAATGGAAATAATAAAAATTGGTGAGACCATAATTATTGTTAAAAACAAAATTCCATAATTTTTTTATTTTATAAGATTTATTACTCATATTATTATATTAAAAGTATTTCAGAGCAATGATAGTAAAATTAAATAAATATAAAAAAATATAATTAGTCTGACATATTTAAAAGAAAACAAAACTTACAAATAATTATTATCATTATTTTGAATGTCTTATCAATAATAATATGAAATTATGTGACTTGAAAAAAAAAAGATAATCATAATAATTATTGATTTTTAAATGATTACCAACACATATAAAAATATGAACATTAAATAAAAAAACTTAATAACATCAGAAATGTAGAAAAATTGAAAACAGAAATTAATAACATGTATATATAAATATGGACAGAAATATAGAAAAAACAATAAAGGAATTAAAAGTATAAGGGATAAAAAAAAACATATATAATAAATATAATTTGAAGGATAAAATTGAAATAAATCCAAACATGGATACCAATGAAATTAAATAATTTAAAACAAAACCAAAAATTAAAAGAATTAGGACTGAAATGAAACTGAAATTTATACTTAATTTGCATGGAAGGATAAAATTGAAATAAATTAAAACTTTGATACCGAAAATATTATGCATTCGAGACCAATTTCAAAAATTCGAAGTCTGAGGACCTAAATGAAACTACAATTTATAATCAATTTCAATTGAAGGACGAAATTGAAACAAAGCAAAACCTATATAATAACAATAAGGACCATAAAAACATAATTCCAAGTGTAGGGACTGAAGTGAAAATTCAGAAAAAACAGCTGCGCTGACGTCAGCTTGCGCAGGCAGGAGAGAGAAAAGGGGGAAAATGTTCAAACTACCATTGAGACGTCTACGACCACCGTGGACATACACGCGCCGCACTAGTGGGAAGCCAACATTGATGAAAATCATTATAGACATCGATTGGGTATTTTTGGACGTCAGAAGACGCCGCACGTGCTGATTGAACAACGCGTGAGCGCTGAAAATGGACTGCGCGTCCGGCGACGCGCCAATAGTAAATCGGCGGGAAATGAATAAAAAAATAGTAAATTACCGGGGCACCCCTCACGGACAGAACATGATTTTGTCATTTTCGAGGGTTAGAATGGTTATTTGACTCCGCAAAGAAATATTAAAAAATAAATAAACCGGTTAGCCGGACCGGACCGGACCGGATCGAAAGTGTGCAATTGCCCTGGAACCCCTCAACCCAGGTGCATGTTTTTGTCTTTTTCGAGGGACAATTTCGTTAATACACCATGGAAAAAGACAAAATAAAGCAGACCAACCGAACCGAACTGAAAATTAAGCATAGCAATAACCGTGAATAGTGTTTTGTGAGAGGGTGATAAGTGGTCGGGCCTTGATGTGTTTTAGATGTAGTATAATAATAATAATAATAATATAATGCATTGAAAAACTTCAATTAGAATACCATTGTTATCAAACTCGCGAGTTGACTCGCAAAATAGGACAAACTCATGAAAACTAGTTAACTCGGGAAGAAAACTCGAATTCGATCAAACTCGGTCAAACTCGTTTAAAATCGGGTCAGATTGTAAAATCGGACCGGACCGGTCAGATTCTACGATCCCAGGTGTTCAGTGTTCGGCCTTCACTTCGCTCTTCAACTTTCAAGTTTCAATCTTTCTTTTTCATAGTCATTGAAGAGGATGATGAGGAAGAGAGTAAAGGAGAAGAGGATGAGGGAGATGAGGGTGGGCGGCGGCGTGGGAGAAGGGATTTAGGGTTAGTTAATGGGGGGGGCCTTTTATACTAGTGCTTGGAGAAGCACAGTTCTGATCGAAATCAGAAGCACAGAAATGAAGAAGAGGGGCTAGCTGAAATAATAATAAAAAAGGAGGTTTCTACTTTCTTGGGGGGGGGGGGTTAATAATAATAATAATAATAATAATAAAGTAGGTTTATACGGGGGAGGGGTTATGATAATAATAATAATAATAATAATAATTTGGAGGTTTATAATAATAATAATAATAATAGTTAGCATATAAAATAGTTAGCATAAAAAATAATTTTAAAAAAATCCTATTAATTTAAGATAATAAATAACATTAATTAATTTCAAATACAATAATCATAAAAAAATATACAATTACTTGAAAAACATAAAATAAGTAGTTTAAATTTCAAATCTCAAATATTGTGGGTCTTTTAATTATATTTAAATTATTTTTTTTTAATTTAAATATAATTAAAAATAATAATTTTATTGTTGGAGGGTTTTTCAAAAGTAATTATTTAATTATATAACTTACTCCTATTAATTATATAATTAATTGTATAATTAAACTATATATAAAATAATTGAACTTTATTTAAAATAAAATAAAAAATGGTTCTCCATAATAGTTTTTATCATTAGAGAACACATCAACAAAAAAGTCATATATACACTATTTAATTTTTTTTGATGTTTTTAAATCATTTTCATGTCCTGATGTCGAAATAATTTGTTGGAGTTGGAGCTAGTACTAGCAATATCGATGTTGATACCAATATTAGTACTGATAATCCTTTCAATAGTAATGTTTTTGATGAATATATTAAAAATAACGAGAAAAATGACGGTCATGAGACTGATTGTAATTTATATATCATATCAACAAAATATTTATTTTTAGTTTGTTAATTTTTACCTTATGAAATTCTATGGACATAATTGTTTTTGTAATGTATTTTTCAATTATTTTGAATCATGCATGAACCTTAACTAATGAAGTTTTATGGCCATAATTATGTTATATTATATTCGGAAATATTTTACTTACGATTTTACGATTTTTCTACCTACACGATTTTAGCTGTGATTTTACGATTTTTGTATGGAAAAATTCAGATATGATTTTACGATTTTACGATCCGAGTTTTCAAAACCCCTTTCATGTCATGTCAAAATCACGATTTTGACAACCATGTAGAGTACAAATCTTCTCCACCATCTAATTTCCTAAAGAAAGAAAGAAAACAAAATAAAAAATGAGACATGGTCCACAATCTTCCACGTCACCAGCCTTTGCCATCCTGCAAGCTGTCTTGTCCACCAACCAAACATACCCACGTATACTTAATTTCTGCCCGAACTATAAAATATCCTCAAAATCAAAATTCGAAGTGGCATAAATCAATAAAAATAATAATCAATCAATTCCTCATGGCAGCAACCACAACCGCCGCATCCATAACCACAGCAGCAGCAGCGACCACCGCTGCAACCATCACCAAATTTCAATCTTCTTCTCTCCTCAAACCCTACTCGCCCTCGCAGTTACCCTTCAAATGTTCCAAATTGACAGCATCTCGCGCGCCTTCAAGGCTTGCAATTTCTTGCACTTTGGCCCGAGAGGCTGCTGTTAAAATGGAGGACGTGGTGGATTCTGACCCGGCCCAATGGCAACGACCCGATTCTTTTGGTCGGTTTGGTAAATATGGGGGGAAATATGTACCTGAAACCCTTATGCATGCACTCACTGAACTTGAATCTGCTTTCCATTCCTTAAAAGATGACCCTGCATTTAAGGTATCTCTGCCAACCTACTCACACATTGGGTCTTTATCTATATATTGCATTTGTGGGATTATTTAATCTTGCTGGAAAAGAATGTTTATTTCATTTCCGGTGCTATTATATATATATAATAAAGTAAAGAATTACAAATTTGAAGCAATTATTTAACGTTTCTGGTGTATAAACATTCGAAATCTTAAAGTGTTTTTCTTTTTTTATATAGCACATTTGCCTGTAGAACTTAAGTATTTGTGGGATTCGTGAACTTTAAATATGAATGTGGGTTTTCAAAATACTGAATATGGATGGAACATGTATAGGCAAATTTTGGTTGAGTGAGGACGAAGGATGTAATGCAATGATGCCAGAGTATTTCTATTAATTGGAATAAGATTTATGAACTGAATATTTTTATATTGCAGAAAGAACTTGATGGGATATTGAAAGATTATGTTGGAAGGGAAACCCCTCTTTATTTTGCCGAGCGGCTTACAGAGCATTATAAGCGGCCTAATGGTCAAGGGCCTCATATTTATCTCAAGAGGGAAGATCTAAACCACACAGGTGCTCATAAGATTAATAATGCTATTGGCCAAGTCCTGCTTGCAAAACGTTTGGGAAAACAGCGCATAATTGCTGAAACTGGAGCTGGTCAGCATGGAGTTGCAACTGCTACCGTTTGTGCACGATTCGGTCTTCCATGTGTTGTTTATATGGGTGCCCAAGATATGGAAAGACAAGAGCTTAATGTTTTCAGGATGCGTCTTCTTGGGGCTGAAGTGAGAGGAGTTCATTCTGGCACTGCAACCTTGAAAGATGCTACATCAGAAGCTATACGAGATTGGGTGACTAACGTGGAGACAACCCATTATATTTTGGGATCTGTTGCCGGGCCACATCCGTTTCCCATGATGGTGCGTGAGTTCCATAGGGTGATTGGTATAGAAACAAGAAAACAGGCACTGGAAAAATGGGGTGGGAAGCCAGATGTGCTGGTTGCATGTGTTGGTGGTGGTTCAAACGCAATGGGACTCTTTGATGATTTCATTAAAGACAAGGATGTTAGGATGATTGGCGTGGAGGCTGCGGGTCTAGGTGTAGACAGCGGCAAACACGCTGCCACTCTGACCAAGGGAGAAGTGGGGGTGTTGCATGGAGCTATGAGCTATTTGTTACAAGATGAAGATGGACAAATAATTGAGCCTCATTCTATTAGTGCAGGGTAAAACTTCCAGTTGACTTTTTTGATTGCTTTTATTTGGTTCTTACTATCACATTTTCCCTGTGCTTATACGGTATCATTGTTTTGCTCAGGTTGGACTACCCTGGAGTCGGACCCGAGCACAGTTTCTTGAAAGATAAAGGACGTGCTGAATACTATAGTGTCACAGATGAAGAAGCACTGGATGGTATGTAAATCCTATTAAGATTTATTGCTAGCTCCATTGTCAGGCTTTCAAGGTTTTACTTCGTTGATTTTCATTAATGCTCTCTGATTCTCCATGTAAAACTATACTTTCTCAGTATTACTGGGAATCTTGTTATGTGATGCAACAAAATTATGACGTCCTTTCTCTCTTGTTAACTAGTTTTTTAATCTTCATGCGCAGCATTCAAGAGATTATCGCGATTAGAGGGCATAATCCCTGCTTTGGAGACATCGCATGCACTGGCGTATTTGGAGAAGCTCTGCCCCACTCTCCCAGATGGAACGAAGGTGGTTGTTAACTGCAGTGGCAGAGGGGACAAAGATGTTCAAACTGCCATAAAGTATTTGCAGGTTTAATGGAGCTTGTGATGCTGTTTGTTTACTTGATAGAGGAATAATAGGCCAATGCTATCTTGGTCATGGAAGTCTTGCAGGTTTTTTTTTCTTGTTTGAAAAGCTTCGATGTTGTCAAATGTTTGGACATGACTCCATTTTTCATCGAATCAAATCGTGCATTTTTGTTTTCATTTACTTGAAATACAGACATGCACCAGAAAAATTGGTGCATCTATTGGATGTGGGATGTGCTAGAATCCCTATCAATCCAGAAATTGGAATAAAGCATGCATATTTGATATTGCAAAATAATTGAGGTGATGTTCTTCTGTAGGATGCTTTGGAGTATTAAAATAATAATATTTCGATGCTCTCTGGTTTTGAAAACGAAAGTGAAAGCACCTAATGCAGCTAGAAGATGCATTTGTTTTTCAAAATGTTTCTAGTTTGAAAATATACTATAATAATATATATATATATTTTTAAAATATTTTTGGTATTGAAAATAATTTAAAAAAATCAATAAAATAAAATAATTTAGCTTTTGTTTGGCAAACACTGTAGCCAAATGGTGTCTAAACACAACATAAATTTCATGCCTGTTTCTCATTGCTTTTAAAAAGTATTTTTAGATTATTTTTTGTTTTAAATTATTTTTATTAGTATTTTTAGATTATTTTGATATAATGATGTTAAATATAATTTGTAAAAAATAAAAATATTATTTTAATGTATTTTTAAATTATCTAATTTTTTTTGTCATATCTGTCATTAGATGCCAAAGCATCTAACCCTTAAATTGATTCATATCAAACTCAAATCAAACTTATTCCAATGTTCAAACCTCAGTAGACTGATTTGAGTTGATGGTGATTTGAAGTGATCTTATCAAGTAGGGAAATGGGTCGCGCCCTGATGAAGTATAACTGTTCAGATTTTGTAACCCATGATAATTTTCTTGCTTCTTTACTCTAACGCAGTAGCTGGCTATTAACATCTTGTTTGGAATGTGTTTCTGGATTGATTTTAAAAATATATCTAAAAATATTAAAAAAAACAAATAATTTAAAATAAAAAGCCAGTACATCATCTCGGAGAAAGCCCACAGAGCAGTGAGAGGTAACTTGAGCCGGATAATTTAATTCTTCCATTTACATATTAAATTATAATGATTTTCTTAAAAGATTTATATGTGAAGTAGACAGCACTGTGAGAGCATATAGTTTTATGTATGTATAGATTGACAATAGAAATGCTGAAAAATACGTCGACCTTTCTGTGTCATGGAGAGACGGTGCCTCCTGTTGCCAGTAGAGTCTACTTGCTCCTTGGTGGGTGAAGGAGCCGCATTTTTAAATTATTGTAATAGTTAATATAAAAAAAATTAAAAAAATATCATTTTAATAAATTTTTAAACAAAAATTATTTTTAAAAACAACTTGAATCAGATTCTTCCAAAACCATTCCTAAGCAAGAGACGTGAGATTGGACACGTGGCAGTAGTATAAATTCTCCATATCTCAATGTTGCGACAAGTATTTGCACATAAATAAATGTTCACATGTGATTTGAAATTGGATTTCTTATGATGATGAAATCTAGAGGCTATAAAGCAACTTCAGTTTTGTTGTTCAGCTTTATTTGGATTTGATCCTTTTATACCACTTTGCACCATTGATTGCCAAATCCATGGATAGTATGCCAAGAACTTTGCATCAGCTAGGGGGGCATGAAATTCTGTCTCCTTGAATTAAACATGGTGATTGAGATTAAAAAGCTGTTTGGAAGGATGGTTGTACCGCCGTTTCCTCAATATTTTTTTTTTTCATTTTAAATAATTTTTTTTAGTGTTTTTAAATCATTTTAATATGTTAATATCAAAAATAATTTTTAAAAAATATCATTTTGATATATTTCTAAATAAAAAGCACTTTAAAAAACAACCGTAACCACCCTCCCATACAGGCCCTAAGATTTCCATGTCCTGAAGAACCGAGTTTTCATCAACAAAACTCTCATTCCAATTTCCAATTATTTTTGAAAAATATACAGAACTAAAACTACAAAATATATAATGATTTCCATTATTTTTTATTATCATCTTCGTTTGACAAAGTTTTTCAGAAAATGAATCCACAAAACCCGCGGATAGTTATTGACACACCGCTACCCTAATCTGAAGGTCTCCGGCTGTAGACATGCTTGTTCTCTCATCATACATTACATGGGTCATAAAATTTGCCAAGTCTGGGGCGATCACTGCTTTGCCTGCAAAAAATAAAAACAAATGATTAAATTACAGATAAATCCTCTGAAGGAAGAAACCATGAATATTCAAAGACATAAAACCAGTAGGTATACCTAGGAACAAGTTGAAAACGTTATCTTCACAAAATGAAATAAACATAATAGGAACCTACCTTATAAAATTCTTAATGTTAGGTAGGCTTTCTGTATGGTCCAACCTACCTGACAGGCAATGTTTAAGTCACCTAACTCTTAGGTGATCAGCTTTCATAATTGGTGGTTAACACCTAACCGCATCGTCAACTAGTTCAAGTGCTTGCTTGCTAAAGTTAGTTGATGTCTCCACTGTCAGTAACTACCATGCTACAAGAATGGATGATGAAAAGAAAAGTGCAAGAATTACATTTTCTACCACATCTAACAGTCAAACACAATTCTGTAAAATCTTGATCCATTCTTTGCTAATTTTACAGAGCTCTCAAAGTCAACGTAACACGGTTACTGAAGTTGTCATGAGATTTCCCCCTAAACATTACATTGTGCACGCGATGTCGGTGAAAGATCTCCCATATCTGCAATTATCAAAGGAGATGCACATGGCGGAGTTTCCTAGGTCTTGGATATGGGGTTTAACTACCATTGCATCTGATAATCAACTTTCATTTGCATTCAAAAGCATTAACTGCCAAAGACTAAGTTGAGATGAATTCGGTAGTGTGGTTCGGCTATGCTTTTATATGTCTTGAGCAGCCATCTGATAATTCTGAAACTTTATGCTTAGGATGCAACGTGAATACTCTCATGAGCCCCGTGATAGTCAATACATCTCATTCCTTCTGAAAGCATTTTCAGCTTTTCATTTGGCATCTTTAACATTCAAACAATTGACATGGGAAAAATGCATACAAATAAAATTTGTCTGCATGTTGCATACAGAATTGTCTCAAGGGTATGGACGTGTTTTTGAACATCTTATGGGTTAAGGTAAATTATGAAGCATCATAATAATTCATCAAGAGAAGTGAGCAAATTACCTGGGAATACAGGAAGGTTCCAAGGACAGCGATGGCCGCTCCAAGAGCATTGACGGGCTGGACAGGTGTGTGGAAAATGATAATGGATGAGACTATGACAGATATACGCTTCATGGTATTTCCAACGCTGAAGGTCAGGGGAGAGATCTCATCCAGGGACATGTATGACACTTGATTGTAAAGATGATAGAATACACTTTGTGCTGCGATCCACCTATAAGGCAAAATAAGAATCACTTATGCATTTGTTGTTTATCGAAAAGCACGGGGAAATGTAATAAATATCACCCACACAAACCCAAAGTCAATTCCCAAAGGAAATGAAATACATGTTTTGGATTATTGTAAAAGAAAATTAAAAGAAGCTTGCAGTACATTGTAGTGAAATATTACAAAAAAAGGTACTAAGTTCAAAAACATGACCACAACAAAATAATAATTGATAATCAGTTAAATGCTTGGTCTCTCTTGTCACCATAACACTGGGCCAATTAATTGGAACAAAATGACCAGAACACATTTCACACTCATCAAACATAAATCAAACGGGACCAAATTAGCAATTGAAGTCTTCAGACTATTTGATGTCTAGTACCAACTCGATTCAATATGTTGTACTTCAGACATGACATGCACATGTAAAATTACTGCCATTTGATTAAAAGCAAGACTGCATATAAATCTAATTGTGAACCATCACATGGAATTCTACCAGGATGACTATATTTTTTTGCAATATAAATCATTAGTTTTTCAGATAGAAATACCTTTGGACTTCAACTTTCTTGACAACAGGAGACAAGAATACTAGGTAATCTTAAAGTTGGTCAATCAAACAAATTCTTGCAAATTTAATTTACATTATGGTTTTTAAAAATCTCTACCATGTAAAAACAAATCCATATGGATGAAAAGTAAACACATCCAACCAATACAAGGAAAACTGGGTTTGTAGTTGTCAGCGATTACCATACAAAATGCGGTCCAATTTCAGAGAGGGCTGTTTGCCAACCCGCAGCCCACATCTGCGGTCCCTCAACAGCGATAGCAAAGGGTGTGAGAATCAAGAGTGATAACATAGAGAGACAAGCATAGTAGTTCATCCCACTAACAGACTTCCCCTTCATGCCCTTCTTTGAAAATATGTTGCGGAAAACAAAAGCCAAGTTGGATATCATGGCCCCCATAAAACCTGAAACAGACAGCCAATCAAGTTCATAATTCTGAAAACAATCCATAAGAGCAAAATTATTGAAATCATGTTCTAAGCCCTGTTAATCTCCTATAATGACCGAATATCTGAAAATGCCAAAACCATGTCACATGACGTGCTAGAAACCAATAGCCTTGAAAAGAAAAACAGGCTGACAGCTTGACTCCAATACAGTGAGAAACAATGCAACAAAATTAATATGAATGATAGGAACTCAAATCATAATTTTGGTTTGATTATCATGAAGAAAGAAAGGAAAAGTAAAGAGTGCACTGGACTTGGTTTTAAACAGCACAAAATTCGGTCCAATCTTTTATTTAAATGGAATATAGCTGATTGAGTGGTGGCTTTTTTGCCATCTCAATTCCATGTAATGAAATTTCTGAGATCAGAACTGCTGTTTGATTTTCCCCCACATCTTCTTAGCAAAACTATAAACAAGTTACAGAATATCTTAAGATAATCAAATCAAACTTCAACAAATGAAAGCTAATATTCTTACCAACCATGTTGAAGTTGAGCTCAGTAACAGCAGCCAATGCACAACCACCAATGATCGGAACAAGGGACAGGTAAACTGATGAAGGGAAAGCCTCACCCAATAGAAACCTTGATACCAATACGCTGAAAGCAGGCTCACCACTCTTAATGATATGGGTGAAGGAAACCGCAACCTTTGACATACTCACAGTTGCTGCTACATGCCCAATTGTATGTGCCACAGCAACCTTAAAGAGAAAATAATTATTAGTAAACACAGAGTTGCAAAAAAAAAAAGAAAAGAAAAAAAAAGAAAGCATATCACAACCAGATTACAAGTCCAACGAGCATCAAAATTTGTTTAGAAAAGAAAATTTTAGAAGCAAAAATCTAGTATAAATTGCTAGAAGAATTCCAGACCTTGGAAATTCCCTAATTTGAAATCTAGCATCAAAAGCCACCATAAATTGAACCGAATTCAGATATCATCCTGACCTGAAGTGCATTCTTGATTTGTATCCATTTGAAACCAGTGAAGTTAAAATAGGCGAATTGAAACTTTAATTTCTCAGCTTTATCAGCAATCAAACAAGGGCTATTTTCATTTATCAGAATAATAAATATATAAAAACAAAACAACATAAAAGCACGAATATCAAGCCATCATAATTTCTCTTCACTAATCCTCAACTTTCCCCAGCAACCATACAAAAGGCAGTTTTCTTAATACCCAAACCAAAACAAAAACGTCACTTTCCTATATTTTCCATACAAATTTTTTTCTGACAAACCAAATAAAAACCTCACTTTCCCATGAATTCTCTCACTTTTCTATCAAATCAAACAAAACCCAGAAATCAAAACTTACAGGGAATAAAGTCTTCCAAAACTCAAAATCAGTCTTTGGCGCCTCAGCAATCCGGGTAGCCCATGAGATCAACATCATCAGAGATCCACAAGCAAGAGAGAGTGTAGAAGTCAACCATGGATACGGAAAAGCATTCAAAACCTTCTTGTTGTAAATATTAAACACAACATTCAAAGCCCACCAAGTAGCAAAGTAAATCCCAATTTTAACTTTTTTAGCGGCCTCTGATTTCACCTCAGGTGCCTCAATTGGCTCTGATCGATCAGCCTCATAGGCCTTGCATGTGATCAAGCTCCTCTTTTGAGGCTTTGACAAAGCAAAAGATTCAACCCTTGACACATGTAAAGGCTTGGACATTGAAAGAACTGGGTTTGAACTCTTTTTGCCATTTAGTGAAGGCAAAATCAAAGATCTTTGTATAGTCGACGGGTTTTTTCGGCGAAAAATAGTGTCAGATCCGTTGATTGTTGGCGTTATAACAGATTGCTTGACACTGCAAATCATGATGTAGATTTTTTTATCGTTTGACTCAAAATCCAAAAGGGTCGAGTGGGTGTATCTCAAAATCTCAAAAGTTTAACTCAAATCAAAATACCATTCCGTGAAGATCAAAGATCAAGAAAAAGTTTCAAAAGCAACACGAACTCTAACAAACTATTGTCTTTATCTAAGACTCTCTTAAAATACCAACCAAAGGGTAAAAATCAGTGAAACACAAGGATCTTGAAGGGCTATATAACTTTTTGTAATAAAAAGAAACCAATGATTTATAATCTACGGAGTAACATAAATTATTTTAAAAAAAAAACAGTGTAAATAAAGAAAGGTTCTCTTTTTTTTTTTTATGGGTGGTTGGTGGGTACAAAGAGGGGGACAAGAGAAGAAGGTGGCTTTTAATTTTACTTTCTCTGAAATCTCAGTCCAAATAGAAATTCAAGAGTGACGTTCGGCAACAAACATGTGATCTCTTTTACACGTTTCAATGAATTTTCCCTCTCTTCAACAACTTTGCTCTTGGAAAAAGTAGAGTTTTTTTTTTTGGGGTGTCAATGGGGGCGGAAAATGTTTCTGTGTGCTTAGGTTTTGTTGTGAGTGAAGGGGTTCTAAGGCTTGAACCAATCAAGCATTGCGCAATGTACATGTGTTGTGTTGACCACTTTGTGTTTGCGTGAAGCATGAACATGAAGTGTTTGACTTGGGCTCCAAGACTTTGACAAAGGTAAAAAACAGGAGATGATTTCTCCTGGATTTTCGATTGTCTTGAGAGTTCCATGTTCTCAGGATGGTCAAAGGAGTTGCAAAATTTGTCATTTACTTTGATGGAGAGAATAGACGTAGGTACCTATGTTTGAAAATTTAGTTTTGATCATGGTTATTTTAAAAAATATGTTTTGTTTAAAAATATATTAAATAATATTTTTTTTAAATTATTTTTGATAAAAAGATAAAAAATATTTAATTTAAAGTTAAATTAAAAATATTTTTTTTATTTTTTTTAAATATTTTTAAAATACAATGGTAAATCGGGTCTAATTCTTTATATAATTCTTGTAGAATTAAGAGTTGATTTCTCTCTAATTTCTAAATTTTGACGTGGATAAAAAAAGGAATTGATGGTATGATGGTAGAATTTTTATACCATATGATTATACAATCAATATCATGCATAGAAAATGTGAACTCACACTAAAATTAATATGCTAATTATTAAAATTATATAGTGATTCACCATTATTAAAAAAAGAGTTCAACTACCGCTCTCTCTCAAATTGCAAGATGGTGATTTTTGGTAAAAGCTGAAGCTAAACTAGATTTGAGTCGGATTTGAGTTTTAAATACTCTTTTTTTTTTTGAAGGATTTTAAGTTTTATTTGTTTTATTTTTAAATTATTTTTTTGGATTTTTTTGATATATATAAAAAATATCATTTTAATAAATTTCAAATATGTTTTTTCTTAGATGTAATGGTTAACATGTGTGTTTTTCCTATTCCTTTTTTTTTATAACAAATATGATATTTTTAAATTCAAATAATTTATATTAAAATTAATTATTTTGCAATCAAATGTTAGATAAACCATCCATATTTAAATTATTCTTGTTTTTTCCTATTTGTCAATTAAAGCTTTGTTTGACATTTCGTTTCAAAAATGATCTTAAAAAAATTGATTTTATTTTAAAATTATTTTCATGTACTGACATTAAAAACATTTTTTAATGGAAAATTCAAGCTAAAATATGAATCAAAGTTTAAAAAACGGATGAAGATCTTTCATTGAGAACACATAAAATTTGTGGTTAAATTAGAATAATAATTATTATGTGATAAGATTGACAATACCTATATAGTTTGGTGACATATTTTAGATTTAAACTGAAAAAAAAAACAATCATAAAACAAAAGTACAAGTCAACTGAAATTAAACCTCCTTAAGAAGAAAAAGAACCGTAATCTTGACTCTGTTTTTTTCCTTACTACAAATATTAATTATTATTTATTTTAAAAATCCCAGATTTTTTAAGAAATACTGCGAAACCAAACAATCTCTAATCACAGCTGAAAGGGTTTACAAAGATTACCAAATTGCGTGTGAGAGACCATCGCATGCAGGAACACGACTATTCACATACACGGCACCTTAATTCATTTTGTTAAAACTATTAAAATAAATAGCGTATTTGACACTATATTTCAAAATTTATTTTTATTTTTTATTTTAAATTTATTTTTAGGTGTATTATTTTAATATGCTGATGTAAGAAATAATTTTTATAAAAATATTATTTTGATATTTTTTTGAATAAAAATTACTTTAAACAATAATCTTAATCAGACTTTCAAACAAATCCAAAAACTACAGCACGTGAGAGTTTTACTGTAGTAATACATACTTTTTACTATGGATTACTATAATGGGATTATCTTTTTTTTTTTTTTGTTTAGAGTTCATTCAATTCTCATGTGTTTGCAAGGTTAATGTTTCACTCAAATTTATTATAATGGAAATGATCTATTATGAGCTTGCGAAAGATATCGCTCTCCACCATTTAGATATTTCATTGGATAACACACTACTTGGTTTACAATCTGTAATTCTGATTTATAATTAAAGAAAAAAGTCTATAAGCTCAAAAAGAGTCTCAATGTAAAATTCTTATCCAAAGGTGATTTGCTAGGCTATATATGTAAGGTACAAAATAAATAATGCCTTAATCATGTTCATATATGCATGTAAGAGTATGGTTTTCATTAGGATTTAGGCAAGTTCTAGAGAAACAAAACCAATGGAAGAAAAACACACATGAAAGGGAAATATAGATCAATATGGACGTGTCAATCATAAGGACCAAAGTCTCGTAGGCTTGTGTCTAATAAATTTAGTTACTTTAATCCTAGAGAAAAATAACTTGACTAAACTTTTGTTACCCATTTTTAGGGCCTCACATTATGCACACACAAAAAAAGGAAAACAAAAAGAGAAAATATCAACGAGAAGAGTATGCTAGAACACCTAGGAAATTGTCAAAGACTAGTTGAGAAAGATCAAAATATATAATATTAGAACATCTGGTAGCGTATTTTTAATTGATAAAAGGCTTTATTTGCAAGAAAAAATCAATTCTAGAAGGAAAAATAAAAATTGAATGTTTGGGGACTTAGTTAGAATTTCTCAAGGTTGATTTGAGTTTATTGAGGGTTTAATTGCAATAAAAAATCATTTCATGAAGTCAATTTATGCTTTAATTGAAAGAAATTAAAGTCTGAGGTTGAATTGCAATTTTTTAAGAGCTGTTTTTGTGAAATCAAGGGCTTAATTGCATGAATATTGAAGTTTAATGGACAATTAGGAACTTGATTGAAAAAAATCTAAAACCAAGGACTAAACTAAAAAAGGTGTGTGAATGTAGGGGCTGAAATTGATCGAGGAGCTAAATTGAAAGTTTATCGGTCAATTTAGGGTCAAAATGCAAAAATATTAGAACTAAAGATCAAAATAAAAGACGTAAAACTTAGGGGCTGAAAATTGAGTTTGATGGGGGTGAAATTGAAAGAAATTTAAAGTTTAGAGGCAATTATGTGTGTAAATAGAAAAGATTAAAAGAACAAGGATTCAATTAAAAATTTCCAAATCTCAAATTAAAAACTGTAATCTCTTTTATAACGTTTGGGTGAAAATTAAAGTGATTGGATACTAGATGTTTCTTCATTGTATGATTCCCAACTTGTACATCCTTTTTTTTATATGAAATATGGTATAATTTGAAACCCATGTTACCGAGTTTGGGATGAATGTTCTTGGTGTTCTTTATCTTTTTTTTTTTTGTGTATTTGATCCTTTTTTTCAAGTTTAATCTATTTTTTTTATAATTTTTTTGGGTTAAACCAAGATTTTTGGTTCAATTTATATTTGGACCAAAACTTTTGGGTCAACGCGGTTTGGTAAAAAATCTTTGTGTATTCCCTTATGCCTTGTTTGGTTTGTCATGTTTTTATTAATGAGTGTTTTGGCATATGGGTGTATTTGGTTAATACCTTTTTACCTATTTTAGGTAGTTTTATTTTAGGGAAAAAATAGGTTTTACCTAATAAAGCCTAAATAAATATATAAAAATAATAAATATTTTATTTTTTCTTGTATGTGGACAAAAATCCTAAAATTTACTTAAGCATCCTTATTAAGAAAAATTAAAATATATTGACATGTTTAAAAACTATTGAGAGGATTTTACAAGTTTGTAAGATTTCAAAGAATTTTGGCATTAATTTGAAGAGTTTGTTTTTGGCAAGAAAATATTATTCACTTTTAATATAAGGAAAAAAATATTCTAAAATGGTTTAATATCCAAAATATTATTAGGGATAATAAATATTATTCATTTTCTAATATGAGGTTAAAAAGCCTAAATTGAGTTAATATCCAAAATATTATTAGGAATAATAAATACCATTCATTTTTAATATTATGATACAAAATCTAAAAGGGGTTAATATTCAAAAAAATATTTGGGATAATAATTTTATTATCCACCTTAATATAAGTATAAAAAACCTACACGTGGTTGATATCCAAAATATTATTGTGAGCAATATAACTCATTCACTTCTAATATAAGGATAAAAACCACAAAGAGATTTTATTTGAAGTATTATTTGGAATGAAACGACAATAAAATTCCAATTTTATCCTAAAAAAGCCTCTATGATAATTATGGATATTTCACTTTTTCAAACTGAGTTTTGTTTTAGAAAACTAGGGTTTGTTCATCATAACAAACCTGCCACGATAGGTAAAAGAGAAGAAAATAAACATCATCATGCTATAACAAACACAAAAAAGAAACAATACACCTTACCTCAAATAAGACATCTAGAAGTGTCATTATATTGTTTTACGCAATAAAGTGAGTGCAGGCAAAATAGCTTACATTCACTTTGTTTTTCTGCTAAATTTTTGAACTCTTTAAATTTGCTCAACACTTCTTTCTTTTCTTTTAACACATTCCCATGTCTTACTACTGAAATCATGAGTAAAAGTGAGAAAGTATTTTCCTTCTCCTATTAAAGAGATTGAGATGCTCTTGAACTCTTTTTTAGGTATGACTTTCTGTGTTGCTTTCCCATTACACACACTTCATACATTCTGCTTGTGTGCTCTAGATTTGGTATTCCAAAAACTGTTTTGTTTTTCTCTATCAATATCAATAATCCATAATTTAAATGTTCATATCATAGATGCCTTAAATTCATCATGTTGAAGAATTATGCCTTAAAACATTTTGACAGATACATACTCAGATATAGAGGAAACATCTTGTTTCTAGTTATTTTAATTGAAGCAATTGCAACTTCAGTCTCATAAAAAAATCTTTCAATTCTTTATTTCATCTACACTTTAAAGCCTTTCTCTAGGAATTGCCCCCAACTCAAAAGTTTGTTCTTCATGTTTGGAACATAAAAAACTTATGATATGAATTTCTGCTTACCATTCTTAAGTTTAATAAGAATTATGTCTCTTCCTTCAATTGGTCTTAGAGAAAGATCTCCAAAGGTAATGTTACCTGTATAACTTTCATTAATATCAATAAATGCTTCTTTCATACAACACATATGACTTAATGCTCCTGTATCTAGATACCAGGTGATAGAGTTGTTGCCATTAAATTTTCTACAATCTAGTAATATTGTATGTTCTTCAGAATTAATTTTTTTCTTAGCAAAGTAGACATTTTTGTCTTCAAATTTGTATAGTGAGCAATCTGAAGCAAAATGACCATACTCTTTACAATTATAACATTGAACGTTTGCATTATTATTCCTTCAATTTAAATGTCCTCTATGACTTCTTCCTCTGCTTCTACCATGACCTCTAAAATTAAAATTTTGATTCCATGCTTCATTAGATTCTATATTTTTTAATGATCTTTCTTTTCTATGAAAGAACCTTCTTATTTGAAATGCTCTCTACTAGACTCACTAGCATTCTTCACATTAAACTTTGCATGTAATGTTTGTTTGAAAGATCTTCCTTGTCCCTTCTATCAATTTCCTACTCATGGGCTTGCAAAGATCCTATTGATTCTTTTACTGTCAGACTTTCCACATTCTTTGATTTTTTAACTACTACAACCATATGATTAAACTTTGAATCCAGAGACCTCAAAATCTTCTCCATCACATGAACATCATCAATATTTTCACCATTCCTTCTCATTTGGTGAACCAAAGAGACTACTTTCATGAAGTAATATGAAATTGTCTCATTACTTTCATTATTCAACTTCTTAAAGTCGCCTCTCAATGCTTGCAACCATACCTTTTTTTTTGTCTTTTCAACTCCACTATAAGTCTTATTAAACATTACCCATGCTTCCATTAAGTGGTGTCATTATCTCAAGAGTTGTTTCACCAAGTCCTTGATAAATCATGAATAATGCCTTATTATCCTTCTTCCTTGATTCTCTCAATATTTTTTTTTCTGCATTACTTATTGTTGCCTCTTCTCTTGTTGATTCTAGTTCAGTATAACCATCTTCAACTACCTCTCATAACTCTTGTGATCATAATAGTGCCTTGTATTGAATACACCACATATCACAGTTTCGTTTTGTAAGACTAGGAATATGAAATTGAGAATTGTTATTGTTAAAAGCCATATCTACTATCAAGCTCTGATATCAATTTTTTTGAAGAAACAATACTAGAACAGAAGAAGAGTTATTACTCACATAATTTTGATGGAATACAATACACTAAACAACAACACTCATGCTTTTGAAAACTATCATTTGTATGAGTGATCTTTTACTTTGTAATAGAGAAAACTTGACATGAGAGTGTTTTCTAATGTTCTTATTAATAATGAGCTACTTGTATTTAAATTGACAATATAAATGGATGAAGTCCTTGATGATATTTATTGTCAACCATGGGCTAAAATTAACCCCAAATTATCATCTCTTAATTGCTTAAGATTTTTTTTTCATGTGTTTTTCAAGTTTGGAATGTGATTTTTTTATATTGTCCAAACAATTCATATGAGAAACATATTGATTTATGAAATCATAACACCCTAGTATAATAATCTTAGACTTCACTTTGGAAAAAAAAAAAGTAAAATAGATTTTTAAGTTATAAGAGAGCACCTAAAAGGATCACCACCTTATCTTTAAGCTTTTAAGGATCATTTTTACGAAGGTTCACCTGATCTCTAAGCCCCTAGGCATCCTTTTAAAAACGATTCACCTAAATCCTCAAGTTTGTTAGATGTGAAGTGTCCCAAGATACTATAAAAAACCCTTTAATCCATAAAACAAATACATAAATCTAAAATCAGACTAGGATTGCCTTAAGAAATAATCTAATATCACATGTTGAATATAAGCATCACATATACCTTATGAGACGTACGTGTGAAAGTTTGAAATCTCTTCATATGTCTAGCCTCGAAGATCTTTATCTTTTACATATCATTTTTGTTTTTTTTTTCTAAGCTTTCTACAAGAAATGATGCGACATGATTCATAGAAAAAATGTCAAATATGAAAAAAATAAAATAAAATTTGTAATAACATTTTAAATTAAAGTTTAAAGTGTGATGAACATATTTGACATAATTTTATGTAACTTATTTCTTGTTTTCGTCTACATCAAAAACTTTTATTTGGATATGTAGTTTATCACAACTAATTAACCCTATATTTATCGAGTGAATCTTCCTATATTAGCAGCCTAATAACAACAATGATGTGTTTTCAATAATATACAACAAGCATGAATTTTCCTTTATTCCGAAGTCATTTTTTTTTTTAAATACAAGAGGAAAACTTATTTCCTTAACCCCTGTTTATTTACGCCTGAAATTGATGACAGAAATTGAAATTAACAAAATATAAAAGGGGCTTTGATGCTAAAATGCTGGTAGAAAACACAAAAAATCATGAAATTGACACTATAGAAAAATCCTACCTGAATCTTGCCAGGAGAGGAAAATCTAACCTGACAGGGGCCCGCTCCCTCGCTCCTAAACCCTAGGGTTTCACCAAACACTATGTATTAACTTGCCACGTCAGACTGCCATCCTGTCCTGTAGCCAATGAGACAGTGAACATTTACCTGGCAGTATTGCCACAGATTCAGTGTTCCAAACAAAACCCCATTTCATACATGTATATATTCAGAGATCTGCTCTGCTGATCATATCTATCATCTCTTCGTTATATATCAATATATATTTGATATATAACATCCATTTGTGGGTTCTCTCTATTATTTATTTATTTTTTTGCTCTTTAATTTCACTTAATTTTTAAGCGTTAGGTACCTAATCATTTTTTTTTTCAAATTTTAAATATTCCTTTGATTGGTTTTGATATTTCAGATAATGTTGATCGTAGTTTCATTTCTAGTTTTTGTGTTTTAGCTTTCATTTTTCTATATATTTGAAGATTATTAAGGTAGAAAGACTAGTGAAAACTAATTAATGTAGGGAGATATGTTTGTACCAAAAACTTAACCTAATCAAACTAATTAACATGACAATGAATATATTCCAGATGAACATGTCCGAATCAGAGGAGATCAATCAAGTTCAGGAGATAAGCAGTGATGAAGAGATGATGCGTCCTGATATCACTGATGTGATCTCAATCAGTACTGATGATAGTTATAGTACTGGTAGTGATTCTACCGAAAGTGATGATACTGAAAATATGGAGAGGTGAGTTGTTAATGGAGATGTTGCTTCTGCAATTTGATTATTTTATTTTGATGGTGAAATGTTTCTTCTTCTTCTTTCTTTTTGATCAGTTCGGATGAAGGGTTAGAGGAGATATTGAAGAGTGCTCCTGGCGAGGAATTAGGGTTATTATTAGATCAAGAAATAAATCCACAGGTAATTTGTCTTGCAAGATATTCAGGTGATTAATAACCTATCTGGAGATATTCATTAGGGCCAATTAAGATTTGCATGACATTTTCTAAGGTAACAGAAGAAAGGGTATAGCATTCTTAATGCAAAACCTAAAAAAAAACAAGTCCAATAACATTCTAAGATGAAAAACATATGTACAAACGCATCTTGATCTCTAGCATATTATGATGTTTCCCCCCTTTTCTGTAAGCCCTTTCTTGGGTTGGGAGGGTTCATAAAATCAAAGAGATGTTTTTAAGATTTCGTTAGGGTTTTATATGGTTTCAAAGATTAATTTTGTAGTTCATCGATGCTATTTTTTCGAGATTGATTTTAGCTTTGACTTGCAGGAGGATAACATGATCCAAAATAATGGATATGTTCCATTCAATTCAAATAATTATCAGTCCCCTCAGCTTTCTCCTCGAAGTGATCAGGTTGAGTCGGTGTCATCCACAAACATGCCTTTCGAAATAAATGATCGAGCCAGTGACCTTTTAATGGCAGTCTCAGTTGGTTCCGATGCAAACAAGACAAAAATCATTGAGATGGCTGTTTCAGCCATGGACGAGCTAGTAAGAAAGGCCCTTGCAGGAGAACCTCTATGGCAGCACCGAGAAGATTGTGACCATGAGATTCTAAATGAAGGAGAATATATACGAGAATTCCGTCCATTTGATGCAAGTCTAGGAGAGCTAATGAGAATAATTCAGATGGAAGATCCTCAAAATTTTCCAAACTTATATGACAACAATGCAAGCCCTAATGGAACTCAACAACACAAACCCATGTTTCAGCAGGATGCTGAAAACAATCTCCTTCTAACTGAATCTTCACGACATATAGGGTTTGTTCGTATGGATGCTACTAGGCTTGTTGACTGCCTCATGGATTTGGTAGGGTTTCTTTCCTCTATCTTTGCTTAAGTATTTAAGCACTAATTAACTCATTTAATCTAAATCAAGTTTGGAACAGAAAGGATAATTGTTTTTCTTATTTTGATAAACAGAAGCAGTGGTCATCAGTTTTTTCTGAAATCGTCTCAAGAGCAACAGTACTT
Organism: Salix caprea; assembly: GCA_964035475.1. Lineage (NCBI taxonomy): Eukaryota > Viridiplantae > Streptophyta > Magnoliopsida > Malpighiales > Salicaceae > Salix > Salix caprea. The sequence continues at coordinate 3,222,284 of OZ037743.1, forward strand.
GGAGTCATATTAGGAGGAGTAGCTGGGAACTATAACGAAACGTTACAAGTGGTAATTTAGCTGATCAAGCTGTTTGAATATTATCATCTCCTTCATTTTATGAAGATATTAGTGAAATGTGTCAATGGTATGTAATATTATCAAGTAACCATCTCACCTAAAAGCTTAAGTTATTAGTGAGATATCAAAATATAATTTATATTATTCTCTAACACACACCCTCAAGTAAAAACTCTTTAGGCTTGAAACTTGCACAAGTCCACACTACCTTGTACTTGATTTTTAACAAATAGAATGAGAGTGATAAGATTCAAACTAGTGACCGCTAGGTCAACAAGACTCTAATACCATGTTATGGAACGAACTCAACTAAAAGCTTAAGTTATTAGATGAGGCCCCATAATATAAATGATTAGACTCGAACTAGTGACCACTAGGTCAATAAGACTCTAATACCATGTTATGGAACGAACTCAACTAAAAGCTTAAGTTATTAGATGAGGCCCCAAAATATAATTTATATTATCCTCTAACGACTATTTTAGTTAGAATTGAGTACATTCTTGCAATGGGGGCTCTATAAATCACAATGAAACGTAAATAATCGAAAGAGTCTTCAAGTATCATGTCATTGGATGTTCGATGAACCTAAAATACTGTCGGGAAAGTATCCTGATAGATTCAACAACAAAAAAACTGTTAGCAGGTACCCTTGAATGGTTTAATGTTTTTTTTTTCTTCTGGAATCTTCAAGTGACTCGAGCTAGAATTGATTGCGAATTATATGTCTTGGTATTTTGGGGCCAGTGTAATTTTTTCAACCAACAAAATTTGCATATGAATAATATATATTCGATTTCATAAGATGTTCTCAATGCATGCAATGCTGTACAGATGAAGGCAGAATTTCACATGCCTACACCACTTGTTAATATTCGAGAGAGTCAGTTTGCAAGGTATTGTAAGCAGATAGAACCTGGAACTTGGGGAGTTGTTGATGTATCCTTGGACAGTTTATTCCCTTATCCACTCGTAAGTTTTCGGAGAAGACCATCAGGTTGTTTAATCATGGAAATGCCGGGTGGATACTCTAAGGTGATTAATTACATGTTCTAATTGGAAAAGCACCCCTTAGTTTCTGTAATTTACTTGAATTAAGTCTCAAATTATATTTCCATCTTCTTGTCTTCATCAAATTCTGCAGGTTATCTGGGTTGAGCATGTGGAAGTGGATAATAAATTTGTCCATAGAATGTTTTGGCCAATCGTTCTCCCTGGTTTTGCATTTAGCGCAACGCGCTGGATTGCCAGCATAGTCCGGCACTGTGAACCAGTTGGGAACATAATCTCCACATCCCTTGATACTGGTAAATACATTTCCTTTTCTGCTTTGCTCGAAGTAAATTAAAGAAAAGAACAAGTGTGAGACTCAAAATTTCTTATGACTTTAAGAAAAATATATATTCTGGTTAACCCATTACAGTTTTGGTTTGATATTGCACAGCAACAATACCCCGAAATGGGAAAACGAGTGTGTTGAGGCTGGCTCGTAGAATGATGAGAAGGTTTTATCAAGACTCCAGTGCTTCTACTGACAATTTGTGGGTCCGAATACCTCTATATGATGGAGAAGATTTTAGGTTGATGGCCAAGACTATTTATGATCTCAATGGAAGCCCTAGTTCTACTTTAGTTTTCACAAAATCTCTTTGGGTTCCAGCTCCACCAAACAGAGTCTTTGATCTTCTTCGTCGTGCGGATTCTAGAAACAAGGTATCCATGATGCTTAAACTTTAAATCATCGTTTCCCTTTGATGATGATTAATTAGAGGAAGTCTCGAACGAGGATTCATTTATGGATTCCTCTTTAGCGTGTTGTCCGTCGAGTTCTCAAGGGACGTGGCGTGATGACAAAGGGTTTATGATCTGCACAGCAGGTCTCAAGCTCGAGTTAAGACGTGCACCTCTTTTATAAGTCTGGAACAATCAGGGTTTTACTCACTAATCTAGATCCACAGAATGAGTTTTCCAGAAATGACGTTTCATCACATAAAAAAAAAAAGTGTGTCCGTCAATTTTAGAAAAGAAATTAACTAAATGAATCAGGTCGATTTAATTAACTGCTATAGCACTACTACTTCTGATTCATCTTGCTATAAACCATCTGTATCACACACTCTTTCATCATTATCGTTCAGATTGTTTTCAATATACTTAAAGCTAGTCCATTAATGGCATCAAATATTTGGGTTTGATTACTATTTTTTGAGACAAGAAGACGAAGACTGTTGGGACGAAGAGGACTTGTCCTGTCCTTCCTGTTCTAAAAGAACCTAAATTCACTGCTATAAAATCTTATATATTTATAAATTTTTATCTCCATCCCTACAACCAAATATGTTTCTATCATCTCTTGTGTATTTGTGACAGTACTAAACAAGAAAAGCATTAAAGAACAAGCCAAATATAACATTCAAACATCATCACCTATGTATCTTACATAAATATTATAGTTCATGCTGGATAGCAGAAGTAGATTTTTGACATAAAAATCATGTTTTCTCCTCCAATATGCTGTATTTGCGAGTATAATTGTTATCTTCGCTGGCTTTTCATGCAGTGGGATTTGCTTGCCCTTGGATCCCTTGGATACTCAGTTCAAGAGAATATGCATATCATCAAGGGAGAAAGTCCGGAGAGCCGCGTGTCAATCATGCAAGTGATCAATGTAAGTTGCCACCTTTTTTCTTTCGTATTCAAAAGTTCATATGAAACCACGCATTAATAAAGAAAAGATTTCTTGATTAATTATGCAGTCTGCTCCGAACCAGATAGAAATCTTGTACTTGCAAGAAAGTTACAGCCATCCAACTGGATCCTATGTTGTTTATGCTCCGATAGACATTCTTACTATGGGCATGATGCTGGGTGGAGGAAATCCAGATCTTGTCAGTATTTTCCCATCAGGTTTTGTGATACATCCTGATGGGCCAGTAAAGAATGGAGAGGAAACTAGAGGAAGTCTTCTCACCATTTCCTTTCACATTATGGATGGTTCATCTTCGGAGAACTATATTCCTGCTGATTCTGTTAATACCATTAAGACAATCCTCACAGAAACTGCAGGTTTGATCAAGATAGCTCTTTTTTCTGACAATCTATAAAACAGTTCATCATCCGGCACACATAAATCTATACGCGTAACTTTCCCACTGCAGGTGAGGCTTTTCGATGATCTTTTTGATAATTTATCATCCTAATGATTAATTTTTCAAGTTCTTTAAACCCTTCTTTAGGGCCTAGGATGTTATGAATCTGTCTATGTATGGCTAGCTAGGGTTCTTCGATCGTCATTTTAATTCTGATTCTTTAAGGATTTGCACCCATGATTAAACTGTCTAAAGAAATACACGAGGCCATAAATGGCTACTGATTCTGAAAAAATATATGAACTAGGATTTATCAAAGCAACCAAATATAATTTAGAACAGCTATATATGATCAGTGCACAGATGGATTTGAATTTATGATCATTCCTCCCTTCCTACCAAAATACTGTTTCACTTGGAACGGTGATTCTCAACAAATTCCTTTATGTTCTGTTTCTTTCGTGCACTTAAGTGGTAATTTTCCACTAAAAAGGGCATGGTTCAGGGGCAAATCTGATGTAGTTTACAGAAAACTAGCCAGGATTCTGAATCTTTGATGCCGTTTTGTTGACCTTTCTTAGCAATTGCTTCTGTGACTTGTACCGACATTACATCTATATGCATTTGAATCAATGTCAAAAGGCACTGAGTGACATTCTATACGTGCTACTAAAACATTATATTCTGCTGAAAAATTTCATCTCATGGTGGATGATCGTTGCTAATGGTAGTTTTCTTCTGCCCGTTCCAACTTTTGGCAAAAATGAAAATTTGATGTCGAGGATCTATACTAATTATCGTGCTCCTTTTGCAGTGGAAAAGAAAGAGAGAAAATTGTACAAGGAAAAACACAACAGAAAGTGATTACATCTGCTAATGGCTGGGGATTATAGACTGCGATATATATGATCCCCATGTATGTTGAATAAAAAGTAGGGATTGAACATTGATGCTTTCTGAAACTTGTGTTCTGTGGACCTTAATTTTGTATTTTCTAGTGTAACTCTTGGTTTTATAACTGGAACCTGTTCTCTTGTTTTCATAATATGGGATTTTGGAGACACTGTCTTCTGCTATGCGACGTAGTTTGGTTTAATTAGCATGTCCATGCACGCACATTGTTTAGGGTTAATAAATCTTGACCCCTCGAGATATATTATCATAATGAAAGAAATGTTTGCTTTAAACATGCCTAGCTCCTGGGAATGTGACATTTACACTAAAATGGTGTAAAAATGTAGCCCTAAACCTAGGGAATATACAGTTACAATAATCACTCATCTTCTAGGAAGGATATCTGAAAAAGAAAGGTGGACCTGCAACAGTCGATAAACAATCACAAAGGATAACTCTGACCACATTGATATTCTAGAATCGTAATTTGAAACTTTGTATATTGGGTCCTGTTGCCATACACTTTTCAATACATAATCCCATTTTGACACATCTTGCATGGAAATTGATAGCTTTGCCCGAACATGTGGAGAAATACAGAATTCTGTATATTGTATGGATGTATATGAGTCAATGATGTACAGATTATATATAGCTCGTAAACTCTATTCTAATTAAGTCAATCACAATATCTGTGATTGACTCAATTCTTTGCTAATTATTTGCTAATTACAGAGATTGTACTAATGACAATGAATGACAAATTTCTTTCCTTTAACACTCCCCCTCAAGTTGGAGTGTGCATATCTATTACACCCAACTTGCCAAGATGTGATTGGAACAAGGGTGAAAATAGTGGCTTAGTGAAAATATCAGTAACTTGATGTTTTGTTTGCATATGAGCTATCTAAATTTCTCCATTTTGAATTCTTTCACGAACAGTGTGGCGATCCAATTCGATGTGTTTGGTTCGCTCGTGATAAACTGGGTTGGCTGCAATGTTGAGTGCTGCTTTGTTGTCACAAAGTAAGGTGGCTGGTTGGTGGTGCTCTACTTGTAGATCTTATAAGAGGTATTACAACCAAGTCAGTTCATAAGTGGTTGCTTCCATGGAGCGGTATTCAGCATCTGCAAATGACCTTGAGACAGTAACTTGTTTCTTGCTTTTTCCTGATATGAGTAACTCGCCAAGAAAGATACAATACCCAATAACTAAGTGTCATGTAAAAGGATATTGTGCCTAGTCTGCATCACAATATATAGTCAAGTGTAGTGGTCTAGTGGAGAAGAATAATAATCCTTGTTAGGGGCTCCTTTGAGGTAGTGAAGGAGTCGCCATACTATGTCAAGGTGGTGCTTTCGGGGCTCATGCATAAACTGATTGAGCGTATTTACTACATATATGATTTCTAGTCTCGTTATTGTTAGATAGATTAATCTTTCAATGATTCTTCAATAATGAGAAGGGTCTTTGAGAGGATCACTCCCTGTAGACATTAGAGCAAGATTGTCTTCCATAGGATTTTTTTCAGGTTTAGCACCAAGTAAACCAGCATCTTCCAAGATGTCTAGTGTATACTTCTTTTGACAAAAGGAAATGCCAGATTTGGATCATTCAATTTCAACTCCAAGTAAATACTTTAAAGATCCAAGATCTTTGATTTTGAAACAGGTACCAAGAAAATTACTTGTGAACTTAAGGTAGGTCGGATGATGAAGAAAAAGATTTGGGGAACAATGGTTGATAGGGAGAGGAAAAGGCATATCAATGGTTGCTAGCTGGGAGAAAAGTTGTTAGGGAGAGGAGAGGGCAGATTAAGGATGCGTGAGGAGATCTGAGGAGAGAAGGCATGATTGAAGATAGATTTGGCGTCCAGTATAGAGCTGAGGGGGAGAGATTTAGGTTAATTAATTTTATTTGTTTTTGTTTTTAACTAATATTTGAGCTGGGGAGAGAGTGTGAATGATTAATGGTTTATATTATTTCAAGGCTTAGATTAACGGATGAGATTCAAAATAATTTAACTAATATTTGAGCGAGGGAGAGAGTGTGAATGATTAATGTTTTGTATTATTTCAAGTCTTAGATTAACGGATGAGATTCAAAATAATTATTCTAATTAGCATCGGAAAATCATTTGTAAAGTTTTCTCAATCTGCAACAAATTATTTGTTGCAGATTTAAAACAACCATATACACAATGGATTATCTATTGTTAAACACAATTCGTTGCTGATCTGTTGCTAAATCAACAACGACATTGTTGCTAAACTTCATTGCTAACAACCTTGTTTCTTTAGTAGTATAACAATTATGACTACAATACTTTGAATATGTTTTTTTTTTGAATGGTTGTACTTATATGATAAATTAGATCTTTTAAGGAGAAAATAACATAGAATCACTCAGGTACAGTCCTAAAGGTCTTGTTTTCAATCAATGAATAAAAAAATCACGAGCATGCACTTCTGTTTATAATTGTTAGTTGTGAAAGAATTAGAATGCATCATTCAAAGGTCATTGAGGTTTATGATCGATGTAAGAACTTGAAATAGCAAAAAATGGTGCCATGTTATGATAGGCGAATCTTCGTTTCATCTGGTTTTTTAATGGCCTAGAGCTCAAAAAAGAACCCTAAATAATCTTGATAGTGGTGTTTAAATTAGAGCTTGCATTATTACTTTCTCTTCACGGTTTCATTTCCTTATTTTAGCAGAGCCTAAGGTGGTAGTGACACCAGAGTTGGAGGCTATCAAAGAGAGTATTTTAATGAAGTTTTTCTTGAGTTTGGTCGCATGATAGAAATACTCTTGAGTTTGGTCACATGATAGGAATACCTGATAAATTTTCCTTAAATGTCATGATTTAAGATGTTATTATAATAGTTTAAACTTTTAAATAAGAGGATTCTTTAATATGATATTATAGTTTTGTTGACACAACGGTCATGAGTTGGAATCTCACTACTCAATTCTATTTGATAAAACTCAAACACAAGATAGTATGAGTCTCTGCAAGTTTTAAGCCCAAATAACTTTTACTTGAGGGTGTATATTAAAGAATAATATAAATCATATTTTACAACCTCACTTAATAACTTAAATATTTTATATAATATGGTTATTTAATATCTTTCAAGTTTTTTTACTGCATTTTCCACTCTTTCCACTAATAAATTGTCGAGATTGTATAAGATTTCGCACTGATCAATCAATGTACGTGGGACGAATATTTAAAACCAGAAGACACATACTGTAAGGTATCTTTTCATGTCGTTTTGCCCCCCTCTTCCCGTCCCCTCGCCACCACTCTTATGATTAAGGCCCTCTCTGGATTTGAAAAGATACCGTAGTGTACTGAAAAGTGAAACATTTACTCTTCAGTACAGCACTAGCTTTCGAAAGTAATCATAATTTCTGTACCAAGGCAGTAAGGCTGAAGTCCTTATAGTTTAATTTGGAGCAACTTTATAAGCTGCATGTAAGTGTAAATTCTTGTGCATTTTAACTTGGTCTCTGCAGGCTGAGAATTCTGATACCAATTAATTATTAATGTAAGCTTGTGAATTAAGAATCCAGCCTTTGATGAGATGAATTGGAACATGGAAGCATCGTCTCAGCATGAAGTGTCCCCAATGAGGTGTGGCGTGATGTCAAAAGATTTGTGATCTACATAACGAGTTTCGAGTTTCAGTCAGGACATGCATCTTTGTAAGAGCCTTCAGAGTTTTTCTTGTTCATCTAAGTCCACAAGGTAAGCTTTCTAGAGATAAGATTTCCTCGCATAAAAAAAAAAGTCTTAGCATGAAGTTCAGGACAAGTTCCTACTACGAAATTGTGGATTCTAGAGGACAAGTTCAGGACAACCTGGAACACTAAGTAGTGACTCAAAAGAATTAATCAATGTTGAAGGTTTTGAATTTCGATGATGATTAATCCTTGTTGAAGCATTTTGAATACACGCAATTCTGGTCAGTATAGGCAGGCTAGCTAGGACATTTGAGCTAATAAATACAAGAAAACAAAAGATTTGGTGGTTGAAACATTTAATTATGCTGTCGACAGATGAAATGTTTTTTCCTGGATTGTTTTCAAAACTGATGTGAGCAGATCATTGAGTTGTGCGAGATGATTTCATGCAGTCACATTAATGTAGTTCAGCTTTTCTTCCCTCTGCTCTACACCGGCAACTCTTTTATATATGCCAATAAATATCAGGAAATAATATTGAAAAGTCACTGATCAGAGCTGCTGATATGATCGCCTGATAGTAAGGGGATCGTGGCTAGCTCCTCATCATATATATAAATACCTTGACGGGCTTAATATTTTGTTATCTAAATTATATAATTTGAGCGTTAAAGGGATATTGTTTTCAATCTATATCGATTCTATCTCCAATTCATGACATTTTTTCTCTGCTATGGGACATTTCTGAGCTTTCCAGACATTGGTTAGGCAGGCAAATTCTTATGAGTTCTTCAAAGCCCTACTTGGAAGGAGTGTTCAAAAGATTATTTATGGCTTCTGTTACTTTTATCGTTATTATGAGAGGTCCAAGACAGAAACTAGCATCAAATGCAATTCGATACAAGACTGTTGTACGTGTTAACTAAAAAGAATGCATTCCATTACAGCAGCTTAAATTAATGGAGCTTAAGTTTTTTTCCATTGTTCTCGAGGATGATTAGAGCAGATTATTCCATTAAATGTTATAGAATGCCTTAAGCTACTACCATTTACTACAGGGGAGCTGATTTTGATGGATGTATCATATAAAGCACACTAATCTAGAAAAAACCCTAGCCATGCAAATGGTACAATAATTTTCCTGACATCACTACCGTGATCAGAATATGCCTGAAGGCATTACTTCCTTTTGTTGTTCTATCACTGTCGGTTGAAAACACTAAGAACCCTAAGAGAAAAAAAAGGATACGGAGGATATGGACAGAAGCGATAGCAAGATGTTGGGTGAGAACACGAGTCGTGACTAGCTTCGAGGTCAATGCAATTAAGAAACACTACCAGAATTTTTCACTCAGGAATTGATTAGGTCGGCATGCTTTTTACTGACGAACTCATTCACGGTGGCTCCTATTTATTGTGAAAAATTTCATCAGTGATTCCTGATTTTTTGGTAAAGTAATCATCGATGAATTTATAGATAAAAAAACATGTTAAACAGAAAGAAAATTATTTATTTTATTCTACCAGTATATCCCTCGGTGAATATAATATATCATTCACGGTGGTTACTATTTTTTGGTAAAAATTTATCAATTCAAAGACAATTCATCTAGAAGAGAAGGGTTGGTGAAGAAGGAGGTGGGTCATCACCGAGACTAGAGGGTGAAGAGGGTAGAACAATGTACTACTCGTAAGTGATTTTAGTTCTATAAACTAATCATTATACTTTAGTTGTTTCAGCACTAAGTCATTTTGTCTCAAAATGAAAGAGAAGTGTCTATGTTTGCGGGGAAAAAAAAGAGAGAGAAGAAAAGAAATAGGGCCATCTATTATGAAATTAGGAACTCTGGTCTTTTGATTTAGGTATTTTATATTGATGGATTTAAATACATATAATTAAATATTTATATTTTTAACACATCTTTTGGTGATTCTATATGTAGTCTTTATTAAAAAATTTGATTTAATAAAAAAAAAAATCAAAAACCCCTTAAATATTTGGATTTAATAAAAAAAAAATTCAAAAACCCCTTAAAAATTTGATTTAATTTGTTGATAATTCCATATGTATATTATAATGGCATGAGAGTGTAATGTTTTTCAGCTTTCAGGTATATACCAACAAACTTAATTCATCTATGATTCTATATGTATATTCTAATGGTTTGGAGGTGTAATTGTTTTCTCACTCTCTAGAATATATAGACATACATAATCCATATGTGATTCCATCTGTATATATTTTGTCCATCAATGAGTCCGTCTGTAAGTCCCAATGGCAATGCATGTAAATTTTTTTCAAGTCTTTATAATTAATCGATGGACTTGGTCCATCAGTGTATTTATTGGTATTTTATATTTATTGGTATTTTATAATCTATTGATAATTCTTTCGGTAAAAACAATTTTTACATTCAAATCATATATATATTCCTTATTTATCCATCTTGCAAAATTAAAATCACAACATAATAACACTAGTTCTACGTATGATAATGAAATCACAAAAAATATTACATTCATTGTAGTATAATCATAAATTCCCATCATTAAAGTGAATCTCATTTTACATTCATGTTGAAAAAATTATCAAAATTGTCTTCTTCTTCTTCTTCTTCTTCTTCAATTTTGTCATTCTCATCTCCATCTTAATATTCTGCATTGATTTCATTATTATTGTCCTGACGACTATTTTTTTGCTTTGCTTCGCGCACGACCATTTCTAAAGACGGGGGGAGGGGCGCGGAAAGAGGGTTTTTACAATCATAAAATTATGATTATAATTTTTAGGAGTCACCACCTATTAAGGTCACTAGGAAATCTAATGGTTTGCGAGAGTCCGGATAAGGGAACTTGTTGTGCAAGGGGAAGACGCATCACCCTCAATGCACCCTACCTAAGGTAAGCTGCATTGTTATCTGGTTTTTTTTTTTAGGTTAGATTTTTATTTGTTGATCTTTTCTAAATCTCATTGTAGATCTCCCTTCGTGAGAGAGTCTCTACCTCATTGGGTCAAAAACCTAACCGTTTTATGGTCTGAATTTTAAAACTAGATTTATTCTTTTTAATATCTACGAGTGTACTTTACAATGTAATTTTACACTCCAATAATCTATGAAGATTCAAATTCCTCCACATTTACTAGAAAATTTTCAACTTAACAATAAAACTGATAAAATATGATATGGACTCATTAAATAAGTCATTATTTATTTCATTACAAAATACCTAAATCACCAAATCAAGATCAATTCCATCAAATTACAAGCATATACAATTTTTTAAAAATCTCAAACAAACCCTAACATGTACAAATCATGCATTCATACAATAAATTTTCAAAGGAAAAAGGTATAAAGCAAGTAAACACATAAACAAAATACATATATTACATCAAAATGCTAAAAATATAATTAAATTTTTTTAAATGGGTCAAAACAAAATGCAGGAAAACATTTTTGCTTCATTCTTTTTCATGATCATACAAACTTAAGTGAGTAGCTAGTTTACCAAATTATAACTTAAAAATTATTTGATGGATATAAGATTTATTTCATTTGTAATATCATATGTAATTAAAATTATTACATCAAATACATATATTACATCAAAATGCTAAAAATATAATTAAATTTTTTAAAATAAGTCAAAACAAAAAATTGATAATTTTACTTACTTGATTTCCAGTTAAATGACTAGGTTAGCTAGCAGGAAAACGTTTTAGCTTCCTTCTTTCTCATGATCAAACAAACTGAGTAGCTAGTGACCAAATTATAACTTAAAAATTATCGATGGATGTAAACGATGAGTTTATTTTGTTGGTAATATCATATGTAATAATTGTTAGAAAATAATATAAATCATATTTTGAGACCTTACCTAACAATTTAAGCTTTTAGGTGAGATGGTCCCTTAACATGGTATCAGAGTTTTATTGACTCAGCGATCACGAGTTCGAATCTCACCACCCTCATTCTATTTGATAAAATCAAGCACAATGTATTGTGAACATGTGTGCAGGTTTCAAGCTCAAAGAGCTTTCACTTGAGGGGGGTGCTAGAGAATAATATAAATCAGGACCTTACCTAACAACTTAAGCTTTTAGGTGAGATGATTTCTTAACAATAATGACAAGTTATTTTTTGTTCTTTTTTTTTGTTTTTCATACCTTTTTTTTTCCTTTGTAACTCTCTCGTTATACATCAATAGCTGAGATTGTCCAATAGTAGTAAAGAAAGCACTCTATCGACTGTAATTTACAGATAGAATTTTTCAGTATTCTGTCAATTTTGAGTAATGAAAAATCCTCATTTATATTACACCATAAGGTTTTCGTGGCAAAATTAAAAACTTGCTGGACCACCAGCAGTTTCTGCCATGTTACTTAAAACTGAGAACCTGGACCACTTCATGTGCATTAAATTTCCAAGCATATTAAGTAATGGCCCCAGGTTTGTCCATGAAAGCTTTTGTCTGCTCCAAAACACTGTAATATTCCGTACGTGTTCTGCATAATAATAAAGATCTATCAATTCATCCTGATCCAGCACTCGTTCTTCCATGAATCATTCACCGGAATAGAAGGTTAAAGCATGCAGACTTCGTCGAGAGATGGCCGATGGATTGGTCCAGATTATTATAAATCAACACTGTGCATCATTTTTTTTTTTTTTGATGACATGGGTGTCCGGACAATTTACGCGCAACTCAACTAATCCTAGAGATTTTAAAGTTAACAACCATGCAATCCTCCGGTAGCATGAGGTTTGTGAGACTCAACCAGTTGAGCTGCACCCATGGTTGTGTGCTCGTTCATGAAAATGCCAAATCTGATTCTGCAAACTAGCTACAGTTTTGTTCTTCTGAATCGTGGTCAAACTGCAGGAGCGGTGGATGTTTTTAAGCGGTGGGGTTGACTGGGGCCCGCGAAAAAACATGAAATTTTATGCACGAGGCTTCTGTAAGAGATGGTAATGGTACTTACTGTGTCGAGTGGATGAAAAAATTTCGAGCAGGAAAGAAAGTGACCGATCTTGACCAGCATTCAAGGCTGTGCTGCTTTCTGGAGCGCCATTAGCCGTGTCTGGCTTCGAGGATTCCAGCACTAATTAATTTATCAATTTGCTGCAGCTCTAATTGTTAGGTGTGAAATTAAATTGAAGGTCAAGAACAGATTTCATTGTCTTTATGTTTTCGTTCTGATTGGAGTGTACAATCTGCTTGCAAGCTGAAAAGGTTTCAACAAAGAGTTGCAGAATTCAAGTTCATTATGCCCGGCCTACTTTTGGGCTTTAATTAGTTGTATCCCCTACTACTAAGGTAAGTAAGTTCCTGATCTTGCAATGTATTTCAAAAGCATGCATTTTTTTTTTAAAAAACAAAACATTTTATTTTTAGACAATTTAATTTAAATGTATCTGTGAATAAAAAATATTCTTATAAACAATTTCATCCACAATCTTAAACAGAGTCTAAATACTGTTCAAGCTCCACCATACACGTTTGTCACCCCCGCGGTACCTTAAATGCACATTGGGCTTGCAAGATGTTCAGTGGGTCTGAGGATTCGTTGTGGTGCGTGTAAGCTAGCCTGGACACCTGATTATAAAAAATATATATATATATATGAAGTGACTTGTTGCGTTTTCAACACATTTTTAAAATGTATTTATTTTAAAAATATATTAACTTGATGTGTATTTTAGTTTTTTTAATAATATTAATGTACTGGTATCAAAAATAGATATTAATATATGCTAGATTTTTTATATTATATTTTTTTTTTTTTAGCTATTTGTTCATTTATTTACCAAAAAAAAAGTGTGTGCGAGTTGTTTATTTACTGTAAATGAAGGAGAAAGTGATTATTTGTTTTTGTGTGAAGGCAAATTCCCATCATGTGGTGCCTTGAGAGAAACGAATAATTGGTAGGGGGAGTAAGAAAATAGAAAAAATAATTGAACTGAGAAAAATAGAATCATAAAAAAAAAAAATTGATTAGATTTTTCTTAAGATTTCCAGTTTGGTTTTGGTATTTTGAGGAATTTCATAAACCGAACCGATTTAAATACTAAAAAATTACACTATAATTTTTTTATTCTTCAGTTCAGTTTACTTGTTTTGGTATGATTCCATTTTTTATAAAATGGGAGAAAAGAAAGACTTGGTTAAAGTTAAAAAAAAAACCTAAGAAAAACCAAAATTGGATTAGTTTTGATTTCCCTTTTTTTTTATAGATAAAAAAACAAACTAAATCAATTTTTATAAATAAAAAATAAAATAAATAAAAAATAATCACTCCTAATAATTGGACATGGCGCAACCTAATTGGCCACGTGCAGGCAGAGGAACCAATACCATTTAATTGTTTTTTAAAAGCCTAACCTTGAGGAGAAGGAGAATGATATTGAATCATTGAAAGATCCATTCAACTAAGATTGTGTTTGATATTGTTTTTGCTTTTGTGGTTGAGGTTTGAAAAAAAACAGTTTCAAGAAAAGCACTTTTGTTGCGGTTCAAAATAAGTTGTGAAGTGTTTGGTTAAAATTGTGGTTGAGTTTGAGGTTGAAAAAAAAAACAGTTTCAAGTGTTTGGTTACCAAGTTTTTCATATTGTTTTTAACTTGTGAAATTATTTTAAAGAGCATAAACACACACACACACACACACACACACACACACACACACACACACACACATATATATATATATATATATATATATATATATATATATATATATATATATATATATATATATATATATATATTAATTATCTTTTCTTTGACCATTTATTTTTGCCATGCTATTGGTTATCTCTAAGATGACAACACACTCCTTTTCACACTGGCCTTTCATTTTCAGGAAATGATATAAATGCCCAGACTTTTCAACTGCTCAGATATTACAGAACCATAAAAATGGGAACTCTCTTCTTCCCCCTCTCCCTTTGTTGTCCACCATGTTTGAGACTGAAAACCCATCTCTCTAAACCAATTTCATACCCTCATATCTCATTAACCACTTCCAAATCCAACAGATTCAAAGGCAAAACTGTAGTTTTTGGAGGGAATTCAAGTGACATCCCAAACAAGTTTCAGTTTTTGAATGAAAATGGAGTTGTTGATGACATGGATAGCTATCTCAACTATCTTTCTCTCTGAGTATGACTCTGTGTGGGACACCAAGCCATCATGGTGATTCTATTCTTATTCTTATTCTTCAATTCATGTTCTGTGAAGAAGAAGGGGAGCTGTGGGTCATTGCAGAGGAGAGAAAAGTGAGAGACGGGAGGAGGCGCAAATGAGAGGAATATTGATGGTTAGGATTGTTTAGGGTTTTATATTTTCAACGATAATTTTTTATTTGAAATATTGAATCATTGTTTAACTGTGTATGTAAAATTCTGAATCGCCATGAGAAAAGCATATATTTCCAGCTTTTCTTAAAATGTTGCTTTCATCAAAAATTTGTGTGGGCCCCATGTCAAAATTCTGCCTATCACATTTACTAAACACTTATTCAATCAGCTTATTTCCAAACGTGGATGGCATCACAATGCCAAACGAGCACTAATTGTGCGTCAAAACCATGGATACATTACGTTTTTGCTGGAGAGTATGATTGTAGTTGTTTTTAAAAGTGATTGTTATTCAAGAATGCATTAAATTATGTTTTTTTTTAAATCATTTTTGATATCAATACATCAAAATGATCTAAAAATACCAAATTTTATTAATTTAAACTTAAAAATAATATTTTTATTTTTTTTAAATACTTTTGAAAAGCACTTCCAAAGACCCCCATATTGTTATTAAGCAAAAATACAAAGCATTTGACCTAAATTTAGGAACATTTATTCTTCTTCTTTATCTTAAGAACTTGGATAGCCCTAGAGTAGTGATCTGATTTTTTTAGTGGGGTCCAATATTTTCTATTCTTCATGAGAAAAAGAGAAAAAAAACTAGTTGATTATGCTTACCAAACTCTTTAGTTTGAATGGGAAATGGGATACGTTCATCACCCGTTACCTCTTTTAATTTCATTGTTTTCAGTATGCTAATTGATGGATACATATATTTCATAAAAAAAAATCCTCATCAAATCCATAATTAGAGCATATCTAGAGAGAGAGAGAGAGAGAGATCATTGCAGAAGTTTAGTAGAGGCCAATGTTGAAGGCAAGAGAAGAATTTGAGAAAATAAATCAAAATATTTTTTTTGTTTTTGTATATTTTTTGAAATTAACATATACAAAGTTTAAGATTTTTTATATCAACAAATGAAAATCATAAAAAAAAAATATATATTAATTTGACATGTGGGTCTAAAATTTTATCATGCCAACTCCTTTTAAGTTTGGCTACGTGTTAGGTCCAATGATTTATGAGTCCAATATCTTGTCAGACTCAACCAAGCTTCTGTGAATCTAGCAAAAGATTGAGATCAACATCCTTTTAGAACAAGGATTTCTTTGGATACAAGCATCCAAGGTAGGAATCTATGGTTATAAAGTATGATCTCATCGACATAACATCGTGTATAGATTTACATAGGACCATCTTCTATATGTATGTGATGCTCTAATTAACATTAATATCATATAAGAAGATACTTACAATCAATATTAATGTTGATTGTAAGATATTTTCTCTCATTTGGATATAAAGAAGGAAAAGACTTATGATCTCTCGAGGAGAAAAAAATAAAATTCAAAGTTTCATGTACACTTTAAACAACTCAAGTATAGGATTCACAATCTTTGATCTCTTACAATATATCCTCATCATTTGTTATTCATAAACTAAGAGCAAACATTCTTATTGTTAGAATTGAATGCTCACTTAATGGAACTCTTTATAATAAAGTTACTTAATCATTAGAGGGTCCATAAAATTCTAAAAAAAAATACTATTTTGTAGGAAATACAGTCTTTGTCACAACCTATTGAATCGTCAATCATGGATAATAAAAGATTAGCATGAACATCGTCCATATTTCAAACACAATAAAAAGTAATTTCCCTAGCAATATGGATTTTAGAGTATGACCATCAATCAAGCATGGAGTTTCATTCACATTAATAAAACATCTCAGTATATATTAACAATATTTTTTTCCTCTAAAAATAACTAATATTCTTCGAGTGATAAATTTTGAATAAATACAAGTTCGACATAAATTTAAGTTGAAATGGAATGGATAGAGTCAATTCAGTAACTCATACATTGTGTTTGGTTAATGTTTCATGATAAAAAATAAAAAGAATACAAAAAAAGACAAAAACATATTTATTTGAAAACACAAAGACATAAAATAAATATGTTTATGTGATAGTTTTGGAGTGAGTTTTACACTTTTAAATCAAAAGGTATAAAGAGATATGTCGTCTATGTCTCTATTATCTTCACCTACTTTATTCCAAGAATGTAGTCAAACACTATCATAAGAATGAAAAAAAAAAACATATTCTTACACATTTGTAAGGTAGCATTATGTTGGTAGCATTACGTTGTTTAGTGGTGGTGAACAAGACAAAATGAATATTTTTATATATTGTTTGGTTGATAATGGATAAGACAAAGCAAAATATATATAAAAAATTACTCTTAATATGTATTAATATTAAACTTACATGTTTTAAAAAGTAATTAAGATTATCTATTTAAGTTTTCGTTTATATTAAGTGCTAGAATTAATAATACTATAATGATCTGTTGGGTTAACTTGAGACTCAACCACTGAGAGGTTGGATTGATCTGAATTTTTTTTTTAAATAAGAAAGGATTAAACAAAATGATTTTTTGGAAAAACAAATAGTGAAAACAATACCTGGATTTTTTTATTAAAAAAATAGCAATGTAACATGGGATGACCTGTGATTGAAGGTTTTATCCCAAGTTAGTTTTTAAAACTATACAAATATATCCTTACAAATAAATTTAGAATTAAGATTTTTTTTTTATTGAGATAGTTAGATATAAGAAATAATAAATATTATCTATGCAGACATGTCCCCTATATGATTCTATAAAAATAATAATTATTGTTATCATCTACGATTTAAATACAAGAGAAAGTCTGAGATTTAAATATGATGTGTGGAGGCCAGCCAATGAAGCCAAAATTGAGTGATGCTTTGAAACGGTGTCGCATGGGGTGCTCAGTTATTGATATTGACTGAGTTACGATCATAGTTGAACTTTGCCCTACCAATTTATTTTTAAAAAATAGGTAGATGGGCTCGTAAAAAGCGTATTCAATACCTCTTGTCATGATGCCTTGTTTGCATGCTTTTATGAGGGGCTTGGATTGGTTGGTCTGAATTATTTAATTAATTTTGGATAAAAATAAAAAAGAATACCATCTATTAACTCTGGAAAAAAATGAAATTATTATTGAAAATAAAAAATGGTCTCACAAAGTTCTCAATCCATGTGGCAAAGACAAAGAGCCATCGTATAAACGAGGTTAGGGTCCAAGTGGGTGCTTCATCAATCCCCAGCGACTAATATAATTAATAGAGAGGGAGTAGGTTTAAGAACTTAGAAAATGTTTTGATATCTTACAAGATCTTCAATCTTAAGAATGTCATAAGGTAGATGCCAAGTCAATAATCATTGATTAGTGATTGAAACATATAACCTTATTTTTTTATGTAATATAAAAATGGGGTTCTTGATACACTTATTTATGTTGGTCTGATGGCTCATTTGACATGAAAAGCTAGGTTTTTTTTTTTAAAAAAAAAAGAAAAAGTAATATATTGTAGGGGAAGCAAAAAAACCGAGAAAATCGAAATCAATTAATCAAGAAAACCGAATCACTAAAAAAACTGATTAAATCAATTAGATTTTTTAAAAAACTTCTGGTTCGGTTAGGTTTTGGTTTCTTAAGAAAAAAAAGTAATTGAACTAAATTGGTTCAAATTTTTAAAAATAGCTATAATTTTTTTTATTCTTCCAGTTCAGTTCAAAGAATACTCATTCAATTGTTTTTATTATAAAAGATGATATTGAAGCAATGGTAATGTTTTTTTTTTTTTTTTTGTAAACAAATAAGAAAAATATAAGATTCTAACTCTTAATGTAATTGATCCAAAAAACTTTGTTGACTTAATAATATAATAAAAAAAACAATAGTAGTAGATAAATAAATAAAATAACAATAAATAACTATAAAAAATAAGTTATTAATATAATATTTGGAAAGAGAAAAAAAACTTGTTAGAAACTTATTGTCACTCATTTGTAAACATTGTCACATCACAAAAAAAAAGCTTGTTGAAATTATTTTAATGCTCTATGAATAGTTATATGATGACATCAAAAGAGATCTTACATTGTCAAAACAATAATAAAAAACAAATCAAATAAATATTATGAAATAAATATATCATTGATATATTTAATCAATTAATTTAATTTACTTTAAATATAAAAAAAATAAAAAAGCTAAATTTTACAAATAACAATAAATAAAAAAAATGTTGGTACTAACGACAAGATCAAGATATATATGCACAATTCATTTATGTTTTAGACCGGATTTTACACTAAAACATGGTGTTAAGAAGCCTTAATTTTTCTGATGTGGTTGCTAATATGATAGTTACTGAAGATTTATATGGTCGTTAACTTCAAAACTTATGGGATTAGTCAAGACACGCGCAAGCTGACCCGGACACCCACGAATAAAAAAAATCTTAATTTTAGGGATCATTGACCATAGGAAAGGTAATAAATTGGCCAGCACTTTGCACTTTGTATTCTTAACTCAATCATGTTCTTGCTAAATTAAGTTAGGAAAACGATAGCTTAAACAATAACAATATGCTAATAATTTAACTAAGAATGGGAAAGGCTGCCTTCCCTCAAATATCTTAACTGAACTGAGCTTATGCTAAATTTGGGGTTAGGAAAACGATGGCTCAACATTCCGATTTTAATAATTGTAATCCAAGTTCTAAAGGTCATTAATTATCCTGACAAACTATATAAAAAATTACATAATCAATTAACTAAGATTAGAACAAGATTCCTACAAAAAAAAATGATTAAAATGTATTTAATTTTACAAAAATATGATGACTCATCCGTGGAGAGGGATTAAAATATATCCCTTTCTCATCATATATTCTTTGGAATAAAGGTTCATTATTCTAATGAAGCATCTAAAAGTTATTAAAAATAAATAAAAAATAAAAAGTAAAGCATCAATCATGTTCCACTCCTGGATGACGAATGGCCAATGCTGAAACAAATATTAAATACAAATAAACTATTGAATGCACGTCAGCCTATGCCGAACAAAGCTAAAAACAATGTGGTAAGCAAAAAATCCAACAAATATTGAATGGACTCGTCGGAGGTCGTTTTAGCTTTCGGATAATAATGTTTGCTGAAACCCATTTTTTAATGATTTTCTCTCTATCAAGTCAATAGTTTGCTCACATCATTCCACCCAATGATGGGTGCCTATAAATGTTGTGTTTCAACGGATGACTTGAATGGATAAAAAAAAAATAAAGAATTATTTTAATATATTTTTAAATAAAAAATATTTTTAAAAATTAATTTCAAGTAAACTACTGAATAAGAACAGAAAAAAAAAAGGTTATCAAGTTCCAAATCCACATGATTAGTAATAAAACTAAGCACGTCAATATTCCTTTCTTTCTTTCTCGCGATATATCAAGTAGGACCAAACTCAAGCCACATGATACTCTTTACCATGAACAAACCATAGCATCTGTATATGTACTAGGCAAAAAAAACCAACCAAAATATATGTTGTTCTTGAACATTAACCTTTAGGGTAATTAAATGGTAATTAGGGTTAACATTGGTTAGTGTTATTGTAATTCTCAAGTCAAGATTGATGCGCTTATTTAATTAATCTTAAAATAAAATGTATGGTTATCATTTTTTACACTATTTTTATTTTTACAAAAAAAGTTGGAGTTATATATGACTTTAATCTTTATAATTAATGATCATACTAGTTAGTTACACTATTTCGAGGATTGACTTTAGTAGTTATGTTTCTAAAGGAAGTGGTATAATAACAGAAGACTTGTAATTTGCATAACAAGTTCGAATTCGAGTCAGAATGTGTATTTTTTTATAAAAATCTAGGATAATTAAAATTTTACTCACTCACTCACTAGATCCATAAAGTATGTTTTCTAAAACCAATTCTTCTAATAATTTTACCAAATTAAATGTGCGAAACAATATATATTAGTAAGAATTGAAACTCTCAATACAGAACAAGTGTTTTTTTCAAGGAATGATAGGATGTTTTGGAACATTTTCTCGCGAGAAAAAGAAAAGGTACCATGTCTCTCTCTCCTTCTGCGAATCGTTCAATGCGATTAAAAAAATAGTGGAAGTATAATCTCTGTTGTTGCGTATGTCTATTAATTATATATATAATGATCTGCTACGAATATTAATGTCAAACCCTCTAAAATTTAACCTCTCCAACTCCCTTTGGCCCACGTATAATATACCCTAGATTCAAAGTATATGATCATCTATTTTATTTATTATTTTTCAATCTGCTCTATCTATATATATATATATATACATATATAGCGCCTCCGTGGAACTAGCCCACAAACTTCTTTTTCAGAAATGGAAAACTCAATGAGCTGCAAACCATTAATCTCTTCTTCTTCTAATTTGAAAACAACTGGTCGAGATAGTTCTGAAGAGAGCGGCTGGACCATGTACTTCGATGATCTCTTTGCCCAAAACAATGGAGACGATCAGGATAATGATCAATACGAACAGGGTTCTTTCTCATATGATCAGGATGGAAATTCTTCGCTGGTCTCTGATGCTGCTTCTCTGGTTCTGAAGAAGTCTGCTGGCGATGATCATGGTGAAGAACAAGTTGGTGGGATACCCATTGATAATAAAAAAAGTTTCAGACACAGTTTAAGTTTCAAGAAAAGAAGAACCAAAGGAGCTTTGATTGATGATTCTCTGGAGGATACTGCTAGCTCTCCTGTTAATAGTCCCAAGGTTAGAAATCTGAATCCCTTCTTCTTCTACCTTGGTATATACTGGGATTTTGTTTTTTCTTCAATTTGTTTCTGTATATGTCAACTATCTGCTGTTGAAATCTTGTTTTGAGTAGGTTTATGATGGTGTGATGATAAACCAATACAGAAGGAACACGAACCAGAAAGATAACATGGAAATATCACTGGTGAGAGCATCTATTATTTCTCAAGTTTTGACAATTTATTTTCCATGCACGGTGTTTCTGGCAGGTGTACATGTACTATCTTCTACCTAACAGTAGGTTCTTCTGGATTTTGCAGGACGAAGGAAGTGGTTCGAGGCAGCAGGTAGATAAGAGAAGTGATTTCGATTTTCTTGGAGGGGGAGGTGACAACACAGCACTGAAGAAAAAGGGTCTGTGCTTAGTTCCTCTTTCTATGGTAGTAAATTATCTCGGCTAAATCCACCATTTCTCTCTAGATCTGTAGCTCTCTCGCTCTGTGGACCACTCCAGTACCCTGTTTTATGGATGGCATTGCATGAACAAAATGGATGTGATGGGATTAAGACCCATCATCATCTCTGTGGTATTTGATAATATTTATAAATACTTGTACTAAGTTCATGCAAAACCTTTCTCTCATCATTCTTGTCTGTGCCAAGAGGGTATGATGAGGAAACATCTCTGTATTAGCTTCACCTAATTCAAGGGTATCTTTAAATGGTTAAAAAACCATTTTATCCGAGAGTTTAAATGAGATTTTAGAATATAATTTATATTATTATCTAAAATATCCTTTCAAGTGAAAGTTCTTTTAAGCTTGAAATTTATACAGACTCATATTATCTTGTACTTGATTTTTATTAGATAAAATAGAGATGGTGCGATTCGAATTCGTAACCACTGGATCAATAAGATTTTCTGCTGGCTACAGACCCTCGCAGACATGTTTTTTGCTGCATTTTCCATTGAATTAACTTCGTATAAAATAGTGGCCCGGCAGCTACACCGGACACCCACTCAGCGGTTCATCCTCCCGTTCCAAAATTTCGGTTGAAGCTAGCTAAGCAGCTGGCACCAATATTCCAGCTGATCGTCTGGTTGATTTTCCTACCATATTCTACTAATTAGCACCACTAACTTCAAACTTTCGGTTCCTTATCTTGAGTATTTATTCGGGTCTTGCCTCTTTTTTCTTGATAGATTATGGTATTTATCAAGTATTTTTCAACAATTTACACCTAACCCCACTAATCCTCCTATAATCCATATATTAAAGTCCTTTATTTCTAATGTATGAATACTTTACAAAAGGAATTTGTTTCGTGGTCGAATTAATTAGAGAGGAATCAATCTAGTTCGATTCCTTCGTAATTTAATTTGTAGATGAAATCGAATCGAATATATAATACACCACAAACCTATTTAGAACGTGCCACTGCCGTCAAGATGGAAGATAAAGTTAGGGTGCATGTTGTTTTTGTTTGGAAATATATTAAAAAAAATTTATCGTTTTATTTTTAAAAAAATATTTTTGATATTAGAACATTAAAATAAATAAATATATAAAAATTTAATGTATTTCTCAAGAATATTTTTAAAACATCAAAATAAATGTATACTTTTTGACTGAGTTTGTTGTTTTATGATCACCAAAGTAAAAAAATCAATCACCATAGATATGTATGTGCCGACTGCCGACATAGCATAGTGATCATAATAGTAATCTCCTTTCAATTCCATGCTTCTAACTCGCCTTCTAACAATCTTTGGAGGGGAAAGAAAGTCAAAAGCATAGGGTTTTTGCACCGAGACATTTATTAATATAAAAGTAAGAGGACAGAAAGATGAACAGGAAGAGATGGAGAATGCGACAAACAAATATAATGCCATTTTACTATGAGTTTTTGATTTCTTTTTCGTACATTACAAGTGTGTACAAGTGTGTGTATGATTTGATTTTAATCCTAGAACAACTAGAAAAAATACATGAAGAAAAAAATATCTTGCGCCACCGATGTTGATTCTAGATGGGAGCGCATAGCAAGCTTTGATTAGAAAAAAGGCTAATCGGGAAGAACTCAGTGATTTAATAAATATTTATTATTTGATCATCAATAAAACGTTTTTTTTATTGAGGTTGTAATTTTATTTTGAAAAAGTATATTGCACTTTATTTTAGTCAAGCTAAGATTCTATTGGTGATCTTCTTTAATCAAAACCAAATCGTTCGTGTAATTCGGTTGATCTGAAATCTCAATTTAAAGATCTTTAATCAAAACTTTGATATTTGTAAATAGTTTAGTCTACCCGAGATTTCATTTGACAATTTTTTTTTAAACTAAAATATCAATCTAGAGACCTTTTTTAACTAGAAAATTGGTTTTTTTTTCTTATGTTTTTTTATTGAATCTAAGAAATATATATTGTATAATTAATAACTAATATTCTTGATGGTAGACTTTTTTTTGTTCTTCTTAATAACATGATTTGAACTTTTTTCTTTTCATGAGAATTTCCTAATAGAAGGGTTCTTTCTACTTTTTTTCATTTTTTGTTCGCAAGTTTGAAAACTATGATTCTTGATGGCAGGGTTTTTCATTTTCTTTTCTCTTGATGATATAGATTGATCAAGTTTTTTTGTGGATTTTCTAGGTGATTAATGATTGCAGTGTTTGAAATCTGGGAGCTTGTTGTAATCCATAAAGAGATTTGTGTAGCTTGCACACATGATTTGGAAATTACGGATGAACATAGCCTTGTATTTGAGTCATAAATACAGTTTTTTTACAAATCACCATGCAAGATGGCATTTTACAAATCTAGTTGTTTGATATTCCAGTTTGAGGAGACTGCAATAGTAATGACTAGACGAATGGTGGCATACTTCATGATTGGGCTGCATGTTTCAAAAAAATCAATCCCTTCTTGTTGGTGAAATCCTTTACCAACCAATCGAGATTTATAATGCTCAATGGTCCCATCGGCATTCCTTTTGATTTTATATATCCATCGGCAACCAACAATATTGGTTGTTGTAGGAGGGGATACCAATGACCATGTGATATTCTGCAATAATGCTGAGAATTCTTTGTCCATGGCCTCTCACTAGTGTAGGGATTTTGAGGCTTGGCTGTGGGATGTTGGTTTTGTCTGACTAGAACTGAGTGCTGCTAGTAATGCTTTTAGTAATGGATGACGAATAAAGTCACCACTAGTTTTTCTGGGTTTATGAATATTATTCTTGGATCTTGTAAGCATGGAGTGAGTGTTAGAAGGGACCAACTATGGAGCTGCTTGTGTTGTCGAAGCAATAACCAGAGAGCTGGCTGGAGATGGAACTGATTCAATTCCTGCAGTAATTGTTGGAGAAGTCTAGTGATTTGTTTCTACAGAAAACAAGACAAATGGTGTAGGTGGTGTGCATATAGTAATATGGCTAGGTTGTAAATTTGTGAGACATGAGGAAGCAAACACAATTAATTGCTGGGGCAAAGACATATAGGATGAAAATGAGTTCGAATTAATGACAGACACACAATTTGCTAAGTATGGGAAAAGAGTTTCATCGAAAACAACATTTCGAGAGACATAGATTTTACCCGTAAAGAGATCTATACACTTGTACCCTTGATGACAAAGACTATAACCAATGAAAATACAAGTTTTAGATCTGAAATTCAGTTTATTCTTGTTATATGGTCTTAAATTTGGCCAATAAGCACAACCAAATATCCATATAAATCGGTAATTAGGAAGTCGATAAATAAAGAATTTCAAATGGGGATTTACGGTTTAAAATAGGAGTTGGAAGTCGATTTATGATATAGGTAGCGGTTTGAAAAGCATCTTCCTAATAAATCATAGGTAATTTCAAATGTGCTAACATGCTTAAACCAACTTCGATAATGTGTCGATGTTTCCGTTCAATTGAACCATTTTGTTGGTGGGTGTGTGGGCAAGTCAAGCGGTGGTTATTACCATTTTGATGGGAGTAAGTGTTTAGTTGTCAATACTCACCACCCCAGTCTGATTGGATTGCTTTTATTTTGTGTTCAAATTGTTTTTCCACATATGCCTGAAAATTTTAAAAGACTTGTTCAACGTCAAATTTCAATTTAATAGAAAACAACCACAAAAACTTTGAATAATCATCAAGGAAGCTAACATAATATTTAGCATCGCATGTGGAGAGTGTTGATGCAGGTCCTCGAACATCGATGAAAATTAAATCCAAAGGTTTTGAAGAAATAAACTTATAAGATTTAAAAGGCAAATTATGGCTTTTTGACATTTGTCATTTAAGGCACACATCATATGTTTTAAATTTCTCTACGGGAAAATGAAGGATAGATAGGATTTGATTGACCACTAAACTAGAAGCATGACCGAGTCTACGATGCCAGTCATGGGTTCGAACACTGGAAAAGGTGTGAGGATGGTGGATTGGTGGGTGAACCAATAGAGTCCATCATGGAGATAGCCTTGATGAAGGACCTTCCCCGAGTAATCGTTCACAACAAAATAGAAAGACTGAAACTCAAAATACACATTATTATCAACACAAAATTGATGCATATATAGTAAATTTTGTTGTATTTCAGGAACAAGAAGGATTTGATTCAGCACAAATGTAGAAGAGAGAGTTGTAATTTTGGAAGACTCAATTTTTGAGATTTGCAATACGGACTTGCACATTGTCAGAACCATTATAGTCGGTTTTTTGCAAATTCAAATTAGCAGCATTATTTATAAGATGATGTGTTGCTCCTGTGTCCGTATGCCATGGGGTTTCCCAAGAGTTGGAGCCATGATGCATTGCTACCAGTGCTTGTTTTGATTGTAGGGATGATGATTCCTAGTAAGATAAATCAAAACAAAAATAACATTTCTTAGCAATGTGTTCGATTTTACCACAGATCTGGCAATTGATGGAGGACTGGTTATGGTTTTCTGTGGGTGGAATTGTATCCACCACGATTGTGGGCTCGCCCCTTGTCATGAAAGCCACCATGCCTTAGATAATTGTATTGTCGTTGTGCTATATTCACAGACAATTGTTGAATAGTGGGAGTGAGCTAGTGTCGAGAAAGTTGAGCTTTAGATATCAGCAGAAAAGAGTAAATTTCTTCAAAGGTGATGTTATTAGTGTGTGATGATATTGAGGCCACAAAACTATCATATTCATGGTTGAGACCTGCAAGAATATAAGTTATGACATCATCATGGCTTAGAGGTTGTCCAGCAACAATTATCATCTAAGGCATTCCAAACAACCATGGATGTTGTATAATTAACAACTTGAGCAAGAACTGGTTCAGATAATGAAGTCATAAGTGTGCTTATGATGAGATTGTCTTAATGAATCTAATGAGAGTAGGCTAGGTTTAATCTTTCAGAGACAACAACAGTTTCAGGATCAGTGAAAGAGAGGTGTTGCTTAATTCATTATAGAGGAGCTTAACAAGTCATCCCATTACCTGAATTAACGGTTTTACTAATATATATATATATATATATATATATATATATATATATATATATATATATAG
This sequence comes from Salix caprea, assembly GCA_964035475.1. Taxonomy (NCBI): domain Eukaryota; kingdom Viridiplantae; phylum Streptophyta; class Magnoliopsida; order Malpighiales; family Salicaceae; genus Salix; species Salix caprea. The sequence goes on from OZ037743.1 coordinate 3,249,581, forward strand.
ATGTCGACAATATATTATCGACATCCTCAAGGATTAAAATCTTTCATCGATAAAACTCTCCTTGATAATTCTTGTTTTGTTAGAGATTATGTTGGTATTTTCAATATTGACGAACAAAACACCCCCTAAAAAAATTTCCATTGAATTTCATCGTTATATCCATCAACATATTAAATATATCATCGATGGAACTCCATCAGTGATTCTATCAGTAACATCTCTTCAATAATTTTATCAGTCAAAGTGGCATTTAAAGTGATTATTTTCCCTCTTTGAAAATATCGACATAAATTTCTTCAATAAATTTGTCACTAGTATTTTAAAACTATGTTTTTTTAAAAAAAAATTATATGAAAAAATAATATGAAAATGAAAATATATTTCAAATTAAATTATTATTTTTACATTTAAATACAGTAAATCTAAAACAACATCATCGTTGAAGGAGGAGGAAGACATACCTGGTTTAGGTGGAGGAGATGAAAAGATATCATATATGCAAAAACATGTTGATTTTATTTTCTTCTAACAATTTTGCATAATTTAATTTTGTACAATATTTTTATTTTTACATTATAATATTTTTTAAATTAATCCTAAACTCTTAAAAAATCTAAATTTAGAAAAATTAAAAAAATAAAATTAAAAAAATAATGACAATAATGATTTAACTAAACAAAAATTATTAGTTAATACTCCATTAACAACAGGAAAATTATCAATTAATAATTTATGAACACAAGAAATATTAATAAGAAATAATGCAATAATCTCACACCAAAACCATTAAAAACAAAAACAAAAACAATATAACAATTTCATACCAATACCATTAAGAACAAAACACACACCGTAAAATACATAGAAAAAGAAGAAGAAATATCACCTTAAATTCATTGTAATTAAAACTAGGAGTAGAAAAAAAAACAAATATCACAAGAAACATTAGAAGAGAAATGTTAATTAAAAAAATAAGAAGAAAAAAGAAGATTTTTTTTTTATCAAATGTAAGTATATTAAAAATCAAAGAGTAACCATGCTAGGTTAATTAGAAAGTTCACTTATATAAACAGACCAAGAAGGGAACACACTCCCGAACTAAAAAGAACTAACAAAGTTATTAAAAACAAAATTTACATAAACAAAATGAACAAGAGAACATGTTCCCTAGAGCAAAGGCTATAAAGAAAACACATATAACATCATCATATAACCATGGGTGCAGAGATCCACTAAACAGACAAGCTTGAAGGAGACGCGATTAGACCAAGGAGCAGTTGATCCTCCACTGGAAGAACCTAGGGCTCGATCACATCAAAACTCTTGGCCAACATTAATGGAGTGATGATCTTTTTTATAAAAATGAAAAATTGTGAAGAAAATCACTTGAAACCTCTAAAACATCTTCTCAACTGAAGTCCATATATTGTCAAAAATCCTTTTATTAATGGAGTGATGATCTTTTTTTATAAAAATGAAAAATTGTGAAGAACATCACTTGGAACCTCTAAAACACCTTCTCAACTGAAGTCCATATATTGTCAAAAATCATTTTATTCCCATACTAGATAAATCATGATGCCTAAGGAGGCTCTTCGCATTCTAGATTCTATGTTATTCCTCTTAAAGGATAGACCCCTAAGAACACTAGGCGGATACTTTATCCGCCTGTGGATATTCAACCATGAAATAATTTTCCTCCACAAACAGGATGTCCAATCACAATGGATAAACATGTGATGATGTGTTTTCTCTTCCTAATTGCAAGGAACACAATCGGTGTCTATTGAAATGAAGTGGAGGTGATCTTTAGTTTTGAGCTTGCCCAAAATAGCAAACCACAAAATAAAATTGTATTTTGACATAAACTAATGCTCCTAAACCATTTTATCCCAATGAACCTTTCTACATTTCCTCCAAAAACTTGAGATTACGGAATCCCAAGTACAGAGAACCCAAAATTACGAAAAGATCTTCGGAATGTTGGGCAATGGAGGAACAATCATAACTCTTTCACTGATATTTTACTGCAATGTTAGCTTGAATACTGATAAAAGATGGTGCAGACTCTGAAAACATTGCCTGAAGATCTTTCAGAACAGACCCCAGCAGCACGGATAGCACAAACTATAAAGAACATGAAGCAACACTCACGAGAAAATAAAAAAATACATCGGCGTAAGAAAATATTTAAGAACTCTCTTTTCTGCTAAAAAATATATGTTTTTTAATTACTACTTTCTCAAAAATAAAAGATTGAGCTGCTGGTAGTCTAAGGAATAAAAAGCCATTAAAGGCTTATTTTTTTTGCTGGTTTAAGAGGATTCTAAAAACCGGAAAAAAATGAAAACTTTTATATGATTATAGAAAAATAAAAAAAATTCTAATCTAATCTTTCTGATGATATTTTGAACTTTCCTTAAAAAAAAAATTATTCGTAAGTTTTTCTTTTAATAATCTTTGCAATATTCAAATCTAGGATAAAATGAAAGGTAGGGATTGCCCAAGTGCCTATTTGGAAATAACTCCAAAAGTGTTTTTTTTTTTTTAAATATTGCTTTAAATGGAAAAAAAAAATTAGTAGTTTTAAATATTTTTTAAAAAATAAAAAATATTATTTTAATATATATATATATTTTAAAAAACATCTACGACCACATTTTCAAGCACCTTTTTAATCCACACGATTGCTAACTACATTCCATGATGGTCATCACTCCCATCCAAACTCGTGGTGTGGGATACTCATTGCTGTAACATAGGGTCTTATATGATTAACTTTTGAAACTCGAGGGACCATGCACATAATTATAAATATTGTATGTTTGGTACTGCAGTGAAGATTATTTTTTTAAAATATTTTTTATTTGAATATATATCAAAATAATTTTTTCATATTTTTTTAATTTTTAATTAAGAATATCAAAAAATTAAAAAAAAAAAAACAAAGAAAAAAACATCAATTTAATATATTTTTTTTAAGTTAAACATACAAATAACTCTTGGATCTAACATTATTTTTCAAAATTTAAAAGCACGTGTTTATGGAGAAGATGTTAAATAGAAAGAAAGAAAAAAGATATTTTGAGATTTGTTTTGAAATTTTAAAACTTCTACTCATTTGGAAATGAGAAGAAAAAAAAGGAAGGAAGGAGATTGCTATAAAATTAATTAATTGAATAAAAGTGTATCCCTATTATTTCTCTAAGTTGATGAGATTAATTTTTGTGAGTTAGGATTTTTTTTGTTGGAAAATACTTTTCATGAAAAGTAGATTTCTATTATAAACCATAATTTTATGAAGTTTTATTGTTCATGCACGTGTGAAAATATTAATTATATAATTAAAATTGAATTTTTTTATTAAAAATATTTAAATCCTAAGAAATATAAAACACAAAGTCTCTTATTTTCAATTAAAAAGATATAAAGAAAAGGAGTTGGCCCATCCCCATCCCCATCCCCATCCCCATCCCCCATAAGTCATCAAAAGTAGGGTTTGTTTGTACATTGTTTTAGTATAGGGAGCAATCTAATAGACACTTAAACATGGAGGACTTCACGCTTACTCAGCCCTACAGAGTATGCCTAGTTACGGTTACGGTAACACTGTAACAGTAACCCCTCTTAAAAAAGCAAAAAAACACAAAGCAATTTAAAAAAAAAAAAAAACAGATCTATGCGCTCATTTCCTGTGATTTGAGTGTTAATATTACATTTTCCCTAATCTTCTGGATTTGTCTGCGAGTGATTGGAATCAGAAGCCATGGTTTCGACGAACAGGCTCAAATCCGTCGATTTTTACAGGTCTGATCGATCTCCATTTTCTCAAAGATTTCGCTTTGTATTATGAATCTGGAAGCGTTAAATATCTATCCATATATATATATATTAATTAGGTCATGAATGAGTTTTGTTTTGTTAATATAGTAAATGAAGTACGTGTATGTCTTAATTTTCAGGAAAATTCCTAGAGATTTGACAGAGGCATCGTTATCAGGTGCAGGATTATCTATAGTAGCGGCCCTAGCTATGATGTTTTTGTTTGGAATGGTATGTAGCTTCTTCTCTACCACTTTTTCAGTACTAGATACGTAGGTTGCTGCTGCATTTTAATAATTATTTTAATGTGCAGGAGCTTAATAATTATTTAACAGTCGACACCTCTACATCTGTGATTGTTGACAATAGTTCTGATGGAGAGTTCTTACGTATTGATTTCAATCTTAGGTAATTTTATGTTTTTTTTAATATTATTTTTTCGTTATTTAATCTTGTCTTTACCATGCTTTACTCTCTGCATAGGAATTCTTGCTATTGAATAAAGGTTGGTTGAATTGAGCATATGATTGTTCATTTTAAGTTGAGGTCTAGAAGAGTGTTATTATCTTGGGATTTATCACTCGTACAAATGCATACAAGGAATTATGTCGCGGCATTTGGTGCACAGTAGATAAGCTGGATGAGTATCATTTCCTTGACCTATGGTGAAGATGTTTTTGTTTTTCGATAATTAGAGGGGAGTTGGTATTATGTACATAGGTGATTACAGTGTCTGGAGTAAAAGTTTTCTCATGGTATTATGCACGTAGGCTGTAGTTGTTCAAGTGGCAATTTTTTTTTTCAATTTCTTGTCTCAATTTCATCAAAGAGATCTGGTTTTATATTGCCCCTCATGTGCTTAGCTTTGAACTTGACCTATAGGTGTGAACCTAGTTTCGATTGTCAATCTATTTTTGTTTCCACATCAAAGCTTTTAGGTTGTGGCTGTAATGCTGTAATGCTTTTGTTTCCTCTTCAAAGCTTCAAACCTTTATTGATGCCTTAATGCTTTTCCTATGTAAATTCCTTGGCTTTACATAAGTAACTGTTAATCCTGTATTAAACTAGCTGACAAATAAATTTCTTTTTACTTGCAGCTTTCCTTCACTCTCATGTGAATTTGCATCGGTTGACGTGAGTGATGTGTTAGGAACTGTAAGTTTTTTCTATCTATTCTTGTGTTTCTTCTATATAGTTTTATGAAAATGATTAGGTATGTTTTTTAAAAGGCTTTTTTATAAATTATTTTTCATTTTGTGAAAGTGACTTGGGTGTTGACGGGCAATAGCTGCCCAAGACTTGAGAAATTAAGGTTCTCTTCTAAGTTTTTAGATTGATGATAAGTGGACAAATATATAAAGGCTGATGTAGGTGCCTTTGGTTTAGTAGGATTTCTTTGAAAAGTAAAATAAATTGACCAAGATGTCCACAAAGGTATCCTCACATGTGAGTGGAATCATAGAAATTTCTAGGGATAATAATTTTTATTCCTCTTATACTCCGAGATAAATTACATGCCATTTTTTCTTTGCCTTATCTTTTTTTCCTTCTATTTAGAGTGCAGGTGCAATTTTCTTCTCGGCAATTTTCCCAGATATTTTTTTTAAGCTTGATGTTCACTGCATGCTTGCCTTGTACTCCTAGATGCGTTGTACAATATGATGAAATATATGCCAATTTATTTTTTGAAGACATTATTCTGGACTGGCCTAAAAGTTTACTTTCTTTTTTCCAGAACAGGTTGAATATAACAAAAACAATCCGCAAATTCTCAATTGATCATGATTTGAAGCCCACTGGATCTGAGTTTAACTCCGGACCAACTTTGCATCTCATCAATCATGGAGATGAAGTTGACGAAGGCAGTGAAGGTTCTGTATCACTCAAAGCTCACAATTTTGATCAATACTTGCATCAGTAAGTTGCTGAATTTCTATTTACAGATGTTTGTTAGGCTCTGAATTTGTAAGATTTTCTTGTATTGATTTCAGCGATACCTTTGTTTGATTTATATGGAGTACTTTCTTCTCAGGTATCCAATTTTAGTTGTCAATTTTTATGCTCCTTGGTGCTACTGGAGTAATCGCCTGGTAATATTACATTGTCCATTTATTGCTTAAAGTTTAGCTTGAATATTAGGATAGAAGACCATTTGGGGTGTCAGATCAATAGATTGCTCATCTATTAAGATTTTTGCAATTATACAGCTACTGAACCTAATTTTTACAAGCAATACTTTGCATATTTAGGTCTAGGTGTATTTGAAATTGTCCAATGAGCAATGTCATGTGATCTTAGTGTCAGGAGACTGCTCTTTGATATTACTGAGAGATAGGAACTTATAGATTCATGATAATAAGCTCATACTCTGGGCATTTTTGTGTCTTTAAATGTCTTGCTAAAATCATCTAAAGGTTTCAGATTTTTTGTCTTATTGTTTGTTGTTCAATAACTACTCAGTTATACTTGGCAAAATCAAATTGCACCCATCCTGCATAAATACAATGACTGATAGACCAAGTGTTTTGCTTTCTTCTTTGCTGACTATATTCTCTTGTTTCAGAAACCTTCATGGGAAAAGGCAGCTAAAATAATAAGAGAAAGGTGTTTTTCTTTCCACTTTTACATTTTTTTTGTCCCTGAAAATATAGACAGAGCCTTCATTTGAAGTGAACTGTTCCCTGATTGGCATTATGTTATTTAACCCCCACAATGTACATATATTTTATCAGGTATGATCCAGAAATAGATGGGCGGATTCTATTGGCTAAGGTTGACTGCACTGAAGAAGGTGATCTGTGTAGGAGGTATTTTCTAGATCAATGTTTCCTGCTTGTAAATTAATTTCTTTTGGTAGGACAAAGTGGTAATGGGTTTAGCATTTGGGGATTGCATTTCTATTCTGATTATGTAGCTAATAGATTTTGAAATGGCATTGCTGTAATGTGTTGAAAGATTTCTTCCAACTCAATATTAATTACTGTCTGTTTAGCTTCAATGTAGTTCATGGGGTTGTTTCTCCTTTCTCTTTTACCTTGTTGCAGGGTTTAGTTTCCTAAGTTGATCGTTTCTTAATTAAGTATTTTTCCATGAATTTTCAGGAATCACATACAAGGGTATCCATCAATTCGTATTTTCCGTAAAGGAAGTGATATTCGGTAATACATTTTCATCTATACTCTTTGTATGCTGTTGGCTTTTATGATTATCTTTTGTTTATGTTGTATGTTTTCTTGGTGCATTTTTATTTTTAAGGCAACTGTAATGCATGTTTGCTCTTTAAATTTACCATCTGAGATGAATCTATTTTTGTAAACTCCTTTATTCTCTTCTGTTTAGTTAGGAGACTTTCTTTCTTTCTTTTTTGCAAGGAAAATTGGGTTTATAATGTGGAAACAAGGGCTGGCTTCTTCATGGACATGAGTATTTGCAAGAAGCTAAACAAACTAAAATCTTTAAAATTGACAAAACCCTAGAAAGAAATATGAATAAAAAATCAAAAGGTGCACAAGACAAGAAATGATGATGACCTATGTCTTTAGCAAGCATATAGATATCTGAGATTTTGAGATGCTTTGATACTCTTAGATATACGGTGACTTGTATTCATTTGAAGATTGTCTAGTTTGTTTGGTCTTCCTTAGGTTTCAAAAGTGAATGTGAGGCGGAAATAATTAAGTAGACTGAATGTGTCTTGCATTCGAATAAACCTTCTTTTTTGTTGTTGGGTTCAACATCCGTGCATGTCAATTTCATTATCTACTATCCTTGACTTAGTTTCTGATACCCTCTTTTGAAGTCTTCCCTTATTTTCATTTATTTGGTTGCCAACACCAATTCCTTCGTAAGATTTAACCTTCCTTAAATCAGTCAAGTTGAAATTTCCTAATCAAGATTCTGCTACATCCAATTGCAACACTATAAAGAAACCAAAAATTGAAGTTTCAGAATGCATAAAGATTGTCTTATATAAGCTAAGAAACGAAATATTATAACAAAAATGGAGGGTTGAAGGAATATACTCCTCTTTGTAGTTTCAGTTCTCCCTTGCATTTTCAATCTTCACAGCATTTTTGAACACCTAAAAAGGGCTGCTTACAGCAATAGACGTCAACTTCTGCTTTGATGTATTGCTGAATACAACATTTTTTGTGTCCTATCCTTTTCCGTTACATTAATATCCGGCTTTGTATTATTGCTTTGTTGGCAAACTTTGGTATTGGGCATTTTCAACTGTCACAGGGATGAACATGGACACCATGACCATGAATCTTATTATGGAGATCGAGATACAGACAGCCTGGTCAAGGTATGAACACTTCTTTATTTCCTGTTTTAATGTGCAAACTTGGGCTGCTCATGATAATTGATGCAAACCTGACATACTTTCTATTATCCCTGGCAGACAATGGAAGGCTTGGTTGCACCTATTGCAGTGGAATCTCAAAGGCATGCTTTGGAGCATAAACCTGAAAATGCAACAGAGCATGTTAAAAGACCAGCTCCTTCAGCCGGAGGATGTAGAATTGAAGGATATGTGCGTGTAAAGAAGGTAAACTTCCCATTCCGCATGGAAAACAATGGGATAGACCCTATGGTTGCTTGCTTGTAGATATGCTGCATGTTAGTTGATCATGATCAGAATTAGTAAACAAAATGACAGATCAATACAGTCATTCAGCTACCCTCAGATTCCAACAATGTTGTGGTGTTGAACTGTATTGTACTCTGCAGGTTCCAGGCAACCTCATGATCTCCGCTCGCTCAGGAGCCCATTCATTTGATTCTACCCAAATGAACCTGTCACATGTCATATCCCATTTCTCATTTGGTATGAAGGTTTTGCCCAGGGTAATGAGTGATGTGAAGCGTTTGCTACCGCACATTGGTCGAAGTTATGACAGGTTGAATGGCCGATCATTTATTAATCATCGTGATGTAGGGGCTAATGTCACTGTAAGTTGTCAAAATTGCAAATGGTCCTCTAGATTCATTATCTAATTTACTTCTATAATGCTTACTGCATGATTGGCCATAACCCATCAGCATTTCGTTGTGCTGTAAGTTGACGTCTCAACTACACCAACAATGTATATATGCATGGGGACAGGATGGTCATAGAATGTAGATTCCTAATTTTTCTTCAGATGGATGCATGAATGTGCATGAATATACCATGGATCCACAATATGAGATTATTCACTTAGGATTTCGTCTTGGACCACAACCATTTTAAATGCTATAAATGGTGAAGAGAATGCAGGTCCTAAGGAGTTTTGTTACTCATGGTTGTTGCTATCAGTATATGTTTAAAATCGGACATTAATTCTTTATGTTTGAGATGAATTTATTCCTGTTCCTGGTCATAAAATCTCGAACCACCTATGTCCTGTAGGCTGATGAATGGATACAATTCTGGATAATGTGATAACCTTGCAAATTGAATGATATCTTAACATTCAATTTTATATCATGGTAATTGCAGATAGAGCATTATCTCCAAGTTGTTAAAACTGAGGTGGTTACAAGAAGATCTTCAGCTGAGCATAAATTAATTGAGGAGTATGAATATACAGCTCATAGCAGTTTGGCACAGACTGTGTACATGCCTACTGCAAAATTTCATTTTGAGCTATCTCCCATGCAGGTTCAGTCAAATTAAGAAAAAAATTGATTTCTCGTTTTCATTTATTATTATTGGACTAGAAGATTATTCACTTTGTTTTCTCTGCGTTTGATCTCCCATTTGTTTCTGACACTTTTTTGTTCTACTTCTGATATCAGGTTTTGATAACTGAAAATCCAAAGTCTTTTTCGCATTTTATCACCAATGTCTGTGCCATAATCGGAGGTGTCTTCACGGTTCGTATTTAAATTTGTGTTTCTTTATTCTTTTCTCTCCGGCCACAAGCAGATTCAGTTTCTGATAGTTTTTCCCTTTGTATTTCAGGTGGCTGGTATATTGGATTCAATTTTGCACAACACATTTAGAATGATCAAAAAAGTAGAACTCGGCAAGAATTTTTGATAGGAAGATGAAATTTGGTGTATAAAATCTGCTCACACACTCCTTTTTATTTAGCAAGGATTTGATTAGAACAATTACAATTTTTACCTGGTTATGAATTTTTATAAGCTATTATAATTGCTAATACAAGAATTTTTTCATGGCTCTCTGCAACTCCTACCTAGGCTGTTTGACTGCTGCTATTTTTTTTTTCTTCTAGTTGAGGAATAGATGCCGCTTGAGACAAGAGTCTGTTTCAAATGCACGTTCCATGATCAAGCACGATGGATATTGGGAATCATCTGGCTTTTACAGGGAAAAGGTTCTGTTTTAAGATATTGCTATTGCTCCAGGCAGGAAGTACTCTGTTTGCCACTGGTAAGTGATAGGAGAAAAGAAAAAAAAAATTCTAAATTTCTTGCATCCCCAGTGGAAGTCTTATTTATTTCGTTCTATACAATAATGTTACATGAAGTAATAAGCACACCATAAACTTAGTCATCCGGAACAAATGAATGTTCGAACACCAATACACCTTCGAAATACCCAGTTGTAATCACTGAGCTCAAGTCAGGAAAATCATAGAGAAAGCCAGAGTGATAAAAAAAATGGAAATCCAATACTTGGAATGATTTTCCTCCTAAAATGATAAGATAAGAGATGAAGCAAAGATTGCTCCCGTGGAACTAACGAAACTCACGAACATTGAAGAAGCTGAGTTTGGTGGCACATCGGCGGGAGCCTGAGCTGGGTTTGTGTCCACTATTCCTGTAGGAGGAGTCTCATCGCTGCTAGGTGTCGGAGCTGGGACTGTGTCAGAGGAACCTGGAGGTGGAGGAGAAGCTGTGGTGGTTTCGTTTGTGTTAGTGTCAGAGGAACCTGGAGGTGGAGGAGAAGCTGTGGTGGTTTCGTTTGTGTTAGCAGTAGAATGCTTGCTTGATCTGTCTGCTAAAACGACGACCACCACCTTCTCATTCTTGAGACAGTTATCTTTGTTTCCACTAATGAAGTAGTAAGGTCCAGAATGTTTGAATGTGATGACAGTCTTAGCGTCATGGAATGCTGCAATTGGATTCGTCGTAGTGCAATTATCGTAGTCCTCCTTGCTTACCTGAAGCACCGAGTCTTTGCTAGAATCATAGGAAAACACTGCAATAACAGAGGGGATATGTTAACAAGATACCAAGATTTTCTTACAGCATATGTTCTGTTGAAAGATGAGATCTTGGGACAAAAGGTCAACTTACAGAGGGAGTCTCCGATCTGAAATCGGGTGGTGTTAGCCCAATCATTGTAGTGGTTCTTCGAACTGGTATTATCAGGCACTGTCCAGCCTTTCAGATCTCCTCCGACTGGGAACTGAAATGCATTGCTCTTCTCTATCACGAGCAAGAAACTCAAGAGCCCCAAAACATGAAAGACTTTGTTTTGGTAACTGATGGAAGCCATTGAAAAACAATAAATGAGATGGAGAGCTAGTGAAGTGTCTTCCACCCAAAATCTAAAATCTCAGTTTCTGGTGAAGTTGAGGTGTGACAAGGATGGTGCTAAGATCGAGGTTTTGTAGGCCAAGTTGCATGAACTTTTCAAGCTGTGGCAGAGAGGTTTTTTTCTACCTTTTTCATATTCTAATTTTCTTGGGATTTCTTCGATACCAGTGCAAAGCATTGTTTAGCATTTCAAGTAACTTCACCTATAGGTTAATACTTTACTTTGACTATGATCAAGAATATTCATGACTTCTGCGTAGGGTAAAGCTGATGACATCTAATTTACACTATAAAACCATGCCTGTTACCACTAGAAGATACAATACTTTCATGAGTTCATCTTCAACCATTCATTTGGTAGATTAAGCAGCTCTGATATGCTAGTTTCTTTATTTCTTCTCAAGCACAGAAGAGCTCTGGATTTCTGATGTGTTTCAGAAATGGAATATCATAGAGGTTGCATTTGAGCTGAGTTAGAAGTTTCTACTTATCGCCTTCATCAATGGAAGACACAACCAAAACAATGTCGTGAGGTTGTCTGCCAACTTTTTCTTTCGAGCTTTAACATGATAGATGGTGTTAGTAACTAGTGTCTTTTTCAAATGATAGATAAAACTCCTGATGGATTTAAATATGCATGCTTTCACATGTTTGTCATGGAGGAATACAAGAAAAAGGGAGACATTAATGGTTTTGGTTGGCAATTTTCAAGGTATGAGCTTTTCTTTGGTCAAATGCTGGGTTTTGCAGTATCCATATCTGACGACTTATCGTGCCTCTTTAACACTGTAACAGTATGATTGAGATTATTTTTTAATTTTTAAAAATTATTTTTGACATCAACACATGAAAATAATTTAAAAATATTAAAAAAATAATCTAAAATAAAAATAAAAATAAAATACATTTTTTTTCAAAAGCTCGTTCCAAACACATTCCCAAACACCTCCATAATATGTTTGGTATTATGATAGTGGTTGCTTTTCAATGTGTATTTCATTTAAAAATATATTAAAATATAGTTCTAATGTTTTGTTTTTTTTTTAAATTTGGTTTTGATATAGTAAATCAAAACAATTTGAAAACACACAAAAATTTTTTTACAAAAAAAACCTCTTTTAAAACACAAAAACAAGCATATTCTTAGAATATATCTAGTTTGCGTATAAGTTGAGGTACTATTACTGAAACAACAGCTTCCTCTTTGGCACCTCAGCATGAGGAAACAAGCTCAAAACTGAAGAACATGAGTTCAATTTTTGCTTTTCGATCTAATGCTCGAGAGAGGGAGACGAGGCGGGGGGGCTTCAGTGGTGGTTCGGGGGGGTTACATATATGGTTTATTAATATAAAAAATATATTTTTAATATTAAAATAATCTAAAATTTAATTAAAATATAAATAAATATAAGAAGATCACAATATAACTTTTGCCTCATAATCTTAATTTTGTTTAGATGATATTTTACCATATGTTGTTCCAGGATCACAGAGACCTTTACATATGGATTTAGTTCATGATGAAATTACAAGTAGTTTGATGGAAGAATAAAAACAAGTGTCTAATTTACTTGAATTATTAATTACATTTTAATATTATGTTTATTAAATATTTAAAAAACAATATATATATATATATATATATATATATATATATATATATATATATTAAAGTAATTTCACATGTTGACAGCAATATGAAAAGTTTGGTAACCAAACACATGAAATTGTTTTTCATTAATCTCAAACTCAACCACGGTTTTAATCAAACACTTCAAAAATTATTTTGAACCACAACTAAAAGTAATTTTCATAAAACTGCTTTTCTAAAATCTCAACCACAAAAAAAAAAAAAAAAAAAAAAAAAAAAAAAAAAAACACATTACCAAACACAACCTTCATTCATCATGCTTGTTGCTAGAACAGAAGAATATGGCTTGTACAGCTATGAAAGGGATCGAGCTAGTTTGTTGATGTCGTAGCCAAATAGGACATGCAAAATTAGCAAGCGGGAAGATTTGGTTTGAACAAACTTGTGGACTCAATAATTATAAAAAGAAGGAAAGAGATTTACAGAAATCGAGGTTGGTGGGATAATGCCAAGCTACAGGTAAGTCCCGTCAAGTTTCCTGGTATTTTCTTGAATGTAAACATGCAAGCTGTGGGGTTTTCAGAGGACAAAATGGGTGCAAAGAAAGGACGATTACACATCCATGAGAGAAACTTGATCCTTGGTCAGCGATACGCCATGGTTACATCAATTTTCTTTAAAATGTAAAAAAGAAAAATATCTATGTGTTGCTGATGTTGTTTTTAGCGTTATAAGAAAATATTAATCATGAACTCAAAATTTGATGTATATTAGATATTGAGTTGATGTCATATTAGTTAATATTTTTTTTTTAAATATCTTGAGATGGTGATATATTGAATTGATTTAGACCAACCTTGGCTAACCTACTTAATCCTCAACTTGAATGATGAGATCATGATAACTCAGTAAAAAAAATGATGAAGTTCAATTCTCAATTAAACTATTACTGAATGATAAAAATGAGGGAAAAATCAATTTAAAATAGAGCCAAAAAAAGACAACTCAAATAAACCTCACATACTCGCAATCTAGGTCATATAAATAGAATAGCCTCATACAAAACAAACTTGATCACGAAGCCTAATTCTCAAACTAACACAATGTTGAAGGGATCAATTGAAGAAAAAAATCATGAAGTTCAATTTTCAATTAAACTATTGTTGAATGATAAAAATGAGGGGAAAATATCAATTTAAAATAACAATAAAAAAAACTCAATTAAAATGATGAAGTTCAATTCTCAACTTAATCCTCAACTTGGATGATGAGATCATGATAACTCAATAAAAAAATGATGAAGTTCAATTCTCAATTAAACTATTACTGAATAATAAAAATGAGGGGAAAATCAATTTAAAAAAAAAAAAACTCAAGTCAACTCAAATAAACCTCACATACCCGCAATCTCATACAAAACAAACTTGATCACAAAGCCTAATTCTCAAACCAACACAATGTTAAAGGGATAAATTAAAAAAAAAATCAATCGAAGAACATAACAAAAATCATGACTCGAGTCATGAAACTAAGATAGGATAACCCTATAGAAAATAAATTGAATAGAAAATTAATTCTCAACTAACTAAATATTTAAGGATGAAATTTATTTTTATTTCAAAAATACCCCCAAAAGAAACAATTCAAGTTAACCTAAGTTGAACTTTTAAATTTATGATCTAGGTCATGAGACTAGGATTACTCTATATAATGTAAATTAAAAAAAAGTTATGAAATTAAATCCCTAACTAATTCAATGTTAAATAATAAATTTTAAAAAATAATTTAATCTAAAACCCAAGAGAAAAATAAATATTAATAAAAAAATATCAACCAAAACACATAAAAAATTGATTGAGCATGGCACGAGAATAAAGGTGAAAGAGGAAAGTAGAGGAGAAGAAAGAAAGAAAAAGATTGAGATGACAACAATATACCATGACCTTTAATTCACCATATGTCACCTAACATTGAAGCCCTCACCATACTGGTTTAAGAGACACGACAAAAGACCACCATTTTTAAGTTAGAAGAAGTCATATACATCTCAAAGGTTGTGTATTTAATATATTTTTATTTTCTTTTATATTATTTATTATGATGTTTTTCTAAAAAAAAATCTTCCTATTTGAATATAATTTTTTTTCTATTTGATATTTTTAGGGTTTTCAAGGTTTTTTATATAAAAGGTTGTAATAGTTTTTTGTCAAATAAAGATATAAAGAAATAAAATTAATTATTTTGAGAGTCTTCTCATATTTATAATATTCTTGGTCTTTAAGAGTGTAATCTTGTAATAAACCATTTATCCCTTGTTATTGTCTACATAAAAAACTTTCTTTTATTATTATTATTTTCTCATTTTTCTTTTTTGGTCACATAATTGAATCAAAATCAAATGTTTAATTTCTTATTTCTACCAATAATATTCATGAATTCTATCTAACCTCATCGACAATTATTGTAATGAGTGTAAAGTTAGTTTGGATTTGAGCTTTGTTTTCCATTTAAGATGAACAAAATACAACTACAAAATAAACCATAAAAAATATGTACAGAATATCCATTATCATTTGTCATAATTCAGCAACCAAACAAGTACTATTATTAAAAATAAGATAAAAAAACCAAAATATAGTGAGAACCACTCTATCATAAATCAAATAGCAATTAAATCTATTACTTTTATTCTTTGAGATAGGGCAATTTTCTTAGTCCAATGGAATGGATTGTGAAATTTGTGTGAGAGAGAGAATATTGTTTGAGTTGCAAAATCAAAATTTAAATCCCTAATTCATCAAAACCCTATAAAAAACATATAAATAAAAGACAACTCCAAAAAAAGAGAATAAATTAGGCAATTAGCATAAAAAATTAAAAAAACAAATTGCAAAATGATATAGGAGCAAAAAATATGGAGAAATAACATAGTTTGACCATGTCACACTTCACAAGTGTGACATTTACTAAATGTTGTTATTTCTAAGTATGATAAGGTGAAACTTCATTCTTCTTCTTCAACCAATAGACTGATTTATAATGTTTAATGAAATTGGTCGCCCGATTTTGAAAATAACAAAGAAAATCCCAAAACTGCTAAAAATAGAACAATTGTCAAGAATTTTTATATATAAATATTTAAAGAATTGTGTAGCAATGCAGTGACTATTATAAGGAAAGAGACGTCCAAAATAATATGTACAACTTTAAGCTTGACCCAACGACTACATCAAAAGTTATAGTGATTTTGAGTTGTTGTTCTATTCTAGCACTATCAAGCATCTTACTGAGTTTAGACCTGTTCTACTGATTCATAAATGTATCTACTAGGCAATCCATATAATTTGTTTAAGTTAAATCCTTATTTTGTAATATGGATTACTCATGGTCAAACCTTACTATTTCGCCAGCATCTTATTGTCATGCCTAGAAATAACAATATTTAGTAAATTTCGCGCTTTCAAAATACATCATGGTCAAACCTTACTATTTCACCAGATCTTTTTAAAACAATGTTATTCTACCAAATTCTTACATTTACTTTGCTAATTTACCCAAAAAATCCAAAAACATGAGACCAAAAACACCTGCCAACTAAGGGAAAACCAAACATGAACAACACACATTGTAAAAAATAAGTGTTGGGGAAAAAAAGAGTAGAAAATTTACAAATCAGTAATGTTCTAAATTAAATTAGGGTTAGATAAAGATTCAATACTCCTTTTGTCATATAACCCTTCCTCGATCTAAAATAATCATTTCTCTTTTCTGGCGACACCTCTAACTATGACAAAGACAAATAAAGATTCATTTTTCTTTTTCTCTTGTATCTCCTATTGAAAGAATAAGAAAGAAAGAAAGAAACAAAAGATAACCATTTGATTTGAAAAAAAAAAAAAAACAGCACAAACCTAATAGAAATAAAAACACATTTCTTAAAAAAAAATAGTTCCAACAACAAACATTAATGTTGTTGGTATGGAGAGGAAAAAAAGAGAATAGGAGAAAAAATGAAGTATTGAGAAAAGGAAAAATAAGAAAGTTGTATATATGGGAGAGAAAATATGAAAAAAATGTATAATGTAATTTCAATTGTAAAAAAAAACCTCAATTCCTAGTGAGATAACCATTTGCAAAATACATACATGCTAGAGAGAAAAAAAACTTGATATTCAGAATTTAATCACATTAAAAAAATTCCAACTTGTTTTAAGATAAGATTCATAGTTATATAACCTGGAATGAACTTGCATGTCATCTGGGGACTTGGTCATTCTAGGATCTAAATTGTTATGGGTTGATGAAAAACTCGATTTACCTAGTCAAAAACTCGAGTTAACCTAATGACTTAATCAACTTAGACCTCAACTCGTTGACTTTAAAAGAAAAAGGATTTTAATTAGAGTATATTTACTTAAGAGGTTAATACTAATGAGTTTTCATAATCACATTAAGAAACTTCCAACTTGTTTTAGAGGACAACTACTATTGAACAATAGTTTTTTGAGATTTTAATTAGAATATATTTTTTAATCTACAGGTTGAAAAAAGATGTATTTTGACTCATGAAACATATTTGAAAAAAGAATTAATAAAATCATGATTTTTGTGTGAAACAGTCAATTGATTCATACAACTTGCTGAATTGGCATATCAATTGAACTAAAGGATTGACAATAAGGCTACATGTTAAGTTATTGCACTTCAAAAACATGACTTGTTTAAATGTCACTATTTTATTGTATTTAAAAATACTAACATTTAGTAAATGTAACGTTACAACACTCCCAAACAACTTCTTATTCTAGAAATGCTAAAAAAGAAAGAAAAATATCTACAATATCATTCAACTACAAATAAAGATAAGAATATACGAAAGGATATAAAAAAAAATATTTTTAAAAAAATATAGGAAAGGATATAAAAAAAGATATATAATCAATTTAGAATCCATCGATTTTATTTAAAATAAAATATAAAAAAATCCGTGGCTTCAATATTTTATAAAATATATATAAAAAATATTATTTAACCGGAATCAATTTAAGTTAACCAGTTTAATTCGTAAATAAAGTCAGTTTATTAACATTAATATATTATAAATTAATGGCACACGACCATCCAATCTGGTACCTGTCCGAACATCGGTTACTCAACAGGTCAAAGTCAACCAGTAACCGTTTTCTCCACCTATTATAGCGATAAAAAGACCTCTCCTTCTCTCCTGGGCCCACTAACACCACGCCTTCTCCAACAATCATGGCGCGTCTCCTTCACCCTCCACAGGTCCCGGTGGGGCTACTCCCAACTCTACAAAATCCAGAGAGTAATGTCCTCTCATTACCCGCCAAAAATGGCACGTGGACTTTGGGAAGACCAACTGACCAGGTCGTATGATCACGCGCTTTTCTCGCTCTTTCTAAAGCCTCTTCGATCACCCAATAGAAATCAAGTAAACTACCACAGGAAAGGGGGGAAGACTGAAGAGTGCAAGGTAACGAATTCAGCCTCTACCAGCAAAATCAATTGAAAACTCTACTAAAATGAAAATCTAATTCGTATTAATAAATATTAATTACTATATTTTTAGATTTTATTTTTTTTAGAAATTGAGTTTTTTTTTAAATAATCATAATATACTAATTTAATCAAAATTAATACTCGAGAATTATAATGATTGGATTTACAAAATTTACAGTAATAATTATTTTGTATAATTATTTTTAAATATATTGTTGTGTTTATATTTTGATAGAATTATAATGTTATTTTGGAAACGATTCGGTTATATTAGAAAATAATTAAATAAAATTTAAATTTAAATTTAAATCTTTTCCTCTTAAAAAGTTTGAGAGGAAAATAATTTTCTTAGAAAAGAAAAAAAAAACAGGAATTTTGGTGATGGGAGATGAAAATCGAACTTTGACAGAGTAAAACAGCATGGCCATGACCATGAAAATAACCCCACAACACTTCAACCTCTAATTATGATTATTACCCTTTAATTTATTAATAAAAACACAAAAACAAATCAACAACTAAAAACAGAAACATTAAAAAAAAAAAAAAACACTTTCGTATTGTCTTTTCATATTTTCTAGTTTTGAACTGGTCTTGTTATTGTTAAGGAGCCTGTCTCCCTCTCCAAACCCTTCATCTTCTTTTAATTCTCATGATTTTAAGGGAGGCAAGCTCCTGATTTCTGCTTTGTGAGTTCTTTTTCTTGGTTATTGTAAATGTGGAGAAATCCTGGACAGCCTGCTGATTCATACTATCAGGTCCGGCCTGAATGCACAGATGTTCCAAAAACCAGATTCAAAATCAAGGTTTGCGTTAAAGTTGTG
Organism: Salix caprea; assembly: GCA_964035475.1. NCBI lineage: Eukaryota > Viridiplantae > Streptophyta > Magnoliopsida > Malpighiales > Salicaceae > Salix > Salix caprea. The sequence continues at coordinate 3,268,835 of OZ037743.1, forward strand.
ATTAATTTATTTATTTTGGAATTCTTTGAATGACCATTTTGTCTACTTGGATCAAAGTTATATTTTTTGGACTGCTTTTTGATATTCATGAAGTGCCCATTTCGTTTATTTACATCAAAGTTTTGTAATTGTGGCCTCTTCTGGCTTTGTTTTGATGTTTGTGACGTGCCCATTCGCGGTTGATTTGGGTCATAATTTTGAAATTTGGTTCTTTGTAGCTTTCTTTTATATTTGCTGGATATCCATTTGAATAAAATGGATCGATGTTTTGGAATTCGGTTCATTGTGGCTTTATGCTGACATTTGCCGGGCACTCATCGTTTGGTTAGTTTGGATTGAAACGGTATTTTTTACGTTGATATGGATCAATGTCTCGCAGAAAACGGAAAATATAGCTTGCAATATGAAAATGATGCTATCACGATCATTACATACGGTTGAGTTCGAGGAAAGATGATAACTTTGGACCAGAGATGAAATGGTTGCATGATTAATGCATTAAGAAAGGAACCTTTTTTCTGTTTTATTTTAAAGCTGGGTTAAATAGTCAATGGGTTTGTTCATTTGATTTGTTTAATCTAATTCAAATGTTTAGCGAAAAGGAATTTTTCTAGCAATAATTACCAATGTAACATAAGATAGCTTGTTAAACTGGCAAGTCTATATGTACACATAAGCTAGCTTGCCGTGAAATAGTTCATATTAATTGGTGGTGCCATTTGAACTTGAAACACATTGCTTTTAATGGAAATAACTGCAACTTCCTTTGGATTCACTTTTGCAGGCAGGTAAAACTCTAAGTCCAAGGAAATGGCAGGCTGCATTTACACCAGAAGGGTACCTGGATATAAGCAAGACCCTTAGTCGAATCTACCGTGGGGCAAGTGTTCTTTTAAGAGATCTTATAATCAATTGTGAGATTTAATGCTCATGATTGTTCTTTTCCCGTTTTTAGGGGATCCATCCATCAATTAGAGGAGAAGTTTGGGAATTTCTACTCGGTTGTTTTGACCCTAAGAGTACATTTGATGAACGAGATGAGATTCGGCAGCACAGAAGGTAGTCTGTTTTCTGCTCTTCACAAGTGTAACATATGCGAAACAAACCACAGAAAAGGATCAGCATATACCTTTTCAGTTCAATCAAAGTTACTGACTAGACATTGACTTGTTAATTGCTTTTCTTCTATGGTGACAATGGGAATTACAGTAATGTGACACAACTTGATAATCCCAATATTTAGCTCTTGTCAGCATCTAAAACCAGACTTTTTCTTTGGGCTAGGCAAGTTTGATAATTTATGGACCATGAAGGTGAATGTACTAAACAAAAGACTATGCTCTCATTAGGTTTTTTAATCTGACTCTGGAGATCTCTTATATAATACTACAGTGGGGACTTCATCTCAATGCATGGATATAAATATAATCTAGTTGAGTCAGAATCTACCCTTTAGAAATGTAGGTTTACTAATTTTGAGTTAAGTACTGTAATTACCCTTGCTTTTTGTGCATAAACCTTTGAAGTTTAGTGATGCCTATAGAAGACATGAAAACATTGTTCTTATGTTGCACCTTCAGGTTACAATATGCTAGGTGGAAAGAAGAGTGCCGCCAAATATTTCCTGTTGTTGGAAGTGGCAGATTTATTACAGCGCCTGTAATCACTGAAGATGGTCAGCCCATTCAAGAACCGTTAGTAATTTTAGAAACAAATCAAGACAGATCTGCTGAAACTGGCAATTCAGATGGCAATGGAACAATTCAATCAAGATTAAATGGTTCCTGTTCAGAAATGGTAAGAAAGCTTACTAGCCATGGTCCTTTGGACCAGAAAGTGATCCAGTGGCTGCTTACCTTGCATCAAATAGGTTGGTGATGTTCATGTATTAATGCAGATTTCTCTCTTCCTTGGTGCTAAATTAGTTCTTGCTCTCCTGTCAGTGCATTGCTAAGCTAATTTTCTTGTTATGCAATAGTTAATGACTAATCGATGTTCTCTCATTAATGCACACTTGTTAACTTTAGACACTGGCTTTAATATTTACAATCACTGTTTTACCATAAACTGTTCCTCTAATGCTTTAGTTCTTGTTTATGTTTTCTTTTATGGGTATTGAAGTCATTCCTTATAGATGGGGTGGAACTGCAATTTTATGAAAAGGAAGGTGGGGATGGGGAATTAGGTAACATTGAAAATGAAACAACATAGGGAAAGGCATAGAGTTTATAATATTTGGGGGTGCAAAATTTTTAAGTCCTGTGACCTTAACTTGAAGGGTATAGTTAAAAAATTTAAGAAAGAAATGTGTAAAGTTTTTCAAAATGTTTAGGGTGCCATGGACCCTCTAACCCTCCTAGTAGTTCCGCCCCTGCATATAGAAAAGATATGAATGTTGCACTCTGTTAATTTGAACCTCAAAATTTAATTAGTCATAAATGCATTTTTGTCATCCTGGATTTTTATTTTTGTTTGTTTGTTTGTTTTGAATGACTCTTTCTGATTAGACTAATATGGGTGGTAGGTCTCGATGTGCATCGCACAGACAGGACACTGGTGTTTTATGAGAAGCAAGAGAACTTGTCAAAACTTTGGGACATTCTAGCTGTTTATGCCTGGATTGATACAGATGTTGGCTATTGTCAAGGTAGATGATTTAATGATTGTCATGTTTGTGAATTTGGTGTGTGTGTCAATGAAGGTTCTCAAATCACTTCTTTTTGCCACTCAGCTTCTAATGTGGTCAGTATAGGATCTTGGCATGTACATTATTGTACATTTTATTGACCTGATCCGCGTAACAGGAACTTATGAATCAAAACAATTTCAAAACCTGATACTTGGTATTTATAGACAAGTGCTAATGCTTGAAACATATGTGCTTAACATTTTTAGATCGATCTGTAGACTACAATAAAAGACCATTCTCTTAATTTATGCTGGAACGTACGAGGATTCTGTAAACATTGTTGACGGTCGCTGTGTGGTTGGCAGAAATCTACTGTTGGGAATAAGTAGCTGCTCTCTGCCTTTTCAACCTTTTGCATTTGTGAGATAAGACAATGAGGTTGAAGAAAGCAGCCCCGCTGCCAGAATTTGTGTTGTTGCATGGTCAAGCACACACTTGACAGTCACTTAAAAGATCTTAGTTTGAAACTCATTTCTTTTTCCCCTCTATTTTCTGGGCCCTCCTTATTTTGCATTTCCACTGCTAGTTTATAGAGTTGCAAGTTCTTTGTAATAAAAGTCACACCCTTAAAAATCAAGTATCTTTCATTATCCTCATTCTCCTGTAACCTGGATAGCCAGGTACCTCTTTTCATTCAATAAATAACCATCAATTCTGACACTTAATTTATAATAGACTAATCAATGATAGTTACAGAATTAAAATACATTTTTCTTCTTCTGTTTGAAATTCTGGTGACTTGAAAATTAATATTGATATGCATGTGCACAGTCATCTACACAATGTAACCTTAATATCGCATGAGATTTGTAAAGATCTGGACACTTATTGGGTTGTAATAGATTGAACTATAAAGAAGCAACTCCACGGATATGTCTTCTTTGTCTCTTTTGAATATCTATGTTTGGTTGCTGAAGTTCATAATAATTATGCTAGCCCTTATATGATGTGTCTACCTATGTCTACATTGACTTAATGAAGTGTAAATTTTAAAATCTCAAATGCATGAATGGCTGACAGGAATGAGTGATCTTTGTTCACCCATGATAATGCTGCTTGAAGATGAAGCTGATGCGTTTTGGTGTTTTGAACGATTGATGCGCAGATTGGTACATTCTCTTCATTTTCTTTCTCTCTAAATTTTGTTCGCAAGATCTTTTACAGTGTGACAGTGCTCTTGAATAATAAATCCACGAAAATCCACAAGGCCATCAAGAGGTAGTTAACTTGTGAGATACTAGTAAATAATGTTTCGATCAAAGTAAGAAAGTGGAAACCATCAAGTGATCCATTTGAAGCTAAAAATATAAATATTCAAATAACCTAAAGATACTTAACCTTATCATCCACTTCCATGCAATAAGAATCTAGTACAGGAATAGTAAGAAAAAACCATGTGTTTTATCCTAGAGCACAGTCACACTGTAAAACATTTTTTTTGAATAAACACACTGTAAAACATCTTACTTACATAAATTGGTTCCTGACCTCAGTTGCACTAATCACTTCTTTTTCTGCTTTTGTTAATTATTTGGGATTTATTTTTCTGATTGAAATAACTTTTATGACCAATCAAAATGCTTTTGGAAGTTTCCACAGCTCTAGCTTCATTTTTTTTTTTCCTTTTGATTTCCACATTCTCATGAATTTATGTTATCTGAAATTTTGTAGCGAGGAAATTTCAGATGCACTGAGAGCTCTGTTGGAGTGGAGACACAACTTAGTAATTTGGCCGAAATTACCCAGGTTATCGATCCAAAACTTCATCAGCATTTAGGTATTGTCTTAAATTTATGATTTCCCCATTATGTGTTTTAAGTCAGCCTCTATGTTATACAATATATGATTGTTAATTCTTAAATCCCATTCAGTTTAGTAGTTTATTAGTCCTCACTTCTTTTCTCTCTTTATTAGCACTTACCAAAAGAAAATATATGTTATTGAGAGAGAAAAAGCAACAAAATTGTTTACTTTGAAATCTTGAGTATAATGAATTGACCAATGAATGAAAGCCTTAATTGTCACTGTTTGGTGCCTTGTTGCATGAAGAAAAGGGAAAGCACATGGAGAATTTTTTAATTGACTTGTCTGTGATGAAACTGTTGCTCTGTGCTTTTGCTCCTGTAAGGTGGCTTGTTTACATCAGTGGACCTATGCATAGATTTGGAGGACTCTGGAACCTCCAGAGTTTTGTCAATTTTAAAATAGCCCTAAAATTCAGGGTTGAAGTATCATGATTGATATCCCTGTCCCAACCAAAAAAGAACAATAACAATTATAATCAACTATATCCTTACATTTTCTTTAGCATTCTCATACTGTTCATTTCATAGTAGATTTGGTCCCCTTGAACTTCAGTTCCTAGTTCTACCCCTGCTTGTTTCGGTGGTGTCATATTTTTTATGAACAAGGGCTAGGCGAGAAATGGAGAGCATTTCTTTAAGATGGTAGCTATGTCCTTCCAAAGTTACCCCTCTCCTGATTTGAAACTTGAAGCAGTTCTTATCTTATATATTTGCTAACCAATGAGCTTGTAGTCAGTGGTACTCTTGCTTAAGTGAGAGGGGGGGGAGGGTCTTTGGTTTGAGCCTCACCTTTGTCAAAACTCTAATAAAATTGGAACATTTTCTTCAGGAAAAAGCAAAACAATTATTTGCTTTATTACCCCTTTAAATACCCTTTTTTAATATCTAGATGCTACATGGGAACAAGGGTACAGGATTACGAAAGTTTGATCCTATGTGTACATGAATGTTTGCCTTAGTGTGGTATCAGCCATGATATGGAAACCAACTTATGTTATGATCTGCCTTTCATATTGCTGTTTTCAGCTGTGATTCTGTAGCTATAATAAGTTGTTTTCCCAACTTTCTTAATTTATCTGAAAAAGGAAGTAAAGTTGTGTTTTGATCTTTGAACACAGATGCACTTGGTGGGGGCGACTATTTATTTGCTTTCCGCATGCTCATGGTTTTATTCCGCCGAGAATTTTCATTTTGTGATTCACTCTACCTTTGGGAGGTATGGTTCAAGTTCGCTATATTATTTTAGTCTGGTTTATTGAAAAAGAGTATGTTATTCAAGTGGTTTTCCTTATAATTTAAAGCTATGGGTAGAACTGTTTATCTACAGAATTGGTCTTGTCAAAAGTTCAGAAAACTCCTTCTAAACTGGTAATGTGTCTGCATATTCTAGTGATCATTTCCTCACCCTATCCTGCAGTTCATCACCAAGCTGTGCAGTTTATTTATAATGACAGTCAAGGACAAATGACAGTCAAGGACAAACCTAGATCCTTCAAAAATGATCACTAGATTTATACTGCTGAACAAATGACAGTCAAGGACAAATCTAGATCCTTCAAAAATGATCACTAGATTTATACTGCTGAACAAATGACAGTCAAGGACAAATCTAGATCCTTCAAAAATGATCACTAGATTTATACTGCAGAACAAATGACAGTCAAGGACAAATCTAGATCCTTCAAAAATCTGCTGAGCCAGCTCAACCCATTTTTTATCTTAGTTGCATACCTTTCTGCTTACTGAACATAAAATTGTCCTTCTTATGTGTGCTTTCTTTTTCTTTTATCTCTACAGATGATGTGGGCCCTTGAATACGACCCTGATTTGTTCTCTATATATGAAGAGCCGGAATTGAATGGCGAGAAAGCTGAGGGATCTAAGGGGAGAACAAAGTCGATACGGCACTATGGGAAGTTTGAAAGGGAAAACATGAAAAATGGGGCAGTGAATTCTGAAAGTCCCCTCCCCATCTCTATTTTTCTTGTTGCCAGTGTGTTAAAAGATAAGAGCTCTATGCTTTTGCATGAGGCTCGGGGCCTGGATGATGTTGTCAAGGTAAGCTTGATGAGTTGATTTGTGCCCTATGCCTTAGAACCTATAAAATATCATTTAGTTTAGGAAGGGCAATGTTCCACCAGGCAGATGCATGTAGGAGAAATTAAATAAAAGTGGAAGTGTGTGGCAGTGACGGGTGGATACTGCAGCTTGAGCATCACCCTTTCTGAAAGCATGCGTCTCAAGAAAGATTCATGATTCAATTCTAGGCAGCCCCCATTTCTCGCTCTAGTTACTATAGCTGGGCGTAGCTTGTTGAGGATCAGTCTCAAAATCCCAAGTATGGCATTGTTATTTGGAGCCTAACACTAAAAATGTGGCCAAAGTTTGTCTGGTAACATGGGGATAGTTGAATGAGTCCTCCACAAGTTATTCAACAGATCCACCTAACCAACAAATCAACACTGACCATGCTTGTAGGTTTCTAATGCTTATTTATGCATGCATCTAGTGTAGATTTGTAGCAAGAAAGCCAACATAAAACTTGCAAAACATTTTTTTTTTGGTACATAGTATACTACCTCGATAATATTCCATGAGCTAGCTCCTGTGCTGTGAAAATATTTGTTTATCGATATGATTTTCATCTGCTTATTTTCTCATTCATTTTCTTCTTTCCCAATGTCTTTCAGATATTGAATGACATGACTGGAAATTTAGATGCCAAGAAAGCATGCAGCAGTGCTATGAAACTTCACAAGAAATATTTAAAAAAGGTGTTTTTCTTACCTTGGAGTGCTGTTATAAATCCTGATGTTGCATTTGAAATATTCAATCATTTGAAAGGAACTAGAGAAAGCAAAGTGTTGGGGAAAAAAACCAGAAAAAGAAAGTATAGGAGTCAAAACTGTGTATCAACCCTTTTTTGTCTTCATTTTTTCTTAGCATTTTGTTTCTATACCAGATAAATATTCGAAAGGAAGAGAGGAATACCTTTTTCATTATACTTACGTGGAGAGTTTTTTAATTCTGAAGGAAATTGAGAAAACCTAGCTATATCCAGAAGGGTTATAACAGCTTGTTTGCTGATGATTTCCTTGTTATTGCCAAAGCAGTTTATATACATGTTTTTCCATGGGATTCTGAGCTGCTTGTTAATTAGCTAAGTTCTTTTGGTTATTCCTTGAACTTACAGTCATTCATTGCTCTTGCAGGCGAAGAAGCCATAGCCTACAATGAAACACGATTTATTCCCTGGCTGATAAATACTGGGAAGCTTTCATTTTGTATTTTAATTTTTCAAGCGATGCGGTATACTCCCACACAAATTTTGGCTTGGAGATAACAAAACTATATAATTGCTCCAACCTGCAAAATGGTCTTACAGACAGCAAATTGTTATGTGTAAACCAGCCTCTTCAACATAAGAATCTATGTACAAACAGAACCATGTATCCTTTCATGTTGTATTAATATATACATTCTAATTTAATCATCAATGAAACACAAAAAAATCATTTCTGTGTGGAACTTGATCTCTAATTCTCTGTTGAAGCTCTTGTTTTTTCCATTGTCAGTATTTACATTAACTTCCATAATTCTTTGTCAAAAATGGAGGTAGCGGATGAAGATTGTAAAGCATAAACTCCTTAAATTGAGAATTTTCTTGTAATCTCCTATGCAAAATCCCCCTGTGACCAGAAGTTTAAGGGATGAGTTCTACATACCTTGTTTCTTACATTCAAAACATTTTTGGTTTGATCCAAAATGTAAGGTGAGAAGTAACCTAGTAAATCTGCAAAACCAAAGTTATTAAACTTGCTCAGGATTGACTTCGTGCATGGATGTCATTGGTTACATGATTTATCATGGTCAGTTAGCTTTGATCCGGTTAATCAAGATACAGGTGAATTAGAGTGTTTAACCGGGTCACATTGAGTGAACTTTCAATTATATTTTTTAAAACCCATCCTGGGTCTGGTACCGGATTGACATTTCGGGCAGGCTGGTTTAGAAACAATGAACAAAACTGTGGTTTCATTAGCTCAGCTGCTTGAAAAACAGGTAAATCAGCATATATTTTAACTTGGCAAAAAATCTACACTGGAACTGGAATATCAATTATTATTTTTTAAAGCCCCAGATATTAAGCTGATCTTGTAGAGTATAATCTGTTTCAAACTTTCAATTGATATTAGACAGGTTCAAATAGGAGCCCTCAGCAGGTGTTCTTAAAAGGTTTGTCATGTTAAATAACAATTGAAAACATTTTCTCCAATTCTTAGTCACTGCAACTTTAATTATTCTTCTTTTGATAGAATGAACTTCCGAAAGCCGTTCATTATGCTCCTATCTTAGGACAAGAATATGGCATCCTTAGTTTCTGTGAAACAACATTGTGTGAACTGATTGATCAGAAATATTTCTTAGTTTAAGAAACATGAGTTGTTGAGATTCATAAATGTAAGACAAACCTTGCTAGCATGCCTGAGGCTGCAAGAATCTTATTTCAGGATAGAGTTGCAAAATTAAACTACATGGTCTCATCATTTGATGCAAAAACCAAGAACCCTACAGATCAAATGTACTGAAAATTATTCTATTACCATCAAAACCTCATGGCATACTAAATAAACAAAAAGACAGCTATGGAATCAGTATACAGAGGAAAATTCATAACTGTTTTGCATATAGTAGTTGGGATTTTGTAAAAAATATGACATTTTTTGTTCAGTTTTGAACTTTGTTACAACCTTTCACATCTTCCGTTTGATATTCAACTTCAGCAGATACAGGCCCTGAACTCATTGTTGCATCATGCTCCATTTTTTGTCACAGACTTCTTCCTGCTCCGCTGCAGATGCAGAAAAGTTGTGTCATGAGCAAGAAAGTGGTTACTGTCTAGTCTTTACAAAAGTGCTAAAAAGCTTTCATTGAAATAGATGCAGGCAAAACAAGTGCTCACCCAAGCGAATCCCATTCAACAACAAAAAACAAAAAAAAAAAAAACAGAATTTTAACCTTGAAAAATGATCAATGGAGGTGATCTGTCATCATGATGAAAGTCATGATTGCCATGATTACGACTGTGAGGAACTTAAAATGAGATTTTTGCTCTGCACTCGACAGGGGGATTTGCTTTGGCAGAGCACACTCTTCTCCATTGAAGAGTATTCTTGTAGGAAACCCATCACCCCGTGCTATATTTATGCCCGGGGTATGTTTTTTGGTAAATGATATCTTAGTTTGTTGCTTTCCAGGAATCCTTGGATCTCCTGGTTTAGTTCCATTTACCTCTCCCACCAAGAAATTCAAACCCGGTAGACCTTGAAGGAAGATAGTTTTGTTGAGGTTGTCAAACGTGGTTCCGTTGAAGGAATACACACCTTCAAGGCCCTTGTAGGCTTTGTCTATTTGGATTGCAGAAAACCAATCCTCGAAAGGAGAATTGTCCCAGTTGAAAAGAGTGATACTAGCAGTCCATCCAGTCTTGTAATCAGAATCAATATGCCAGTTGATGCTAACTGGACAATTATCAGGACAAGGTCTTGGGTTTGGAACTTTGAATTTATTGAGATCAGCCCATGCTATTGCCTTGGTTGTCCTGTTATCAAAAGGCACAAGAAGACTCTCTGTTGGGAGAAGCATTGCTCTTGCAGTCTTGCTGCAACCTTCATTATTATCACAACCACAGGCACAAGTACTGCAGGGAATGGCAGATCTGTTGTAATAAGCCGAGAAAGACACACAGCATCGTGAAAGCTTATCCTTCGGACGCGTTATGTTGCAAGTTACTTGCCAACTTGCAATGGCATAAGTTTTAGAATCAAGTCCACTTGAATCAGGAAATTCTGTTGGATCTACTCTGATTGGAGGGCCACACTTGTATTGAGGATTGACAACACCATCAATCTTCCATTTCTCGGGTGGTACGAGAGCAGTTCTGTTCAAGAAAGGAGGCATTTTAAAGACTTCCAACTGGAATATGGACCTTGCCTTGCTCTCATCCATTATAGATGGCAAAAGGGTACCATTTCTACAGCAGTATGGCAACTTCCCAACTTGTGAATCATTTTTCCTCTCCGGAGGAAGATCTGAGATGGTTGGTTTTTTTTCACAGTTCATAACAGTGGAGAAGTCGAAATCTTTGTAATATTGTCCAGCTGGACCGTAAACGCATTCAGAAAAGTCTCTTTTGTGAGTGTAGGCTCCTCTCATCTTGGTAATGAACTCTCCGTTCATCCATTCCCAGGTTAAGTTCCAGTGATCAAGCCTGCCTAATGGATTGATATTATCAATAGTAACTTGGGCCTGGTAGTTGCTACCGTAGGCTTGAAGCACATCGTAAGTCAGAGAGAGATCCCCGTATCGACGAGGCAAGAATTTGAGATTTTTCTTCTCAACCTTGGCTTTGGGATCCTTCTTACAGCAAACTTGCATGTAGGTTTTTCCTGGAAGGAAAAGAAAATAAACTATGAATATTGTTTTTTATGGAAACTTCGATTGCAATTTGTGACTTGATATCGAAGATGGGTTTTATATATATATATATATATATGACAGCTGAAAATTGTAGCAATGTTGATTGTACTTTTGATGACATTTATGCAGCATGATATGGAAAAACATATAAGATTTATCTGAGATAATTTTGCTTCAGAGATTTGAACAAGAGAAGAAAAGGAAGTTCTTTGTATTAACAGAATCTATCTAAATTGCTTAAAGATAAACCAAGTGCAATGCTTAATTTGAACGAGAAAACATGTCCATCAAGACATGAGGATTGCTACCTTTCAAAGTTGCTTTAGGGCATTTGTACCCATCATCAACAAGCTTTATATTCTTTGGCATGGGCACTCCAGGTGGCTTGATTCCAAACACCGAGCCTGTAATCTCAATCTGTGCAGAAATCTGGGTGAAATCTCCTGCTGTGTCAATTGCCGTCTTCAGGTCAGTCATCGGATTTCCGGCAAAGGTTGTCCCGTTGCCAACTTCCAGGGGGAAATCATCACCGTCGACGACGATCGCCCCGGAAGCAGACACTAAAATTTCTTTGTGCTGAAAACCCACAAACATCTGCCAACCCTTCAGCTCATATTGACCTGTATTGGTTATCGTTGCCAATGATTTGAACGCCCATGCCTGTGCGGATGCGTTCTTTACCCTTGGATATTCTTTTTCGCGAGATATGAAAGAATAGGTGAGAAATAACCCATTGCATTCATCCAGGCCAGGCGGTGGCGCTGCAGGATTTGCATAATCATCGGTTTGGCCATGGCAAACATGAAGAAGTATAGATGGTAAGGCAATGAGGATTAGCATTACCAGTTGCCATGGAACCTCCACCCCTAGTTTTGCTTTCATTTTCTAGTTTCTTGCGGGGCAAGAATGAATTTGTTGTTTCAGTAAGAAAAATATAGAGGGCAAAAAATATGGTTACGTCTAGAGCGGTGGTGATTTTGCCGCGTTCAAGAACGCGGCTATGAATGAGAAATGGGGGATCACTGAAATGGAAACCCAAGTTAGAGTGGTATGAGAAGCTTATAAATTGGAAAAGAGATGGCCAGGACTGAGTCTTATACCAATTCTCTTCCTCCAGTTTTCACGGCTGGTTCGGAGGTGGAGGATGTCAGCAGTGTTCTTAGGTGGTGTTACAACTATTTTTAGATGGTAATAACTGAATATAGCTCTGCAATAAAAACATTTCTTTTCTTTTTTAAAAAAGAAAAAAGAAAAAAAGAATTGCATTGTCAAAATGATTCAAGGGACCAGAAACTAACCTGAACCAGCTCACAAAAATGGATTCTGTAACCTTTCTGCCAAACGATTTTTGAGTTCATGGTCTTCCTTTTTTCATGGCCAAGCAAGCTTGTCCTTCTTAACTGCCAAAATGCAGCAACAGACAGCACAATATTGCAACCTTAACCATGTTTCTCAATTAACAAGAATCGGATAGAACTAGATTTGATGGAAATCAACGGATGATAAACAGCCACCCTAGATGGTTTTCTTTTGTAGTACAAACATGTTCTGAACAGCTAAAAACCCTCCAAGTATCGCAACCTTAACCATGTTTCTCAATTTGGTGGAGTCAAATCTCTGTTCTTAACGGCATGAACCCCTGCCAGATAAATATATTTTTGGTCAACTAGGAAACCTGTGTTACAATATCACCAGATTCGGTTTCTGTACAGCCAAAACAAGTTTCGGTCCGAGAAACGGGACAGGACTTGAAAGGAAAAAAAAAAACACAGCGGCAATTAATGCATTCTTCAAGAACGATTTCTCATATTTGATTCTCTGAAAAGGGTTTCAAGTTTCAACAAAACGAACAGGCTTAGGCAGATCGAATTAAGCTCGGAAACATTTCCTGAGTTTTTTACAACATTCTGCCAGCACATGGACTGCTTCATGGTCGTTCTCTTCTCTTTTATACATCACAAAAAAATTGAAAAAAGTTGTCATATTTTCTGCTGATGGTGCAACATGATTTTCTTCTATCTATATGACGCTAAGTCTGGAAATACACGAACTCAAGCAATGGCGAGTTCTTCGGCGTTGCTGATTTCCTCGACAAACTGTGCTTTTGGCTCCAAATCAATGAATTGGTTAGATTTGCTTGCCAGATGCGAGATGCTAACCCTCCCTTGACGCTTGATATAGTCAGCAACAGCCCTCATCTCTTCTTGTGATATGTATATGTATTTTCCTCTATCATCCATAACACCAGAAAGTCGCCCTGATATGAAAATAAATCTAACATTAAGTTTCCGATCAAGGGTAACGAATCATCTTAGAGAAACTCAATTCTGCATCAGAAACTATTTACTGAAGAAAGAATATATTACGTTGCATCAATCAATGACTAGGCATATCATTTTCATATTTTGTTGCAAACTAAACCATGACACAAAACACTAGCATTCCAATGGTCATGGGTAATTACAACTTTCTTTCTTTTATTGCATTTCTTTTTCTTTTCATGAAACACCAACTAGACTTTACCACAGTTTTAATCGGAAAAGATGATTTAAGAGTTGTTTTTCATTATAAATTATAGCTGGATGTTGGACTGTTGAAGGATATGGACCAACGTGCCACAATCAACCTAAAGAGAAGATTCTACAGTAAAAGAGCAAAAATTACAGAACCAGCCTTACATTAGAGAAGATAAAGAGTGGAAAAAACTAGACAGAGAAAAAGGACAAATTCAATAAAGATATTTATACTTGTGAGGGTATTGCAAGAAGAAGGCTTAGTTTGAAAATTTTATAATAAAGTTCCAGAACCCAAAGTGGAAGGAAAATAAACGAGCAGAGAGGTAATTAAAGCAAATTAAACCGTGAAAGCTTGCACAGGGCACTGAAGATTGCTTAAAACATATATGCAATGAATAAAAGAGATGCAAGAACACATACCCATGCTTTCCAAGGAGGTGATCCGGTTGATGCATTCCTGGATTAACCAAAGGTATTAGGCACCCATATTAGCAAAAGAAGAGGCATCAATGTCATATTTACATGATTTTGCTCCTAATTACTTATACAACCAGATGCATATAATGAAACAACCAGTGGATGAGGATTGTGAACAAATTAAGCTCAGCTCTACCATTGTTCAAGAACTACCATTTCTTAGTATATGAATTGTTACTGTCAAATTAGATCCGCATATACTGCTGAGTCGAGAAGGATGAACTGGGAATAATGGGGAGTGGTTTAGAGAGGGTACCTGAGTCCGAAGCTTAAATTCTGCAGCAAGATCTTCCAAAGGAAGACATTTATGTTTCTGCAAGATCACATTACAGAAAACAAAGCAAAAGATGAGCAACATAACAACTTTGACTTTCAATTTTGAAACCTTATCATCATCGATGAAGTTTCTTTTTTACCAACAGCCGATCACAGTGCATGATAGCAGATAAAAGTAAGATAATTTTTAAATGTTTGATAAACTACTAAAACTTTGCATGTGATGGAGAAATTCATTTTCTCACATTACAGGGAGAAATTAACAACTAAACTGACCAGCAAGAGAAACTCACATATTTATCATGAATTAAGGGACAGATAACTTAAAGAGATAGTTCACTAAGTGCAGGGCTGAGATTACCTTTATGTATTCCACAAAACCAGACAACAAATCCTGACTTCCATCTTGCAAATCATTTCCTGTCGATCCTTCAGCATCCACTGAAAATTCTCCTTTCCATTTATCAAACTCCAATGCAGCAGTTTCCTCCTCCTTGGCCTGTCGAGCCTTTGCTTCTTCTTCCTAAATGAATCATGACAAATTTCCTCAACTAGGAATCCAACAATTGATATCCCTAAATACCACTAAAGGAAAGGTAAGCAACTCACTAGCATGCGCTCTTTTGCCTCGCGTTCTTCATCTTTCCTCCTCCTCGTTTCTGCATAACGGTCTTGTTTGGTCAGCCTTGATTCACGTGCCGCTTCCTCAGCCTTCACAACAATAAGTAGCTTTGTCAGGTCAAATACTAACACACCAATAGAGAGGGAGAAAAAAAAAAACAAGAAAAATCAGGACCAACAAAAGAGGGCAACAACTATGAAAAATGATTTTTGGTTTCCTATTTGGGAGTGTGGTTGAAGTTGTTTTTGAAAGTGCTTGTCGTTTAGAAATGCATCAAAATGATTTTTTTATTTTTTAAAAATCATTATTGATATGATCTAAAAACACCAAAAAAATTTAATTTAAAATTAAAAAAAATCATTTTTTTTCAAAAATGCTTTTGAAAATCAATGTCAAACACTGCTCTTAAAGCTACTCTAGATTTTTACACCTTATAGGCAACTTCAATTAAGTTCAGACAGAAAAAACTGCACTTTTCTTGCAAAAAAATAAAGGAAAGTAAAAGCACACCTGTCTTTGTGCTTCCCTCTCCTGACGTTTCTTCTCCCTCTTCGATGCCTTATCCTCATGATAACCAACAACTTCATCGTCACTTTCATCACCAGCATCTGCACACTCCAAAAATCCATACACTCAACACAAACACCAGTTTCCAAACCCCGCAGCCAATCACTCAACATGGAAAACACAAAAAACTACTACTCGAGAGACGTATTCACTCATCATAATACACTTTTACATTCTTTGTAACTAAAATAAACACACAGGATAGGGCATGCCAATCGAAACCAATTAAAAAAATTCAAAACAAACAAACACGCCTGGACACCAACAAATTTACATTCAACTAGAAATGCAGAATCGTCAAAAAAAAAAACAGTAAACCTTCAACAATTGCTTCAACATTTCTTGATGAACTCGCTCCAGCTGCTGGTCTTCTACGCATTCTACGCGTACCAGTTGCACGCACCACTGTCTCTCCTCTAGGAACCTGAAAAATCCAAAAAAAATCATTACTCAATTCTTTAAAGCACAAATACAGAGAAATTTTTTAACCTTTAAAAATTCCTAACAAATTGTAACCACTGACTGACCTGCCGTTCTTCTTGTTGTTGCGGTTCGTCTTGCATTCGATCTTGACGGCGTTTCCATAGATATAACGGTATTAAACCGACGACAAGAATCATTGAGAGAATCAAAACATATAATTCCTCCATTCTTTTATCAAATTACGATTTTTCTCAACAACCAAACAGACCCTTTCAAAATTTTAATTCTAACGCAAGAATTATTTTTCTGAGAAAAAAACCGAGGAAAGAGAGATTAAAAGGAACTGTTACTGCTCAGACGACGTGTCAACTTCAAGACAAAGTAAAGGGAACGACATGTGTTCTATATTTTAATGTGTTGGATGACGTGTCGTCCAGTTACGACTTTATTATTATTATTTCTTGCTTGTTCCTCCAATTTTTACTACTCTTTTTCGAGGCCGCGTCGTCTCTTCAATGGAGAAACTGAGGAGAGTAGTGAAGGAGATAGCCTACGCGCAAGACTACACTAAGCTCTCTACACTGCACCAATCTTTAATTCCTATACTCTCATTAGCTTCCTCTCTTTACAAAGTTGTTCTCTCTATTCGCCACTATCTCTACCACCTTGGCTTCTTCTCTAAGCACAGGTACGAATGACCCCGCTTCCTGTTTGGTCTCTGAGAAAGTACAAGGAAATAAGATAAAGTGAAAGAAAGCTTTGATTTTTAAGTATCTTGTCATGTGGGTTTTTCGTGGTTTCTAAAAAGTTTTGATCTTTTTTTGAATTTGTGTTTGCCTTTGCCAATGTGTGTGACGAACAAGAGCATAGCTTAGGCTCAAAAAGTATAGTTTTCTATTGGTTATTTTCTGTAATATGTGGATTTTTGAAGGTTTCCAGTGCCAGTGATAAGTGTTGGCAACTTAACATGGGGAGGAAATGGGAAGACTCCAATGGTTGAGTTCATTGCTTCATGGTTAGCTGATTCTGGAATTTCACCTCTCATTCTTACTAGGGTATTTTAAACTTTTTCTCTTTTTTGGTTTCATTTTTTATATAGTGACTGATTACATTTCCAACTGGAATGATATGATGATTGCTAGCACGACTGTGCAATCTAATCTCTGCATGTAGGTTCGCACATTGGCATGCACAAGCCAGATTGCATAGTTTTGACAAGTGCATATCTGCTTAGTGTTTATCTAGTTGTATGGAGCCATTGGCTTAGTTGAGAGATTAATGTTTTATTCTCTTGTTGGCAGGGTTATGCTGGTGGAGATGAAGCCAGGATGCTCACTAGGCATCTTCGTGGGAAATCAGTAAAGATTGGTGTGGGTGCTAATCGAGCTGCTACTGCAGCTTGCTTTCTTAAGCGACATGGTTACTTAGATCCTCGTGATTATTTAGTTGAGGGCAATTGGCATGAACAGGGAAGTCGGATTAACTCAAGAAAAATTGGTGTTGTGGTTTTGGATGATGGAATGCAGGTATTTTAATTTCCTTTTATGTTTTTCCTCAAAATTCTTGTGATGCTGCCTTCACTCTCTGTGTTTTCTTTCATATATATATGTTTACGTTCTGTACTCTGATTGCTTATGTTGTACCCGTGCTTTGATTTTGTTTCACCCAATTATTGCTCTTAATTAATCTATGAAATGCCTGTCTATGTTCCTTCTGTCTTTAATATATTGTCTTGATAAGCTGACCTGCATATAGTGTGATTCTTATATTGTGAATTGAAGTCATTTCATATTCAGCCAATTGATTGTTAATTTTCTTCTAATCATGAAGAAAGATATACTTGGCTTATAGATATATTGGTAATGATAGTGTTTATTTACATGGAAGATAGCACTGGAGCCTGCAGCGTGACATAGAGATTGTCATGGTTAATGGACTAACACCATGGGGAAATCATCAAATACTTCCACGTGGGCCTTTAAGGGAACCTTTGAAAGCCCTCAGAAGAGCAGACGTTGTTGTAGTTCATCATGCAAACTTGGTACCTAACAGTGATTTTTTCGCAGATTATTGGTGTTTCTTAAATTTTATGTTACGTTTAGAATTCTGCATTTCTTAATGCTCTAAAGCACAATTCTTTTACCACTCATCCTCGTTTTCTAAAAGTTTTATGTATATTTGTTAAGATTAAAAAAATTATATATTTGTTCTATTTCTAAGCAGGAAATTGATTCAAATATGTTGAACTCAAAGTTTTGCACAGGTTTCAGAACATAATCTCAGAGACATCAAGTTAATGGTGCAAGAAGTTAAAAAATCACTTCCTATTTTTTTCACTAGAATGTCTCCCTTGCACTTCTTTGAAGTAGGAAATATGAACACCAGAATACCATTGGATATCATATGCAATGGCGTCGTGCTATGTGTTTCTGCAATTGGTTCAGCGAATGCTTTTGTGCAGGGGATGGAGAAGGTATTTTGCCCCTTAACCTTGATCTTACATATTATTTGCTTAATTGCTTTATATGGAGAATCTTCACACAAGTTAATGGAAGTCCAATAAAAAAAATTACTGGGAGACAGATTATAGGTGATATATTCTTCTCCAATCCCTGCCCCTTGTTCCCCTTTACTGTTGTGTTTTTATCTACAAATGAGGAGTTTTCTTGGCAGATGGGAACATTATATGTTGATCGACTTGATTTCAGTGACCACCACTCACTCCGAGACACGGTACAATTCCCTTAGTCTCTTGTCTAAGTTTTATATTTTGGATTTCATCTAACAACCTAAGCTTTTAGATTGAGATGGATTTTTGACATGGTATCAGAGTCTTATTGATCAAATAGTCATGAGTTTGAATCTCACCCTCAAAAAAGCTTTTGTTTGAGGATGTGTGTTAGAGAATAATATAAATCATATCTTTGGATCTCATTTAACAGGTTGTGTTTTTGGATTGAGATGGTTATTTGACATAATTGATTTTTTGTAGAAGGGAAATTCATTTGTGAAATATGTCATTATATAGATTGCCACTACTAGCAGTATCAATATTATCAGTGCAACTCATCTCAAATCTGCTAACTAATTGTTCAAAAAGAAGGGGAATAACTGAGAGGTTGAATAAAAAATGATGTAACATGTGGTGTCAGACTAACATATTATCTCGTCCCTACTTAGTTGTTGTTGATTGTAGTGCCAATTCTACATGTCAATCTTATTGTCTTGTTGCCAATTAATTTAGGATATTGAGATGATCAGAATGAAACTTAAAGAGCTGGAGGATAAGTTTGGTTCCATGCCAGTTGTTGTCATAACAGAGAAGGTGAGGAGGTATTTGTTGTACTTAATGTCTGTTTGGAAATGTGGTTGCAGTTTTTTTTTTTAAATACTTTTCGTTTAAAAATGTATCAAAATGATGTTTTTTTATTTTTTTTTAAATTTCTTTTTGACATCATCACATGAAAATGATATAAAAACACCAAAAATATTTAATTTAAAGTAAAAAATAAAAATAAAAAATTTTCATTTTTTTTCAAAAGTGCTTTTGAAACGTAGTGGTAAATACTCCCTTAGTTGTTAGTTCCAAGCTAGTCGATGTACTTGATTGCAAATTGTGATATCTTTTTGTTCCTAGCTTATGTAGGAACTCTAAAGGGACATATGCTACTTGGTTTCATTTTACATGCATGTCCGATTTATGGCACATGTAATTTTGCAGTTTATTTACATTCACTGGGAGGATACCTTTCCTTTAAATGGATATCAGCATGCCTATTTTTCTTTCCTGATGAGAACGCATGTGGAAATTTTAGACCATATTAAAATTGAATTACTGCAAAATCCTGGGCCATTGAAGATGTGAATTATTGAAATAGGAATTTTAAGAAAACAGCTCATTACTTTGTGTGTATTTATTATTTTTCTCCATTGAATTACCAGGACTATGATCGAGACCCTGAGATTCTCAGGCATTTGAGTCCTTATAAAGTTATGGCACTCTGCTCAGAATTGCAAATCATTCCTTGTAGATGCAACGGGGATGATGATTTCAAAAAGCTGTTGAAGGAGATGGTGGAGGTAAAATTTTTAGGAGCAAACCAGAACTAGCTTTCAGATACCAACCCCAAGGATCTGAGCAAAGATTAGTTGATCCGCCAGTTTTATGTATTCATCTTTTATTTACGGAAAAGTCGAAACATAAGCAAACGATGTCTCAAACTTAATGTACTTTAAAATGCTGGCCACAACACATGCTACTTAATTGTGGTATAGTCTCCACTTCCATCTATACCACATTGGCCTCAACATTGCCTACTGAACTGTCCGATAGTTTTCCAGTCCCTGCCAAAGATTCATGATGAGAAACCCCTTGTTACCTAAAAAACTAAAAGAGCAGGGGGGTTTACTGTACCCACACAATCCCTGTAATGTTGATTTGGGTTTTTTTTTTTTTTTCATTTGGGTTTTTTTTTTCAGTTGTTTTCTCCTTGGTGTTTTTGTTGGAATCCACTCGTATGACAAATGTTAACCGGATTAACTCTAGTTTTTTTTAATTAACTTTTTTTCTCAATCTTATCTTATAATATTAAATTGGTTGAGAATTAAATTTCATGATTTGTTTTGTTTGTTTGTTATAGAGCAATTTTGGCCTCATAATCAGGAAATAGTATTTAGGGAAAGGATAAACTGACATGCGCAAATTTAATAGCACTTACGGGGAAGATGGATCGTTGCGTGAACCAAGGTGTATGATAGCTTTTCCTTTTAATAATATTATATTTATATTAAAAAGCAAAAATATTCCTACCTTAATATGAGTACAATAAAAAAAATTAATGTGAAAATACAAAAATATTCTCAAAGGAAAGCTAAACAAATTTTGATGTCAAGGACAGTTAAATGTTTTCATTGTGCATGTCATAACCAAATTTGAGTTATTCCCCAAAATCTATTAAAAAATAACATAAAAAATATTGGTGTTGGTAGAAAAATCAATGTGAAAATTTTGATTGTCTTTGAGAGTCCGATTGTATCTCTTTTGTCCGCAAAAATAGAGGAATGTACAGATTTTAAAAAAAAATCATTGGATAAATCTGTGTAGAAATTAAGTCGTGCAACATAATTATATTCTATAGGTTGATTTGATTTAATCGTCGATCAATTTAAAGTATAATTATAATTGAGAATTAATTTAGGATCCAATTGAAGGATTTAATTAAGTGCAAGGACTTAATTATACTTTAAAATTGGTCACATCCAATTAATTAAGGGCTTAATCAATGAAAAATCAAATTATTGAGCTTAATTAAGGTTCAATTGATAATGGAATTTTTAGAGACCGAATTGAATTTTTCCTAGCCAATTATGCGAAGTTAGGAGCCAAATTGATGACATTGAGAATTTAATGCTCAACTAAGGGTTGTATCGCATAAATTAGAAGCCAAGGACCAAAATAAAAAATGCACGCAAAGTCAAGGTTGCTGTTGAAATTCTGACAGGGATACAATTGCACAAAATTACGAGTTTAAATCCAATTAGGGATGCAATTTGAGCACTTACAAATTGAAGGACCAAATTACAATTACACCACTACAGTCCCCACATGTTTTACCTGCACTACCTGCTGACAAGCCACCTGTGCCACCGCCGATAGCCACCTGCACAACATTGCTGACAGCCCACCTACACAACCACCACCAGCCACACTGCAGGCATGCTGTCGCCGAAAGCAACCTACCACCAATGCATGCACGCCTATAAATAGCGAGAAATAAACCATGCACAGAGAAGAGGAAGAACGAAAGGAAAACCAAAGGAAAATTTACGTAATAGGGGGTACATTGATGAACAAACAAAGAAAAAAACACACAAAGAGGGTGACGACAGAACACGACCATCATCTCTTCATCTTCCTCATCTCCAACCGAGCCTTCTCTCTCTAAAACCAGTTGCAACTGGCCCTCTCTCCTCCACCAGCACAGCCTCAGCAACAGCCAGCCTCCCGTCACAGCCATCTCTCTCTCCCCTCTAGCTCTCTCTCCTCGCCAGCTCCAGTAGCAATCAGCCACCACTCATCCTTCTTCTCTAGCTCCGGGAAGACAGTAACGAAGCAAAAGGCGAACGGTAGTACAACCCAACAACTTCCAACGCCCCTCCGGCTCCCACAGACCGCCATTTTTTACGTTACCACGACAGGAAGAACCACCTCGACCCGGCAGTAGTAGCGAGTGAGCCTCTCGTCGTGGTTGGTCGGCCACCAAGTTACTGTTCACGTAACAGTGTAGTGACATTAATACTAGATGACGACTCCTGATAATTATAGTCGTAAATTTTACAACTATAAAACACCCTCATCTTCACCGCGCGCCTTGTCTCCCTAATTCTGGGGATAACAGGGCATGAAGCGCTAAAAAAAACATCATCGCGACAGTGCACATAAAAAGAAAAAGGTTGAGAAGGCTTGAGACATTAAACTTTTACTTTTAAATGTAACTTAATCTTTATATTATGCTATAAAAGTAATTCAAAGACCAATATGCCCTCAGTCCTAGGCCATGCATACTCTAGGGGTATTTTTGATATTATTTTTGCTTTTATGGTTGAGGTTTTAAAAAAATAATTTCATAAAAAACACTTTAGCTACTGTTCAAAATAAATTTTGAAATGTTTGATTAAAACCGTGATTGAGTTTGAGATTAATGAAAATCAGTTTCAAATGTTTGGTTACCAAGTTTTTCAAATTGATTTCAATTTATGAAATTACTTTAATATATATATATATATAGATATATATATATATATATATATATATATATATATATATATATATTATTTTTTAAATATTTAATAATAATAATAATATATAATTAATAGTTCAAGTAAATTAGACATTTCTTTTCATTTTCCCATCAAATTACTTGTAATCCATCACGAACTAAATCTATACGTGAAGGTCTCTACTTTCCCTGACTATTCGATCTAGAAACAATATCCGGTAAAATATTATCTTAAACAAAATTAGAATTGTGAGACAAAAATTATATTGTAATATCTTTTAATATATTCCTTTATATTTTAATTAACTTTTAAACCCCTCTCTCTCTCCAGATCCTCCCTCCCTCCCCTCTCTTTTGAATTTTTTTTTTCATCCGCAGAACCAAGAACTAATGGAATTCAATGGAATTGAGACAAAAAAAAAAAAAATTTCATCCGCTATTCATAAGTGTGATAACTATCTTGTTGTGCCTAGAAATAACAATATTTAGTAAATGTCAAGTTTTCAAAATGCAACATGGTCAAACCTTACTATTTCACCATATTGTTTCTGAAACAAAGAAGCATTTACCTGCACAGAGGAAACGAGGCAGGAGACCCATTGGGTAGCAGTCATTGATTCTGTCCTCTGTTGCGAGGAAGGCAAGGGGCCACCTACTGAATTCCTTGTCATTTAATATAACATTAACCAAGAGCACAACACATTATCGATAATTTATAGATCGACTGGAGATAGAAATAACTATTTAAAACACAATTGCAATCTGTAAAGTATTCCATTATCATCCCACAACATGGGAAACAGATATCCGGATAACACCAGAAACAAAAGATATAAATGTCATACAGCCAAACATAGGAAAGATAGTAATAGCTTCGATATCTCTAAAGTTCTTGATACGAGCAGGGGGGGAGCACGGTGTGGAGTTTTAGATTTTCTGCAACGGCTTAGAAACCATGAATTTTAATATTCTCCTTCTTCACAATGCCAGCCTGACCAAACAAAACAAGATTATAAATTCGGATCCACCTAAATATCAATGGTTGGAGACAGCCCAAAAGAGAAATTTCGATTGTTAAATTCATCAACTCGCACAAGGAATGAAAATTACCTGAACAAGAAAGGTAGAGACATTCTTGCGCTGGTCACCTTGAAGTTGAATAACCTGCATAGAAGAACAATCACATAAGCAACAGGAGACTAAAAATTCATAAAATGCAAAGCTGAAACACACATACCTGGCCTAATTCAAGGTCCTGCACCACTGTTCCATTACAGCAGAACTCTTTCTTGAGGTCCTTGAGTATCTTGTTATAGCTGAAATCTTTTTTCAAACCTTGCACAGTTGTCAAGCTTTTTCTACCATTGCGTTGCTGTGTACGAATATGCACATACTCTTTTGCCCCAGCACCAGAGTCCTCAGCATTTGCATCAGCAAAAGGATCTTCAATAACAAACAACATAATTGTCAGACATCTAGGAGTAGATAGAGTAGAAGGTTTCATCACATCTCAGAACAATACAAATATCGGAGTACAATACAATTCGTGAACATACTAGCAACGAAATTTAAGATGTGTAAAAACACTAGCTTACCAAAAGCAGTAGGAGTTTGGACTTCGAGATCAGACATAAAACCTTAACTGTTCAAGGAAGCCCAACAACCTAAAAGCTCAAACCTGAATAGCAACAACTCCATAAGATTAACTTTGCCAGGAAAATTGAAAAAAAAATTATCCTTTCCAAAATCACAGCATATTTTTTAGGAGACAAAATCAAGTCCCTCTAATTTTACCATAAAAAAGGGAAATCACCTTGATAGATAAACAAGCAATAAATGTTAACAATAAATTACTGCCTGCTCACACTGGGGCAAGCAGGTAAGGCCATTTATGATCTAATCAATCATGATAGAGCAAACTCACATAACAAAGTTGTCAGCCAATACATCAAAATTCAAAATTCTAGATTAATAAGTTGCCTGTCACCAAACAGAGCAATACAAGCTACAAAACCCTAAATAGAACATGTCAAATTATTGCTAATCACATCCGTATTCTAAACACAAAATCATCAACAAACAAACAAAAACACCCATTTGATGTAAAACAAAGAAGCTTGCTTTATTAAAAAAAAAAAAAAAACAGATCTTAACTGTCTAATTGAACATAGAGATATGACCACTCACACAAGCCAATAAACCAACCAGACAACAGAGACAGAAAGCCTAACTTCAAAAAAAGAAAAAAAGAACCCAGCAATCAAGACACCAAGAAAAAGGCGATATATCAAAAGAAAGACTAGAACTTGCGATCAATTCACAAAGATCTGATCTTTTTAAACAAGATTCACAAAATTATCACGGAAAGTTAATAACTAAGCTAAAAACTAGCATAAAAAGAAGACGAAATCAACTAATTAGAACAAAGAGAAATTACTTGATCTGGTGACTAGGGTTTCGATGCCGAGAGTATGATTGATTGATTAGAAGCGAAACCCTGTCAAGCTTTTTCTGATAAAAGGCTGTTTGGTTACAAAGAAAGCAGAGCTCTAGAAACTATATAGCGAGAACAAGCGAGCGCGTGATAGTTTTTTAATTTACATTTTTAGGGTTGTGTCGGTTAATATAGGATCTACTCTCAAGAATGGCGAGTGCATAGAAACGCCTTGTGTTTTCAAGTGATGATTTAATAGAAACAGCACATGGCGGGTAGAGAATGCGAGTAAAGAAGACTTTGTAGTTGGAGGGAGTGTGAAGAAATTTGATAGAAAAGCGTTTGCTCTTACCGAACGACACCGTTGATGAACCGTTTGTTTGTTTCTTTGGGCTTTTATTATTAATTGCTTGTTTCGTGTTGCGTTTTTACTATTGTTTTGTTATTTTCTAAAAAAAATTGATAAATATTTTATTTTTTAAAATTCTTCAATGTTTATATTAAAATTTAAAAAACATTAATCTGATATATTTTGAATTTTGTTTTTATATTCTGAAATTATCACTAGAGATCTATTTTTAATACAATTAAACTGGTTTTTTAAAATGTTTTTTTAAAACATTAATTATTTTTTAAAGCTTTTTTATAGTTTTGAAATATTAATAGTAAAAATAAATAAATAAAATATTATATTAAGATTTTTATAAGAAGATCTTGTGTTATATCAGCAAACACATTAAATTGTTATTTTGTACTATGTCGTGATATCATGTTTGAAAATATTTTTATTTAATTTTATAATAGTTAAAAACTTAAAATAAATGTTCAAAATTACTTTACTATTTTTTTGGATCCCTCGCACATCAAGATATGATTCAGTGTCCGGGGAGATACCGATGGCATCTCTCCCGGCACTGCCATCCATAAAATCATTTTACCACGGAGATTTCTCATTAGAAAAATGTGAAGCTTTGGGCTGAGCTGATCACCGAAGCCAGGATTTTTTGAATAAATAATAAGGCAAATTATTTGTAAAGTGGCATGGCATTGAGGGAAAGAGCTTAAGATTTGTCTTCTAGATTTTAAATTCGAGTTAAAAGGTGCTAATTTTGAAAGAGTTTGCGATAATTGGAGTTTTACTTACTTAACTTGGACCCACAAAGAACGCCTAAAAAGAGATGAGTTTTATCGAATCCAAAAAAAAAAATTACTGGCAAATACATTTGTCTCGTTGGTCTCGAATTTGAGTCAGTGTGAGCTCATCTTGGAAGAGCCTGCGATGATCGGGGTTTTACTCGTTTAACTTGAGCCAGCAAAGAATACCTAAAAAGGAATGAGGTTTTCTTGAATAAAAAAAAAAATTACTAGCAAATACTTATACTATGTTACATTGATAAATCAATTTGAAACATATATACTAACTCATATCAAGCAAAACTAATTTGAAAAGTTACATTATAATTATTTTCCTTGAATTTTTATACTTTAAAACCGTTTAATTAATGTGGTGAAATATATTGCATTAAGGATTTGTTCATATAGCAAAATTATGATAATTAAAATTTTACTCCATATTTTTACACTAGATTTTCTATTCAATGGTGTTTTTATATATAAAATAAAAGTAGCAATGCAAGTTAATATATGAAATTGACATTTTTGAGATCATTAATGTTTTTGTAAAGGTTTTATTTTCAAATTAGTAATTTTCTTTTATAAATAATTGGTAGCGATAATAGCAAAAAGTAGAGATTAATCATTTTTTTTCAGGTCCAAGTTATTGAATTATGTTTATAAACTTGACAATTACTTTTTCAGTCTAATGAATTAATAATGAAATAACAAGTGATTAAATAATCTTAGAATTGCTAACAAAACATATTGAAGCACTTTATGTCTCCATCTAAAAAATAACACATCATCCATACAACTTTTGTTTAGCAAACTACTTAATGAATATTTAATAATGTTGTTAAAGTTATTTTTAAAAGTTATTTTCATTCAAAAATACATCAAAATGATATTTTTATTTTTGGATCTTAGCTTTCACATTATCAATGGTATCATATATGGGTGAAGTAAGTCATGAAGAATCATATATGGGTGGAAGAGGTCAATTTGCTACAACATGGATCTTCTTGTTTTTACAAAGACAACCATCATGAATGACCTTCCAAGTTGGGGCAGTCAACGCAAACATCTTGACACCGTCTTCAAGACATGTTTCATCCTAAGAATTTTTTCTTTATTTATCACTCGATAACCCTAGGATGCATAATCATTAATAAGAATATAAGTTTCTTGTATATGAATGACTTATTCAAAATGACTTTTTACTCTTTTTAGGTGATGAATGAGGGTCTCTCATCAATTATCATAGAAATGTAACTCTCTTAGAAAAAGATTGACTTTGATCTCCCTAGTACAATAACACAATTTGTAATTAGCCAACTTTTCATGGCATTAATCTAATAACATTATAGACCAAAAAAATTACATTTTTTTTCACATCTATATATATTTCTACAAAATTTCAAGTCTCCGTATAAATTGAAGAATCTCAAGTCATTAGCATTCAACTTGTCGCATATTTTCACAATCAATTCCTCATTCAATAGTTTTTCAACATCTTAAAGTGCAATTTCATCAATACATCAACAAATACAATTTCAACAAAGCATGGAATAATCTAGAAATTAGATATTATTATAAAAATTATCAGTCATGCAATGACATTTTAAGAAGTATGAATATGTGTGTGTATCATCCTAATTATACAAACATAAAATTTAGATTGTATTTAATTCTTTAAATTCAACATTCGAATAATAAAATCATTACAATAACAATCATTGTAATTCTCACACAGCTTAACTAAATACATTCATTTTACATAAACAAAATATGGAAGCCGTATACATAATTTACTCATGGTATGCATGTGAAGGTCCTGAAAAGAGATAATTTAAAAATAGCAATATAAATAATTTAAGATTATAATGTTACAAGTAAAGAAAATTACTTAATTTAGATTCTCAATGTTCAAACATATATTTTTATTTTATTTTTTGAAAATTTCATATTAGTATAATTTATCCCAAAATAATATACAATTCATCATCAATTATGTGTTACCCTTCTGCCATTTAATTTTGTCATTGAAAAATCTATTAAACGATTCCAATATTCATGTTGACATCAATATAACCCATCTATGTCATTAACTATTTTCTTCCTGAAATAATTAATCAATTTTTTTCTTATAGATCCACAGACATGCTGATGTCAAATTTCCTTTAATATAACCAACTTTTATCCTCGAAACAACTAATCAAATTTCTTGTTACTGTTGATATCAGTGTAGATTATGTCAAATTTCCTTTAATATGTCAAATTTTCTTATAGAACACAGATATCATTAACTTCTATTTTCAGAACATTTAACCAAATTTCTTATTACTGCTGATATCAATATTCTGCACTGATATCATTAACTTTCATTCTTGGAACAGTTAATCAAATTTTTTGTTACTACTGATATCAATATTCTGCACTGATATTATTAATTTTCATTATTAGAACGGTTAATCAATATTCTTGTTACTGTCGATATCATTTCTCTGCACTGATATCATTAATTATTTCCTTATAGAAATAGTTTATCTCTGATATCATTTTTCAACTCGAAATGACTAATCAAGTTTATCTCTATAAGTTTATAACTTAAATTCAATATACAAAAGATGTTGTTATCAATATTAAACCATTTCAACTCGAAATGGCTAATCAAGTTTATCTTTGTAAATTCATAAGTTTATAACTTAAATTCAATATACAAAAGATGTTGATATCAATATTAAACCATTTCAACTCGAAATGAATAATCAAGTTTATCTCGATAAGTTCATAAATTTATAACTTAAATTCAATATACAGAAGATGTTGATATCAATATTAAGTCATTTTAACTGAAATGACTAATCAAGTTTATCCTCTACATAGACATATGCATTATATTTTTATTTAATTCCATTTTCATATCAATTCTATTTTCCCTTCAACTAATCGTAACTCATACCATTCAAACTATACAGAGATTATCATGTAAAGTACATTTATCTTTTATTAAATATCAAGGTTCCAAACGAACAGTCCTCTGGATCATGACCAAAGTCTGAAACCAAACGAAGCATATTTTTCTTGGCAGAATGTGCGATATCGCTTTGCAAGTTTCAACCAGGCCACCAAACCCATGTCAAAACACAGCACTGCAAAAATTCCCCTATAAAAATCAAGGGCGTCACCGCCTGAAACTTCAGAAATCATGCTCTATGGATGAAGTAAATTTTATATGCATAGAAACTAAAGCTTGCAGTGGAATGGCCTTTAAACAGCCACTCCAAACAGTACAGACAAGAACAGAGAAATTCAAAGAGTTCAAATTATTAAAAGCAACCATCAAAGATGGCTACTGAACACACACGAGAACCATAGTGCAGAGTCTTAGCATATAAACCATGACAAGATGAGCAACACAGCTCAGTTAACAGCCACCACGGAGACAAAGGACAAGGTGAAGGGTTTAACAGCCACCACGGAGACGAAGGACAAGGTGAAGGGTGGACTCCTTCTGGATGTTGTAGTCTGCCAGGGTGCGCCCATCTTCCAACTGCTTCCCGGCGAAGATTAGCCTTTGCTGGTCTGGGGGAATGCCTTCCTTGTCCTGGATCTTCGCCTTCACGTTGTCGATGGTGTCTGAGCTCTCAACCTCCAGAGTGATGGTCTTTCCGGTCAAAGTCTTGACAAAAATCTGCATTCCTCCACGGAGACGCAGCACCAAGTGAAGGGTTGACTCCTTCTGAATGTTGTAGTCAGCAAGAGTCCTCCCATCTTCAAGCTGCTTACCAGCAAAAATCAACCTCTGCTGGTCTGGGGGGATGCCTTCCTTGTCTTGGATCTTGGCTTTCACATTGTCAATGGTATCAGAGCTCTCCACCTCCAAGGTGATGGTCTTTCCTGTGAGGGTCTTCACAAAGATCTGCATGCCTCCACGAAGACGAAGAACCAAATGGAGGGTGGACTCCTTCTGGATGTTATAATCTGCAAGTGTACGACCATCCTCAAGCTGCTTGCCGGCAAAGATGAGTCTCTGCTGGTCTGGTGGGATACCCTCCTTATCTTGGATCTTAGCTTTCACATTATCAATGGTATCGGAACTCTCCACCTCAAGGGTAATGGTCTTGCCAGTGAGGGTCTTCACAAAGATCTGCATGCCTCCCCTCAAACGGAGAACCAAGTGGAGAGTGGATTCCTTCTGGATGTTGTAGTCAGCAAGGGTCCGACCATCCTCAAGCTGCTTGCCGGCAAAGATGAGTCTCTGCTGGTCTGGGGGAATGCCCTCCTTGTCCTGGATCTTGGCCTTCACATTGTCGATGGTGTCAGAACTCTCCACCTCCAAGGTGATTGTCTTGCCGGTAAGGGTCTTTACAAAGATCTGCATGCCACCTCTCAATCGGAGCACCAGATGAAGGGTCGATTCCTTCTGAATGTTGTAGTCTGCAAGGGTACGCCCATCCTCAAGTTGCTTGCCAGCAAAAATGAGCCTCTGCTGGTCTGGTGGGATTCCCTCCTTGTCCTGGATCTTGGCCTTTACATTATCAATAGTGTCAGAGCTTTCCACCTCAAGGGTGATGGTCTTGCCAGTGAGAGTCTTGACGAAGATTTGCATCTGAACGGGAAAAAAAGAGATCAGATACACCGTATGACTTCCTTTTGTAACCCAAGATGTAGACAGAAAATCCACAAAATATGTGAAACAAGTTTCAATCAACCATTTAAATATGAAAAACAAATGATCTCACATACAATAAAAAGATTTTACAATATTATATTTGAAAATCATCTAAAAATAAGCCAAATAAAATAAAAATCAACGGATCAAAGCTAAAAAAATCATGAAAATTCCCTTCCATTTTACTAAATTAACATCAAAATTAAACGAATATAAACATGAAATATATAAATCAATCAAATCTTATAAAGCGCTAGAAAACGAGGATCAATTAAATCTTATAAGGCCCTAGAAAACGAGGATCAGTCAAGATCTAAACAACCAAATCAATAAAAAATCAAAACATGAAACAGATCCCTTGTTGTTAATCAATCAACCTTTCAGGTAGGGGTTGATCCATGAAACTAACAGATCTTAAGAATTAAACACCAATAAATTAAAAACATGTATGTGTGTGTGTGTGTGTGTGTGTGTGTGTGTCTATATATATGATATCAAACAGATCCCTTGTTGTTAATCAATTAACTTTTCAGGTAGGGGTTGATCCATGAAACTAACAGATCCCTTATCAACTTTTCAGGTAGGGGTTGATCCATGAAACTAACAGATCCCTTGTTGTTAAACAATCAACTTTTCAGGTAGGGGTTGATCCATGAAACTAACAGATCCCTTATCAACTTTTCAGGTAGGGGTTGATCCATGAAACTAACAGATCCCTTATCAACTTTTCAGGTAGGGGTTGATCCATGAAACTAACAGATCCCTTGTTGTTAATCAATCAACTTTTCAGGTAGGGGTTGATCCATGAAACTAACAGACCCCTTGTTGTTAATCAATCAAATTTTCAGGTAGGGGTTGATCCATGAAATTAACAGATCTTAAGATTTAAACACCAATAAATTAAAAACATATATATATATATATATATATATATATATGAAAAACAAGAACAGAAGAGGCTGAGCCATACCTTGAAGAGTTGAATGACTTTAACAGGGAAGATATTATCGCAAATGTGAGGAAATAGAGATGCTAGGCGTCTTGATTTATAGTAAAACTCGGTGATGAAATTACGGGAATGCCCGATCAGAACATCCAGTTGAAACACGCCACGTATTTGGATATCCTTGCCGACGACTCGGGTGTTATTTTCCTTTTCCTTTTCCTTTTTATCAATTTTCATTTCTAGATGGCTCCAGTGGAAGCCTGACAGCGTTAAGGAAACGGGGGTTTAAAGTACCACGCTCTTCAAGTAAGCGTGCCTACGCGCTACTAACATACATGTCCACTGAATTATTTTATTGCCAATTTATTAGAAAGATTATCTACTGTTCATCAACTATTCACGCACAACCAGATTTATCGTGGACTGGGGTGCGTGATCTGTTATTTCACTGCGATGACCTCCGCTCCTCTTTTCCTTTCTCTGTATAATTGATTAACAAAAATATAGTGCTCGCAATGGGGTGTGGGGCATTGGCTAAAGTAAATTTGTTTTGTATCTATTTTTTTTATTCTGCATTTATCTATATTTTGAAGTAAAAACTCTTGCATTTATCTATTTTTTTCTCGTATTTTCTATTTTTATTCTAATTTTCTATCTTTCTTACCGGCCTATTACTTGATTTGCAATTATTAAATTAAATACTTGATTATAAAATATATAAAATCATTTATCTAAATAATAGTTTTAATCAAATATAAAAAAAGGAACTTGAATGTTAATTATTTTGAATGATAATAATGGTTTAGAAAGGAAAGAAATTTACTCTGTATGCACGCGTTTATATTGCTTTTAATTTAAAGCATGGTTTATTATTTGTTTTTTTAATTCTTTATGAATATTATTTAATACTCCATTTAGAGCAATTTATTTGAGAATTCATACTATTATTCTGTTTTATTACAAGTAATTCATTATTATTGAATTCAATATGCGTGTTCTTTTTTATTCCCTTGCTAATATTGATCTTAAATTTATATTTAAAATTATTATGACATCTAAGTTAAGATTCCCAGTGTTATTTAAGGCATGAGATATGTCAATTTGCGTATAAAAACAATAAATAAATAAATAATTGAGAGAGTGTGTTCCACGCGGTATGAACGATGATTCGTTTAGATCTTTCTTCCTTGGCGTCTTGCCGTGTTGGAAGGAGTAAACGTTAGGTAGCCGTTGGACGCCAATAGAATAATACGCGCAAACGGTGTTAGGATGATGTGGTGGACGATCCTTTCCCATCCTTTGTTGATAAAAAGATAAAAAAATAAATATAATAATTGTATTCGGTGATGATTATACCAAGTTTTGAGTCCGTCCTTATTCTTTATGAAAAATTTAACTATGTCCCTACCACATGTCCACCACCAATAAATTGATTGCACAGAGAGAGAAAAGGGTGAAATTTCTCCAAATACATTAAATTATCATTAAATGCATTTATCATATTTCATTGACTTCATTGCAGAATGAAATCACTTCGGTCCAAGTTCATATTTCGGAGTCGGTTAAGATTGTTTTAAAAGTGATTTTTGTTTAAAAATATTTTAAAATTATTATAAAAAATTATTTTTGATATTAGTATATAAAAATGATATAAAAAAAACAAAAAATTTAATTTAAAATAAATAAAAAATTTAATTTTAAAAAAAAATATTTTTGAAATGCAATGTCAAACAGAGTCTAGAGTCTAAAAACATAGGAGTTGCTTTTATATTGTAAGCTTTTTTAAGGAAAATTATTTAAAATCTTATATGCTTTGAATACTTTCCCTTTAACATTATAAAAAATAAATTTATATGTCGATTAACTTTGAATTTTGATTAAAAGATAAAAAGTCGCATGTTATAAAATATTTTCTTTTATGCTTAAGCTAGAAAATATATATATATATATATATATATATATATATATATATATATAGAGAGAGAGAGAGAGAGAGAGAGAGAGAGAGAGAGAGAGAGAGCATGTTTATATAGGTTTATGAAAATATCATAAGGATGCTAGAAATTGCAAAACACGAGTGAAAGAAGAATGAAGGGACAAGAATATGGGATATGTAAAAAGAGCATTAATTATGATGCAACTAGATTATTCGATAGTGTATATATATACCTTGATATTCTTTATTTTATGTTTTGAAGGTACTTTTGAATGAAAGATGTAAAAATGAGTAAATTGGAGATAATTGACAGATTTGACCATCAGTCAATGTTTTATGAGCTCTAGAGGTCCAAATCAAGTGATTTCAATGGTATTAAAATGCTAAAATTCATACCTTTATGAAAATCTAAGGCAGGAAAATAAAATAACGAAGAGCATGAAAATCGCAACCTTCAAAGTAAAATCTTGCATTCTACTATTTCTCGCGACAATGTTTTTTTCGCGTTTCGCGCCCCTTCATCCCCGGAGGGGGGGACAACGGCGCGCGATGAAAATGTTGTGTTTTATAGTCGTAAAAATTACTATTATAATTATCAGGATTCGCCACCTAGTATTAAGGTAACAAGGAAACCTATTGGTTTGCGAGAGTCTAGGTAAGGGAACTTGTTGTGCAAAGGGAAGATGTATCACCTTCAATGCACCCTACCGAAGGCAAGTTGCATTGTTGTTTGATTGTTTTTCTAAGTTTGATTTTTATTGGTCTTTTCTAAAGTTTGACGTAGATCTCTATTCACGAGAGAATCTCTACCTCATTGCGAGTTGAAAGACGAACCGATGTAAAATTTTACACTGCATTTTGAAAACCCTATTTTTAACTATCTGCGAGTGTACTTTACAATGTAATTTTACACCGCGATAGTTAAAACAAAATAATTGTTATTTTTTTATATTTTGTCCAAATTCCAATGAATAATCATAAACTGGTTATGATATCCTATTTTTGTTCAAAATATGTGAAAGATGAAACATATATTTTTTTACGAAAAATATGCTTAGAAAGCCTTGGAATTAAGCCATATGCGCAAAAATAACAGATTTTTTGTTTGTTTTTGTCATGTAAATTTTTTGTATTTTTTAAAATAACAATTAAAAAAAATCAGATTAGGCCTGACCAAGCCACTTGGGTTAGCCAAGAACTGTCCAGCCCAAGACACAAAGCAAGAAAGAAGAGAGATAAAAAACATGAACAATACGTGAATTAGTACTGTTCACGTGTTACGTGAACAATACAATGGAGGGTAAACACGGGAACAAAATTTACAGACAAGAGCAAATGAACAAGAGACATACGGATGAACGACGAGCATATTAGCAGAGACCACCATGACTGAAAAAGGTTCCACACGAGCAAAACAAGCTAACAATCCCCCTTTCATCTTCCTCTGTGTCGCTAGAGGCCTTCCCTGTGTTGCAGTGTTTTCTCTCTCTCCTACAATCTTGGTCGACAACTCTCTCTAGAAAACTAGCATCCATTTTACTGACCCCCCCTGCATGATTTATTTCTTGCTATTTATAAGTGTAACTTGCATGTATCAGTGGCTCAACTCCTGCGGCAACGTGCTTGCAGCGACATGCCTGCAATGACAATGGCGTGCCTACAGCGGTATGCATTGTGGCGAGACTGTAGTTTTAGGAGAAGGTAGAATTGCGATTAGGTCCCTTAATTTATAATTGTTCTGATTGCATTCTACTTTAAATTTTTAAATTTATGCAATTGTATCCTCACAAAAACTTCAATATCAGCCTTAATTTTGCGTGTTTTTTTTTGGTCCTTGGTTTTTTATTGCTTGTAGGCCTAGGTTACTGACTACGGAAAAAAGATATTTGTAGGCTCAAGAGGTGTTTAAGGGTTTTCTAGACTAAGAATCACTTAGTTATTATTCTTAAAGCTCTTTTTGGTCCTCATAATTGATTTGTATAATGACCTGACATGCCCCCCGACATTTTATTTGGGCTTTTGTCTTAATATGCCCTCGGCATTTTGTTTGGGTTTTCTATCATGGATTTTTAGCAAGTGTCATCATGTTGACTTGACATGCATTCCATGCAAACATAATTTTGTTGGATTTCTGACTCCAAGTCCTGTTAACACTCAAATTTCAGCCCAAAATGATGTTATTTGATAGAGATATGAGTTTTTAAAGATGACAACAAAATTTTGTCATCAAACAGGTTTCGTGAAGAAATGTGTCCAAATTGTGTTCCGAAGCATCCAAACGGACATCCAACTCTTTATTTTGGCAATTTAGCTCATTTAATTCAAATCTTGAAGATTCCATGCAAAACTATTTCTCCTTTTAGGAAAATAGTTATTTAAGTGTTTAAATAAAAAACTGTCAACTTAAATTTGAATAATTCTCAACACACCAATTATCCTTTCTTTAATATAACACGTTTTCTCTTTCAATCTAAAATTTTCATTTCTTACAATTATAATTTCATCTCCACCTTAAAATATGTATTCAATATTCACAACACTTCATCCCATTAGTTTCCTTTAATAATAAATACAATATATTATTAGCTTACATTCAACTACGAAAACAAAAGATAATGACTTCCATTTAACGATGAAAACTACAGACATTAGCTTTCATCTAAATATAAAAACAACATAACAATGACTCATAGTCATCAATATAAAAAACAAACATTACTTTCATCTGAAAGCAACATAACATTAGTTTTCACTAAATGATAAAAACTACAAACATTAGCTTTTTATTTGATTATGAAAGTAATATAAAAATGACTCTCATTCATCAATGGAAACAACAAATATTGACTTTCATCTTAAAGCTACATATCATTGGCTTTCACTCAACGATGAAAACTGGATGAACTAACTTTCATTTAATTATATAAGCAACATTTAGGATATTATATGAAATAACATCTTTATGCAAACTTTTGTTCTTTTATATAATATCAAAAAATTAGCAATTTTCATTTCATATAAATAACATATTTATTAATGTAATTTAACTAGAAGCATAAGTGCAGGTCACCTACGAACAATAGAGCTCGACTCATGCTTCTCTGCTGCTACTGGACCACACTTGTGGTTTCTACTGTAATCAAAGACATCTCATAAATTATCCTCATTCAATGATACATTTCATAATAAACATATTAACAACCAATATAGGTATTTCATTTAATTATTTCTTTCAATTATTTTTTTTCTTTATATTTTATGTTTTTTTTCTCATTTCACATATTAATATTATCATTTTTTGTCCAAACATTGTTATCATTATACATTTCCATTTCGAACATAAATCATTTCATTTAGAATATAAGATGTAACATAACATGTTCCTCGAGGTAAATGACCCAAAGTTTACCCTTAACATGTCTAGAGAGTTGCTTTAACGACTTTTCGAATCTGCCAGCAGAGGTCACTTTCCGACCTCTCCTTAAGTTTTTAACTATATACAAACTTTTAAGAATTCGTTTCAAGCAAGGTTGGACTTTTTGGAAGATTAAGACAATGTTATATAAGTTCCTTGAAGGGAGTTTAGCCCATTTCTGCCCCCAAGACACTCGGAATTACTCCTTAACAAATCAAACTTACTGATTTATAGGGTTTGTCATGAACTAGTCTCGGTTGGTGACACATAACTTGAGTTATATAGCTCCCAATTAAGTAAGACCAATCTCCTTAGTTAGCCAACATCCAAAACTACAATTCATATGAAGGAACCTGATCCTAATTTTCTCATCCTCCTATTCGAATTCTCTCTAAAAGTCAGGTGGCAGATCTATCCAGATTCGTCAACCTTGCCATTTAAATATAATATCAACAATTAAACCTTTCCTCTTTTATCTCAACCCCTAGATATATCACAAACCATATAAGAGTGTCAAAAACTATATCTCTTAAGAGCCAATTTACTCTTTTTATTTCAATCTTCCCTTCTTACATCAAAATAAAATATTTTTATTGATTTTACTAACCTTCCAAACAATATGCTCCTAAACCCAACCCTTGCTATTTCAACATGTATTTTTCCTTATTTTCAACACAATTGAACACATGTAATCAAGCTACATATATAAGATTAAACGTCATTCGTCTTTAATACATGATTGGCCAAAAATATAGCCATAAGGAACCATCCCGATTCAAGTCATCCCGATTTCATATCGTTAATGATATACAACACATGAATTAATTTAATTTTTATAATTAATACATTTCTTCCAATTCAAGTCTAAGACATCAATTTGAAATTGAATTTGAAACGACTTATAGAACAATGTTTAGAACTCCCAACAAAACTTTTTTGTCATATTCTAGATTTTTATTTTTTAATCCAATATTTGATTCTCAATAGTAACTATAACATTTTGATATTTTGAATGCAATGATATTTAGGTCATTGCAACACTTTCTGAATTTATTTAGCTTAGTGTTACATCCAATAATATTTGAATGCAATGATATTCTCAATAATATTTGGCTTATTATAACATCCAAACTCAATTAAAATCCATGCTTGTAATTTCGACTGGTTCCTAATAGTTATAGAAGTTTTCTTTATTGTTTGTGAAAATCAATAATTCAGGTTAACTCCCTTACAATTGCAAATATATTTGATATTTTTCAATGAAGATCAATTTAATCCTTCACCACACATGTCTATCTCTTTTCCAATTAAACCATCAAATATCAAATTTATATTTACAATCAATAATTCCCAGTCAAAGATACATAAAAATATTTCGGAGAAATTTCCTACAAGATACCGAGCACTTACCTGAAAATTATACACAAGAAGTAACCCTCTATTGGGATATTCCTTTCAAAATATCCCTTATATCAAATAAAGGTTCATTGTTAATACTCTCGATTCGAATCAAAATTATCATTTCATTTCAAGTTCTTGCAAATCATTAATTCCTTATAATTCATACATTTAAGTCTATCTTTTATATTTTCTTATCGTTTAAAAATTTATATTCTTCATGTTCTTTAAATAATATGAAAGTTAGTCATAATGACAGATTCAATTATTCCTTCCATAAGCATTGTTTATGAGTTTTTCTAGAGGTAAGAAAACCCAATTTCAGCCTTAAGGTTCCGTAAACCTCACCTTTTACAATTTACAAAATATGTCCAATAGAGTACTCCTTCATACTCTTCTTTGTTTTTATATTATATTTAGAGTTTTAGAACTCCACATTGAGTGATTCTAGTCTCATTTGAAACATAACACCCTAACCCACAACTTCTATTAAATAGCTTATTTCCAATTCATTCATTTCCAAATCTTAACGTTCAGATCAACATTAAACAATAATTATGTCTAGTAACACACAATTTACCTTTTTTTTATTTGTTGTGCATATATGGAGTTATACAACTCCAAATCGATCCAACCCAGTTTCATTGGAAAGCTAACATTTCCAAATACAACTTTTATGGAGGAGCTTATCTTAAATTTAGTCGTTTTTAAATCTTAAATCTTAACTAAACATTGAAAAAATCAATTTGTCAAGCGAGAGACAATCTATTTTTTCTTCCATTTTCATGCCTTATCCGAAGTTATATAACTCAAAATTAAGCGAGGTTAGTTTTGTTGGAAATATAATAGTCATACCTATAACTAATATAAGGAATAAAATCTTAAATTTCATCATTTGAGTGCCCTAACCTTAACAGGAAGTTGGGTGACTGAACTGTCTAGTCCCAATACATGGATTAGACAATATAAGGTTTATAAAGGTTAAAGTATATCCTAAACAAATCAAACCAAATCGTGAAGCTAACCATCATTATGTCATGCAACACATACAAATATTTGAGCCTTTTAACGAATAAATCTCCATAGATCAAAAATCAAACTAAACTAGCTTGTAACTTGACAATATGTTGTTCACCGATGAACAACTTCTTGTCAGAGTCTTTGACACCAATCTCCATTATTCCGAATGTAGATCTTATCAATATGAACAACATATTTCAAATTTAGAACAATCAAACGGTGTAATAATGAAACACTACTAGTGACTGTGACTGATCTACAAACAATTGTTTTTTAAAATATTTTGAGGGATAAATTTATCAAACAAATTAAGCTATTTCAAACCCAACAGTCAGGTGTTAAATGAAGGTGCAGAGTATAACATATAAACATTCTAGACTAATCCAATGGTGAAATAACAATTTATAGTTGTTGGCAATTCATTATCTCACCCACTCTTTTGCAACTCCTTATTTGGAGGAGAAAAAGAGAGTGTTTATATAGTGTAATATTTTTTACAAATTATATTTTGGCTTAAAAGAGTTGTTATTAGAATCACACAAAAGCATCTTACCTCAGGTAAGGCGTCTTAAAAGTTCCAATACCTTAATCTCCAAACCTATGAAATAACCTCAAATATTAAGGTTTTCTAGCAATTCTAACCAAATAACTAGGTGGTGACTCCCAAAACTCTCGACGCCATTGCAAAAACCTTGTGACATTACAAATGACAAATAAAAAGGGTATTAATAATAAAACAATTTTTTAAATAAATTAATGAGATCAAGTGCTGCTGGGCCTGACCGCTTGACCCACCTATAAAAAGGCCTATGAGCGAGCATGCTAGGTTAGCCTATGCATGTGGGCCTTTATTCTTTTTAGTTAATAGGGTACATGATTGCAAAAAAAGAAGATGAAGATAACGTGTTGTCTATAAGTGCTTAAGAACATGTTTTTTTTTTTTTTAATATACCCAAAAATCTATTTCAACCTTTTTTGCATACCAAAAATACCATAAAATTCTTGTTAAATCAATCTATGGGTTTGAAAAACACAAAAAACCTCCCCAAAACTAAAAACCAACTCACAACCAAAAATCTTTCGGAACTTTTTGACACAAAAATATATCTCTTTGGTGGTCAAAAATTCTCCAAAAACAATCTTTTCTTTCTAAGCTAGAATCTATCGAGTTTTTCTCTCTCCTCCACCCAAAAAGAATTTAAAAAGAGAAAAATAAAATTTAGTATCGAAATGTAATGTATACAATTTATAAGGAACATTACCATATAATGTTTAATATTTATAAGGATCGATATTATGATAACTTAAAAATATATAAGATACTAAAACAAACTTTGTAAGCAAATTATAAAGAAACTATCTATTTATTTGTAATCTTCGCTTCAGCTCTCTATTTTCTAATTCACTATCACCCTTGAAAATACACAAAAGAATTAAATTATATATATAAAAAAGCATCTCTAATTTAGGGGCTTAATTCGAGGCCCAATAGTAATTCCATTTATTTAAACCCAAATCTCCACATCTCAGCCCATGCCCTTCTCAATTCGACAACAACCAAAAAAATAAAAATAAAAAGAAAAAGCGCAGTTAAGTAGTTCTTCCTACTGAAAGTAGCGAAGAAAGACATCACAAAAAAAATCACACGCTTCAGATCTCTTTTATATAGCGTTTAACACAATGGCTCCTGTTGCTCCCCGATCCGGCGACGCAATCTTCGCTAGCGTGGAACACGTGGTATGCCCTAAACTTTCTCTTCATTTTGTCATTAACCAAACACGAACTCGTGAAAACCTAGAATTCAATCTGATTTAATTTTAGTTTCCTCCTATTTTACTAGAAAATCAGAAATTCTTGTGAAGAGGGTGTTTTTTAGATGCGTAATTCATGTTTGTTAGTGAATTTTGATGTAGAATGCGGAGCTATTTACGTTGACTTATGGAGCAATTGTGCGTCAGTTGCTTACGGATCTTGAAGAAGTCGAGGAAGTTAATAAACAGCTTGATCAGATGTATGTGTTGTGTGTAACCTCTTTGTTCAAATTTTAATTATGCTGTAGTAGTCATTGTAATTGCTTAATTGTGATTTTAAAAATTAAAGTATTGATTTTTTTTCTGTGTGTGGTTTTTTTGACCCTTAAGTATGAAGATATATGGATTCAATGTGGAAAACTGGTGAAATAATGATGGTACTAAAATCAGATATTTACTGAAAAGAAAAATGCTTGGAATTTGAGAAGAAATTTTACATCTTGTTTGTTGATTTAACGTGGCGATATGATTCTGTGTCGAACTCTGAATGGATCATATGATTAGTTGATTATTTTTGCAGGGGTTATAATATTGGAGTTCGACTAATTGATGAGTTTCTAGCAAAATCCAATGTTTCCAGATGTGTGGACTTCAAGGAGACAGCTGATGTAATTGCAAAGGTCTGCTTTACATTATTGAGTCATAACACAAAAACTTGGTTAAATCTTCCTCTTTATTTTTTTGAGGCCAGTTGTTAGACACTGATGTTTCAGCTTCTTGTTAACGATGCATGAAGTGTGAACGAAATTAATCTATTGCTTATTGCTCTCCAGCCAGTCAATGTGCTACCGTCTCTGTTATCTTTCCATTGTTAGCTTATGTATATTGAGCAAGTTGATAATATGAATGATTATAAAGAGTTGAATCTGTAGATGAAGATAGTTAAGTTGATCTCATCTCTAGCAATGATCCAAAAATGATAATCAACGTTGAATTTAATCATTAATTAAACCTTGTTTTCAGCATGTTTGCTACACTGTTACTGTGTGATTAGTCATAGCCTTGAAGAAAAGGCAATCTGTCCATCTAAACTCGACTGATCCAATCTAATATATGTAGTGTTGAATTTGCTTTCAAAAGCATGAACAATGTCTTTGGTTGGGAAAGGAACTTTCAAACTAATCCCCACTGCCTGGTGAAGTGGTGATTGTTTCAGTTTTCGTAGGCTATTTGGTAGTCTTAGTTTAGATGAGATAGTTCTGGAATGCGTTCATATTTTTTGGCTTTCCTTTTAGTTGTCATTTTTTGGTATATCATTTTTCATGACATGCTCTTGCAGCTGCAATTCCAAATAACATGTCAAGTTTCTTGCAAGCAAGTAAATAATAGACTAACAGAGCTCTTATACAGATTGGATTCAAAATGTTCCTAGGAGTAGGTGCTTCTGTTACCAACTGGGATGCTGACGGGACATGTTGCAGCATTGTTTTGGAGGACAATCCCCTGGTAGACTTTGTTGAACTTCCAGACACATGTCAAGGCCTATACTATTGCAACATCTTAAGTGGAGTCGTTAGAGGAGCACTAGAGATGGTGAGTGCTATCCTCTTTCATTACACGATTATCATTGTCCTTTTACTCAAATGCACGTAGGTTATTAATGTTATTTTTATTTTATTTTTGTCCTTGTTACAAAAAAATGGCTATAGAATAGTGGAAACTTGGTTTTGCGCTCTCTTGCATTCATAGATTTTTTGACAAGTAGATTATGAAGTTGACATTTAGTTAGTATAGTAATCACCTCCCATCTAAAGTTTTGATTGTAACACTTAGGATGGGAGAACCAGCTCTGAGTAAGTACAATCATTAAAGAACATGATTCTCCAGTGGTATGACAGAGATGATGGTAGTTGCCCTTTATTTTATACCTTTGAGCAGCAGACTGTGTGCTTTAGTGATCTTGTCAGGGCGGAAAGAAAATGTGCCTGTTGCTCTGAAATTTCCTTAGCCATCAAGCCTGTATTTTGAGGGCATTAAAGCTGAGTCTGGATCAAGTTTCTCTTATTTGTTGTTGAATTGATCTGTCTCATCTTTGATTTCAGGTGTCAATGAAGACTGAAGTGACATGGGTTCGTGACATGCTTCGAGGTGATGATGCATTCGAGTTGCAGGTGAAACTTCTAAAGCAAGTTCCAGAAGAGTATCCATACAAGGATGACGAGTAACATAATTGGGCTCTTGGTGTGTTCTTTATACAGTTTATGCTCTTTATTTCTTGTCCATTT
The DNA here is from genome assembly GCA_964035475.1 of Salix caprea. Classification (NCBI taxonomy): domain Eukaryota; kingdom Viridiplantae; phylum Streptophyta; class Magnoliopsida; order Malpighiales; family Salicaceae; genus Salix; species Salix caprea. The sequence continues at coordinate 3,312,445 of OZ037743.1, forward strand.
CTTATGAAAAACATAGATTTTTCAACATATTGTCTTCTACTAATGCTCATTTACATGAACTTAAAATGCACTTATTTTGGTATTTATATTCTTTTAGGGAGTATGATTAGACATAACCACCGGAAACTTGATTGGTTGTTGTGATTGGTTGATTGTTTATGTTTTGGGAGTGAGTATATACATATACATATATATGCGTGTATGTGTATACATATACATACATGTGTGTGTGTGTGTATATCAGACAACCAGCCTTGATGGAACCATAGCTTCAATTATTACCTTCAGTTTATATATAACAGTGGGCTAGTCGCTCCAAATATCCTTCAATATTGTGATTATTATTGCTGCCACCATCATTATTGTTATAATTATTGTTATTATTACACTAATAATCATCACGACGATAATGAGCATTGTTGTTTTTATTAATATAATTAGTATTATTATAATGCTGATTTTGTTATTATTGATATTTTCTATATTATTTTATGAGTTATTGTTATTATTATCATCAAAGTCATAATTATTAACACCATAAACACTATAACTATTATAATAAATTACAATTGTTATTATCATTATGATTAATAATGTCACTTATTATTCTGATTATATTATAACACCTAAAATTATCATTATTATTACTGTTAAAACAATAAAAATTATTAAATTATCCTGAGAAATAAAAAAACTCAAAAACTTTAACCAAAGAGGAAGTAAGAAATAAAAATAAAATTATTATTATTATTGTATAAATAATAATAATAAAAATTACATCAAATAATAAAAAAAACCTAAATTCTTTTATAAAAGAGCAAACAATAAAATAAAATAAAATAAAAATATTAGCTGAAAAAAAATTATTTGACGTGAAGATCAAATAAAAAAATCTCAAAGAAAGAAAAAGGGGGGAAAAATAAGAAATATTAATTTTTAAATGATCACAAACACAACTAAAATTTAAAAATTAATTTTTTCAAAAAATACTACCTCATCAATCATCATCACATTCTCGTCCACCATGGAACACCTTGTGCCCTACCATGAGTTGTTGAGATGCTGGATATATGTTTTTAACCACCTTATAACATTGCACGTGCCATCAGAATGGAGCATCATGAAGAAAATCGTCGGCGCGTTCGGACGATGCGCAAACAGTGTCTGCAAGAATAGGTAATAAAAAATAGGGTAAATTACCTAAACACTCCTACATCCAACTCTTAAATTTTGTCTTTTATAGGGGCATATCTGTATTTTTATATTTTCAAAAAATATGAAATGCCCGAAACACCCCGCAGGCAACTCCTGCATATTTCTTTTCAGAGGGTAAAAGGGTTCTTTTACTGTATACTGAAAATATTAAATTACCATGACACTTTTGCTGACAGCTCTTAGTTTGTCTTACTTGAGGGCATCATGAGTATTTTACTGTGCATATAAAAATAAAAAAATACTCCTAAGTCCAATGTTAAAATTACTGTGCACTGAGGGGTGAAATAATAATTTTACTATTACAATCTGTAATAATTTGTATCTAGGGCTACAGTAAATCACTAATTTTTTTAGTGTATAGGATGATATGTAAAATTACCATGAAAAATTGATCACAAAATATTGAAAAAGCTAACCCCCACTGACATTATGATGAAAACATAATTTATAGCTTGCATGTGATGTTTAATGGAACAATTGAATGTATATAATAGTAAAAAATAATAATTATGTGCATCAAAATAGCTTATAATTCATTCATGGGTGTTTATACGGTTCAGCCGTAAAAGGGGGGCATTGAGTGCCAGTCAATCTTTATAGAGAAATAAAGAGATGGAAGTAGAAAAAGGCATTAGTAATCAGCAGGCTCATGGCATGTGATGCCTGTTAGAAATCTGCTGAGTTAAAATAACATATTGTTGGTTTTTCAGGTCTAGCTAACCAGATCCATTCAAACGTGTGAAATAAAAATGCTCAAGACTCTCTAATTTAAAAACCATAAAATGCGTCGATGTGGATTTTAATAGTGTAACTATCATTTTGCCCTTCATTGTGGCCAACCGTCGTTACTTCAGATGCGCCATCATGTTCTTTTTCACATGGTGTCAGCTCATGAAAGACAGAGGCTTACCAATGGTTCGTTTTTTACTCCTTTCTCTCTCTCCTGCAACTGAAAATACATACAAGTCCTTTTTGTTTATGATTGTTTCATTTCAATCCTTGGTTTTTTATTTTGTTTTTCTTCTTCATTTTTTTTATAGAAGTTCTGGTTTTTTCAATTTTACCTTTCAATTGAAATTGATCATGTATGTTATTTTTTATTTCAACCCTTATTCTTTTGATTTTTTGTTAGTTTTTGATTCCTTTAATTTTTTTGGTCTCCAAGTTTTGATTTGTTTCAATTTTGTTCTTTAATTGAAATTGATCACATATGTTATTTTTTATTCTGGCTCTTATTCTTATGATTTTTGGTTTGTTTTAAACTCCTTTGATTTTTTTGGTCTCAAAGTTTTGATTTGTTGCAGTTTTGTCCTTCAATTGAAATTAATACTATATTGTGTTTTTTTTTTATTTCAGTACTTATTCTTTTAATTTTTTATTTTGATTCCTTTGAGATAGTTGTTGTTTTTTATCCACATTTATGTTTCTATGCTTTTAGTTTTGATTTTTATCCTTTTTTTGTTGGAGTTTTATTTTTGTTCAGATTAGTCATGAAATTTTAATTTATGTTGTTATCATTTTAAAATTGATATTTCTTCTTTATTCCCCTTGTTTTTTTTTTATTTGTTCCTTAGGCCAGATGATTTTTTTAATGCTAATAATATGTTTTTTTTGGTTTTATCTTTTTTGTTTGCTCTATTGTTAAAGTTTTTGAGTTTTTTTATTCATCAAAATAAATTTATGATTTTCATTGTTTACACAATAATAATGATGATTTTAATTTTTTTTTTAATTGTTTTATTGTTTACTCTTTTGTTAAAGTGTTTTTTATTATTATTATAATTTAGGATGATTTTATAATTTTCATTGTTTGGACAATAATAGTAATTATAATTTTCATAGATAAGAAAATAATTATTTTATTTTTAAAAAAAATTCCAAAATGATATTATTTTAAATTGACTTGGATCAAGTTGCTTAACACTTTATCCAAGTTTTAGACCGAGCTGATTTTTTTTTAAATAACAATTTAATTAACATAGTAATTTAAAAATCTTTGTAATTTAGTTAACATTATAGTTTTAACATCTCGAGTAATTTAAAAATCTTGTAGACTGTATTATACTGAGCAAAGAAAAAAAAAAGCATCTGGGGAGTGGTTTAACATGAATCCATCTCCCTTCCCTTTTAATTTCTAATCTGATCAATATTTTAGAGTAGATATCTCAATATTTAAAGAAAAAGATAAATAACATAAATTTATAGCGATTTAAAATATCTTGCACTCTCTTATTGTATGCAACTTTACAGAATAGAGAGATTTCTTTGCTTGAAATTGAAATTTATTATCAAACAATGCACACAATTTAAAATTTTAAACATACTTTCAAACACAAATTCAATTAGTTATTAAAATCAAATCACAATTAAGCTACACAAACCAATTCATAATTTAATAACCCATGATTTACTTGATTTCAAATTAACTCAATTTCCCCAATTTTAAATAATATAATTCATACCAATAACTATCATACACCTCATAAATCGAAACATACTTAAATCATAATTGTTATCAATTCCACAGAAATTCATTTTTCCTTAAATTTTCAACTAAATTATAAAATTAACACAAAAAATTGGTACCCGTTAAATTAACCATCATTTATTCAATTCTAACACATATAAATTACAAAAACACACTCAATTTTATCAACCGACAAATTAATCAATTTCCTCCGAATTCCAAACAAACCCTAAAATACAAATCATGCATTAATACAATAAAATTATCATTACAAAAAAGTAAACCACTTAAATACACAAGAAAATTACAAATACTCAAAAATAATTCAATAAATCAACTTCAAATATAATTGGATGGGTTAGCTTACTTGGTGGAGTATGTAGAACAATATGATTTCAGAAGACTTTCTCTGTATATTTAATAATAGGTCTGTCATTACATGTGAATTTATATATTCTACGTAGAGCAGTCTTTCATGTTTACTGAGAAACGTTTACATAAGATAAAAGGAAGAGTCCTATTCTACAAGTAATACTGGATGAGGATGAGGTGGAAGTCCTGCAGTAACTAGGACTGTGCTGTGTTTGTTACGTAGAGGGTAGGACTTCTGTATGATCTTCTTCTACTGCTGTTATAGCCCCTCTCAAGCTCATAGGGAGAGGACGAACCATGAGCTTGTCTCTAAGCAGAAGAAACCGAGCGGTAGTGAGACCCTTGGTAAAAATATATGCTATTTGATCAACGATACTGATATATTGAGCTGAGATATCTTTAGTCGCAAGTTTCTCCCGAATGAAATGGTAATCAATTTCAATATGTTTAGTCCGGGCATGAAACACAGGATTGGATGCTAGAGCAAGAGCACCCATATTATCAACCCAGAGAGTTGGGGGATCTGTCAAGGGAACTCGTAAGTCTTGGAAGAGCATATGAATCCAATATAGTTCAGCAGTAGTAATCGCCATAGCCTAGTATTCGGCCTCAGTACTAGATCTTGAAACAACAGGTTGTTTCTTTGCCGCCCATGAGATTAAACAAGGTCCTAGAAAAATGTCGTAGCCCGTGGTGGAACGCCTATCATCAGGACAACCAGCCCAATCGGAGTCACAATACCCATTTAAATTTAAAGAACCTTTTGACAATGAAATTCCATGCTCAACTGTATTTTTAAGATATCTGAGAACTCTCTTTGCAGCCGTAAAGTGTGTTGTAGTGGGATCATGCAGAAATTGACATAATTGATTCACACTAAAGGCAATATCAGGTTTTGTCAACGTGCAATACTGTAAAGCTCCGACCATATGACGATAAATAGAGGAATCAGGAAGCGGGTCACCATCTTGTTTAGACATCTTGGTACCAGAGATGCATGGTGACTGATATGGTTTAGATCCAGTCATGTTCGTACGAGTCAATAAATCCACAATATACTTGGATTGATGCAAATGGATTCCCTCTTTACTACGATGTACCTGAATTACCAAAAAATAGGACAGAGGTCCTAAGTCTTTCATTGAGAATTCTTGTTGTAGCTTGACAATGAGATCAGAGATAGCAGCAGGCATGTTACTAGTTACAATAATATCATCAACATAGATCAGCACATAAATCCGGATGGCCTGCTGAATGAGAACAAATAATGATGTGTCCACCGTGGAACCTACAGAGCCAAGATCAAGAAGTACTTGGGAGAGTCGTTGAAACCAAGCGCGAGGAGCTTGTTTCAAGCCATAAAAGGATTTTTGTAGACGACAAACAAAATCGGGCTGAGATAAATCCACGAATCCTTGTGGTTGTTCCATGAAGACTTCATTTGTCAACTGTCCATGTAAAAAGGCATTAGAAACATCTAGTTGCCGAATAGGCCAATCATAATGTACTGCAAGAGCAATAATAAGACGGATAGTGGCTGGTTTGATGACTGGACTAAAGGTCTCGGTATAGTCAATTTCATCTTGCTGCTCAAAACCTTTCGCGACAAGACGTACTTTTATATCGATCGATAGTGCCATCTGACTTTTGTTTAATTTTGTAGACCCACTTGTTACGAATCACATTTTTGTGAGAAGGTCGTGGACACAGTGTCCAAGTGCCATTGGATATTAAAGCATTGTATTCAGCAGCCATAGCTTCGTGCTAATTGGGTTTTTTTTAGGCTTGTAGAAAGGTAGTTGGCCCAGGCGGGAGGAGGATGGTGTGGAGGGCTTGGAGAGGATGTTTGGTGGAGTGATATAGTTGAAAATCAGGGAATGGTTTAGGTTTGAGGGAGCCAATGATGCTGCGAGTAATCATCCGATGAGGCTGAGAAGAGTTCGACAGTGGTGCAGAGGAAATGGGCAGTGGTGCAGGGGAATTGTCATGAGAGCTTGGTTCTGCTAAGGCCAATAATTCAGGCAGATGGTGCAGGGATTCTGAGACCATATGTGGTGAGGACAAACATGGTTGAGTAGGAGGAGAGAAGGATGGTGATTGAGCTCCATGAGGAATATCTGCAGAGATGTGAGTAGTAGGAGAAATAGGAGCAAATATAGTTGCAGTTGGTGGGGGTGATAGAGACTTACTTGCCCGATTTATTTGAGAACTAGCAGAGGAGAAATCCTGTTGCGGGATAGTAGCTGAATGTATAGCCTTTGCTGGAAACACATACTCATCAAATGTTACATGTCGCGAAATATAGACTCGATTAGTTAAAGGATCTAGACAACGATAACCTTTAGAATTGGAACAATAACCCAAAAAGAGACAACGTTTACTACGAAAGGATAATTTATGATAAGTATAAGGACATAGTAAGGGATAACAAACACAACCAAAGACTCTAAGGATGGAATAATCGGGTTCTGTTTTAAATAATTTGGTATACGGGTTATTGTTGTTCAAAGTTGGTGTAGGTAATCTGTTGATGAGATAAATGGCTGTAAGGAATGCGTCAACCCAATAATTGTTAGGCAAATGTGAATGAGCAAGAAGTGCTAAGCCAGTTTCAACCACATGTTGATGCTTGCGTTCGGCTATACCATTTTGTTCGGATGTGTATGGACAAGAGATTCTATGAACAATGCCATTATTTTCAAGAAATGCTTTAAATTGAGAAGAAATGTATTCTCCACCCCCATCCGTCTGTAATTGCTTAATTTTGTGAGACAAAAGGTTTTCAACTAAGCATTTATATTTAAGAAAACAAACAAAGACTTCAGACTTGTGTTTCAATGGGAAGAGCCAAGTGAAACGTGAAAAATCATCAATAAATAGGACGTAAAATCTGCAACCACTTATTGATTATACTGGAGATGTCCACACATCAGAATGTATAAGTTCAAGAGGAAAATGAGAAATACGATTAGAATTTGGGAAGGGAAGTTTTTTGCTCTTTGCCAATTGACATGGCTCACACAAAGGTTCTTGTTTTTATGGACTGGACACAGACAAATGAGAATGACACAGCAATTGTTGAATGACAGAAGACGATGGATGGCCGAGTCTATTATGCCAGATGGAAAGTGAAGCTTTGACACCAATGAAAGCAACCAAACTGCGACTATGATTTGATGAGAATTGTTTCAAGTGCATTGGATATAACCCAGCTTCACTCGGTCCCTGCAAAAGGATTTCCCCCGTATACATGTCCTTCACAAAAAAATGGTAGATGTTATTTGAAAATAACAGTTATCATCAACACAGAACTGATGAATAGAAAGTAGATTGGTCGAAGCTGAAGGACAATGAAGAACATTATTCAAGTGAAGTGTAGAGATAGGTGTTTGGATAAGAGTGGAACTAGTATTGGAGATTTGCAGGCCACCACCATTGCCAACTGTAACTGTCTCACTGCCTTGGTATGGTTGTTGTAGAGTTAAATTGTCCAGTACAGGAGTAATGTGGTTGTTAGCACCACTATCGGCAAACCATGGATCATCATTTGTGTTGAAGTTATGAGTGTGTGCTACCATTGCTGCCAGCCGGGATGGTGGATGTCGCCCTTGATAAGAGAAATCCATGCGATGATAACAATCTAAAGCTTGATGATTAGGCTTGTTACAAATCTGGCATGGGGTACGATTTTTGTTCAAACCCGTAGATAAAGACTGATTCTCATTGCGAGAGAAAGACCGAGAACTTGTGTTGATGTTGTTGTCATTCCGAGGTGGTTGTGGTTGCTGCATACGAGAAGGATATGCAGAATGTTGGGTGCGAGTAGGATACCTGATTTGACCATATCTCTGTTTTTGTCTAAAGCCAGATGATCCTCGATATTGATTGAATAATGCAAAGTGTCCAGTTTCTGGTGGTATTGTTTTGATCTGTTTTTCCAGCAAAGTCTCATAGCTGACTAACTCAGATTGAAATTCATTGAATGAGAGGGAAATATCTCTTGTTGCAAAAGAGAAAGCAGTGATGAAGGGAGTATATGCAGGGCTGAGACTACCAATAATATAAGATATCAGATCATCGTCTTCTACTGGTTTGCCTACAGCAGCAAGTTGATTAGCTAGTCCTTTGGCAGTTTGAACATAATCAGCACAGTTTTTGTTTCCTTGCTGTAGGTTTTGAAGTTGTCTTTTGATGTGTGAGACACGGGATCGATTCTTCCTTAGAAGTATTTAAGCCGAACACTGTAGGAAGAATTGTTTCCGAGAGGGTAGCATTTAACCAACTAAGTAAATACTAGTCCTTTTTGGTCCATAAAATAAATTTTGGATCTGCCGTGGAAGTTTTTTGTCCATTTGAATCAACAAGAAATTTGGAGGGACAAGGTTCTGAGCCATCAACAATGCCCAGAAGATCATTGCTCCTTAAAACTGGCAGAAATTGGGATACCCAACCAAGGTAATTAGATCCATCTAATTTGACAGATATTAGATGATTAATAGTGGGAAAACTATATGAAGTAGGAGCAGAGTTGGACGTAGTGTCTAAGCTGGAGAAAGCCATGAGAAGGGATCTTTAACGGTGTTTAGCCAAGAGGCTCTAATACCATGTAGAACAATATGATTTCAGAAGACTTTCTCTGTATATTCAATAATAGGTCTGTCATTACATGTGAATTTATATATTCTACGTAGAGCAGTCTTTCATGTTTACTAAGAAACGTTTACATAAGATAAAAGGAAGAGTCCTATTCTAAAAGTAATACTGGATGAGGATGAGGTGGAAGTCTTGCAGTAACTAGGACTGTGTTCTGTGTTTGTTACGTAGAGGGTAGGACTTCTGTATGATCTTCTTCTACTGCTGTTACAGAGTAAAACTTGATAACAAATAAAACCAAGAGAGGGAAGCTTAGACTTTCATAGAGATGCTTTGCTGGTTGAATTTTTGGGGTTATTAGAATTTTTAAGAAAGAGAGAGAGAGAGAGAGAGAGAGATGTTGTAATTTGAATTGAAAAAAGTATATAAAATGGGGAAAAAGAGAGAAAAATTGAGTTTTAATTCCTCTTAACAATCCACTAAAGTAAGATAACTTCTATAAAACTAATCTCAATAATAACATCCAAATAAGGTTTTAAAAAATAAACTAGGATATGCTAAATATCCTAACCAAAGAATGATTGTTTGAGCTATTTTATCACCTTTAAGTATAAGTATATGTGATTTATGACATGAATGTGATATCATTTTCAATGTATATAATATGACTATATATATTATAAGATATGCATGGAGTGAATGTTTGGCAAGAAGATTAACAAGAATTAATTAGCATATATATATATATATATATATATATATATATATATATATATATATATATATATATATATATATATATATATGCAATTAAACTTCAAAATTTATGCAATTTAACCCCTAATTTGATCAAATAAACTTTTAAAATTGCAATTTAACCCCTCTATTTTAATTTCTTTAAAAAAAGCCTAAATTAACTTCAAAAAATCAATTTTCTTACAATTAAACCCTCAATAAATTAAAAAAAAACCGTGAAAAATTATAATTGAGTCCTCAAGCATCAAATCTTAAAATTTGCTCATTGAATTGGTTTTTTTCAACAATCAAAGATACATTGTCAGATTTTCAATCTTATATCTCTTGGTCTTCCTCCACCAGTCTTTGATAATTTTCTAGGTGTTTTATTATATTCTTCTTAATGATATATATTTTTGAATTTTTTTTAGGTGAGGTCTCGAAAATAAGTAACAATAGTTTGCTTCCTGGACAATACAATTTTTTTTTTTTTTGATGAAAATCGATATGATTGCATTATGGAAACAAGAAAGCCATAAAAAGAATGAAAAATTACACAAAATTTAGGGCAAAGAAAGCCTAACACGTAAGGGACTCGACCAGATTTTTTAAATAATGCAAATAGAAAACATCTAAGAAAAACCAAAATATTGTTAATTCCCATGCTCATTTGACAATGAAATGCATGCATCTAGCAATGATGTTTACAGAAGCAACGAACACAGAGCGGTGGCTCCTCAAGAAGTCGAAAGATTTTCATTGCCTGCCTCCACTGTCCCCTCTTCCGATGATGCGACAGAGATCAGAATCAGGTCAGGTAGGCAAAGAAAGTTCAGTTTCAGAGAGCACCGGAGACAAAATATCGGGATGTCTAGGTTTCTCCTGTGAAAAATGAACAGCCATGTTTCCATGCTGGATATTGAGTCCAGGATTGAAACATTTCAAGTACAACAATCCTGAAGACAGGATAGTACTGGTGGTCTGATCCTCAGGTTGGAAAGGGAACATGTTGCTGTTCATCCACATGTTTTGGTAATTATCCCGGCCGGTGGCGACATCGCTAGAGGGGGCAGCGACTCCTGTTCGTGTAGGGTTTTGTGTTTATACACACACACACACGAGTACAATATCGCTCTCTCTTGGTCCTGATGAAAGCCTTGAATTTTATGTAATTCAGATTATCAGCAGACGTCCATGTTGGCAGAAATTAAAATGAGTGATAGCTTTAATCAAATCTAGGAGGTGTTTCAGTGATAAGAACTTGAAACTAATGAATTTGCTAATATGATTCGAGCCCTGTAGTTGCTAATATGATAACCACTAAAAACTTAAATGATCGTTAATTTCAAGATCCATGAGATTAGTTGAATTGCGAGCAAGCTGACCCAAACATCCACGTTAATACTGAATAATGAGTGATGCTTTTATTATAGTACAAGGATTTTTCATAATTTCATGAAGAATGGGAAAGATGTTATAAATACAAAGATTCAGAGTGCACAATTTCAAAATCAGTGTGCGAAATTCACTTTGATCCTTCTACATTTCAAATACATTTTTTTCTACCCCTCTACATTTTAAAAAGTTAACTTTGATTCATTTTTTCTTAGTTTCTAGTTTGAAAAAGAAGAGAGAGTCAACGGATTCTATTCGGGGGAAAAAGAATTTTAGTTGAAATAGGTTAATTTAGTATTAAGGAATTTTATTTGATGATAAGAGTTTCAGTGAACTGTTCTCATCTTAGATGGTGGATCATACCTCGGAAAGTTTTTTTGAATTCAAGTTGGATTTGGATTTTCAAATAGATTTTGGAGCCATTTGAGACCATAAATAGATTTATCAAGATCTCTAGAATTTATAGGTGTTTTGAGTTAAAATTAATTGAAAAAATAATTTTTTAAGAATAAAATATCCCTGTTGTAATTTCTCGACGATCCTCTAATAGTTGAATTCTGGGATGATAGACGACACACTTTTTGTTTTAAGATGAATAACGTGCTGTTCATCTTTTAATATAAAAAAATAAATTAAAAAATCTAGTGTGGGGGGCAACCCTTTTTTGGCTGAGCCAGACACGTAAGCCCCCAAACATGTGTGACTTGTTTTTTTCTTCTATTTTAATCAACACTTTAGTCCATTCAAATAGATTGATTGTACAATAATTAGAATTGTTTTTATTGAATACCATTGAGATTTCAGTATATATTTTTTTTTTATAAAATCTTGTTTGGAATTATAAAAACTAACACTATATGTCACATAGGATTTGAGGGAACGATGGAGAGGGGAGAGCATTGAGGTATTTTTTGTTTGAAAAATAGATAAATAAATAAATAAAATCTTCTCCTGTATAATTTCAACGATTTAGATAAATAGACTATTTTCCTTATCCATCATTAAGTTGTGATAAAGCGTGTTTAGCACTGTACTTAAAGATATTTCCCCAACAATAAGGTATCCTCCAGGATTCAACAAGTTTTTCCTCAAACAAAGGGGGGAACACAATAACAGCCAAGAAAATAAAATAAGAGGAGTCCAGTAAATGAGAAGAGGAAGAAGAGAAGTGTTTTTCAGATGCACATCGTTTGAAAAATCTGCATAGTATTTATAGGCTAGTATAATATAACAGTTATGCTATATTTAATTTATGAAATATAAAGTGGCTTGTTACAATATAAATATAGTTGTTACAATAATTTAAATTATAGCTGTTACAATAATTTAAATTATAGGTGTTATAAAATTTATAGTGACAGTTATAAAATTTATGTCTTTAATAATTAAGAAAATCAAAACCGAAATTGCTTAAAATTTAACAAAAAGATTTCAGAGAGTATAGGCGTTGCCTCGCGCGCCGGGGGGGGGGGTGAATCAGAGGTTTTCCTCTTACTCAACTCATCCTCATGTGCGCGAGCTCACTTCTACTTCCTTTGTTGGTTACTACCCCATCTCAAGTTTTAGTATATAAACACTTTGATAGTAGAAAGTGATTAATTTGTAACAATTGGTTGAAAATACTTTAAATCTGTAAGAAATTAGCAAATAAGCAGTACTCTGTACACACTATTGGAGTGTTTAACACTGCATTTCAAAAATATTTTTGAAAAAATAAAAAAAAATATCTTTTTATTTGTACTTTAAATTTAAAAAAATAGTGTTTTTAGATCATTTTCATGTGCTAATGTCAAAAATAATTTTGAAAAAATAAAAAATATAATTTGATGTATTTCTAAACAAAAACATTTTAAAAAATAATTGCAACCATACTTTCAAACAAATATGATGACCCATGAAACAGTAGTAGTTTGGAAGCTAGAAAGTTTTTATTTATTTATATTAATATCTTATATAAATTATAAAATAAAACACTTTAAAAAACCATCCTTACCATAATATTTCATTCATTTCTGTATATAAAAAAAGAGTTAATCAAACCAGTTGTGCAAGAATCAGAGGGAAACTATTCTACGTAACTCATGGTATTATTTTCGAATCATTTTGATATGTTGAAATAAATTTATGTAAAAACAACTTCAATATATATCTCAAGGTGCGTGGTAAAAAGCTTGAAATCTACACAGCAGATCTTGAGTTCGAGTCAGAATGTGCAATTTTTATAAAAACCAGGGACAACCGGAGTTTTACTCGTCCATCTAGATCCATAAAATATGCTTTTCAAGAGTAGTATTTCCTCAAATCCAAAAAAATAAACTTCAAAATACATTACTGAATAAGAACAAGTTCATGTGGTGGCCAGGAGACAGTGGTGGCCCTTGACGGTGGTTGATATTTTTGTCCTCCATAGCCTCAAGCTGCTGCTAACTATGCCGGCGCCAGACAACACCACTTGAATGTCAGGTGGGCAAACATGTGTATGATGCTCCGACGTCTCCACCTTCTACCAGTCAAGGATTAAAACGGTGTTTAACACTGTATTTAAAAAATATTTTTAAAAAAATTAAAATTTTTATTTTAAATTAAATATTTTTCATATATTTATATTATTTTTATATATTAATATCAAAAATAATTATATTTTTAAATGAAAATCACTTACGAAAATATAATCTCACAACCACTAAGCTTGACAAAGATAAAGCACCCACTACTTCAGTCGTTGTTGCAGCCAGAAGACAAACAGGAAACAGTCGTACGAAGTTGAAATCACATAAAATTAACGAAGTTCATGAACTCGGTGTCCTAATTTGACATCAACTATTAATTTCTTGACACCTCTCCTGGAATCATCTCCCTTCCAAATTCTCAGGAGACATGAATAGACTTTCAATGCATATCAAATACTTTTTGTGAAGAAATATCACGAATTATTTTTGTTGTCGAGATTCTTCACGCTACTTCAAGTTTTTCCCCTTTGTCTTTTAAGTGACCCAAGTCTCGAAATGACGTCATATATATATATATATAGGGGAATATGATATTATAGTTTTTTTAAATGGTAAATGAACATTAATATATATAAATGGAGATAATTTGAACCTATTCTTAATATCCACCAATCAATTTACTGTAATAAAATTGATCTATAATATTAATTGAGATACGTGTAAACTGAAAGTTACTATTAAATTGAAAGTTTTAGCTGGTCGTTAATTTTGGATCTATAATATTAATCGAGGTATGCATAAACTGACTCAAATATCCACGTTTCAAAAAAAATATATGTTAAAATAGCCATGCTTGTAGGGAACTTGAATATTAACCAATCATATTAAGTCTCACTTAAAAAAAAGATGGATCTCTCGTATTATTTGAGTTAATATGAAAAAAATATTGAAATATCAATGAAGTTATTAAGTGTTTAACAATATCGATTGCTTAGGTCTTAGGTTGTATCCAGATAAGGGTGGAGTAAAGTTTCAAGATTGGATTACAAAAATGCATTGTATGGATTTCTCCTTTAGATGAATTTTCTTTCCTTTTAAATAAATACAGATGAATGATCTCACTCAAGGCTGTCAAAATTGTTTTTTTATCAAGACACGAAAAACACAATAAAAACTCGGATCGTAAAATTGTAAAATTACAAGTAAATATTTTTAACTAATTATATATTGATGATTTTAGACAATACATTAAATTACATTAAAACCTGATAAAGAGAGTCAACAATATTAGAATCAATTAATAAAATCTGCTAAAATTTCTCCATGTAGTCAAATCTCCAATTTTCATAAATTTCTGGTAGATTTCAGTCGATTAAACACATTGTTCTCTGTCATTGAATTGCTGAACTTACCATATATTTTTGAAAATATTGAGATGTCTAGTTTTTCTCCCAACTAGAATCACAACAAAGTTCCACCTGTAACTCTGAATGTGTCCAAAACAATACATCAAGATCCTATTTTGACAGATTTAATAAGATTTGTATAGTAACTTTGACTTTCTGAAATAATATGTTTCTGAACTCTATTTAACTTGAAAATTTACCACAATATATTTTCATGTGTCTAATATTGTCCTATAAAATTTAAGTTAGATCCAATTTATAGTTTGAAAGATATGACCAATCTCACAAAACTGGTCAACAACTATTTTAAGATCAAGTTTAATTTTGTATATCAAAAATCTAGTAAACTCATAAAATCGGACTGGTTTTACTGATTTTGATTTTTTAGTTCGATTTTATATGTAAATATATGTTGAATCCAAAATTGAATTCAAAATAAACACTGAGACTTGAATCCAAATTAGATCGTCACAACTAACATCTATGAAACGGGTGGTTTTTTCCCTCTTTATCATAGATAAGATCCTGCAGCTCAAGAGAGGTGATCATATTCACAAATATTGTTTCCACATACCCGATCTAGTTTCCTTTCTTTTCGAAATGATTTATATATTCCCCGCCCCCCCCCCCCCAAAAACAGATATACTGGTTCCTAAAATCGAAGAACATCGATTCTAGATATGAACAGGTCTTGTTACGCAACAGGACAGCCACTGTGTAAGCACTCCCAGGATGCAAGAAGCCGCTGCATGCCATTACCAAGTTTGTAAAACACTGCTGCACTCCCAAGTTTCCCTGCTCTATATATACTGATGGGTTCCTCATCTTATATCTTCAATTTTGACAAAGTTCACATTTTGACTAAAATGGACCCTCCATTTCAAGAAAAATACAAATCCCTCTTCAACGATTATACTACCATGGTGTCAAACGACGAGCATGATAATCTGATGAATTCTACTGATGGCTGTGAGCTGCCTCTCATAGATCTTCATCGTTTGACTCTTAAGGAACAGGAGATCAGAGAGAAATGTGTAGAAGAGATAAGGCAGGCGGCGAGTGAGTGGGGATTCTTCCAAGTTATCAATCATGGGATTCCGCAAGAGATGCTGAAGAGCCTTCAAAACGAGCAAAGGAAGGCTTTCCACCACCCGTTCAGCAAAAAGGATGAAGACAACGTTCTGAATTTGTCTGCAAATAGTTACAGATGGGGAAACCCTAGAGCCACTTGCTTGAGGCAGCTCGCATGGTCTGAAGCCTTCCACGTGCCTCTCACTGATATTTCAAGAATCTGTGATGAACACAAGACTCTCAGGTAATTTCCTATTGTATCTAATAATATATATATATATATATATATATATATATATATATATATATATATATATATATGCTAATTAAGAACTAATTATGAAAACAATGATTGAATGCTTCTGGGATTCTTCTGTATATTTTTGGATAGGACATTAGAACCTTTTTGTTTTTTTATTCTCAATGACATTCGAGGATATATATGCATCCTTGAAATGTCTAAGAACTTACCATACCAAACGGTGATATATAGATTCAGACCAAAACGTTTGAAAATCAAATTCTCAACTATGAAATCCTATATGCAATTTAAAGAAATATAAGCTGATCGAGTTTATCAGAATGAATCTCATGTGTCTACAAAGTTAGTGTTCTAGCTAGATATTTGTAAAGTTACATCATTAATTAATATTGCTTTATGAAATTAAAGAAACAATTAAATAGAGCTCTTATTAATCATTGTTTCTGCACCCCTGATCTCTTCAATCTGGTCTCCAAAATTGGTGTTTTTTTAGTCTACTTACTGACTTGTGCGGAAGAGAACAATAAACCATACAGCTAAAATATAGTTAATCACGGAGGCCTGACCTAACTAAAACCAATTAATTCTTTAATCTCGAGGTTATTTAAATGCACTCACAAATTCAAGGTTCATCCTGTAGCTTGGTAATTACCTTAGCCAGCGAGATTAACTGAAAATGAACTATCAAATTGCCTACTATAATGATGATCATGTGCATCCAGAACTGAAAGAATTGGTTTAATTACATAAAAAAAAAATCTTCTTAAATGCTGGAGATTATGCATAATTTAGACAAATGGAGACATAAATAACCATACATTTCCTTTCCAAAGCTTTTCTAGGTCAAATCAAGCTCCTATGTTTTTATCCATGCATGGTCGATGTTTCCTTACCACCTAACTGCCAAACATTTGCTTGCCCCATTTGTTCAATCATTTCTTCTATGCACCTGCTGTTTTCTATCGAGGACAAACTTTGCTTTTTACTTGGATTTCTCTTCTTTTCTCTGTATCCCTTTATGTTTTCATGGTGTTCTAATGATTTGATATCCTTATGCTCGATAAGTTCATCTATTATACTCACCGTGAGTTGAAACAGTAAAATGATAATCTGTTTATTAAGAAAAATTAACAGAGATTGCTATTGGAGGTAAAATCGTATTTATTTATTTATTTCTTAATCACTTGGTAGTATCTTTAGGGAATTATCCATTTTTATAGCAGAAAGAAAGAAGCTAGAGTTTTTCAAACTCTAACATTTCAAGCCTAAATTATAAAAAATAACTTTGACATGATAAATTATGAGCATAAATAATTCTTAACCTCTTAATCTTATGAAAAATAACACACAAACTACTTAAATAGGAGTTAAAACTAATATAGTTAATAGAACCTAAACCAAATAAAAATTTGAAACCTGATTATAAAAGGAGTTTGAAAATAAATAAAAATCTATAACAATACCTTTTGGATTCAATCTGAATATGAAAATTGCCTAAGTTGGTTAAAAGTGAGTTGGCCTATTATAGATCTTGACTTGATCTAACTATCTAATTTAAAATTTTAATTAATTTTGCAAGTAATTTCGGATTTATACTTGAGAAAGTATTTTTACCTTTCTTCTCTTGCTATACTGCGCTTTTATTTTCTGAGACAGCAATCACCATTACACATTCTTGTTGCAAACATAGCCCTAGAATTTATCACCAAAACGTGTTCCAATGTATTATGAACTTGTATCTAGTCTTTTTAACACTAGCTACTCCATCTTTCCAGTGCAAGCATCGAAGATTTCGCAGCAACAGCAAACACATTAGCTCAAGGCATGGCAGAAATTCTGGCTGAGAATCTGGGAGTTTCATCCACTTTCTTTCAAGAGAATTGTCCGGAAGAAACTAGTTATCTTCGAATGAACAGATACCCTCCATGTCCATTCTCTTCTGAGGTCTTTGGCTTGGTGCCTCATACCGATAGCAGTTTCCTCACTGTAGTAAATCAAGATCAGATTGGAGGATTGCAACTTTGGAAAAACGGAAGATGGATCAACGTTAAACCTAATCCAGAAGCTCTAGTGATTAATATCGGTGACTTATTCCAGGTATGTTTCTGTATA
The DNA here is from genome assembly GCA_964035475.1 of Salix caprea. NCBI lineage: Eukaryota > Viridiplantae > Streptophyta > Magnoliopsida > Malpighiales > Salicaceae > Salix > Salix caprea. The sequence continues at coordinate 3,330,523 of OZ037743.1, forward strand.
AACCTATACGTACGAGCTGTAAATATCTATATACATAAAAAAATTTATATTTTTAATTCGATGATAAGTGATATTTTTAAACTTTTAAGTTAATCGAGACTCATTTTATTCTAGTGTCTCACCTAACAGCTTAAACTTTTAAATGAAATGATTTTTTAATATGATATCAGATCTTTGTTGTTCCAACGGTCACGAATTCAAATCTCATCACCCTCATTTTATTTTATGAAAAGTCAAGCACAAGGTAGTATAAGTCTGTGCAAGTTTCAAGACAAAAAAAAATTCACCTAAGAAGGTGTATTAGAGAATGATATAAATCATATTCTAGGTCTCGCCTAACAAATTAAGCAGGTTTTGTTAAAGAACCATCTCACCTAAAAGCTTAAGCTTGTAAGTGAGGCCCCATAATATGATTTATATTATTCTCTAACACACCTCCTCAAGTGAAAGCCTTTTGGGCTTGAAACTTGCACAGGCCCACATCATCTTGTGCTTGGTTTTTATCAAATAGAATGGGGGTGGTGAGATTCGAACTCGTGACCGCTGGGTCAACAAGGCTCTGATACCATATTAAGGAACCATCTCATCTAAAAGCTTAAGCTTGTAAGTGAGGCCCCATAATATGATTTATATTATTCTCTAACAGGTTTTAGGTAATAAAATTTAAACTTAAAAAATCAAAGAATGGAGCAAAATATACTATAGTTAGCCTCTCAGGAATTGAAGTTATTAGCTTTTCCTTCATACCTCCTTGGTATTTCCTTTTAATTCGGTTGAATATTTAATTTATGTTCTTGTCTACTAAAATCCAGGCACTAAGCAATGATGTTTACAAAAGCATAAAGCATCGGGTGCTTGCCCCCCAACAAGTCGAAAGGCTTTCTTTGGCATTTTTCTATTGCCCCACTTACGAGACTGTGATCAAGAGTAGCGTCAAGCCATCGATGTACAGGGAGTTCACATTCAGAGAGTTTTTGATGCAAATTCAAAGGGATCTCAAGGCTACTGGTGACAAAGTTGGGGTCTCAAGGTTTCTTCTGTGAACGAGCCCATATGTGTGCTGGAAAATCTCAAGATAGAACTAGTTAAATAGAAGTTTCCTCCTATATATATAGTGCTGTTAATTTCGATTATTTAAATTGCAACTTAATTAGTAATTTGAATTTCTAAACTATATCGATAAAATGTTTTTTCTTTCTTTTGTTTGAAATAGGATGGAAGGGTTTTCCTAAGCTTTGGACTTAAGTCTTTGAGTTAGTATTAAAGAATAATATAAATTATATTATGGGACCTCACATAGTAGTTTAAGTTTTTAGATAAGATGATTCCTTGACATGATATTAGAACATCGTTGACGCAACTATCACGAGTTCGAATCTCACCACCCTCGTTTCATTTGATAAAAATGAAACACAAAGTAGTGTAGGTATATGCAAGTTTCAAAGCCAAAGAGCTTTCACTTGAGAGTATATGTTAGAGAATAATATAAATCATATTTTTGAACTTCACCTAATAATTTAAACTTTGAGGTGAGATGTACAGCTAACCATACTAAAACATGTCAGACTTCGGTCAAAAATATGAGATTATTAAGCTCTCAGTAAATATTTCCAAAACACCAAGCAAGCTCAAGCTTGGTGTAACAAGATATTAACTATGATATATTACAAGACCACTCATCTCACTTATCGTTAAACCACTCGTTGGTGGCATTATAAAACAAATCTACTTGTAAAATCTGAAAGCACCAAGTAATTCGGTTGAGTTCATTCCAATAAATTTACCAGAGATTTATAGAAGGATACAAACCTGCAACTTAGATGCGTCAATCCTCTTACTATGATCTGTATAAATTAATCCCGCAAATGATTTTCCAAGAAATAATTACTCTGGAAGACACCACCAGACAATTGCTTTCATCCCCATATTCAAGGACAGTTCCTTATCTTGAAGACAGCTTCAAAAGTGAGACGTCATTCAATTAAAGATGATTTGCAGTGAATTTTGTCCACAAGCTGTACCATCATCTCTAGCCCGACAGGCTAATAAAACCTCGCAGATCACCTGCATTTAACCTCAGAAGAGACATGTCAATCAATTTACTATTATTTACAAGCAAAATAGTTTATATCAAGCATTTGAATAGGTTATAGAGAAACTAGATAGATGTTACCTGTTGCACTGCATCCCAGGTTAATTTTGTTTATTAATATTGTCCCACATGGTCGGATAATAAAAGACGCCAAGGTTTGTGAAATATCATTAGAAATCATACCCCTTTACTAGTTCTTTGAAATCAGTTGTACCCTAACGTATGCTAAATCAACGATTCTATCAGGTAAAGTTTGGGGTATGTACTTAATGAATTGATCTTGCGGATTTTTTTTGTTTTTTTATACGAGGTGAGCGAGTAAAACCCTTGTTGTCTCAGACTCTTAAAAGGGATGCATGTTTTAATTCGAACTCGAGATCTATTGTGCAGATCACAAGTTTTTTATCATCACGTCACGACTCTTGAGACATCTTGCCGATCGATAAAAGGGTAAATATGAAAGCACTGTCACAGGTGGAAAGAGTCATAGTTAACCACCATCGTGTGAGGTCCATGGAACCTCAGTGTATACTTCATCATTTTGGTTGGATAATAATAAATTTTCTTTGTCGAACTTATCTATGTCCTGCAAGAATTATTAGAGATATTCCGCTGCAAGATTAGGTTAGGTTTGTCTGCTTATTACCGCACCAATGAGACAACCTTGACCCCAGAGTTAGTTGACATTTGTCCATAACCTGCAGATTGCAACCCTATACAGCTCCAGTCTGTTGGAGAGAAAAAGAAACTTGTAGCATCCAGGAAACCTGAAAAGAAAAAACACCAACCTCACTGAACCCTGCCAAAGGAAAAATACACATTGTACTTGCTCGAGATCAATAACTATTGGTTTGAGAAAAGTCCATACTTGTTCATTAAGACATGACGAGACCCAACATTGGCTCTTTTCCCTTCCCTTTTTTGTCTTTTGTAGATCCCTCTCCCCTCTCATTCTCAACAGTGATCATTTCCCCTTAATTGCTGATGTTCTTTTTGAGAAGTTCTTAGTGTGTGTTGCCTTCATTGCATGGTTCCAAATATTTTGAACTTAAAACGAGTGCTACTGACCAGTGTTGTTAATCTTGTTTTGTTTTGGTAAAATTATTTTGTACCAGTTAAAAAAATGAGATAAAACAGCGCAGTTTTTATCTCGTTTAAACTTTTAATCCATTCTTAAAATTTCACCCAAATTTTGGTCAGAACGTTCTGGTTTCGTTCCGCCCGTTCTGTTTCGGCTAAACAGTATTTTTTTTAAATAATGAATAATTTTATAATATCAATCATATTTCTTAATCTAACCGTTAGATTGCGATAGAATTTTACGAGAAGTCTCTTGACATATTTATATATATTATGTTAAAATTTCAGAGTAATAATAGAATGTAATGACCTTGCGAGATTGATGATGATATTCTCGTAATATTATTATACATGTTCATAATTTGTTCAGAAAAATCATTTTATTGTGTCTTTTTTAGATTAAATTACACAATTCTAAATAATTTTATTTTTGGATTTGAACTAATTTTTTTTGAATTAATATATTTAATTATATATATATACATGCATAAATAGTACAATCCCGAAACATTTTAAGAGTAAAATTTTATCCTTTCAAACCTGCAGGAACATATCCCTTTTCTACCCGTCTTTTTTAACTCGAAAAATTAATTAATTTATTGTAACTAGCTAGTATTAATATTTTTCAAGATGTCTGGCCTAAGATCCTAGGCTTCAGGAACTGAAAGTGGACAATTGACAAGGCAAAAGAAAACACAAAAACAAACACCGAGGCTTGGTTGAAGCTCGTTTCAGATTCCTGATGACTTCAAACCATATATATTTTCCTCACTGTGCTGATTTCGGTCCAGTCTGATATTCTATTTTCTTACAGATCGAGGCGAAGGGACAAGCAATGGAGTCCAAGGATGAACAATCTAAGCTAGAGTCTATGTTTTTTTCCAGGTATCTACAGATTATAATAGCGAAGCTAGAGGACTTCCCCTCCTGTAAAATGTCGTCGAAACAAAATCAGTGAAAGTGGGCTACTTCTAGCCCATTCCTTCTGGAGATCTGAAGACATAAGACCTTGTTAATTTGTGTGGCCTTGTGGACTTCGTTTCTTGTTTTTCTTTTAAAACCAAATCGTATTCTCCAATTAAAAGGCGATGTGTCATGTAAGAGATTTTGTAGATAAAATAAAGGAAAGCGTGACAAGCAGGCCTAACCATTTTTTTAGGTTAGCCGCGTGATTAAACCACATGTCTAGCTTGTTAGATTTTATTTTTCAAATGTATTTTTCATGGTTATTAAGCTTACCTAAAGACAATGATTAGGGAAAAGGGTCAAAATGGTTTACTCAGGTTTACTAAAAAAAAAATTTTTTTTTAAATAAAATTAAAATGACATCGTTGTTAGCTTTTCGTTTTAGAAAATGTCAAAAGGTTTATTAGACTTAGCTTGGCCTAGGCTTCGGGTACATCGGGTAGCGGGTCTACCCGAGTTTTATATCGATGGTTTAAGAAAAGACGTGTAATTACATGAAGAGATATTGCATGAATTATGAAAAGAAGTGCCATTAATGTCCAATAGATGGGGACAAGATTAAAAGACCATTGTTTCTCTTATTCAATATGATCTCACCTTGGTCATTTGTGATGCGGGGAATAGATTTTATTGGACATATTAGCGGACACATATTCATTATAGTAGTGATTGATTACTTTATAAAGTGTGCATGTCTCTGTAATGTACACACTCTTCTTCTGAAAACTATGGTAATTTTTATGGCGAGTTACTCCTGATAAGAGGAACTAATAATGTTTGTCTGCATGCTTGGAATTATGTATTGTTAAAAAGTGAATTAGAAAGATAACTCAAGGCTATAAATATCTAGAAAAGAATGCAGCATTGTGTGCTACATTTTGATCACAGTGAAGGGAAATAACAGGACTAGATAAATTCCACAACTATGACTCTGTACCTTTTTCTTGGCATTGGATTGACTGCTATCAAAGGAAAATGAGGCATCTCAAACAGTTGAACTCAATACCGGTTTCATTCACCTATAACTAAAATTTGATGCAAAGAAAATGTTGAGGACATTGCTCGACAGCTTGCCTGATAATACTGACGACACATCCTGACAACAACTTGTACAGAGATTTACCTACATATATAGGGTTAAAGCCCACATTAATGCAATATATTCTGCTATAAATTTGTAAGATTGAAGAGTCAGCATTAACATGGTAGATCTTAAAAATAAAAAAAAATATGATAAAAATCCTAACCCTTTCCTTCCTCTTGCACCATTCCTTGTACCAGTTTCTTTTTCATCCTCAGCATGGCCACTTGAACCCTTAGGCAGCATATGCTTTGAAGCAGCCTCCATAGCATTATTAGCTTTCCTTTCAACCTCATCGTCCTACAGTAGTTTGAGGTAAAGGACATGAACCCAAATAATTGCAGAAGCTAGCTGAGTACCACGAAAACTCAATTCTACAGAATCTATCTCCGGCATGAATAAGTAAGCATTACCATCTTCTTTAATCTTTCCCTCTCAAGTTCTCTACTCTCCTCCTCTTTCTCTTTCTTCTTTTGGATTTCTATTGCTATCCTATCCACCACTGCCTGCAATAGTCCAGGTTAACACAGTTAGGAAAGATCAATTACAGTATTGAATGTCAGACCATCATGACTTGAAAAGATTTCAAACCTGCTTCTTCCGTGTTTCTTCTTCTTTGGCATCCAAAAACTGTTGAGGAACACCGCTCTCATTCTTCCCCGCACTAATTTTTTCTTGGAAGTGATCCTTATGATTGCAGCTTCAAAGCAATATTAGAATTTTCAATCTTTTTTTCCTCTGTAGAGTGAAAAGGTGAGAGATATGTGTGGGCTTAAAGAAGAAGATCAAGGAGAGTGTTCTCAAACCATCCATAACCTCCAAAACTACCAAGAGCAGCTATTTATACAATACCACCAACAAATGCAACAGCACCACCAACAACAACAAAGCAGTGATATCTTGGTGAAATTTCACCAATCTTACCATGGCCTCTCCCCCCAGTTCACAATTTCAACCCGGCGCACTTCACGCCAAACCACCCAGTTCGTGACCATGACCCATTTTTTATATGATATGTTGCAATTTCACCATTAATGGTTAAAAATCCAAACACTCCTTAAAACACCTCTCAGCTGAACCCAAATCTCCATTCTTTGCATAATTGTCAATCAACCCACTAATCACAAAGCTTCTGGAACCGAACCCAAGTTTTAAACAAACCCCTTGAGAAACCCAATTCTCTCTCAAACGCAAACACCCTTTAATTAAAGAACTCAAACCCAATTCTCTTACATCAAACAAGACCCGCATGCCTTAACTCATTGAAAACCCAGAAATGATAGCATTGTAAGTCATTCTATTTGATTTCTAAATTCGAGTAATGCAAGCGCTAATGGTCACGGATTTCTTTGCAAGTAGTTGAGAAGAAGCAAACAAACAAGAAGAAACCCCCCAGACTTTCTTTGCAAACAAACAACAAGAAACCCAAACTTAACAACTAAGGAAATTAAAAATGGAAGTGCTTACCGTACATGAAGGAGATCGGCGTTGTGGTGGTGATGGGTCTGCTGTATAACTCAATCTCGACGCCGTCAAGGTGGAACGGGAGCAAGAGATGGAACGCCGGCAAGGTGTTACTGTTGGCTGTTTTCAGTCCTCGACAGTAGAGAGAAGGAGAGAAGGGAAGAAATTTGTTTTGAACGAGGGAGGAAGAGAGACGAACTTAATTTGAGGAGTAAAACGGGAGCAAGAGATAGAACGCCGGCAAGGTTCACTGTTGACTGTTTTCAGTCGTCGACAGTAGAGAGAAGGAGAGAAGGGAAGAAATTTGTTTTGAACGAGGGAGGAAGAGAGACGTCTCTGAGGAGTAAAGAAATTGAATCAAAACGGTGCGTAGCGTAGCGTTCTGAGTAGTAAAGATTGCAACGGATTTCGTTGCAATTTGAATTTTACAACGGATAATCCATTGTAATTTCATTTTTAATTTGCAATGGATAATCCGTTACAACTTGTTTTCACTTGCAATGGAAAATCCGTTGCAATATTAATTTAATTTGCAACGGATTTTCCGTTGCAATTGGTTTTTCATTGCAACGGAATTTCCGTTGCAATTTAAATTTGCAACGGATAATCCGTTGCAAGATAATTATATATTGCAACGGATTATCCGTTGCAAATTGTTTTAAGTTGCAACGGAAAATCCGTTGCAATATCAGTTTAATTTGCAACGGATTTTCCGTTGCAAATGGTTTTTCATTGCAACGGATGTTCCGTTGCAATTTTAATTTGCAACGGAATATCCGTTGCAAAGTAAAATTAATTTGCAACGGATTATCCGTTGCAAATTAAAATTGCAACGGAAAATCCGTTGCTAAACAAATTTCAGTTGCAAACACCCTCCTTTTTTAATAGTGTTACCAAATAGATTGAAACATGCCTGTATATATAAGTAACTCAAAAGATGAGGGTTTATAGAGAGAGATTTAATTTGTCAATATGGATAACAAGAAAGAATAGTCACAAATATGCTCAGAAAAACGTCAATGACAAGCTCGCAAGATTATGCACTAAATGGAAAATCAAGCATTTAAATGCAATCCCTTATAGATTAAAGATGAATAGAGTTGTAGAAGCCGATTATAGAAACATAAATAATATTATTCAAATATGGTAGTCGCTAATAAAGATTGGCATGAATGGTTCCCTCGTGTTCTCCACACATACAGAATAACTTATGAATTCAAGAAATACTTTGTGTAAAATTATTATTAATAATAGAATAAAATTTGGCTAATAGTTCTCTTTGCATATAACTTTTCCTCCTAAATAAACAAAATGCCATGATCTCATCATCTCTCAAAGTTTCGAGAAATTCCTTTTTAATGCTCTTCAAACTTTTGACAAACTTTGAATTCCTAAAAAAAAATGACCCAATGCTTGTTTAGAATGATTTTTTGATTATCAAAGAAATTATCACTTTAATTTAATAACAATTTTCTTATATCTAAAGTCACACTTTTACAAGATGCATAATTTCAGGTAGTAAGGTTGAATTACTGTCAATTCAAAATCTTATTTCAAACCATTACATTAGAAAAAGGATAAATTATAAAAGACCAGCTTTAACTTTCCCAAATAAAAAGGTAAATTGACTAGATCTAAGTCAAAACAAGAACTCTTAGAACATTAATTATGTTAATTATGTTTGACAACAGTGTTTCTAGTCCATAAAACTTAGATTCCTTTCTGAGCTCAAGTTTTTTCATAACAATAAACACAATCTACATTTTGTACCTTCATAAGTCCTTTTTGATTAAAGAAACAAATTATTCAAATTGACTAAATATATCTTCAAAAGATTTTAGTACAAATATGATGTGGTGATCAAAACTATTTGTCATTATTTGTAAGGATAAAATGTGTATGCAAGAAATTCTCTACATTCCACATACTATTTGTAGTTGAGTTTTATTGATAGTTCTATGTACATAAGGAAAAAAAATTGGCATACAAAAAACCCTAACACTGTCTCGTTATCTCTTACCTCGACAATTTAAATTTTACATAGGGGATACAATTGTTTTTTACAAAAAAAAAAAAAACATTTATCTATATTTATATTTATTATACATGAGAGCAAAACTATCTTTTCATCTAATTTGATTTTATCATTAACTTTTAAAACAATTTGTCAATCATAAGCATAATTGAAATCAATATTAGGATCTTAAATTTAATTATATAATGTATCTTTTGAACTAAAAACTATTTTATTCTAATTAATATAACACCTTGTATTTCATTGTGAGATATATTAATAATCAATTAATACTATGAGTTATGGTTTTTTAAAATGAGATTAAATGTGTGTTTTTCCTGTTAAAAAATATTTTTTAGTATTTTTAAATTATATTGATATACTAATGTTAAAGAATATTTTCTTAAAAAAAGAATTACTATATATATATTATAAAAAAAAAAAATCTATTTAACCTCCACACACCCTGTTTAAGACGCCAAGTAGGGCCTGAGCGTGGGTGGCATTTGATGATCAATCAGATTGTAGCTGAGATCTTTTACAGGAAAAGAGCAGTACTCCACTCACATGCCACGCATGTACTCCTCTCACTGCACTGCAACTTCATTGGCTAATATAGTCAAACTCCTTCATTTCCTTCACCAACCTGAAACTCCATTGGCAAAGATATATTATTATACTATATACTAAAAAAGATCATGGTTCGGTTACTATTTATTGTGAGACAATTCATTGTAGATTATGATAGTGTTGCTCAATTTTCTAATCGGTTCAGGTCGGTTCGGTTCGTTTAGTTCACCAATTTACTGATTTTTTAATTTTTTTGCACAATAAATAACCACTTTGTCCCTAGAAAAGGACAAAAAAAGGGCAACTGCTTGGAGAGGTACCACGGTAATTACACATTTTTGGTCTGGTTTGGTTCAGGTCACCGGTTTATTTATTTTTTATATTTCATTGCACAATAAAATAACTATTTTATCCCTCGAAAAAGACAAAAATTAGGTCTGGCCGGGATGGTTGCACAGGGGATATCATATTTTTTTAAAAATGACTAAATACGGATATGCCCCCAATAAGACAAAATTGAATAAATGACTGTAAGGCTGTTATGGTAATTGACCATACAGAAGATTTGATTTTTTCAATTTTATCCTTTGATTGAAATTGATAATATATTTAGTTTTCATTTCGGCCCTTATACTTTTATTTTTTTATATTTCTTAAATAGTCCATATTTTTGTCCATGTTTATATATATATGTGCTCTTAATTTTTGTTTTAAATTTTTTATTATTTTTTCTTTTGTTGAGATAACATTTTTTTCAAAAAATTTGTTATTAAATTTTAGTTTGTGTTTATGATCATTTGAAAATTGATATTATTTTTATTTTCCTTTGTTCTTTCTTATGGTTTTTTTTTTCATTTTTTTTTTATTTTTTAGTTGCTCTTTTGTTAAAGTTTTTGGGTTTTTCTTATTCTTTTATTATATTTATTTTCCCATTATAATAATAATAATAATAATAATAATAATAATAATAATAATAATAATTTTTAGTTTTTTTCGTGCTTCCTCTTTCGTTAATGTTTTTAGTTTTTTTTTCCTTAGGCTAATTTAATAATTTTTATTGTTTTAGTAATAATAGTAAGAATAAAAGTGATATTTTTATTTTTTTTTCCCTTTGTTCTTTTTTTTCATGTAAAATGATTTTTTTAGCTATTATTGTTTTTTATTTTTTGTTTGCTCTTTTATTAATGTTTTTGAGTTTTTTTTCCCATGGTAATTTAATAATTTTTATTGGCAATAATAGCAATGATATTTTTAGATGTTAAGCCTTCAATGTTGCTATTGTTCTAAAAGAATGTGTTAATATATTTTATTATATCAAACCTTGCATGTATAAATATTATATTTTATTTTTAAACTAACAAAATCTATTAATTATTTTAACTTGAATAATTATAAAAATACAGTAAGAGCAATTTAACTAGTATAACCGAAACGACCTGCATGTACCTTTATCACATCTCAAAACCAACAGAGAGCTACAACGTGGCACCGTGTCCCCTCAACTCCATCTCCTTCATAAAAAGAGAGAGAAAAAAGGACCCCAGCTACAATTATTCTCTCTACGCAAACAAAGCAATCTCTCCCTCTTCTTGATCTCCTCCACCGTTCCTTCAAACCCTTTTCAGCCTCGCCGGAAAACCACCTCATCATGCCGGATAACGGTGGTGGTGGTGGCTGTTGTATGTGCTGTTGTAGATTCATATTCACTTTAGGGCTAACGTCACTTTTTATGTGGCTCAGTTTACGTACTTCATCACCTGATTGTCTACTTAGCAAATTTTATATTCCCCTTAACCAAACCTTCAACTCTTCAAACCTTACGACCCTTGAGTTTGAGCTTAGGCTTAAAAACACCAACAAAGACAAGGGTGTGTACTACGATCCTATAAACGTTACATTTTTCGACAGTTCAAATAGGTCCCATTTTATTGGGAATTTCACTGTACCAAAGTTTTATCAGGGGCATAAAAAGAAGGCTAGAAAGAATTTTACCATTCCAAATATCAACCGGGAGGTGGTTATCCAGGCGATTCCGGTAAATGGGTCGACGGCGTTTTTCAGGGTGGATTTGGCTACTTCAGTGAGGTACAAGATTCTTATGTTCAAAACTAAGAGGGACAAGATCAAGGTAGGGGCTAATATTGAAGTCAATGGTACCGTTATTAAAGTCAGCCGCAAAGATGTAAAGCTCAAGTCTAATGCAAATAAGATTAGGAGCTATTATGGCCAAATGGGAGTCTTTTTAGTTGAGTTCTTGGTTTCAGGTTTGCTTAGTTTTTGGTGATTTTAGATGCCATTGTTTCTACTTTCTTGGAATTTTGTTCTTGTTCTTGTCACTAACAGATTGTATCTGCAATTCATACATGGAAGTTGCGATTTACTTCTTAGTAATGAAATCGATTTGACCATCTCGTGATTGGTTTGCTAGTGGTGTATTGAAGCACACAACTTTCATTTCTGGTGAATGAATTGCTGGTTTGTTCTGCTACCAGATGCCAAAACATGCTGCTCATAAATATCTCCACCTGTTTTCTCTTAGAATAGTCAACATCACGAGCTAATCAATTATTGGAGTGAGTGTATGCTTCAACTTGTGGACTGCAGTCGCCTTATTTATTTCTGAGGTGATGATTACATCAGATGAGAGGGATTTTTCACAGAGCAGAAAGAGGGTCTGAATTGCTAAGCTTTCTTGATATTTTTATTTTCTATTTCAGACAGTATGGTTTGCCTGATGAATGGTTCACATAACTGGAAATCATGACAAAACTTCACGATGGGTCAACTTAGCAACCTATTGAATTGGTCAAGGCCAGATTTTATTAGGAACTTTTTTCTACCAAAATGACTTCATATCGTGGGTTGACTCGCCCATTTAAGAGTCAACTCTTGACTCGAGTCCTGGGCTTGTTTGACCCCCGGTTGGGTTGCTTGCATTAGATTCCCATTTCTTCGTTAAAGATATGATCATATGGACTTTTGGAGTACAATATGGTGATGATAATGGGAAATGTTTTTATGAAGACGTTTCTTGGGTGGCAGAACAGGTCCTCCAGCTATGCTTGGGATCAGAAAGTGCTATCTAAAGTGAAAGCATGATAATCCTGTTCATGACTCGCTGACGTCAGATCCCGGTTAAACCTCAGTTTCGTTTTATTTCGGCTAATAAAATAAAATAATATTATTTTTATTTCAATTTAAATTTTAGTCTATTTTAGATCAAATACTAGCCAAAATACCGGTATTATTTTGCCTATCCCATTTCGGTCTTAAAAAAAATCTTTCCCGCTGCCTCATCTCTCACCGTTTATTTACATAAAAAGAAGGCTTCTTTTGTGGGTCCCATTAATGACTTTGTTGCTTTTTTCTATCCATCAAAATCAAATTGATTTGTTTTTACTATTAAACTCTTTAAATAATACTTGATTATTAACAAATAACTAAAAGAATACGAAAAATACTATTCATTACTGTTCATTGTCTCTGAAAACACTGTGGACGCGAGCTTTTTCATCCGTGTGTCGCGCGAGTTCGTCCACCCTATTTTTTTTTGTTTTTTCCGCCTGTGAACAGTGCATTACCGATTAGAGCCCCCGAAAAAGACAAAATAGTGCACAGTTTCAGGGGCTCTCTCGGGTTTTCACACTTTCTCGGAACAGTGCACTGCCGAAAAAGGGCCCAGAAAACGACAAATTAGCTAACAGGAGACGGGGGCAGCGCCGTCCTTTCCCTTCCGGTTTTTTTGTAATTACGGGTGGGGTCAGGGACGATCCGGTAATTCGCCCATTATTTTATTATTTTTTCACGCGGGCGGCTGGCGCGTGTCCGTCCCGCGCCAGCGAGGTTCCGCGCTTACTCGCCACTTTGGCGGCGCGTGCGGCTTCTTACCGCCTTCAAAAATTGACTTCCGCCTCTCCAGACGATGCGCCGGGAGGTCCTCTATCCTCCGTCGCGGCGCGTTCCATCAACCGATGACCGGTTAAGCCGCGGCGGACGGGTTTCGCTCCGACGTCCCTTTTCTCTCTCCTCCCGCCCCCAAATGCAGACAAGGTCCCTGATGTTTGTGTGAAGTTCCATTTGGTCCCTAAGGTTTTTATTTCTTTTTTATTACTGATTTATTCAAATTAAAGTTTTATTGTTTTCAATTGTGCCCTCCAATTAAAACTGATTATATAAGAACGTTTTATTTCAGTCCTTATACTTTTGATTTTGTATTTATTTTTTATTCAGTCAATTATTCCGGTACAGATGTTTTGATTTCTTTGATTTGGTCCTCCAATTGAAATTGGTAATATATACAAAGTTTCATTTCAGTCCCTCTTCTTCTGATTTTTTTAAAAATGGCAGCAGTTTTCAATATTTATTTTTGGTCCTCCGAATTTGTTTTTCTTTAATTTTATCCTTTAATTGGAATTAATTTAATATATGTTATTTTTCATTTCGGTCCTTATTCTTTTAATTTTTTATTTGTTATTAATTCATTGTTTTTTTTTTTGTTTTTTTTGTATTTTTAATTGATTGATTTTTTTATTGTTTTTTATACAAATATTATGCTTTTTTGTAATAATTTCCCTGGGCAATTTAATTATTTGAATTCCTTTTTTATTAATATTGCTCATTTTTTCTCTTTGTTCATTTATTTTGTTTTTTGCTTCTCTTTTTCTTCTTCTTTGGATTGGGTGATTTTTATGATTTGATTATTTATGCAATAATCATGATATTATTACTTTTGTCCATGTATATATAAGTGTGTTTAACACAATAATAATAATAATAATAATAATAATAATAATAATAATAATAATAATAATAATAATAATAATTTAATTGTTTTTCTTGCTTCCCCTTTTGTTAATTTTTTTTCCTTCATATAATTTAATAATTTTTATTGTTTTGACAGTAATGGCAATGATATTTTTTTTTCCTTTTGTTAAAGTTTCTAAAATATTTTTAGTCTTTCATTAATTATATGTTCTAATATTTATTGAATATTATCTCATAGAAATATATATAAAGCGAAGAAAACATGACCTAAAATTTTTTAAATAAAAAAAATTAATATCAGTATTCTTAAATACATGTAATATAATCATATAATGATAAATCGGATAAAATAAAATAAAAATTGTCTTCGAATTTTAATTTTGTACTTAACACAATAATAATAATAATAATAATAATAATAATAATAATAATAATAATAATAATATAATTATAATAATAATAATAATTTAATTATTTTTCTTGCTTCCTCTTTTGTTAATGTTTTTTTTTTCCTTCGTATAATTTAATAATTTTTATTGTTTTGACAATAATGGCAATGATTTTTTTTTCCTTTTGTTAAAGTTTCTCAAATAATTTTAATCTTTCATTAATTATATGTTCTAATATTTATTGAATATTATCTCATAGGAATATATATAGGGCGAAGAAAACATGACCTAAATTTTTTTAGTAAAAAAAATTAATATCAGTATTCTTAAATACATCTAATATAATCATATAATGATAAATCGGATAAAATAAAAAAAAATTGTATTCGAATTTTAATTTTGTACTTAACACAATAATAATAATAATAATAATAATAATAATAATAATAATAATAATTTAATTGTTTTTCTTGCTTACTCTTTTGTTAATGTTTTTTTTTCTCTGTATAATTTAATAATTTTTAATCTTTTAGCAGTGATGGCAATGATATTTTTTTTTCCTTTTGTTAAAGTTTCTAAAATAATTTTAGTCTTTCATAATAATAAAAATAATAATATAATTATATTTAGCTTAAAAATAATAATAATAATAATAATAATAATAATAATAACAATAATAATAATAATAATAATAATAATAATAATAACAATAATAATAACAATAATAATAATAATAATAATAATAATAATAATAATAATAATAATAACAATTTTTTCAATAATAATAATAATAACAATAATAATAAGAACAATAATAAGAATAATAATAACAATAATAATAATAATAATAACAATAATAATAACAATAACAATAACAACAACAATAATAATAACAATAACAATAATAATAATAACAATTATTTTTGTTAGTAACTCTTTTGTTAATATTTTTTTTGCTCTTCATAATTTAATAATTTCTATTGTTTTGACAATAATGGTGTTAATTTTTTATATATATATTTTTAGTCTTTCGCCTAATAATATATATAGGGAAAAGAAAACATGACCTAGGATTTTTTTAATATAAAAAATTAATATAAGTATTCTGAGATACATTTAATATAGTTATATAATAGTAGATGATCTGCCACACAATTACAAATAACCGATTAAAACACATTCACAAATTTAATTTTTTTTATTTATAGAATAATGTCTACTTTTGTCCATGTATATATAAGTGTACTTAACACAATAATCATAATAATAATAATAATAATAATAATAATAATAATAATAATAATAATAATAATAATAACAATAACAATAACAATAATAACAACAACAACAATAATAATAATAACAATTATTTCAATAATAATAACAATAACAATAATAACAATAATAATAACAATAATAATAATAACAATAATAATACCAATAATAATAATAATAATAATTACAATAATAATAATAATAATAACAATAATAATAATAACAATAATAATAATAATAATAACAATTATTTTGTTAGTAACTCTTTTGTTAATATTTTTTTTGCTCTTCATAATTTAATAATTTCTATTCTTTTGACAATAATGGTGTTAATTTTTTATATATATATTTTTAATCTTTTGCCTAAAAATATATATAGGGAAAAAAAAACATGACCTATGATTTTTTTAATATAAAAAATTAATATAAGTATTCTGAGATACATTTAATATAGTTATATAATAGTAGATGATCGGCCACACAATTGCAAATAACCGATTAAAACACATTCACAAATTGATCAATAAACTACAACAAAAAAATATCACACCAAACAATCAAATAATTCACCATACAAATGGATACAAAAAATATTTCCATAACCAGTAAACACAACTGAATAAAGAAAAATTAGATGATCGACCACACAATTACAACAAAACCAACCACCAACAAATTCCCGATTGACTACAGCAAACAAAAATCTCTAATCAATATAATCTATTACATTTTTTCGACCAACTGATTATATAATTATCGATCCAATTAAAACACACCAGATAATCAAAACATTGCAATTTTGCAATCTATGAGTTAATTAAATCAACACACAATTCAAATCCAAACTGTGACTAAATTATTCTCCAAGACAGTAAAATAATGTCAACAACCAACTAAATCAATGCAAACAAAAAATAATCTATCTTTAATACATTTCAGCGATTATAATATTGGTATCAACCAGTTAAATGCTTAATAACTGTTAAAAAATATTTAACAATCAAAACATTCAGTTCAAGACAACAAAATATCATCTTTCATTCATTTTATTGATTACAGATTTACATCAACCAATTAAATAACCATCAAAACAATCAATACATACTAAACAATTAATCAATTATGGTCTTGCAATACTCAAATTACAATTCGTTGATCTTTCATAAATTTTATCGCTTATCATTTTTAAATTTCAAAATTGAATTACTATCTGAGTTTTTAATCTTATAACAATAATCAACTAATTCAATACATAAAAAAAAATTATAGCATGATTTAAAATTTACAATTCTCTATCTATCAACTAAAAAATTCTCTGCTTACCACATAAATAATCAGTTTGCTACATATAAAAAGCCCGGCACAACGCGCGGGCTACCCAACTCGTATATATATATATATATATTATTTATAAGATATATTAAAAATACGAAAACCAAAATCAAAACAATAAAAATTAAAAAAATATATATATTATAAAAAAATAAAATTGTTGCTTTAACTTTGATTTTATAAAACAAAAATTATATTTGATCTTTTTTATTTTTGTCATCAAAAAATTAAATTGAAAAGCCCCTGCACCTCCATAAAAAACAATTTAAAAACAAAAATTTAAATAATTTTTTTTCGTGTTTATTTATAGTTGTGTTAGACTAAATAATAGACGATTTTTAGAGATGTTTCTAATTTTTAGATTATATTTGTTTGATTTTATATTTTTATTTTATAATTTAAAATTAATTTATCTTAAATTTAAATTATATTTATTAAATAATTATATAAAAATAAAACAATCCGAAACGGTACGCTAAAACTTCGCGAAAGTGCTATCTAAAGTGAAAGCATGATAATCCTGTGCATGACTCACTGACGTTAGATCCTGGTAAAACATGAGAGCTGCAATGAACTTCTTAAGTTTTAATGTTTAAAGCAGACCTCGCTAAATGTTACTTAGTGCCGTGAGTTTACACATATTTTTTGAAAGTGTTTTTCATACGTTAAAATGATATTTTTATTTTATTTTAAAAAATTATTATTGATATCAGTATATTAAAATATCTAAAAACACCAAAAAGCTTTAATTTAAAATAAAAAAAATTATTTTTAAAAATTATTTTTAAAAATTATTTTGAAAGATAATATCAAATAAATCCTTAATCTTACTTAATCTCTATCAGAAAGAACAGGATGATGAGATAGTGCTATGCGTTTAATCTAGTCTTGTCCACCGCTCCAGGCCAAAGAAAAAAAAAAGTGTCTTCTGTTGTGCGACTGGTGGGTTTGAAATTAACGTAATCTAGACTTCACTTTCAACCAGGTAGAATAATGGTGTACAGAAGGTTTTCTTTTGTTTTTTCCCTTTTTGGTAGCAAGAATTTGAACAAACAGGGATGGACTGGTAGTTTTGTAAGAATTATATCAATTAAAAGTTTAAGCTGTTAGGTGAGGCCATAGAATATGATTTATATTATTTTCTAACACATCCTCTAAAGTGAAAGCTCTTTGGACTTGAAACTTACATACAATCTTACACTACCTTGTGCTTGATTTTTATTAAATAGAATGATGGTGGTGAGATTCGAACTTGTGACTGTTGGGTCAGCAAGACTCTGATACCATGAGCCTGTTTGGTATAGCGGTTGCGGTTGTGGTTGTGGTTGAAAAAATGGAGTTTTAAAAATGTAGTTTTTAACTGTGGTTCAAAAAAAGCAGTTAAGTGTTTGGTTAAAACTGTGGTTAAGTTGAAGGTTGAAGAAAAAAGAGTTTTGGTGTTTGGTTTCCAAACTTTACAAACTGCTTTTAACTTGTGAAATTACTTAAAATGGTATATATATATATATATATATATATATATATATATATATATACACACATAATTTTTTTAAATATTGTAAATTTAATAATGATAATAATATTATGTAATTAATAATTCATGAAAAAACAAATATTATTTTTTATTCTCCCATCAAACTCTTTGCAATTTCATCACGAACATATATTTTCCTTCCATTAAGACTGATTTGTATCTACACATTTTTTTTAAAAAAAATATATATTTTAAAATTGTTGGTGGGCCGAGGACAGCCCACCAAATTGGGCCTAAGCCCAACTTTGCTGGACTTGGGCTGGGCCGAGTGCAGCCCAGCCCAGGTCCAGCTGCTTCTTTCTCCGAAGGTGCTAAAACGGTGCGCTGCACTGTGCGTCTTCTTCGCGACAGTGCAGCGCACATAATTCACGTGAATAGTGCCTTCCGACCGAACACGACGAGAGCTTCAACGGAGGATACCTACGGGTAGAGGAGGCCGAGGTGGTTCTTCCTGTGGTGGTGGCGTCTGAAATGGTGGCCTGTGGTGACCGGAAACAGCCTTGGAAGGTGGCGGTACTGTTCACCGACCACGACGAGAGCTTAAAAGGAGGATACCAAAGGGTAGAGGAGGCCGAGGTGGTTCTTCCTATGGTGGTTTCATCGTAAATGGTGGCCTGTGGTGGCCGGAAACAGCCTTGGAAGCTCTCGGCTTCCATGGCTGTTCGCAGGCAGAGAGAGAGAGAGATAGAGAGAGAGAGAGAGAAAGCGAGTGAGAGAGAGAGAGAGAGCCATGCACAGATCAATTTTTTTTAATTATCGAACATGGATTTGTCAAAGGTTTTGCATGTAAATTTTTCACAGTTTTTGCACCCGTTGTATTCTCACATTTTTGCATGAAAACGGAGATAAAGAAAAATGAATCGCGATCGCAAAAGCATCAATTTCCAGCTTTTTGCAAACCACGGTTTTGATCAATTTTTTGGTGGGCCCCACATGCTTTTTTTCCATTACCAAACGCCATGTTTGCTCCAATCTCCGTTTCAAACTCCAATCTCCGTTTCAAACGCGGAGCCAAACGGGTGTCATGTCAAAGAACCATCTCATCTTAAAATCTTAAACTGCTAGGTAAGATCCCAAAATATAATCTATATTACTCTCTAACAAATCTAGTATCTGGTTAAAATCATAAAGTTAAAGAGAAATAAAAATTTTGGTCACTAAAACCTTTCTATTCGTGGGTGCTTTTGTTTATGTGTAACAACAAGCTTGGCTTAAAAAAAATGAATGGAGGAATCAATAGCTGACAAGAAAAGAAAAAACAAAAAAGAATCTTTCCTCACCGGTGCTAATAACACTAAAGTGTTTTCCAGGAATCAATAATTGACTTTAAAAAAAAAAACACAGAAGGAGAAAGGAGGTAACTAGAATTTGATATTGGTGAATATCTATAACACACATAAAAGAAATATCTAGAATTTGATATTGGTGAATATCTATAACACACATAAAAGAAATATCCCAACTTGATATATTTAACTCGCTCGAATTAAAAAATAAAATATATAATTTATAAAATACAAAAATAATAGATTAGATACAATAATAATGAACACAAACTCAACCCAAGTATAACACCTCTAATGTATAGCCCCAGCCACTGTATGTAAATCGCAAAACTTTTTTTTTTATTCGATTAAACATCATCTCTCTAGGTATTTTTTATGGGTTCAGGTTAAATGAATAAAATCCCTGCTATTCTAACCTTTTACAAGGTAAGCACGTCCTAACTCGAATTCAAAATCTACAAAACAGACCTCAAGCTTTTTATCACCATGTCATATCCCTTAAAGACTAAATCGCAAAACCCTTTGTGTATTCTTCAGAGGATACATCATTATTATATACTGCTCCACAGGATTCTACAGAGACTTGAATGACATGGTGATACTAGACCTTTTCCAGGCAACTGTATTTGAAAAAATTGTTTGTCACATTAAGCAGGACTGATGGTCTGGCTTCAAATTTTCTGCAAATTAGACATATATAGGGTTTGTTGTGTGGCATGCAATCTTACTTTCATATCCTATTAGCTCGACTCACAATCAGTACATTCACATAATTTTTATGTAATCACTGTTGGGGGAGAGGCAACTGGGCGGTGGTTTCGAAACACTCAGAGGGGATAAAATACACTATTTTATTTCAACAACAATCTCAAGTTTAATCCCTCTGCTCTCCGGTGTTTCTCTCTAATATTTCCCCCTCTAGTTCACTTTATCTAAGCTTTCTTTTTGTACGCAAAATAAAAGCTTGATAAAATAGTCTTTTAAGTGTAAACATAAATAATAGGTGCGTGTGAAAGCAGTTGGTGGTTGCAGTCGGTGGTGCTAGTGGTTGCCTTTTTTATCTTTGCAGATTGAGTTTACACCATCAATCACACCTTGTTAGCAAGGACCATAAAACTCAGCTTCAGCAGTTAAGGGCTTTTATTAAAAGGTCAAGCCGTAGCTGTAAAATTTAATATGGCCTGGCGGGTTGATTCAAGAATTCGAAATCGGGTTGCTATTTATATCATAGTTGTCAATACCGTTCCGGTCGCCGTTCTGGTTTTTCAATTGGAACAGAACGTTCCGCTTTCGGAGCGTTCCGGCGTGCCGTTTCGGTGTCGTACTGTTCACACATATATATATATATATATATATATATATATATATATGTGTGTGTGTGTGTGTGTGTGTATATGTGTGTGTGAAAAAAATAAAATATTGATTTAACAAGCATAATTAAAATTTGAATTCTTTTTTATTTAAAATATTTTGGTGTTTTTAAATTATTTTGATGTATAGATGTCAAAAATAATTTTTTAAAAATAAAAAAATAGATTTTGAACCCGGGACGGAACCGAGGTGTTCCGGCCGGAATTTCTAGAACGGACTGAAATTAAAATCGAGACGAAAACGACACCGTTTTGTCTCGTTTTTTTGAATGGAATGGAATGTTCCGGTCATTCTGGCCGGAACGGAACGGAATTAACAACTATGATTTATATATATAAATACCCTCTTGATGGTAGTAACTCTAACAGCGACGGTAACAATCTATTTGCAGCAGCTTTCGCACTGCCCGGTTGCTTTAAAGTTTAAACACCAATCCATGCAATTCCCTTCAAAAAGTTTCTGAACTTCTCCTTGAATAAGTAATAAAATAAAACTCCAACCTCTAAAGCGTGTTTGTATTTTTCTCAAAAGAAATCTCTCTCTTTAATGGCAGTAGTATACCAAATGTATATTGAGACAAATAGTGAGTTTATTTTTATATTTTAAAAATATTTTTGAAAAAAATAAATATTTTTGAAAAAAATAAATATTTTTGAAAAAAATAAATCTTTTTTTTATTTTAAATTATTTTATATTAAAATTTTAAAAAATATTATTTCAATGTATTTTTAAATAAAAAATAATTAATACATCAACAACAAACATCAAAATTTATTTTTTATTTAGTGATAAACAAGTAATTGGCATGTAGTGAACAAGAAAATAATTGTTGTGGCTCACTTACAAACTAAAAAGCTTTTAATGCGTTTTTGTTAAAAATTAGTTATATTTTTTAGATTATTTTGATTTATTGATTTTAAAGATAGTTTTTTTTTTAAAAGATATTATTAAATTTTAAAATAAAAATACTTTGAAAACAACAATTACTATACTATCAATTATCAAATACATAAGAATATTTATACCGAGAAAAAATGTCTTAAAAACTTTAAATTTTTTTTTTTTTTTTTTACACTATATTGATAGCATATCGAAGATTTTAACTTCATAGAAATTAATTTCAATTTTCCGAGCTAAAACAGAGAAGGTTCTTGAGGTTACGAAAACAAGAAAGCCTAACGACCTGTTTGGTATTGCGGTTGCTGTTGTGGTTGAGGTTGAAAAAAAATAGTTTTATAAAAAGCATTTTTATTGCTGTTCAAAATAAGCAGTGAAGTGTTTGGTTAAAACTGTGGTTGAGTTTGAGGTTGATAAAAAACAGTTTCGTATGTTTGGTTATCATGCTTTTCATATTGCTATCAACTTGTGAAATTACTTTAAAGAACACACACACACATATATATATATTTTGTTTTTTAAATATTTAATAATTATAATAATAAAATATAATTAATAATTTAAGTAAATTAGACACTTGTTTTTATTCTTCCATCAAGCTACTTGTAATTTCATCACGAACTAAATCTATACGTGAAGGTCTCTGCGATCCCGGAACAATGGTACAAAATCATCTAAAATTTATTTTTTAAATATTTAATAATTATAATAATAATATATAATTAATAATTCAAGTAAATTAGACACTTGTTTTATTTTTTCATCAAGCTACTTGTAATTTCATCCAAACTAAATCTATATGTAAAGGGTTCTTCGATCCCAAACACAATCGTAAAATATCATTTAAAATAAAATTAGAATTACGAGACAAAAATTATATTGTTTTTTTTATAAATATAAATATATATAAATATATAAAAATATTTATATATATAAAAATATTTATATAAATAAATAAATATTTATATAAATATTTATATATATATATATATATATATATAGACCTGCTTTCCATTTTAGCAAAATTTCCTGCTTTCCGCAAACCATGGTTTGGAACTTTAGAATTGATGGGTCCCACCATCAATTCTAAAGTTACCAAACATATAGTATTGGGTTAAAAACTAACAAAACGTAGTTTGTACCTCAATACCAAACGAGGGCTAAACCCCTCTTCAGTCCTTACATTTTGTCATTTCGAAGACAAAGCCACTGCTGCTTAATCCTCCACCCCCACCAAATGCCATGCCTAAATCCAACAGCCTAAGTAATCTCTTCCGTGCCGGTTTCAAAACCACCATTACCTCCACCGCCTCCGCTGGTTACAGAACTTTAGAAAGCTTCTTCACCAATCTCGAATCCAAAACACACTCTAAAACCCCCCCAAAACCAAAAACTTCCTCTGGGTCCAAAAAAAAACCTAAAGCTAAACCTCAACCTCCTCCATCACCTGCAGTTAATTCTAGCCTTCCTGCTCTCAAATTAGAAGAGTCCAATTTTGGTACACCTTTTTTTTTGTTCTTTTTTGAACAAATGAAAATTTTGTTACATTTCATTTTAATGTTTTGTTTTGTGTGATTAATGCAGAGGAGTCAGTAGCAAACCCTACAATGCAGGACATAGCAAAAATTATAAATGGTACGTGTTTTTGATTTTTTTACTACATTAATCAGAAACAAGGTGCAATTTTTAGTACCCAAAAGAAAGAAAAATTAGATGCTAAAGAATTTCTTTGTGTAATGGAATGTTGTTGTTTCATTTCAATTGCCAAGAAAAGAAAATTAATAGAATATTTAAGTTGTTAGAGCTCTAGTTTGGATATCTGGGCTCATTCAAGAAATGGGGTTTCATCATCATTATTTTTTTTGCAAATTGGTGTTCTCTGTGTTGTTATTATTATTATTATTATTATTATTTTGTTAAATGGGTTTTGATTATTTTTTGCAAATTGGTTTTTTCATTTTATTTTATTTTCAATTTTTTTTGTAGATGGTGTGAAATTTAACACGCCAGATTCGGAAGAAGCAGAAGATGAGGAACTTGTAAAAAAAGCTTTGGAGATACCATGGCTTTCAAGATTGAAGAATAACAATATAGGGATGCTGCGTAAAGACATATCTCGTGAAAGGAAACAAAAATGGGTTTTCACATATAGTCAGGTCAATCATATTAACCGAATTGTAGATACATGTGCCGACAAGCTGGGGACAGATAATGCGATGGAGGTATTTGGAAAATTGGGAAGGGAAACAGGTTTGAAAGAGTTCAATGCATTGATGAAGAAGCACATCGAGCAATGCAGGGAAACTGATGATGAGAGTGTTGCAATGAAACATATTTCTGCGGCTCTTCAACTTTTAAAATCAATGAAGGAGCAGGGTTTCTTGATAGGAGAGGAAACTTATGGTCCATTTCTTATACTCTTAATAGATAAGGGTTTGGTGGAAGAATTTTATTTTTTCACTGACTTTATCAAAGATACAAATCCTAGTAAAAATGCACGATTAGGTTATTATGATATGCTTCTATATATTGGCATCAATGATGAAGAGAAGATTCAAGAACTTTGCAATTATATTTGTATTGATGATGGGGACAATAATATCAGTTTACGAGGTATGTGCCTTTTGTGTTGGTCTACCCTAGAAAATAACTATTATCTGACATGTTTTTGAATCAGCATGTTGAGTGTCTGGAAAACTTTTTTGGCAAATCATGTTCTCTTGAGCTCCCTTTATAATACACTCAACTTTTGTGCAATGGGCATTAGTGATAACTGCAAGATCTTATTCCTGGTGCAGAAAATTATTTGTTGGCGCTCTGTGAAAGTGACCAGAAGAATTACTTGTTGCAGCTGTTAGAGACCATGGATATAACAAAATTTTCATCGTTGGGCCATTTAGCCAGTATCTTTAAATCCTTAGGGAGGCTATCATTGGAGTCTTTTGCAAAGAAGTTCCTTTTGGTGCTCAAAAGTGGTGGTATGTTAATTATTCTATTATTTATTTGAAATTGAGAATCCTGAACTGATTATTTGTTGAAGGCCATGAATACCTATTGATAGCTGGAAACTGATTTGTTTCTCTAAATCAAAATAAAAGGTGCTGGCATCTTGAACTTTTTTCTAAGACTTCATTTTTTAAAATTATCATTTCATAGCTACATTTTTCATACTAGCTTCTTTGAAAAATTATCACTTCTAAGACATTAATTTTTTCAATTGGATTGTCTCCAATGACCACATTGTAGAACCTATATTCTTCTGATACGGGATCTCTAGAACCTCTTTTTCACTTCTTTTTTCCTATTAAATGAAGATTTTAAACCAGGCTCTAGTTCTGGTATCCAAAAGAGACTGAGAATGTATAAGATCTGATGAAAACAAAACATGCATTGTAATGTATTGCTATGATAAAGTGCAGATTATGGAGCAGAGGATATCTCAACTCTCATCTTTAGTTATGCTACTAGCATCCCAAATTTAGCGGTGAGGAACTTCTCATGAATGCTGCTGGTAATGTCCTCAAGGCCATGATTCTATGAGGCATAACTGCTTAAGATGCATTTTGCTTCTTTGAAACAAGCTCATTCTGAATAAACTTGAGGGGAACTTGAATGTTGTTTGCATTTATAATTATATCTAATAGTAAGATGCTTGTGATTGATTCATAAGCATACTAGTGGTATTATGATGTTTCAAGATTTTTATTTTCTATACGCTTATTTATTTACTGTCAATTTGGGTTTAATAAGGTGGTGGTGGTGAGCCAACTTTGCTTTTAGTTTGATCATGAATTGGGAAACTAGTGAGTAAGAAAATAATTTGCTTATGGTAACTGTAAGTTTGGTAACAAATGGCTATGCTGTGCTTATCAGAATGTAATTCTGAAAAAAACACTAGATGTTGTCTAGATTCAGGAGATACCATTTTTATTATAACTTGTTCTGTTTAAGAAAACCATATTTTGTCTGTGAAACTGATAAAAATAGTCTGATTGATTACATATTACATAATAGGACCTATTCTAGTTCAAGGAGACCTATTTTGAGAGTCACTTTTGACTAAATCTTTCCTTCAGTTTAATTGATAGGAGGGCATTAGTAATCATTGAATGGGATGCAGATAGATTGGTACCTGGGCAAGCACGAAGATGTCAAGATTTATTTACACTATATGTCATTCAGACTGGTGCTATATTCTAGAGCTCCTCATCTGGATTATGCCATATCTTTATTGTTATCTGTCACTGTGGCTATAAGTATGTGCAATTTGTTGATCACAGGTGGCTGTTTATTTTTCATCACAACATCACTCCTTTGTCCTTACTTTTCACTTCTCTTTTCATGGGGCATGATGTTGATTTCTCTTGTTTGCAATGCCTTGACAGTTGTTGGATATGTTAATGGCCAAAATTACCATATTAACTGTTCTGTAACTGATGTCTCAAATTCCGTAACAAATACATATGAACTTGGATATTTTCAAGTGTTTGCACCATGGAAAATTCATTTCAATGTCTTTATGCATTACAATTCTTGAAAAGGTTTGTTTTAAATTGCCTTCTAAACACTTTGAATGTGATGCCGCCTGCTGTAGGTTGAGGATGTTGTTTCAAAGTTCAAAACCCTGCACACGATACTGAAGATGAGTCCTTCTTCAACTTCATATGAGAAGCTCATTGTATACAGTTGCAATTTACTTAAGGTATGGCCTAATCTTTTTACTAAAAGGGAGAAGATATTCAAGGTTCTACCTTCTTCAGGTAGTGATTCATTTGAAAAGTTGAAAATGGAATGAAAAGTTGAAAATGGGTACTCTCTTCTTGTTCAAGGATTGAATTACTTAAGAGCCCACATTGAACTTATAAAATACTATCTATTTATTTCCATACATAAAATTGATCTACATTTTTTCATCTTAATGCAGGTGCATCTTGCTCTTGATATAGTAGACCAAATGTGTAAAGAGGGTTTAACTGTATCCATAAACACGATACATTCAATATTGAATGCGACTGAGGAAAGCCTTAATTTTAATTTGGTATGTTCTGTTGACTCTACAAATCTTGGTAATATTTCTATATATATATATATATATATATTGGTCATTTGGATACACCAGTTGATGTCTCATAGTGTGTGATCTTATCTCACTTGAGGCCACCAGAATTGGCCTTTGAACTCAATTTTGATTATGTTACTGAGTTTGATTTGAACTCAAATCTTAATAGCTGCAGATGTGCTTACAAAATAACATTATTTGTCTTCTGTGCAGTTCAGTTCCCATGAATCATATTTTCTGTTTAAATTCTTTGCGGCTTTATTCTACTATACTAACTATTGTTTTGAATTGTTTTTCCATGCCTATCTTTTCTCACCTTGTTTGATGTTTAGGTTCGGCGAATCTATTCATTGATTTATCAGCTGCACTTGACACCAAATAATGAGACATTTAGGAGCATGATAAGTCTGAGTGTGAAAATGAAAGATGTAAGTTGCCAGTGGCTCTCTTTCTTGCTTGCTCTCTACATGTGTTTCTGCTGTCCTGTGCACTTAATTTTATTTTCATTTCCTATGCTATCTTCTGCAAAATGATATTCCCATGTGCAATGGTTATTTATTCTTCTCCATCTCTTCCCATTCAATGCAGTTTGAAGGTGCATATGGTCTGCTCGATGATTTGAAGAAATTGAATTTGGCACCGACAGCCAGCATGTATAATGCTATAATGGGTGGATATTTTCGTGAGGTAACTTAACATCTCAAGATATTCTTCCTGCTCAATCTCATGTGTTTTTTGATATATATTTTTACTGCAAGTTGGTTTTGACTCATTGCACAACTTGTGACATTTTTTGCAGCTCTGCTTTATTTGCTACATCATCATGCCAGCTAATATGGATGTTACATTTTATGCAATTATATTTTATATGTTTTTTTGACCTGTACATGGTGTAACTGCTAGTTGCCTAGTTAGATGTGTTACAAAACTTGAGAGAAAGGGGAGAGGGGGTCAGGATGGACATTTGGTGCAAAATTAGGTAGAGGTTGCACCTTTTGGGGGGAGGTGAAGGTTGTCAATGATATGTGGTGCTTTTTATCTCTTCATGACCCCAGCTTTTGGGTTGTAATGACCTTACTACAGATTACTGAAGAAGCTAGGGATTAGTTGCTAGATATGTTTAGGACTACATTATTTATTTATTTATTTCAGAAAATTTTCCATTGTATGGAAATTAGGATTCATGTAATAATGTCACTTTGCTGAGATGGGGACTTTTATTCATCTCTAGTACCATTCCAGATATTTTTCTTTACCCTGTAGTTATGGGTCTCATTTATAACCACTTGAATATTATGATTGTGTAAACTTTGCGTTATTTGTTAGCTCGTACATTTTCATGCAATATTAAGTTGCTTCTCCTTTATACTTGATGTTGCAGATAAGATATTTAACAGGCGCAAAACTGCTTAGGTTGCACTCTAGATTTTGTTGTTCTTCTTAACCTCTCATGTTTTTTACTGTCTTCCTCTTATGCTGAATATTCTTCAGAAAAACATTAGGGGCGCATTAATGGTTCTCAAGCAAATGAAACTTGCAGATGTGAAACCAGATTCATCATCTTACAGTTATTTGATAAGCAACTGCAACAATGAAGAGGAAATTATCAAGGTAGTTTGAGACTTGCATTGTAGTCAAGGTGTCATGTTTCCCTTTCTGTATGAAAGGAAGCTCATATTCTTGTGTACTTGTCAACTTGCATTTTTATTTTTCTAAATAAAAAGAGTACAGTGTCAATACATCTCAAACACAACACATTGTGGATTGCCATCTGGTTATTTTCTTTCAGTATTATGAAGAAATGAAGGTTGCTGGAATTCAAGTATCAAAGCAAATTTTTATGGCACTTATTAATGCATATGCTACATGTGGGCAATTTGAGAAGGCCAAACAGGTAAGCCGTGTGTAGATTCCCTCTACCATCACAGATTTTCAATATAATTTCATCACTTTCTATCTTTTGAATTGTAAACTTTTTTTTTTTTTTGTGAACGCTTCTTCTTCCACCACCCTGTCATCCCCCTGCCAATCCTATGGCTTGTTTGACAGGAACCTCTCTAGCTGACATTCATCAAGTTCATAAAAGCCTGTCTTTCTTTTTGTGATCCCACCCTCTATTTCTTCTAATAAAATTATCTTGTTGTGTCAAGGGGAAAAACCCACCATTAATTTGCTTCCTCCCCATTTAGTTAATTTTGTTTTTTGAGGTACCCATATCACTTAGCAGTCTTTATGATTCGAATAGTCTATGTTGTCTATGGTTATTTAACATATCCAATTCTATGTGGTAGGTACTCCTGGACAAAGATTTTCCAATTAAAAACTTAAACGAAATTAGAAGTGTGCTCGTCTCAGCTCTTGCTTCACATGGACAAATGACTGATGCCATCAGTGTGTATGAAGAAATGAAGCAAGCTGGATCCAATCTGGAACCCAAAGCTGTCATAAGCCTTATAGTAAGGTTTTTGAGTTTACATGTTTTACGCCCTTTATTTTGGATGAAAATGAGATTCTTTCTAAGATTCTACTTGCTTAGGAGCACGTTGATTCTGAAGGACAACAAAGCAGACTGCTTAAACTACTGGAAGAATTGGATGATCCTAATTATTGGGTGGATGGCTGTTTCAGAGTTATCCTATATTGTATCTGTAATAAGGACTTAAGGTAAACTAACATCATTTGTTCAAAAAAAAGTAAACTAACATCATGCTTCCACTTTCTTGAATGATCTATCTGCTTGACCTATTGTGCTTTTTTTCTTCTTGGGTTTTTGCTTAATGTTATGTTCATTAATTTATTAGGTCTGCTGTGTATTTGCTCAAGCAACTCAAAGATAGGTTCTCTGATGATGAATTGGCAATGGAAGTTCTGTTTGATGAGGTTTGCTATTGGCTGTCCCTTGACCACCTTTATTATAGCATGTAGCTCTTCAAATGTAGATATTTGTCTCATTTTCATTTATAGCATAACCTTTGGCATACTGATGTTCAGACACTATTGTGTTGCGGAGAAACCTTTCATATACATTAGACTGTATTAGTGCGATGTTCTCTGAAATATGTGAGTTGCAGATTGTGAACTTGTTGGGTTTTTGTTTTCATTTCTGATCTGTGATTTGTAATGAGTTATGTAAACCTATATATTTATGGAGCTAAAGTTACAAAAAGTCACTGTTCTGACATAACTAAACCTGCTCTCTGGTTTGACTATCATTATTTTTGTAGATTTTCTCACAAGTTGCTGAGACAGAGCCAGCAGATGTTCAGATTGGCATGGACTTGCTCCAAGCCATCAAGGATGAGCTTGGCGCTTCACCTTCACGAAAATGTCTTGATTTTCTCCTCACTGCTTGTGTTAATGCCAAGGATTTGGGTAATTCTCTATTGATTTGGAAAGAATATCAGGCAGCTGGGCTTCCTTACAATGTTACTAGTTATTTAAGGTACTTGACTCGTCCCATTTGTTAGTTCCAGGCTTCGATAAGATGGAATGTTCAGGTTCAAACTTTTGGCCTTATATGGGGTTTTTCCCTTTGATGCTTTGCAGGATGTACCAGGCCCTTTTGGCTTCTGGAGGCCACGTATCTGCAAAGGTAATGCTAAATAAAATTCCAAAAGATGATCCCCATGTTCGCATTGTAATCCAAGAATGTCAAAGAACTTATATTGGGCACACTTCCTTAAAGCGAGAAAAGAAAAGGAAAAAAGGAAAAGGAGTGTCTGGTAAGATAGGTTAGAATTTTGATGGGTATTCGAAAGAAAACAAATCAAGGGGATTGTATCAGAACATTCATTGATATATTCTTCGCAATATTTATGAAAATAGAAATGACTAGTTAAAGGCCACGCCTCGAGTTAAGAAACGGATTTTGCTCTGGATTGAGCTGAGCTCCTTGTTCGGGAAAGAACTCAAGGCTCCTTGTTTGTTTTAAGATTGGAAGAAATGAAAGCGAATGAAGTCTTTAAATGCTTTTTGAGTAACCTTAGGCAAGCTTCGTTTTCTGATCTTGGTCATAAAATGTGGAAGCAGTGATTGTAAGATTTGCTTGCTAGCTCGCAATACAAGTATGCAAAATCTAGGATGAGCCGCAACTTGCATGAAGCCATGTACTTTCCTGAAGGAACCATCACTTGTCTACAATTATGAGTAATGGAATGTTTTGTACTAATTAAAAAAAAAGACAAAATAGTATTGTTTTTTTAATTTTGTTTAAATTTCGGCATGTTTTGGATTTTTTGGTCAAATATCGGTCAAAACGTTCTAGTTTTGTTCCGCCAGTTTTGTTTCGGGCAAATAGTATTTTTTTTTTAAATAATAATTAATTTTATAATATCAATCATATTTTTTATTTTGACTGTTAGATTGAGATAAAATTTTACGAGGAGTCTCTTGATATATTTATATATTATGTTAAAATTTCAGAGTAATCAAAGAATATAATGACCTTGTGAGATTGATGATGATATTCTTGTAATATTATACATGCTCATAATTTTGTTCAAAAAAATTATTTTATTGTGTCTTTTTTTAGATTAAATTGTACAATTTTAAATAATTTTATTTTTGGATTTGAATTATTTTTTTTAATATATATATATATATATATATATATATATATATATATATATATATACATATACATAAGCAATACAAATGACATGCTAAAACGCTTCGAAATCAAAACATTTCAATTAAGAAAATGAAGCATCAACCAAAATAGTTTTGACAACCTTGATCAAGAGAACTCTTTTTTGTAGCAAGAGGAATCTAAGAGCTTAGGGATTTGTATATCGAGGATTTAATAGAGTTTACTTTCTGTCATCAAATAAAACATTCAAGTCAAGCTAGGTAAGAGAGAGTCATTCACGAAATACATTATTTTTGCTCCTTCCTATACATATTTTTCTTCTTGTATTATTTCTTTTTTTGTAAATTATTTTCTCTTAATTTTATTTACTTAAATAATGAAAGGTCTCTTATTCTGACATGGGACTTGTGTTACCGGAAACACCAAGCCTAAAAAGAAAAATCATTTCTATTTCAAGCTTTCATGATTCCCTCAAAGCTCATTTTAACCAATAAAAAGTCATGTATGAGTAAATAAATCATGCATGATTGGATTGGTATGGGTTCTTACGGTGTTGGGAAACAAATTCAACACTTAATTGATGCTCTCTTTAGCAAGATCAAATCAATCTTGTTGGTTCAAGATAATCTAAATTTTAAAGATCAAATTGAAAATTAAACACATTCACATCTGTTTTTTTAGCCAGCTCTAAGGAGGTCTTAACCGATGCCATTAGAATTGACTCAATGGTGGCATCCTTGTGAGCGTATTGGTGTAGGGGATCCGTTGTAGCTTCACTCATCTATTTTTCTGGATCAGTTGTAGCTTCACTCATCTATTTTTCTGTCCTCTCATCGGTTTTCACATTCAACTCTCCAAAATAGAAAAGGGGTTGTTAATTGTTTTGGGTGTCAAATTTGATCTTTATTTTTTTTTTAATCAATAATTTTTTTTAATTTTATTTTTCATTATTATGTTGATTGGGAATTGATAAGTGAAAAATATACATATGTTTTTATTCCTTTTACACTATGATTTTTAATGTGTTTGGACCTTATTTGAAGTTATTTCTATGAGTTTGGTATGCCTAATAGACTTTGGGAATTAATTGCTAAAAGATAAGATTTTCTGCATTTTATGTTTCAGACATTGCTTCTTGTAACAATTTTTTCACCAAGTTATAGTTTTGTAATGTGAATGTGGGCTAAGTCAAAATTAAAGTACATATATCAAGTTTTTCATGAAGGTAGTATGGGAAGAAATTGGAGTTCATTTGAACTTCTAATTAGACCTGTAAAATCGGGTTAAAATCCTACTTGCAGCGGGATTTTCAGCTTTCACACTACATATTCGAACAAGCATATCTTGAGCCTAAGGTATCAGAATCAGGAAATTCAAAAGTCTAAACTCATTGAAACTTCAAGGACTACAACTCTTATGCAAGACTCTTAATAAATCTTTTTGAATGAGAAGATCAGGATGCAATTGATCCTCTAATCTAATGAGGTAACTAACAATTTTGAATTCCACTATAGATTAAAGTCATACATAGAAAAGATGGACTTTAGAAACCAGAAAAAGGTGAATATCAATCCTATAACATTCATGAATGAAACGATATAGATGAAGTGACCGAATATTACAAGAAACCAAGTCAGAAATGAAGTCTAGGTTAAAACAAAGCGTAAATTAAAACAAATTGATGACAATAATAGAATTAGTTTTCAATACAAATTCTGAGGGATTTTATCAATCTTATTGATCGGATAAAGAAATAAGATTAAAGTAACATTAAGAAATCCTAATGAAAAACAACAGTTAAAGAAGAAAATAAAGGAAGCAAATCACATTATAAATGGTTAATCACTCTTTTCACCAAAAAAAAAAAACCTTCTTCTCACTTTTCTGTGTTGATTTTCTAGCAACTATGAGCTAAACTTTGGCCTTCAGTTTAAGGGGAATAGACATCATGTTCATACTAAATTGTGAGAAATGACATTATCATTGTAATTGTTTTATATTCAGGTACTTATTTATCCCTATTTCAGAATTATATCATTGATTTCTATTCATGTTTATTGAATTATTTTGAGATGGTATATATATATATATATATATATATATATATATATATATATATATATATATATATATATATATATATATATATATGCTTTCTAGTTTCTTTCAATCTGTAATTGCTGTTAGAGACTACAATAAAAAGCAAAAACAAGGTTAATTTGATTATTGCAACTATCACTTTAATTTATTAGGAAAGAATGAACTAAATAAAATTGATTGATTACTTTCTAATAACATTATATTTTAAAATATATTATTGTTTATATATATATATATATATATAAACAATAATAAGAGATTGTTATGCAGAAAAACATGAGCTACAAAGCTAGCTAGTAAAGATGGAGTTCCAAGAAGTTCGTACAATATATCAACCAAATATTTTTTTTCATAATTACATTAAAAAAATAATTAGCAACAATTAAAAGGATATTTATAATTAGCCACATATCCAATATCACAAACCCTAACTTTCTCTCTTTAGTGTTTTGCCACCCAGAGGGTTTGGAGATGAGGAGTGGTGAAGGAAAGTGGAGGCCACAAGTGCTCTGTAGCAAAGTGAAAGGAAGGAAGAAGGTGACGCCAGCTATTGCTAAAAACTTACATGGTTATTAATTTTAAAATTCATCAGATTAATCAAAATATACACAATCCAGATATTCATGTTAATTAAAAAAATAAATGTGATAAATGATAATTTAATGATATTATTTTTCACTTTTTTCTTTGAATGAGTAATTATTCGTCACCATACATTATGGTTTATGATGGCATTTTATTTCTAAACAATTAAAAAAAAATAGCTTGGGCACAAGTGGGAATATACTATGAAGATTTTCCTTTGTTTAATGTGTTAATAAATAACAAAATCGAATATTTTTTAGAAAAAAGGAATCCATGTTTTTTTCCAGAGAAAAACTAGTGTATTAATTTTATGATTAGATTTTAATAAATAAATATCTTCGCATTAGTTCTTAATAACCTCTTAACATCTTGCTAGAAACCAAGAAACTAGTAAGAAAGGTAAATAAAATAAAAATTTAAGAAATATTTTCTTAACTTGTTACAAAGATACTTGTTTATATAAAATCTATTAAGACAAAGCTATCTTTAATTTAAACTGTTATTCCAAATTTAATAATAATAATAATAATAATAATAATGAAAAGTTTTCAACTGTTTTTTCTTTCTAAAAATAAAATTGTCCAGAATCCAAGCAGCTATCGCAGTGCGGCCAATAACCTATTATGTAACCTGTTTGGGAGTACGGTTGTATCGCTGTTTTTAAAAAAATTGATTTTGTTTTATTTTAAATGAATTTTTTTAATATTTTTAAATTATTTTGATGTGCTGATATCAAAAATAATTTTTAAAAAATAAAAAAATTATTTTAATGTATTTTTAAATAAAAAATACTTTCAAAAACAATCTCAACCGTCAAATCAACCCGTACCTCATAACAAAAGATTGACACGACATGTCATTCATACACATTCCGTTCTGCCCAGCTTCCTGAAGGACCTGAACACCACAAGCCTGATTAGTGATTAATCTAATCTCCCAGTTCCTGAACTGAAGCCCAAAAAAAACCCTCAGAGAAGCGATTTTGGGGGATCGAAAATGGCTAAAATCGCGTTAGGCTGCGAGCCAGTAGTAGGATCACTGACCCCATCAAAGAAGAGAGAGTATAGACTCACCAACAGACTCCAAGAAGGCAAAAGGCCTTTATATGCTGTTGTTTTTAATTTCATCGACTCGCGTTACTTCAACGTCTTTGCCACTGTCGGTGGCAACCGGGTACGCTATAGAAAAAAACCCATTTTGTACTTCTTCTGTATTTCGATTCTTTTGGGTGCTTTCTGAAGTTTTTGAAGGGTCTGCTTTTATGGGTTGTTTTTGGATTTTTGAGTTTTCGAGGTTTGTGATGCAGAGATAGCTTTGCTCAAGCTTTTATGTGGTTGGTAATGTAAAGAAAGTAGCTTTGTTATGGATGCTTTTATGCTTTACAGGAATCGACTTCTTGGATCAAAGTGTCGTTTTTTCTTTCTTTTAAGCTGTATTTGTAGATTTTTTTTCTGGAAAAGAATATTGTATGTGAGAAATTTAGGAGTTTGATAGTGTAATTGTGTCTGTGTTACTTCAAAGGTTAATGCATTTTGATTGGTATTGCTATAAAAAAGAAAGAAACTCTTAGAGTTAAGGTATGTGGCCACTGGATGTTTTTATTTTTTGTTGGGTGTATGCTGGTGAAATGTGTTTGATTGTTAAATAAAGTTGTGATATGCTTGCTTCTTTGTTTTCAAGTTTTTTGTTTGAGCTTTTTAGGTGATACAAGTTGTTGTTTCTTCAGGTGACTGTTTATCAATGTCTTGATGAGGGAGTTATAGCAGTATTGCAGTCTTATGTCGATGAAGATGTAAGGAAATACAGTTCCTTTTAGCTTTGTTATCTGAGCTCGTGAATATTAATGTTAATCTGTTTCCTTAAAGAACATTTGGGATTTCCATGTGCTTTGTAGATCAGAAGGATGAGTCTTTTTACACGGTGAGCTGGGCATGCAACATTGATGGTGCACCATTTGTTGTGGCAGGAGGAATCAATGGTATTATACGCGTCATCAATGCCAGCAATGAAGAGATACACAAGGTATCTTAGTTCTTAAGTCAGTAGCTTGTATCAAAAGTAGTCTTTTATTTTTTTTCTTTGTTTGACTGAAGTGGCATGACATGATCTGCAAACAGAGGTTAGAATTCTGTTATGTTTCGTCTTTGAAGATGAAACATACTGCTTAATTCAGTTTTACTCTTCTTTTCGAATCTTTAAACAAATTTCTATAGTGGTTAGTGGCCGTTCATTTGTCGTTTGAAATTTTCGAGAGCTGCTTTTATATGACTAATATATCCAATCCTTAAATACACACATATGTACACTATGCAGAGTTTTGTTGGGCATGGGGACTCGATAAATGAAATCCGGACTCAGCCACTGAAACCATCACTTATTGTATCTGCAAGCAAAGTAAGTAACATACCCATTTTCTTTTCCATATGTTCTTTTTGTGTGTATTGACAAATGTTTGATTGGACCAGGATGAATCAGTTCGGTTGTGGAATGTTCATACTGGAATTTGCATTTTGATATTTGCTGGAGCTGGTGGTCACCGCAATGAAGTTTTGAGTGTGGTAAGTTTAGATGATGTAGAGTTATGCCTCCACTCCAGCAATAGGAAGATATTATTATGTGTTCAGCATCTCATCACTTCCTGTCTCATAACTCAATTGAAACTGAATAAGGTTGTGGTGGTTATTGCAGGACTTCCATCCTTCAGACATATATCGCATTGCAAGTTGTGGTATGGACAACACAGTTAAGATTTGGTCAATGAAAGGTAAGCTACTTATAATTGTCTGTCTTATTTGGTGTTGTCAACACTCAGTTTTATTGGTATGAAAAATGGCCTTACCCAGCCAGTCAGACTTGATGCCTAGACTATAATGTACAAGTCATGAAATGATATATTGAAATGTAGAAGGTTTATAATTAAGTCCTCGCTTCAAATGTTCTCATTTACTAAAGAGAATGATGGCCTCAATTAAAAAGCATCATTTTTTAATTGCTTTTCTTCCTTTTTATTTTATTGTGGCATCTACCTATGTGCAGAGTTTTGGACATATGTAGAGAAATCTTTTACATGGACAGATTGTCCTTCAAAGTTCCCTACAAAATATGTGCAGTTTCCAGTGAGTTATTTTTCTTTCCTTCAACCTTCAACATAAGAGTGAGGAATATGTTACCTTGACATATGAGTTTACTATTTGTCTTTCAGGTGTTCATAGCTTCAGTTCATTCAAACTATGTTGATTGTAATCGGTGGCTTGGTGATTTTATGCTGTCAAAGGTGAATACTGCCTCGTGAAAGTGTGTTTTGTGATCTAAAAAAATTAGTTGAGAGGGATGTCTTGTGCTATTTGCCCGTATAGCTATTAATGAACTAGTTTTGACTGACAGTCTCTTTAAGATTGTGTATAGAATTTATCATTTCTGCAAGAAATTCTAGTTCTTTTGGCAGTAGCATTGGAGGAGTTTGGTATTATGTTTAATGTCAACCCGCATTTACCATCCCCTAGAAAGATGTGAATAGTTTGGGATCCTAGATGAATATACTTCAAGCAGATGACACACCTGAATCTGAAAAACAACCATCAATAACTTCATTTGAGAAGCTGGCAGTAGTGAATAAAAATGTTTTGAATGGTAAATGAGACTTGATCTGCATGTGCTTTGAGGATTGCTTTGTGGGAACTTAACTGAGAATCATAATTCTTTTTAAAAAATACTAATCTGACACCCTTGATCCATGCATTTTCCCTAGCTGGGAATTTGCAGTGGCAATCATGCTTATCCTTGTAAGTTGTTTTGCACAATTGCAGAGTGTTGATAATGAGATTGTGCTGTGGGAACCAAAAATGAAGGAGCAGTCTCCTGGAGAGGTTAGGTTTCTTCATTGATTTTTTCTCTGGAGACATCTTAGAGCTCTGATCCGCTTCTGTTTATTAATATGTATATTTATTTCCTGTAACTTGCGGATTTTGGTGGGCCACATGAATCTTGACCATTAAACTATCTGCTTTTTAGGGTACTGCCGACATCCTTCAAAAATACCCTGTTCCAGAATGTGATATTTGGTTTATCAAATTTTCCTGTGATTTCAATTACAATGCAGCTGCTATAGGTAATGAGAGGCCTTGTGCTTCCTTTGCTATTTTTGTCCATTGATTTTTGCTAAAATAATTTCCCAAACTCAATTACATTAGTATTCCCTTGTTTCCTTCTTATATTTAAGGTTGTGCATAATTCTTGTGGATACTTCATCTGTCTGCATTCTTTGTGACAACAGGGAATAGGGAAGGGAAGATCTATGTTTGGGAACTACAAAGCAGCCCCCCTGTTCTCATAGCAAGGTCCTTGTCGCTTTTTATGGTTTATCTTCTGCCGTGGAAGAAACTCGTACTTCGGCTTTGTTTGACATTGCGTTTCAAAAATATTTTTTTTAAAAATAAATTGTTTTATTTTTCTTTTTTCCTTTAAATTATTATTTTTTGGTGTTTTTAGATCACTTTCATGTGCTGATGTCAAAAATAATTTTTAAAAAATAAAAAAACATTATTTTGATTCATTTCTGAACAAAAAGCACTTTCAAAAGCAACCTTAACCACTCTCAAACAGACACTTCATATGTGCCTTGCATTTGTTCACCAGTATTGTTTCTCTCTCAGGCTATCTCATGCTCAATCCAAATCTCCAGTTAGACAGACTGCAATGTCCTTTGATGGAAGGTAATTCCCCCATCAACTACTGTTCTTCACCTCCTAATGTTTGAAATTTTTTAATTTGGTAGCTAGTGAAATAGCTAAATTCTCGCTGGTTTTGAATGTTGCAGCACCATCCTCAGCTGCTGTGAGGATGGGTCAATATGGCGCTGGGATTCAACCCCACCACCCTCATGAACTTCATATCCAGGTGGTCCCTTCAGGGATTTGATGTTACAGTTAACTTACTTTAGTTGAGTGGTTTAAGGCTAATGTAACTTATTTTGAATTCTACCACCTATTTGATCGTGCACCTCTGCAGCTGGTTGTATATTTTTGTTTTTCACAAAATTATTGGATACAACAGGTTCTTCTGACTTGTTTTTGTCTTATACGAGGGTAAAGATGTTAATTCGGTATTCATGATAAGTGTAAAAAATCAAAAATACCCTTGATCTCTTTTCGTTTTTTTGTCTGCTTTTAGGGGTAAAATCATAATTTGACTTTTAAAAAATATAAAATAAATAAAAACATCTAAAATCAATTGTTGCTATGAAAAGTAGAAAATGCCCTGAGACCAATGCATAAATTTTAACAGTAATTATACTATTTGTTTTAAACACGCTATAGCGTTTTCTTTAATCTTAATGGAAGGGTTTGAGAAATTGAGGGGACAGAGGTTTTAATTTGTGAAAGCTCAATTTAACGACAGTGTACGCTAATAACTTAAAATTTAAGAGGAGCTTGACTGTTTTTTGTCCCCCTCAACGAAACAGTGTAAAATTGACAAATAAAAATTATTACTTTTTTTTTTTAATTTGAACAAGAAATTAAACAAAAAATAGCTAAATTTATCTATTTTTAGCATGTATCAATTAAAGTATTTTGAAATAAATTGAAGCATTTTTAGAGATAAAAAATCATGAATTATTTTTCTATGACTTGTCTTTCGTTTACTCTTTTTTTTTTTTTGAATGGATAAATTTAATTAAAATTATATTCCATGATTGGAAGAATATTTTCCCGGATCCCATTCCTGATCTAATCTTATCAATTTATTATTATTATTATTATTATTATTATTATTCCGAATTTTGCCATTTTTTTCTAGCAATAATTGGGCGATAGTTTGATTGAGGGATTGTTTAAAGGTCTCGAATTTTATGGAGGATTTCGGTTTATGGAATCCAACGAGAAAGTTAGCTCGGAAAATGAATTTCCAAGCATATTGTTTTTGTTCTATTTACTTGGAGATTCCTTTTTTTTTTTTTTTTTGGAATCTCACTTTCTTAATATAACTTCAGAAATCTTACTTTTCCATAAAAAAGCAAGATTTAGTATTGTGAGTTTGTGACGAATATATCCTCATCTCTCTCTCTCTCTCTCTCTCTCTCTCTCTCTCTCTATATATATATATATATATATATACTAGCAACTTGCCCGCGCGTTGCCGCGGGTATTTTTTTATATATAATTTAATATAATTAAATCTACAATGATAAATTTATATGATATAAGTAAATAAAAATTATAGATTCAAAGATAAAATATTGTAAATTTTGAGTTGAGTTTGTCACATAAGCATAGATTACATCTTTTAGAATATAGGTATTGCTACATAAACGATCACAAAAGAGCGCGCACTAACATTAGAAAAAAGAGCAACATATTTGAATAAGAAAAAAAAACTTACTGAAATCATTATTGTGCAGATAATAAAATTATACAAATCAATTAATAGAAAGAGCAAATAAAAAAAAAGGGAAAAGAAAGCAATATTAATTTAAAATATTTTAACAATAGCAACATCGAAGTCTTAACATCTAAAATTATTATTGCCGCTAGAATAAAAACAATAAAAATTATTAAATTATACCGAGGGAAAAAAATAAAAAACATGAACCAAACAGTAAGCAAGAAAAACCAATTAAAAATGATTATTATTATTATTCTTATTGTGAAAGAATAAATAATCACTATTATTATAATAATAGAATACATAATCACTATTATTATAATATTACTAATAATCACTATTATTATTATTCTTATTATAATTATTATGATTATGTTAATAATGAAAAAAACAAAAATAAATGAAAGACCAAAAATATCTAAGAAACTTTAACAAAAGATAAAAAAAAATAAAAAAAATTATCATTGCTATTACTGGAAAAAAAAACAAATTATCAAATTATCGGGAGGGAAAAATAACAACAAAAGAGTAAGAATGAAA
The DNA here is from genome assembly GCA_964035475.1 of Salix caprea. Taxonomy (NCBI): domain Eukaryota; kingdom Viridiplantae; phylum Streptophyta; class Magnoliopsida; order Malpighiales; family Salicaceae; genus Salix; species Salix caprea. Next base: position 3,371,891 of record OZ037743.1, read on the forward strand.
AATAATTAAATCATGCTGATTATTATTATTATTATTATTATTATTATTATTATGAAAGAAAAATAAATAAATGAAAGGCTCAAAATTTCCTACAAACTTTAACAAAAGATTAAAAAAAAAAACTATTATTGCTATTACTGTCAAAACAATAAAAATTATCAAATTATCATGAGTGAAAAAAACATTAAAAAAAGAGCAAGCAAGAAAAACAATTAAATTCTTATTCTTCTTCTTCTTCTTCTTCTTCTTCTTCTTATTATTATTATTATTATTATTATTATTATTATTATTATTATTATTATTATTATTATTATTATTATTATTATGTTAATAATGAAAGAAAAAAAAATAAATGAAAGACTAAAAATATTTTAACAAAAGCTAAAAAAAAGAGAACAAAAACAAAAATTTATTATTGCTATTACCGGCAAAACAAAAAATATTATAAAATTATCGGGAGAAAAAAAAAACAGAAGAGTAAGAACAAAAAATAATTATATTATTATTATTATTATTATTATTATTATTATTATTATTATTATTATTATTATTATTATTATTATTATTATTATTATTATTATCATTATTATTGTGTTAAATACATTTATATATACATGGACAAAAGTAGGGATTATTCTAGAAATATAAAAAAATAAAAGTATAAGGGCTGAAATGAAAATCAAATATAAAGGGATTAAATTTTTAAACATTGTCAAAGAATAAAAACAAACCAAATGAATTAATATCCAAAAAAAAATTAAAAGAATAAGGACCGAAATGAAAAATGGCATATATAAAAATCAATCTAATTGAAGGAGAAAATTAAAAAAAACATTACTTGGAGGACCAAAAAGAAATAATGACAATTGCTGTCATTTTAGAGAAAAATTAGAAGAAGAGGGACTGAAATCAAACTTTGCATATATTAGCAATTTCAATTGGAGGACCAAATCAAAGAAATCAAAACATCCGTACCGGAATAATTGAAGGAATAAAAACATAAATACAAAATCAAAACTATAAGGACTGAAATAAAACTTTCTTATATAATCAGTTTTAATTGAAGGGCACAATTGAAAATAATAAAACTTTAATTTGAATAAATCAGTAATAAAAACGAAATCAAAACCGCAGGGACCAAACTGAACTTCACACCAACATTAGGGACTGGAGCCGAATTTGGAGGCGGAAGGAGAGAGAAAAGCGACGTCGGAGAGAAAACCATCCGCCGCGGCTTAACCGGACATCCTTTCAGTGAACGCACCGCGACGGAGGATAGAGGACACCCCGGCGCATCTTCTGGCACGACGGAAGTGAATTTCGGACGCTGTTAAGACGCCGCACGCGCCGCCTAAAGGGCGCGTTCGCCTGGAATGCCGCTGGCGCGGCCAGGCGACGCGCCAGCTGCCCCCCCGGGTAATGACCCAAAGAACCCTGTCCCCACTGGTATTTACGAAAATACCGGGGGGGGGGGGGGGGGGAAGACGCCGCAGCCCCCGTTTACTGTGCAAAATTTTGTCTTTTTCGGGGGCTTTAACCGTCAGCGCACTGTGCACAAAAATGTGAAAAACCGCCGGAGCCCCTCGCGACTGTTCTCTGTTTTGTCATTTTCTGGGGTCAGAGGCGTCAATGCACTGTGCACATTGTGGCTATTAAAAAAAAAGCCAAAAACCGAAAATACCCCCATAAAATATACACTAAACGCCGGATGACCAAGACGATTTTCGTCTGTGCACTGCCACAATCCACAGTGGATTGTGAGACAGTGCACAGTGGAATGCACAGGGATTTATCAACGCCTTTTAGTGTTTTGTTAATATATATATATATATATATATATATATATATATATATATATATATATATATATATATATATATATATATATATATATATATAAGTGGGTGCTATTCTCACTCTATTTTTAATCAAACTCCATTTTTATAATAATATTCATCAGTAGACTATATTACCCCTTATCTTAACCATAATTATGAAGCATCTCATTTTAATATAGCTTTCTCATGATTAATATTAAAATTAAAACATAATTATTTAAATGTAACACATCATTTGTGAAAAAAGTAAGTGTAACACATAATTATTTAATAAATAATTACTAAATTATTTATTTTATATATTATATATCATATTGGTTTCTACATGGTGTGTAATTTGGTTTTATCTCAATTATGTGTTTTTATAATAATAAAAAACTAAAAACAAGATACTAATTCAATATTTTTTAACTTAACTAAATGTTGATGTCAAACATGTATGAATAGAGCGAGTTGTCATAATCATCACCTCTAAATTCAATCAGGTTATGCACGATTACACGAGTTTGATAAACTATCAGACTCATCATCTTTGACTTAGTCAAGTGTTGAGACATGGTCTTTTTTACTATGGGAATCTTGAGATCTATAATTACACCATGAGTCATAGATATTTTATTTATACTTTGATCTTTTTTTTTAAAAAAAAAAAAAAAAACAAGTTACATATGCTATATGCTATAAAAGGTATCGTAAAAATTCTTCAAGGATAGTTTCATTTTTTTTCTTGATTTTTATTGCATATTTATATTTAAAAATCACTTTACTAGAGAGTATATCCAAACAAGAAAAATTATATTCCATGAATCAAATGTCAGCTTTCATACATTGAATAGCTAGGAAACAAATGTTGCTTTTGTTGAAAATATGGCAACATCCACCCACCACTTCTTTCTCAGCTTCAACGAGCTAGTCAAGCTTGCCAAGCCGGTTCGTCATCGGTTCATCATCGGTTGCGATTGTTTTTAAAAGAGTTTGGATTGTATCTAATTCGTGTTCAAATTATAGCAAGGGTTGCGAGCATAGAACATAAAGATTCTGAATATGTTAAACGCATTAAACAACAAAAAAAAGAAGAAAAAAAGAATATTAGGGTTGGCATTGATAGAAAGGAGAAGCTTACACGCTATGAAAATTACCTTTCGTAGAAGTAATGAATATATCTATATATTATGTATACATAATAACTATATTTTATATTGTTTTCGATTTATATACATGTTTTTTTTATCTAGATGATCATATTAAAATTAATTTATTTATGAATATATAATATAGGATCCCTTGAGGACATACATCAATGCACCCGCCAAGTTAGTGACTGCGTGATAATGTGGTTAAAATTGTTTTTTAAAGTATTTTTTGTTTAAAAATATATTAAAATAATTTTTATTTTATTTTTTAAAAATCATTTTTATCATCACCACATAAAAATTATCTAAAATCATTATTTTTTTAATTTAATATAAAAAATAAAAAAATATATTTTTTTAAAATATTTTTGAAATACATATCAATGCCAAACAATTAAAACCATCGATAGGGGAGAATATCTCAAGGCATCATTCGGGTCCATCTCCTCGGAACAATGACTGTTTTCCTTCATGAACGCATTCTTCAATCTGGTTTTAGATTGAACATTTAGACTGATTTTTTATTTTATTTAAACTTTAAATGATATCATGAAAATAAACTTATTATCACCTCAATCAATACCTATCAATTCATAAATTAATTATTGATGTCTCAATCTGATATTATATAATAGGATAATTCTTTAATTTATTTTTATATTTTTAATTAAGTTATTTTATATATATATAAAGCTTTTAATCTATCCTTCTAGCAAGATTCCGAAGATAAACAATTAGAATTAGCCGTGTGATTTAAATATAAAAACCTTCCATTTGTCTGCGTGCTAATGCACTTTAAGAATACAAAATAACTGTAGTTTTATGTTAATCATGATACTAATTCCATTGTTTTGTCTTGAAAATAATAAATTAGAAATCTAATATCTAAAAGTTTAAATTAGCTTAATTAAAAATATAAATACACATTGAAAAATCACCTTATTATAGAAAAACAAATTGAATAATTCACTCTAAATAAAATAAATGACAACTACTAAAAAAACAAATACTTGCAATCCATGAAGCAAGTAGAAAATGCATATGACTAAGATATATTACTCAATATATTCGTGGGATATGTGGTTTATCTCTAGTAAGGAAACTCCAACCATTATGTATAAAGACAATGTTGCATGTATAGTTTAATTAAAAGAAGAGTACATCAAATAAGATAGAATAAAGCACCTCACTAAATTGTTTTTTGTAATCAGAGAATCACCTGCACTTGTGATACCTTCACCTTGTTCTGACTCTTTACTTGAAGAGGAGGAAACTTGGTTGAAAGATGGATCATGCTCTAAGATGTCTTGTTTCAACATGTTGAGGAGCTGCTGACACTGCTCATAGGTAATAGGCAGCTGAGGACCAGAAACTTGATAAAACACTAAGTGATGTATTTTTTCCTCTGTTGAATTTGTAACCAGGTGGAAAACAATGAATCCTGTAACATTTTTCCATAGTGTGGCCATAAATGCAACAATAAGAGCATATAGGTCGATATTTTCGAATATGAAAAGATTTGTTACTAGCAAACCGAGTTGAAGACACAACTTTTGTAAGCAAGGCAATAGTATTTTGATTAAAAGAAAGACTTGATGAAGAAATCAAGTGTTGCCTCTCCTCTTGGATAATAAGTGAGAAAACTTTGTTGATTGAAGGTAGAGGATCAATCAACAGAATTTGACCTCGAACGTGTGAGTAACTTTCATTCAGTCCCATTAGGAATTGATAGACATGTTGCTAATGATGATAAGACATAATAGTCTTCAAAGCTCCACATGTGCAGGTAGGAATTGACCGATGATTTGCTAACTCATCCCACAATCCTTTCATAGCAGTAAAGTATGAACTGACAAAATTGTTTTCTTGTGTCAAGCAAGAGATGGATTTCTGGAGCTGAAAGATTTGTGACCCATTGTATTGAGAAAATCGATCCTGAAAATCATTCTATATTTCAGAAACATCATCAATGTAAATGGTGTTGTTTGCAATTTCTGTTGAAACGGAATTAAGCAGCCATGAAATCACCATATTAGTGCAACGAGTCTATGCCAAACCTTGAGAATCATAAAGATTGGCTGGTTTAGGTAAAGTGTCATTAACAAAACTAAGTTTATTCTTTGGTGATAAAGTCATCATCGTCGCCCTTTTCCATGAATTGTAATTCTCTCCATTGAGTGACTTTGAAACAATCATGGCTCCAGGACTGTCACCGTGATGCAAGAAGAAAGGATTAGAAGAATCCATTTTTGATTTATGGTTGATATTTTCAGTCATTGTTAAGAAGATGAACTGATTATGATCCTTCAGAGAAATTGCTATGATACCTTATTGAAATAGCAAAATAGAAGGAAAATTAATGAAATGAATGATCTTTTTCAATTCATTCAAAAAGGTTAAATGTAAGCTATTACATTGTTCATATATATAGTCTGATTCTTGTAATTACTAACAAACTAACCAACTAATTGTTTAATAGTTAACTAATTCTTCTAACTTCTTTACAAACTCTAACTTCTTCATAGTTGCTTGCTGAAAACGTTAGTTAAGGACTACAAGATGACCGAAGATACAAGTGCTGGGAATTGCATTGCTGACAATTGTTCTGCTGTGACTGCAGGTGCTGGAGATTGCATTGTTGTGGTTGTAGCTGCAGGTCAATACAATACTTGAATGTGATAACTTAAAGACTTAAAGGAGATACATACACGAGGGAGAGTTAATATGTGCTGTATTTTTTTTCTTAACCAAGGTTTTTTTCCATTGGGTTTTTTATAAGATTTTTAATGAGATAATTTTCAATGTGTCAGGCTATACAATAAACATCCAGGGGAAGTTATAAAACCATACATTTTAAGTGTGGGTATTTATGTTCCTTCATACAGATCTCTCATGTTACATTTATTCATTATTCTAAAGTTCATTTGAATCTCTCTAAGTTCATTTGAATCTTCATCTTCTTATGTGTCTATAAATAGGTGTATTGTTGAAAGAATAAAAAACACTATGTAATTACAAAGCTATATGAAATAAGAGTGTTTTTTCTCAATTCCCTCTTATTGTATTATTTTTGTTTATTCTATTAACTCTTTATTGAATATATTGTACATTTCTAAATAAACTAGCTTAATTAAAATATATAGTTCCATAAAATAAACTAGCTTAATTAAAAATATGAGGGTATATTGAAAAATCACCTTATTATATACAACACAAATCGAATCATTCACTCTAAATAAAATTATGTTTATATTTTTAAAAATAGCATGGTCATGTAATTTTTTATTTATTATTATACGTGTAATATATATTTATAATTTTTTTAAATAATGTAATTAATTTCACTGAGGTCAATTTCAAAGATTCTAATCAAATTTATGACATGTGCATGTTAATTTATTTATTTTGAAAACATGTATTTTTCATGTCACGGGTGCAAAATATTTCTATTAACATTTTATTATTAGCCTATATAGCACCTTATTAACATTTTATTTTGACTATTATAAATTTAAAATACTTACAACATGATGGGTCCTTGCTGATATTTCTGGGCCGGGTCGCATCACAACATGTTAAAAAAACATTATTCTCCTTTTATCATAGAATATTGATATTTAATTAAATAAACTATATTTTTATCCATATAAATTTATCGATGCTAGTAGTTTAAGATTTTCCAATGTTACTTTTATAGTTTATACTTTTAAAACTTATAATATGGTTGATGTTGTTTAAATAAAAAATAATTCTTAAAATAAAAAATATTAAATTCAATAAGATTTATAATTCGATTCACAAATTTAACATATTAATCTTAATTATCTTATTTTTTTATTTATCTTCATTTTTGTTTTCTACCGTTAAAAAAACATGTTAATCCACAGTCAAACATAAATAAATAAATAAATTAAATTTAAACCCCTAGAAGCAACAAGCTCTTGAACCGATACATTGTAATTTTCAAACCACTAGGTAGGCATGTTCAAAGAATTTGAATGCATGAGCTCTATAATTCCAAGCATAACATTTATAATATTATATATAAAAAATCTTTGTATTATTAATTATTATGTAATTTACGCACATGCTGTTAAAAAATATCATGCCACCCACCATGAACTTGCACAGTGCTCAAGCACACGGCCAACCTGGAATCCAAATTCAAAAACCAACACCTTGACTCTCGATATTTCTTCGAAGTTAACTATTTAGTTACTGTTTAAGATACTGATTGTTTTTTAAAATGTTTTTCATTCAGAAATATATTAAAATAATATTTTTAAATTATTTTTGATATTAGCACATTAAAATGATCTAAAAATACCAAAAATATTTAATTGAAAATAAAATAAAAATAAAAATAAATCTTTTTTTTTTCAAAAGCACTTTCTAAACGGACTCCCAAATACCCCTTAGTAGGTCACCAGTAACCAGTAGTAAGTGTTTGAGACTAAAAGATTTGTTTTCTTTGTTGTTTCAGATTTAAATACTGTGATTACTAATATAATGATTATTGAAAATTTTTATAGTCAATAATTTTGATTTATAAAATTAGTTGAGATAAAAATAAACTAATATAAAACCCATAATAATAATAATAATAATAAAAGGATTTTTTGAGAGTTTGGACACCAAGCTTTGACTATAATTTTGATTAGCCACCCAAGCTGTTGAGCTGACCAGCTCTAGAAAAGTATGCTGCCCGTCCAAAATCCAATTTAAAAGGAGATTATTATGAATGCTGTATGCTTGGCAATCAAGAAAACTTAGCTTCTCTTGCAAACCCTAGAAAATCCTTTCTCTATTATAATTAAACATAATTTTAATATTTAATTTGAGTTTAACTGTGAATGATTTAAATTCATGTATTTTAAGAAATATAAAATTCAACTCGTTTTGTTTTTTATATTATTATTGTTACTTTCATTTTATTCAAAAAAGGAAGGCTAAATGAATTAAACTTAATTTTATTATTGTTACTTTTAATATTTTTTTTTCTTTTGTAATTTAAAGTTGACTTTTAATTTATTTTTATAGTATTTTTAGAGATTGGGCTCTATTTGGAATCTAAAATTTAACAATTCAAGATAGTTTTAAACATTATATTTTATTAAAACCTCTAAATTAAATTAAATTAAATTTAGATGGTTAAATATTCATACATTTTAAGGTACTTTTCATTGTATAATCAAAGTCCATTTGCCATGAGAAAAGAAAAGTTGTTTTATGTCTGGTATGGTATTGAGGTGGGTGATGTTTTCAAAAATATTTTTACTTGAAAATACATAAAAATATATTTTTTATTTTATAATTGAAATAAACAAATGATAATTATAAACAATATTAATTTAATAGTTTTTAAAATAAAATATATTTTTAAAATACATCTAAAATAAAAAAAAACTATCAAAAGTCCATACACCACAATTCCTTATATCTCCGCATCAGGAAACTCAACATGGATTGTCAAGAATGTTAAAAAGATCCTAAACAAAAAAACAATTTTTTATTTTTTATTTCAAATTAATTTTTTTAGTGTTTTTAGATAATTTTAATATACTGATATCAAAAATAATTTTTAAAAAATAAAAAATATTATCTTCATATATTTCTGATCAAAAAATATTTTAAAAAATAAATTAAACACAATTAAAAATAATAACTAAAAAATAATAGATTCATTAAGAGAGACGTGAGCCTTGTCGGCATCAATTTATGAAATCACCTACCTAGTTCGAGTGTTCGACAACTCATGTTGTTCGATTTTCTTTTTAATAAACCATCACTTCATATTTATTTCGAAATATTGAATTAATATTTTTTGAATCCAAACAAATTTTTAAAAATATTTTTAAACAAATTGATAAATTAATTATGTAAAATCATCTAACTAGCTAGCTAAAGTCTTTATTATATATATTCATTTAAATTTCATAATTTACATGTAAAAATAATTTACATAAAAAAAGGAAGGAGAGAAGATTGAAGTTGAAAATTATAGGAGCTCATTTCTAGTTTTTTAATTGAAAATATATTAAAATATTTTTTATTTATTTCAGTATAATAAAATATTAATTTAACATGCGATTAGTTCAACGACAATCAGGTAACTCAAACATCAACAGACCTCCACTCCAGTATTAAATTAAAAGGAAGAACAAAGAAGGGCTAAAACCAAAATCAAAAGAAACGACAGGCAGACAGACAGACGTAAAAGGAGGCTCCTTTTTATTTTATTTTTTCTCTCTTACCAAAATTAAATCATTCCTCTTCTCATTATCTTCTCTTCCTCTCTAAAATTCTTCATAAAATTTAAAAATCCTCATTCTAAGAAACTTATCAAATTCTCAAAATCAAATTCTCTGTACCATAATAATTAATCCAATTCTTTTTTTTTTTTTGAAACAATAAAAAATATTTATTCCTTTCTCTTTGTATATTCCTCCATTTCTCTCAATTGTTCTCTCAGTTGGGTTTTTGTCGATCCTTTCCCCCTGAAAACAAAAAAAACAGCCCATTTCTTGAAGTTGAATTGGTGGCTTTGTGCATATTAATTTAATTTTATTTAATTTCTGCCTTTTTGTTTAGCTTGGTGTTTAAAAGAAAAAAAAATATAAATTTGGAAATCATGGACGCGGTTGAGACCTGAAAGATTAAATTTTTTGGGTCGCATTTAGTTAGTTTTTTTTTTGCCTGCTTGATTTCTATTCGGATTTTTGGATTCTTCAAAAAAGGAGCAGTCTTTTTTATGCTGGAAGAAGAAATTGGAGAATCAGAGGTTATAGCAAATTGGGTATTTGTTGCCATCGTTTTCTTGGCTTTTGTTACTACTATTATGAGGAAAAGTATTATTAGCAGTGATGTTCAAAAACAACAGCAGAAGAATTTGCAGGGGAGAGTTAATGGTAATAAAAATGGTTTTTTGCCGAGCTCGTTTCGGGCGATTTCAAGTTATTTGAGGATTGTTTCATCTGGTGCATCGACGGTTGCTCGGTCTGCTGCATCGGCTGCACAGTCTATTGCGGATAGGGACGATGATGCCAATCACGACCAGGTAAAAAAGTACAAAAATAACCTCTATGTTTTCTCTTTTAAATTTTTGGCTATGTTGTGTAAGATTGTAGAGAAGCGAAGAGGTTAGATTGTTGATTTTTGGTTGGAGAGATTGAGTGTGCAATTTTGCTGTAAAACTATATGCTCGTTTTGGATTTTAGGGTGGCCCATGTTTATTTTTTTTTAATGGAATGTCATGTTTTTCTTAAGATATTTGGGTAGTGTGTATAAATGTGTGAATCTGGAGTGCCCAAGTTGAGTTTGGGAATGGAGTGGGATTTTTGAATGGAAGCAGTTCTTCATTTATGGTGTGTGATTTGGCCAGGAAATTATAAGATGTTTGTGTTAAATTTCAGCTCATTTATGGTGTCCTGATAAACTACAATTCACTTTGTTCTTTATTAATTGAAGGTGGTTTAATTCGGGTTAAGCAGGCAAAAAATTGAAGTGGTTTTTTAGTTTTAGTTAAAAGAGGGGATGGTGGATAGATAGCGAGGGAAGGAGAAGGAAGAGGAAAAGAGAGGTGCTATCTTGCATGACTGAGTGCTTGTTTAGAGCCGCGGTTCAACTTGCTTTTCATGCAAACTTGATTTGTTTTTGCTTCAAATTCATTTTTTTAGTGTATTGAATCATTTTGATGTACTGATGTCAAAAATGAATTTTAAAAATCCATCCATTCCTTTGATCCTAACATTCTTTAAAGTGACCAAAGCTGGAAGGATTATGAGAAAGCATGAATTGAGTAGGTTTTTGCTTTCTTGCCTTTCATCTTCATCTAAATACTCTTTTCTTAGTCAAATCAAACAAGAGAAGTTTGGGTTTGTAGAGATGGATCACTTGTAATCTTCCTTCCCTTCCTTTTTGTTCTAAGCCAATTCATCCCTTCTGTGACCAAATAAACTGTAAATGTGAAAGATATGCTGAAGTCTGGTGTTGTTAGCCATTCCAAACTTGTTGCATAAATTTAGTGCCTGGGGACTTCAATTTGTGTTTCAATTGATTTAGGGGATATATATAGAAATAGAAGTCTTCTGTATGTTTTTTGGGATGAAAGGGGGATGGGCATTTTTTTTGTTCTCTGCTGCAATTTGAAAATATTGAAAATTCTAGCATGCCCATTTGTACTTATCTTGCAAGTTAAATTACTGAAATTTGAACTGTTGATTATATAATCCACAATAAATTAAATGGAATGTTGGTCTGTGATTTCTGGTCATGATGGGTTGAGGTTGAAATACTGGGTGCTCATAATAGTAATAATGTAAAACAAGTTGAAACTTCAGTTTATCTCTGTAACTCAGTCTGAAAGTGTTGGACTTAGAGATAGATGTTTAGTTTTTTGGGCCATTTGAGACTTGAGAATTCTACCCTGTCCATTTAAAATTGTCAGACATTTGAATGTTTATGGTGTGATCTAAATTAACTGTTCAGCTCTTATGGAAATAGATCATCTAACTTTCTAGCTGGATGCTGTGTTAAAGAATTAGTGGTCAGGTGTCCGCTTGAGAGTGGTCAGGTGTTTTTTATTTCTCTTGCAAACACTATCTAAGTCCTCCTCAGTTTGGAAGTTGCTAGTCAACTGGAAGACCTGGTATTTCTACCAGTTTAGTTCTGGAAGTTTTGAAAAGAATTTGATGTTTGGTTGAAAGATTCTGATTTTGTCTTAAATGAATTATATGTCCTTCACAAGTGTAGTTTTATCCAGCACTCCTTGGTAGTTTGGACTGAGGCTTTGAGCATCCTGCATTGATGTGGCCTTGTCATGTTTGTTGTCTTAGAAGAAAACTGTTGGCACGTGCCTTTTGCATTCATCTGTTTCTTTTTTTTTTTTTTTATCTGTAGACTGTTATCTTTCATTCTATACCTTAGTCTTTGTGTGTTCTTATCTTTCATTTTGTGCCCGATAGAATCACATCATTTCTGGAATTCTTGAAAGTTGAAATCAAGAATTGAGTGGTGATAGCTCTAATCCTATATCACCTGTACAATATGCAGGTCCGCTGGGCTGGGTTTGACAAGTTAGAAGGTGATGATGGTGTCATTCGGCATGTCCTCTTGTTGGGATATCAGTCTGGTTTTGAGGTTTGGGATGTTGAAGAAGCTAATAATGTTCGTGACCTTGTTTCCAGACATGATGGCCCAGTGTCATTCTTACAAATGCTGCCAAAACCTGTAACATCAGAGGGATCAAAAGACAAGTTTGAACACAACAGACCTCTTCTAGTAGTTTGTTCTGATGGGGCACAAGATGGGCCGGCTACTTCATGCAACGGGAATGTCTCTAACAACCATGATCCTGTTAATGGTAGCACTGTGCCAATTGTTGTCCGGTTTTATTCTCTTAGATCTCAATCTTATGTACATGTGCTAAAGTTCAGATCAGCTGTTTATTCTGTAAGGTGCAGCTCTCGAATTGTGGCTATTTCTCAGTCAGCTCAGGTTTGTTTGCTTGTGCAAATTTTTTTTCAGGCAGCTTTATTTTTCTGGATGTGATACTTATGTTTAATCTGCTACAGATACACTGTTTTAATGCAACAACATTAGAGAGGGAATATACTATTCTTACAAATCCTATGGTCATGGGGTCTCCTGCTTCTGGGGGCATAGGCTACGGGCCTCTTGCAGTTGGTCCCAGGTGGCTGGCTTACAGTGGAAGTCCAGTTGTTGCTCCCAATTCTGGACGTGTTAGCCCACAACATCTAACATCTTCCATGAGTTTTTCTGGTTTGACTCCAAATGGGAGTTTGGTTGCTCATTATGCAAAAGAATCAAGCAAACAACTTGCAGCTGGAATTGTGACCCTAGGAGACATGGGATATAAGAAGTTGTCCAGGTATTGTTCAGAGCTCCTACCTGATCCTCATGGGTCCCTCCAATCAGGGAATCCTGGCTGGAAAAGCAACGGAACTGTTAATGGCCATTTTCCGGATGCAGATAACATTGGAATGGTGTGTATTGTGCCCCTCCTTTTGTTTTGTTGAAATGCTGCTAGAACCTTTTTTTTGTTCTCTGCTCCGCTTCTTTTTACCCTTAAGCTAACTTCAAAGTAAATGTGTTTTGTTTGCTTTAATGAGCTTTGTTGGAAAATATGGTTGACAGGTCGACTGATTACTGGTATTTCCAGAATCAGTTGACCGGCTCCTGGGTTTATCTTTTACTAACCAGCTGACTGATCTCAGCGTACTTTGTATATTTCTTGGATTTATACAATTTAACCTTTTCCAAACAAAAAAAAGAGCTTTGTTGGAGATAATGAATGGATATTACCTTATAGCAATGACACGATAAGAATATTAAGTTACACTCCTATGTAAGTATTGTTCATTTGTTCTGAGGGTTGAGTTTCTGCTCATGCATGTTATGTTAGGAAGTAGTTATGAGATTATGCTTCTGTGTTTCATCTTAATTAATTTTTTCTGGCTTGATTTTGATTTTCTTTATGAACTGATACAAGCATGATTACTCTTGTATATTTTTATGTCCTCATGCACTCTCTGTTTTTCAGGTTGTTGTCAGGGATATTGTTAGTAAAGTTGCTATTGCCCAGTTTAGAGCTCACAAGAGTCCAATCTCAGCGTTGTGCTTTGATTCTAGTGGGACCCTTTTAGTGACCGCCTCAGTCCAGGGTCATAACATTAATGTTTTTAAAATAATGCCTGGACTCCAAGGAAGCTCTTCTGCTGGCGGTGCGGGTGCATCTTATGTACACCTGTACAGGCTGCAGCGTGGATTTACAAATGCAGTAAGATCAGAACAAATGTTTTCATGTTTTGTTTGGATTATTGCACCATTAGCACTTTAGATGTGATCTTTGTTTATTCTGTTTCTTCTGGATTTTTTCTCAGGTTATACAGGACATCAGTTTCAGTGATGACAGCTACTGGATTATGATAAGTTCGTCACGGGGGACAAGCCATTTATTTGCTATTAATCCATCGGGAGGAGCAGTGAACTTTCAATCTTCTGAATCTAGTTATGTCTCAAAACATGGTGGTGTGGGAGGAACGAATAGGCCAACTGTTAGTCGCCCTCCCTGTTTAGGTTTACAAATGCACAATCAACAGAGCCTTTGTGCAACTGGCCCCACAGTTACACTATCTGCTGTCAGCAGAATAAGAAGTGGAAATAATGGTTGGAGAGGCACTGTAACTGGTGCTGCAGCTGCTGCTACAGGCAGACTGGGTTCCCTTTCTGGTGCTATTGCTTCATCTTTTCACAAATGCAAAGGAAATTATGATATGTATGGGGATGGGGCCTCTTTCAAGTCAAAGTACCATCTTTTACTGTTCTCTCCTTCTGGCTCTATGATACAGTATACTTTGAGGACATTGGATGGTGTTGATTCAACAACAGTTGGGTCTGGACATAATGTAAATTATGAATCAGCCGCAGAAAATGATGGAAGATTAGTTGTTGAGGCAATGCAGAAGTGGAATATATGTCAGAAACAACATCGAAGAGATCTAGAAGATAATGTTGATATATATGGTGACAATGGGAATTCTGATAGCAGCAAGATACATCCTGAAGGCATAAAGAAAGGAAATAGTATATATCCTGAAGATAGAGGTGCAGTCACAAATACAAAGATCAGTCCGGAGGAAAAACATCATTTGTATATTTCAGAAGCTGAACTGCACATGCATCAAGCTCGTTTACCATTATGGGCAAAACCTGAGGTATTTAAAGAAACTGTTTATAAAAACATGCACATTTTGTCTTGTCTGTAATTGTGTTAATTTCTGTCAATTGCATGCCAGATATACTTCCAATCAATGATGACAGAGGGAATAGATGTGAATGATGCAGATGCAATGCAAGGGGAAATTGAGATTGAAAGAATTCCAGCTCGCATGATTGAAGCAAGGTCAAAAGACTTGGTCCCATTTTTTGACTATCTCCAAACACCGAAATTTCCACATTCAAGGTGCGCTGATTTTTTTTTAATTTGCTGATTCTGTGGATTGAAGTGTTCAATTTTATTGAATAAAAACTCATTTGCTCTTCCAAAATGGAAAGACCCCTCATTCATTGCTGCTTTCCTCAATGATGATGAAAATCCGTTGGATGATGGAATCATGCTTCATATCTATGGCCAAGGAAAACTGTGTTAATTTTTTTTAGGTGCTGCAAGCTGCCAAGTTTTAAAACTTATGGTGTTTACTAAACTTCTTTATTGGAGTAAACATCCTTGCATTTTTTAGCATTGATTTATTTCTTATCCCTGATTTTTTTTCTTTCTCCAAGTTCTTATGGGAAACAGGGAAAACCCCATATTGATTATGATGTTAATATTATCTCACACATACAGGGTTCCTTCCTTAGATAGCAATGGTAACGGTAGTCTGCAGCATCAAAGTTCCGGTCTGTCTGAAAATGGCAGGCTTTCTTGCAGGAGCAGCTCTGGCTCCCTTGATTCCATGGCTGAGAATGGTGTTGAAGAAACTGGGTGGAATGGTTCTACGATGCCTGTAGAAACTAGGGGCTCTGTACATAGCAATGGCAGTCCTAAAACAAACACTCGGCTTGAGGTTGTAAATAGTAGAGAGAGCTCCAGAATGGAGGCTCAACTCAAGTTTGTAAATAACAACAACAACAACGAAGGCCCGAAAATTGAGAATCATTTCGAAGATGAAGGTGATGAATTTGATTAGAGGTACTTTTCTACCCTTCAAATATTCAGTTTATCAAAATGAGGAGGAGACCCTTTAGATTTTTCAGCTCTGGAGTATCATCAAACTGAATTAAGCAAGCACACAATTATGCTGTCAAACTGAAACCCCCCCTCTTATTTTTTCTTTCAGGCATGCAGCTATTCTTTTATTCCGTGGAACGTTCGTTAACCATGTTCATATTTTGGATGGAATTGTAGACAAGATTGAGGCTTAGGTGGTTTGACTGCGAAGCAGAATTGTGGATGCTATTATGCTATTGGGGTCTCGTACTTCCGTTGACAGTGTAAATAACAGACCCCAATAGCATATTCCCAACACTCGGCTGTGATATGTAAATAATAGCAGAACTTTTCGTTCTTAATCCTGTTCAAAATCTTTACTTTTTATTTTTCTTACCATTCTCGTCCAAATTTGTTGACATTTAGTTTGCCATATATTATGATGATCGAATGTTTCAGTGCACCTTTCTTCAGATAACCCTGGAAATATCTCATATAGCTTAAAGAGT
This sequence comes from Salix caprea, assembly GCA_964035475.1. Lineage (NCBI taxonomy): Eukaryota > Viridiplantae > Streptophyta > Magnoliopsida > Malpighiales > Salicaceae > Salix > Salix caprea. The sequence goes on from OZ037743.1 coordinate 3,388,101, forward strand.
TAATGGTGGTCTGGATGCACTTATTGAGATACGCTGCCTGATGGAGCCATGGTGGTTTTTTCTTGCTGTGTATTACGATCAGGCATTATTGTTCTGTGGCTTAAACTTCCCATTTTTAATAATTTTGATGGGTTAATATAAAAAATAAAAAGATATTTCTTACTGCACTACCAAACACGTAAAATAAACAAGTACTCCAGTTTATCCTGTCATTGTCGTGAAGAATTATGCAAGAAAATCATCTCAATAAAGTTTGATGTAAACTGTTACTGACTGAAAGTGGAATCACGACTGGCAAAGTTTATAGGATAATTGAACGATGTGATTGCTGGTTTTTAAATGAACAAAATCAGAAAGAAAAAAAAAAAACTTGTTTTAAAAGTATTTAAAAAAAATATAAATTCTTATTTTATTTTAAAGTAATATTTCTTATATTTGGGGTCGAAAAATAAATTTATATATATATATAATCTCTTAGCTCATATATATATATATATATATATATATATATATATAATCTCTTAGCTCATAAATGTACAAGATGACCAAACGAGGCACATCTTATCACGGGAAACAAAATTCTGCTGTGGTCAATTTGAATACTCAAGAATTTATGGCGTGATCTGTGGTTGAAAGCTACGTCGCAAAGAAAGGAATTGCAAATGGAATTCTCGACTTAAAAGTGATGATAATATAATTCAAATTATAAAATTATCAGACATTTTTCTTCTTCTAACAAATCAAAGTTTAATAAAAAAAATTTAAAGTAAACAACATACCATGCAAGATTGCAAATTCACGTACATAACATATAAAGTTTTAAGATTACTGTCTAAAACTCACAAGTAAAATTATATAAATAAATCGATTATGGTGTTAATAGCATCATAGTTTAAAACCCTAAATACCTGATTTCCTCTCCCATTAAAGTTATATCATATAAGAGATTTCAGAGAAATCTTACTTGGACAAATTCCTACGTCAGAAACTTGTTTATGCATGTCCGTGTCTGGTGTGACCTCGTCGCCGGGATTCTAGAATATTTTTTATGTTTTATTTTCCATTTAGTATTCTTTATATTCCAGGGTTGCTTCTTGATTTTGCAACTATAATGAAACTCACAATCGAAGCAACACCACGACAAAACTTTTGGTGAACAGGATGCCAGATCCTGCAACTAATTTTTTTTTTTTTTCTTACAAAATTTCTCCATCTGTACTACCAAATAGTGGCCATGCATGGTTAATGTCAATGTATTTCAACTATGAGATAATACCTACCTCTTTTTCCATAATATTCGGCCGACCTCATCCTCATCCTCGTCCATAACAAAGCCAAAATCTATTTCAGGGAATAAGCAACCGCAACACTATCAGATAAATTGATTCCAAAATGCATTACACATCGATTCATCTCATCTAGATCGCAGGTCTCTTGGCAATGTTTACAGCATTAGTTTCTCTTCAATGTTCTTAACCAGCAATAACGGGTAATTCGTTGTAAATGCTTTAATCTGTAACGGATTTTCTATTGCAGATTCGAATTACAACGGATTATCCGTTGCAGATTCGATAAATATATTTTTTTGAAATAATTTATTATTGTTCAGCAACGGATTTTTCTTTACTAAACATATTCGATACTGATCCGTTGCAACATCAACAACGGAATTTTTAGTTGTGAGAAGGCTGCACACTTTCTTTATCTTGCAACTTCTTACACGAAAAAAAAGAGAAACGAAGATTACTGTGTATCTGGTTCTTCAGCCCTGTGTAAACATAAGGAATAACCTGAAATACAGTTAGGAGAAGAAATAGTAGGAAACATCATTCTTCTTAAGGATATATACTGCAACAATCTATAATCAACAAAAGTAGTTTCAGAACAGAAAACAAGGAAATAATTTGTTTCAGATGTAAAATGACCGACCTCTCTTCCTTTCCGAGTGTTGTTGAGGCTGTACATGCCTGGAATCGTCGCTGAACAAGCGATTTAACCTCATAATCTTGCCATGTGAGATTATTCCACCATTCGAGCTCTGCTCTTATCTCTTTAATATCTTCAGCATTGTTGGTTGTGGTAGGAAGCTTCACCAACAATGAGCAGGTGCTCGCCCCGATCCTCTCCAAAACTGGCAAGTGTACTGTTCTTGTGCAGACACCCTTCAAATTGACCAAATCCCACTTTTCTATTATTTTTTAACTTTGGAAGCTCTGAATTAGACGCAGATCCAGCTATAAGACGTTTGATCCTTTTACAGTCACCTACCTTAATCTCTTCAAGGTTTTTTTAGCTGTAGAAGAAATGAAAAGGATATCAGCTGGTTCTCCTCGTGGTGTGGCGCGTGTGGGTCAAGTAAGTCCGGAGTCGTGACAATGACCGATTTAACTTTGTTTTTCTGTTTTCTCTCTCCTGCACGCTAAAGTACAGCAGAGGCCCCCGGGTTTATGCTTTATTCACTTTATTTCCTGTTCTTTTAATTTTTGTGTGATCCTGATTTCTATTATATAAGTTTTGATTTATTTCAATTGGGTCATTCGATTGAAATTAATTATATATTTAGGTTTCACTTCAGTCCTCCTTCTTTTAATTTCTGGATTGAGTTTAAATACCTTAATTTATTCGGTACAGAATTTTTCATTTTTTCAATTTTGTCATTTGATTAAAATTGATAATATATTTGATTTTCATTTTGGCTCTTAATACTTTTAATTAGTGATTTTAATCCTTTTATTTTTTTTATTTTCAAGTCAAGTGAATTTTTTTCACCTAATAATCTCTATTTCTATTTTATCATTTATTTTATATTATTGATTGATCTTTTATTAAAGTTTTTAGAATTTTTTTAGTCTTTCATTTATTTTTGTTTTTTTATTAACACAACAACAACAACAACAACAACAATAATAATAATAATAATAATAATAATTTTAGTTTTTTTTTCTTGCTTACTCTTTTGTTAATGTTTTTGAGTTTTTTCTCTTGGGATAATTTGATCATTTTTATTATTTTAGCAGTAATAGTAATGATAATTTTAGATGTTAAGACTTCGATGTTGGTGCTGTTATAATAGAGTTTGTTGATCTGTTTTATTATATTAAACTTTGCATATATAGATATTTTATTTTATTTTTGAACTAGCAAATCCTATTAATTTCTTTAATCCCAACAATTATAAAAATTGTTTGTTTAGCCCGCAATGTAGTGCGGATAATTTTTTTAATTTTCAAGTTAAGTGATTTTTTTTCAGCTAATAATTTTATTTTTGTTTTATCATTTATTTTATTTTTTTGTTTGCTCTTTTATTAAAGTTTTTAGGATTTTTTTAGTCTTTGATTTGATTTTGTTTTTTTCATTATTAACACAATAAAAACAATAACAACAACAACAACAATAATTTTAGGCTTTTTTCGTGCTTACTCTTTTGTTAATGTTGTTGAGTTTTTTTCACGGGGTAATCAAATAATTTTTATTATTTTCTCTTTTGTTGAGGTAGTATTATTTTGAAAAAAATTAGTTCTTAAATTTTAGTTTGTGTTTATGATCGTTTGAAAATTGATATTTCTTTTTTTTCCTCTTTGTTATTTTTTTTAGTTTTTTTAATTTTCAAGTCAAATAATTTTTTTAGCTGATAATTTTTATTTTGTTTTATCATTTATTTTATTTTTTGTTTGGTTTTTTGTTAAAGTTTTTAGATTTTTTTAGTCTTTGATTTAATTTTGTTTTTTTCATTACTAATGCAATAATAATAATAATAATTTTAGTTTTTGTTCTTACTTACTCTTTTGTTAATTTTTTTGTTAATGTATGAAGGATTTTCATAGAATTATGGAGCTTTATAGGATTTGTAACCATGTATTGTTGATCTAAGTTGTTTGATTTTCTATTCCTTTATTAACATTTTTTTTTATATGTTGAGAAGTTATAATTTTAAATTAGTTAAATCTATTCAACACATTATACGTCACACTATGATTAGAATTTCAAGTTAACTTATAACGCAAGAGAAGAATATGCATGACATGATGACAGAGAGCTTGCATCATACACATCAGGTCTCAAGTTCAAGTTAGGACGTGCACTTCTTGTAAAAGTTTGGAATAATTAGGTTTTACTCACTCACATGGACCCATAAATTATGGTTTCCGGAGAGTGAAGTTTCCTTGCATAAAAATAATAATTATGGATGTGTTTTTTAGTAACATTAAAAATCTAAATTGAAAAAAATAAAAGATGATGTCTGCATTTTATAAAATAAACTAAAAAATATATATAAACTGATAAATCATATAAAGAGTTGTTAATACTCATTAAAGATTAAAACGAGAAAGTAATTGTCATTCTAATTTGTTTATTTAATTGTACGGAAATCAAAATGAATATTCATATAACAATTTTTTTTAACCAAAAATATATTTTTTTATCATGAGTATTTTTTTATAAAAAAAAATAGAGTTTATCATAATTTTAAAGCAGATTTAAAAAAAACACACAAAAAACTATAAGCTGATAATACAAAGTGGGTATATTATAAAGATATACAAAAAGTAAATATGAGAAAAATCATATAAAATACTTGCAACAAAAAAAGTATATTTTATTTGCATTGAATGTTTGCTAACAATACAAATTGAGAATAAAACATTTTTGTATTATTAGATTCTCCGTTTGTCATTACATTATTGTAGATAACTTACGACGACCAATGATAATGACAACTAAGTATGATGATGTGGTCTGTACAACTCATAATATAATTAATTAAACACAAAGCAATATATTTCAATTTTACTCTATGATTACTCAATTTCAAAGCAACGTCTTTGCCCACAAAATAAATTAGTACAACTTATTCAACACTAGATAATTATATACTATAATATATTAATAATATGGACCTATTATATACTTACCTAATCATACAAGGATAGAATGAGCCATTTATTTTTTTATTTTTTTAATGTTTAAAATGTCTTTTTAAAATAAGGATATTTAAAAATTAAACTGTAATGGACAACTAATTATGAACGAATTTCTAGCACACTCAGTCTATATGTCAAGAATTAATGGCGAATTGGATGGAAATTGGATAAAGGAAATACTTTTAGAAATTTCTTACATAATTAAAGAGATCAATTAATTAGAAAAATGATAATTATCTATATTAAGAAAAAAAAAATACAAGGACTAAATATACGTTCAGATCGTCATGCTGCTCTTAGATCTAGTGAGTAAATTATATCAAGAAATTATCCAATCTAAAAAGCTTAAGTTATTGCTTAGGTTTTAAAATTTTATTATATTAATAATATATAAAACTATGTGCATGTATGTATTTATCAAAGAATAATATGTGTGTTTGTGTATATAAACAAGAATATATAATACAAAAATATAAGTAATTAGATTTATGAAGCCCGTAAGTAATTTTTTTAGTGATTGGAACTATTGTCAACATTCACTTTCTCTAAATCTTGGAATCTTGTGTCCTCTCACTCTCCTTCAAGGAAAAAACTAAAAAGTAAGATAAATAAATTTTGATACCTAAATTGAGTTTCTGACTAATAAAGAGTTTGATTTCTTAAAAACCAAAAAAATGGGGGATCAAAATAATTTTTTGTATAAAATTCAAGGCTAGCACCTATTTTACATGCTTTTTCACTATTCTTTTGGCTTTGAATCCAACTATTTCTTTTTTTTAAAAAAAATTAATATGCAATTGAATGTCAATTTGGGCTCAAAATAACTCAATTGTGCCAAAAAAATAATCAATGATCAAATTAAAAATACTAAAAAAATCTAATTACTATAATCCAAGTGATTTATGGGAGAATTTAAAAATAAGGGACAAAAACAACCTTGAGACAAAAACATTAGAGTTCCAGGGCCAAAGTAGTAATTTAATTTTGCATAAAAAAGAAAATAAAAAATATAACCTTATATAATATGTTAAAGAAAATTGTTTCACAGTAAAAAAAACAATCTTATCCCGGAGTTTAAAGCATTGTCTTTTGTTTTCAAGGATGAAATTGTAATTATATTACTACAATGAATAACAATTTATGTCATGGTACACAATAGGGGATTTAATTTATTTTTTTAGTGATTAAACTTACAGGTTATTATCACAGAAGAAAATGTTAAACACAATTAGAAAAGTATATACATATTCGAGAGAGTTGTCCAATTATATAATGGAAAAAAAAACATTTTTATTATTTAAGTTTTTTAATGACTTGGTTTTATAATTTTAGCAAACAGAAATGATTAAGGGAGACCACTAATTCAATTCAAACAATACCTCACATGATAGTAGTTTTATTAATAAATTAAAATGTCTAATTAAGACAAAATCCTCAAATTTAATTTCAAAAAAATAATTGTTCCATCGTTTAAAACCTAAAAGACAATGGCTGGCTCCTCCTTTTTTGGGTAATTCCTTGCATATAGGACCAAGGTTGTTAATACTGTTCCGGTTTTTCTATTGGAACGGAACGTTTCGGTTTCGGCGTGCCGTTTCATATATAATTAATTATATATATATGAAAAAAAAATATTAATTTAACAAGTATAATTTTAATTCAAGATAAATTAACTTTAAATTATACAATACAAACACAAAGTCAAACAAACATAATCTCAAAATTAGAAACATCTCTAAACTTCCAAAATATTATGATAATAAAATGTTCTAAAATAAAAGAAATATTATGATTTTGAGACGGAACGGTACCGAGACATTCCGACCGGAATTTAGCTGGAATTTCTGGAACGGGCCGGAATTAAAATCGAGATGAAAACGATGTCGTTTCGTCTCAGTTTTTTTAATGGCACTGAACGTTCCGGCCATTCCGGCCGCAACGGAACGGAATTAACAAGCCTGGATAGGACACTCTAAACCTTTTTTTTGGTCATATCATATGGCAAGTATTATTCTCCTCTTTTTTATTTTTTTCTATATAATAAATAAATATATTCTTTAATTAATGATGATCAAAATGAGGATTATTTGGTCAAGCAAGCAAGGAATTAATTCATTTTACTCTACAATGGCCTAAATTAAAATCAAAGCAATGTGTTTTCCCACAGAATAAACTATCGCTAATAATTAATAGCCCCTAGCTATATAAGGAAAATAAATTAACCCTAGAAAGTCAAATAAATTATGCATTACCCCATCCATAATTTTCTAGTCTTAACAATCTCATGGCGAATTGACGTTGAGCCTATAATGTACAAGGGCATGGAGATGCCACGGCCTCCATCATTATCATGTCCCATTGGTGTTATTTGCTCCCTCTAATCTCAATGTTTTCTTAGTTTGGTCCTCTTACTCTACTTTCTAATAATGTCATCCAATTTCATGACAATCGGTCCTTCTATCAATAGAAACGTTAATTCCCACGTGTCCGATAAAAATCGGTGTCATATGGGTGCGGGCAATGATGCCAAGAACAGATGACTTGAGAGTAGAAGGATGGAACTAGGACAAATAATAGAAAAGGGACCAAAGTGAAAATAACTAGAGGGACCAAAAACAAAGTTAAAGGGTGTTTCCAATAATTTAAGGGGATCTTGATTTAGAGAAAAGTAATTGATAATTAAACATCAAATCTACAACACTTTCCAAGCTATCATCACCTACCTTTCTTTCTTGTTATAGCAAAATAAAAGGTATTCCAATTAATTCTTGTCAAAATAATTACCCTACATGCCATTGCATGGAACAAACGACCTACCATTTGCCTCAAGTCTTCGCTTGATTTGTTATTGAAGAAGAAGAAGAAGAAGAAGAATGGCTTCCTGTGTTTACACTCCAAATACAGTCAAGACGAGGAGTCGTTTTCCATTCAGAAGGGCTGTAATATCAAAGTCCAAACTCCCTTGAACATGTCCCGAAAATAAACTTCATGTGTTGGCAAAGCTAAGTAACACCAAACAAAGTAACCTCTAGCTAGTCAAATATATCTAATTATTTATATACATTATTAAAAAAAATCATTTTATATAAAAGCTTAAGGTACGAAGTCCTATAATATAATTTATATTATTATAATGTACCTCTTCAAGTGAAAGTCTTTTGGGTTTGAAACTTACATACAGACTCGTATTATTTTGTGTTTGATTTTTATCAAATAGAATAAGGATGGTGAGATCCGAACTCCTGTCCATTGAGTCAACAAGACTCTGATAATATATTAAGAAATCATCTCATCTAAAAACTTAACTAGACGATGTACTGTAATATGATTTATATTATATATATATACTCAACTTCCCTCCTTCAATGCCAAGGCAAAGGTCTCCAAACCCTTAAAAAACAGCGTCGTTTAAGTCCCATGTCTCTTTCTGCTTAACAACCCTCCTTCCTTTCTCATGTATATTGAAGCATCCACAGCACGAGTTTGAACACACACACGCCTAGCCTAATTGCTAAGCAAGTTTAGGTGGCCGACAGCAACCTCTGTAAACTCCTATCAAATCCCTCCTTTTTACAGCTGAATCCTCACTTGGGTTTCTTGCAAATCTACTTCTCATCGACCGGCTCTTCTGATCGCCAAATAATGACATAACCAGCCAGGAGAAATTAAGAAAGGAAAAAACAAGACACTGTTCTGTCTTGGGCTTCCTGTTTCTTGGTTTCGCTGCGTTGTGTCTGCAGGTTTGAAACGAAATGCAGCTTCATATATCACCAAGCTTGAGGCACGTAACAGTTTTTCCTGGAAAAGGTGTTCGAGAATTCATCAAAGTGAGGGTTGGAGCTAGAAGGGTTTCATATCGGATGCTCTTCTATTCTCTCCTGTTCTTCACGTTTCTTCTTCGGTTTGTGTTCGTTTTGTCCACAGTTGACTCCATTGATGGAGAAACCAAGTGCTCTACACTAGGTACATTTACAATAATATTACTATATTGCAGTATTCGCCCTGCTTTGATCTTCTGTTCTTCATGTCTTTTAATATATTTTTCAAAATGCTGACTGTTGCTAGCTTTGATAGATGATTGTATTATAGTTTTAATTAAGAAGGTTTATTTTGCGAGATTAGTCGTAAGATATACCTTCAAATTTTGATGATGGTGTTTGATGGGACACAAAAATATTAAGATAGAAAACATAACAACTAATCACCGGCTTGCTCTTTTTATTTAGCTAATTAATTATTTAATTAAGTCAATAAGCCATAGAGGTCAACGTTTCTAGGGAATATAAGCTTCACCACTAGAGTTTTAAAAAAAAATCGTTATTGGAGAGAAAATATGTTATTATTTTCGGACACAATGCATGACTATTATGAAATAAAAAATAAAAAATTTAAGGACCAGATTAGAATATATTAAAGCATGTATATGGTAGTTCAGCCCTTGCCAAGCACTCATTCTCCTTGCCCAACATCAACTGGGATTTTGATAACCTTGCTTAAATATTGTGTGAAAGTGAAAGATGGACCGACCTATCCCGCTTACAACATTTATTTACAATATTTCTTTCCAAATTATAGTTAGCCAATCAGTTCTAGGAATAATATATAGTTTGTCGATTCACTACCGTATCAAAAGATTTGATATATTATAACCTATGGTTGGTGTAAAAGCATCCTTAGCCTATGAGAGGCTACCAACATTACTTATTAATGCAGTATGATTTGACCATCATTAATTATTATTATTCCAATGATAGGTTGCCTCGGGAAGAGACTAGGGCCAAGGATATTGGGGAGAAGGCTTGACTCAGCTGTAATTAATTAAACTCCTTAAACCCTAGAGTTTTTTTGTGGCATTAAGCCTGGTTAGTGTGATTTAAACATTGCTAATTGAAATTACTGTTCGGCATCTGAAGGTACCAGAGGTTATATTTCAAGTACTGGAACAACCACTTGGCAATGATGAACTGAAGGGAAGAAGAGATATTCCTCAGACGTTAGAGGAATTCATGGATGAAGTCAAAAACACAAGATTAGACGCGAAGACTTTTGCTCTCAAGCTCAGAGAAATGGTAGCCATGCACGCTTTTATCATCTCTTTCGTTTGAATTCAAACCCTAGGTTATTGCTCTCGAGCTCAAAAAATGTCAAAAATTGAAATTTCTCAGGTCACTCTACTTGAACAAAGGACTAGGAATGCCAAGATCCAGGAATATTTGTACAGGCATGTTGCGTCAAGTAGCATACCGAAGCAGCTTCACTGCCTCGCCTTGAGGCTAGCCAGTGAGCACTCCACCAACGCAGCTGCTCGACTTCAGCTCCCTTCGCCGGAACTCGTCCCTGCGCTCGTTGACAATTCTTATTTTCACTTTGTCCTGGCTTCGGACAATGTTCTGGCCGCTGCTGTTGTGGCCAATTCACTTGTCCAGAACGCGTTGCGCCCCCAAAAGTTTGTGATGCACATTATAACAGATCGGAAAACTTTTTCTCCGATGCAAGCATGGTTCTCACTGCACCCTTTGTCTCCGGCAATAATTGAGGTCAAGGCGCTGCATCATTTCGACTGGTTCGCGAAGGGGAAAGTGCCGGTTATGGAAGCCATGGAAAAGGATCAGAGGGTGAGGTCACAGTTTAGAGGGGGGTCATCTGCAATTGTATCAAATAACACTGAGAAGCCTCATATTATCGCAGCAAAACTACAAGCACTTAGTCCCAAATACAATTCTGTCATGAATCACATTCGAATTCATCTACCCGAGGTAATAAAATACTCAGTAATTCTGCATAAACATAATCTTTTAGTCAATGCTCAGTTTCAATGTTCTGTTTCTGCAGCTGTTCCCGAGCCTAAACAAGGTTGTGTTCCTGGACGACGACATAGTGGTGCAGTCCGATCTTTCGCCTCTCTGGGACATTGACATGAATGGAAAGGTCAACGGGGCAGTAGAAACCTGTCGAGGAGAAGACAGGTTTGTCATGTCAAAGAAGTTGAAGAGCTATCTGAACTTCTCTCATCCATTGATATCAGAAAACTTCAATCCGAACGAGTGTGCCTGGGCTTATGGCATGAATATTTTTGATTTAGAGGCTTGGAGGAAAACCAACATAAGCACAACATACCATCACTGGGTTGATGAGGTAATCATCAATACAAACATCCACGTATTTTTCAAGCGATTCTTGACGTACCTTGACTACCAAGTTATTGAAAATTTTCTCTCATTTTTGCTCTCCCCTTTCAGAACTTGAAATCAGATCTGAGCTTGTGGCAGCTAGGAACATTACCTCCAGGTCTGATAGCATTTCATGGTCACGTCCACTTTATCGATCCCTTTTGGCATATGCTGGGTCTGGGCTACCAGGAAAACACGAGTTTGGCAGATGCTGAGACTGCCGGCGTCATCCATTTCAATGGTCGAGCAAAGCCTTGGCTAGATATAGCATTCCCTCAGCTCCGCCCCCTGTGGGCCAAGTACATCAACTTTTCCGACAAGTTCATAAAGGGCTGTCATATTAGGGCATCTTAACTTGAGTTTTGAGATGGAGATGTTGACTGCGATGGTGGTTAATATATGTTGTCTATATAAAGGAGAGAAAAAGGGAGTGAGGAGAGAGTTCTTCACAAATTCAAGGCCTTGAATTCAGAAAGTAAAATATTCATCACCACAGGCATTTGTTTGCTTGATTTTTTTTAGAATTCATCCTCTGCGGGTCTTCCCTTGCCTTCCCTGTTACTTCAAATCTTGATTCAATCTTAATGAGAAATTAAGCATGATGTTTGTTTTTCAGCCAATATATATTCCTTTCATTTAGCATTACTATTAATTTCTTGCTACTAAAACATAAAAAAGAAAAAGAAGAAAACAATTAATCAATGGTCCATACACAAAGTTTGAATGTTTGACTTCTTAGCACCAATGGTAGCATAATTTGCAAAGCCATTTCTTACACTTGTTTCACAGGAGATATTCCAGTCAAAATAAGTGGTCGATTAAAATAGGCTACTATTTATCTAGTCAAATATGTACTCTTTAAATACTATATGATTGCACATAAATATATTTTTCTCTTCATTTTTAACAACTACCCTTTTTTCTAGTACTATGTGTTTTTCTTTTACGGGGGTAAATGCATTATTTTGTCGGTCATGCATGGCATTCCTGTTATATTGACACGAATCTATAAACATCACGTCATAGCAAACTCTATCAACAAAAATCTTCAGACAAATGTAGATCTCCGACATCACTTTGGGTACAAAATATCATTTACAGTTATGATATCGAGCAACTGCGAACTCTCTGGCGCCAAAAAACTGCCACATCAGCTGAACTCAAAACTCTGATGTCTGTATTTCTTAAGGAAGAAGCTTCAAATTGGTCTGCGTTGCTTGATGATATATGAGATTGAAATGCCTTCGATGCCTCTGTTCTTCGATCTGGGACTCGGCCAGATGATTATAAGCTTGATCTGTCTTCCTCTCTTCTTCATGGGAGGTATTTAAGAATATTGAAGGCAAGTAGGGAAAGAGATGTCGGTGAGTCATCTATGGCTGGGGTTTCTACCTGGAATCTAGGTTTGCTTCAGCTTCTTGAGTTTGTCAGCAAGTTTTGGGTTGTTTAGTGTTTCCAATTTCCACCGCTACTTTAATGTTTCTGAGAAACAGATCCAATTTTCGGTCGGATATTTCTGAGAACGTTTGCCGGGAACCATGAAAACTGCCTCATAACCGAAACTCCACTCGATTCATCCAAACACCGTAAGTTCTTGACATCTTCTAATCTGTTCGAAGGCCAGACACGATGCACTATAATTTGAAGCGGTAATAATTTCACCCAGCCGGATCCAGGTAGGGCGTGGGTGATGGTTATTGTTATTCCAGGCTGGGTCACCCAGACTAAACCCATTACCATTCCTAACTACAAAGAACAAGGCTCATCCTTGCTTAATTCCACGACATTGAGGAAAAGAGATTATTACTTGACCAAAGTGAAATTTTATTTATTCTATGACAGTGATCCCCTAGTTCGAAGGGTGTCCTGGAGCCGAGGTTAAGGTGTACCACAGACACTTCACCAGTAACAGATGACCTAGAAGAAACCAGTTGATTTCTAAAGCCTAAGATTACATTGCAAATACAATCAGTCAACCACCAAATCCAGTGAGAGCTTCAGCAAAAACTAATACAGACAGCAATGACAAACAAATGCACTTGTTTTGGTACAAAATGCAAACCCAATTCATAGCAGGTCGCCAATTTACGCAACTGGTGGGTGGAGCACGTGATCTTGCGATGTGTCCACTGCAGCAGGTGGCATGAACTGCCACATAGCGACTCCTGGATAACCAATGAAGGGCATTAATTTGTTGCCAAGTGATTGGCCTTGAGTAGCGAATGCAGCAGGGATTGCAGGAGGGGCAGGCATGAAGCTGGGTTGTGAGCTCATGGCTTTCAGCTGGTGCTCCAGCTTCTCCTTCTCAGCCTTCAGCCTCTGCTTCTCATCGCGAAGCTCTATCTTCTCAGCCTATGCAAGACAAAGGACATTTCAAAAGAATTGCAGTGGTTGAATTAGGATGCAGGATATTATGCAAAGGGAAGAAATCAAACACGTGAATATATTACTAAAGCCCACAAGTCCATCAAAATAGAAAATAGAATCGGAAGCACATAAATGCCACAAAACCTTTAACTCTTTAATCTTCTCTTGAAGACTTGAATTTGAGTCCTTCAACTTCTGGGTTTCCCCTCGTAACTGAGTCACCATGCGGACAGCATCAACCAAAATAGCAGCCTTGTCTGTTTTGGGAGTTCTTCCAGGCTCCAAGATAGAGCCCAATTCAATAAACCTAGTAGACATTCCAAATACAAAGTGTGAGTGCCCAGGATAGGCAGAGAGAGGGGTGGGGGGGATGGAGAGAGGGAGAGAAGGGGAGAAGAGAGTACTTGTCATTCAGCTTATCCCTTCGCAACTTTTCCCTGCATGCTTTGGAGCTAGAACTACATGATTCAGATCTACCCCTGCAGCAAGGAAACATGTGTGGGAGAGAGGAGGGATAACATCACTTCACGACAAAATTGCTCAATCCAATCCACTTATTTAAAATGTAAAACGACAAATAAACAATTCATGCATGCATCATGCTTTGGTAAATGCAGAACAGATTAACAAAGTACCATGTTAAAAATCACTTCATCAACTGCATTCAGAATAGGATAGTAGGTTGCAAGATAACTCTACACTGCTATTAAATAAAACATCATCTTCATTGTACTTGTTTGGAAGCAACTCCAACATACATAGGTCCCACTGAGGAGCTAGTAGTAACAGTTATCATAAGGTAGTACAAAAACCAATTCAATGAATGCACTTGGAATGGTTCTGATTCAGATCCAGTGTTGTATTATCTTTCAGACTTTCACTTCAAGAACAAACATTACCAGCGGCTTGATTGCAAGCGACTAACAGGAAAAGACAATCCTTACCAGTGACAATTATCATAAGGTTGCACAAAATTCAATGAATGCACTTGGAATGGTTCTGATTCAGATCTAGTGCCGTAGTATCTTTCAGACTCACTTCAAAAACAACCATTACCAGCAAGCTTGATTGCAAGTGAATTAACAGTAAAAGACAATCTGATTTATTTTCCTCAATTCTGGCATCTAAAAAGCCAATAGACCATTAATTATGTAAGCCGGGTCTTCACTGCCTGTCTCAGCATAAGCGGATCAAAAGGTGGTGTGAATTTTCAATTTCAACTGCTAAGACTTTTTAAAAAGTACATATATAGGGGGATAAAGTCGTATCAGCTCAACACGATTAATAAACACGTAATAATTAAGAATGAATTCAACAACAAACCCATCCCTTCCTTTTTAAACAGAGTAGAGCAGAGAGAGACAAAAGGAGTAATGTACCTCTTCTTGGTACATGGTTCCTTCTGCATATCACATTCCCCGAATGATCCATCGATTTCCGCTCTACACAGATGATCACACATGCACATATAAATATAAGAGATCAAATGAATAACCACAAAAGCAGCAAGAAAAAAGCCATCCAAATCAATTTAAGTGCTTGTTACAAGTATGTTTGTATATCCAAAACAAGAAGAGTATACATCTCGAAAGAAAGAAAAGAAGCGTGGGAAAATAAATAAAATAACAATGAACTTAGAACGCAACATTATAAGCAGCCTTCAAGTGAAAAGAATTGTTCTCTCTCTCTCTCTCTCTCTCTCTCTCAAATGGAATTGCTGACACTAACTACCAAGCAAAAATCAAAAGCTTCCCAATTTAAACTACAAAGGATAGTAAGTATAACCTCGCAGGTATCAGACCTCCAACTAATACAGGGCGTGAATAAGTGCCTAGCCTCTCGTGCAATTGATTATACACGAATCACCCCTTTCATTATACAACATAGTTATACTACAAGTTCCTGTGTAAATGATGCAACTCAAACTCCAACTACTTAGAACTGAAGCTCGTGTCAGCAAGCACATTAGCCTCTAAAGACAAATCAAGGCAAATACTCCACACAGTAAACATCCTTCAAGTTTCGGCCGAGCAATTCATCTTGCAATAAAAATGGAATCAACCACCAAATTCTTAGAGGAAAAATTCAAAAGTCGTCATATTTTAAGCAATCACATAAGCCGATTTAAAACTCGCCTGACCACTAGTATTTACCAAGCATAAAAGAAAATCTCACATAACTCTTAACAAACCCTAATCACTAAAACCCCTAAATCAGCTAAACAAACTATTATTTATTGGTATAATATAAAGCTAAAAAACCCTAATTCAAAAGAGAGAGATCCTACCCGAAATTAGGACAGGAAACGGTATCGGTAAGAGAAAAAACGTTTAGGGTTTGTTGTTTTTGTTGTTGATGATGGGGTTGAACAAGGGGTGGCCAAGAGAAAGCAGAGAAATTGGGATCATGGGCTGGAATATTTAATTCATCCATATTTATGTATTGATCGTAGTCATGCAGCAAAGCCGCGTTTCCAGGTGACACCATTTCTTCTTCCCCTTTCAATTTAATGAATCAATCGATTGATTGATTGATTTTTCCTTGGAAACAAACAAGCAAACAGGAGGAGGGGAGAGGAAGGGTTAGGGTTATGGGTGTTTCCTTAGGTTTTGTTTTGGGGGGGATTTTGGGGAGAAGCAGAGGATGATTATTTGATTGGTGAGGTTGGTGAGGTTGGGAGGTGGCCTGCTGGTGGTGGTGGTGGTGCTGAAGATTCGTTCGTCGCTCCCTGTATCCGTTTTATCTGGGCTTTTCTTTGTTTCCTGGGCTTTCTTTAGCTTTGTTCTTATTATTATTATTATTATTATTATTATTATTTTACCAGGGTACCCACTAATCTTTTTCGTAGCATCATCAGGTATCTTAAAGTAAATTTAACTACAGATCTGTTTGTTACTGTGTTTACAAAAAAAAATAAAAAAAATATTTTTATTTTTTATTTTAAATTAATTTTTTATATATTTTTATATCATTTTCATATACTGATGATACCAAAAATAATTTTAAAAAAATAAAAAATAATCATCTATATTTTTAAATAGAAAACACTTTAAAAAACAACTATAACTACTTTCTCAAACCGGCATTATATTTGAGTCTTCTTCAGATATTATAGTTGATAATGCTTTAGTGAACAAATCTACTAGATTATCTTTTTAAATGAATTTGTTAAACATCAATATCACCACACTTATCAAGTTCATGTGTGAAAAAGAATTTCAATGAGATGTGTTTTATTCAAAAAAAAAATTGATGTATCCTTCTTTGAATTGAGTTATACATACAACAATGTTTTCATATAGAATGATTGAAGTTTCTTTATTGGAGGATAAATCACATGTTTCACGAATATATTAAGTCGTGGATATCATCCACATGTATTCTCGGCTTTCTTTATGAATTGCAAGTATTTCAGCATGATTAAATAAAGTGACAACTAATACTTGCTTTGTAGATCTCCATGATATAACAGTATAATTATTTGTTCAAAAAAAAAAAAACAGTATAATTACACATAAAGAGATAGCCTTTTTGATATCGATCTTTTTATAAATTAGATAAATATCATGCATCTAACTAATTTATGATGAGTAAAATAAGTTCATATCCATATTTATTAACAAGTAAAGAAAAATATATTTAATTTCATTATAATATCTTCAAGTAGGAGAAGAACTATATCTTGCTATCAAATTCACATGGAATGTTATATAATGTCGTGTATTATTAGCAAGATACATTAGTGCACCAATTGCCCTAAGGTATGGTATTCGAGGGGTATTCGATGGTTAAGTAATTATTCATTATCCTCATGAGGTCTAAAAAGATATTTTTTTCACGTCAAGTGATCAAACAACTATTGTAGTGTTTAATGAATGTGTTTTATCCATATAAAATCCTGTAAGGACCTTCTCTATATAAGTTGACTTATGAATGAAAATTACATATGCTAAATGTTAGATTTGCAAGTCGAGATAAAAAATTATTTTCTCCCAAATCTTTATTCTTAAATTCTTTTTTTAAATAATTTATTGTTTTTGATATCTCTTCATGAGTTTCAATAATAATTAAATCATCAACATATATAGTAATGAAAATATAATTAAATTATGATATCTTTATAAAAACACATACTCCTTTTAATAAATACTCATTAAAACGATTATACCACATGCATCATAATTACTTTAACCTAGAATTTTTATAATTTGATTGATATTTTCAAAAATACGGATACATACTATTTTATTGGTATGGTAATCAACATTCAAACATATGTTTTGTGATGATATTACAATAACACGTGTTTCTTTTTAATATATATAATAATTAACTTGTTTAATGGTAAAACATTTTTGTTTTATTAGAAAGATTTGGGTGAAAGACATTCAATTCTACATATCTTTTGTGATGATATTACAATAACAAATGTGTTTCTTTTTAATTTTTTTTTTAATTTATTATATATATATATATATATATATATATATATATATATATATATATAAAGCAATGAAATAATAGACTTGATGGGTGGTACAGCATTTTTGTTTTATTAGAAAAATCTGGGTGAAAACACTTTTTTGATTGTCATGGTTGAAAGATCACATCATCGTTAAAAAAGAATCTTCAATCTTGATCATCGGTAAACGGGAAAGTGATTTGATTAGATTCAAATTGATAAAAATATGAAGATCAAACCCAGCAGGCAAAATTTGAAGATCATGTGCATACCGTCCAATACCTTGATAAGATAAATTGTCTTCGTATTTTATTTTTTTGGTCTTATTAACAATATTTAAGAATGGGTTAGGGGAAAAAACATTGAACACTTTTTAAGATAAAAATTAATTAATTTTTTTATTTAATTTATAATTTTCAAGTAATTATTAATAATAATTTTAGAAAAATAATTTTGTGATGCAAATGTACTTTTTTTTATTTTTGAGATTAATACTTTAAAACTAGTATTTTAAAAAATAAATACACTAAGTCAGATATAAAAAACTAAAAGTGTTCATTTTTAAATTAATATTTCTAATTAGATATATTTTTGTTCTTTTTTTTTCAAGACAGCTATCTAAAAGAGAAATGTGTTTATTTTTGTATTCAAAAAATATATTTTGAATTTTTTTTAATTTTAAATCATTTTGATATATAAATTGAAAATAAACTTTAAAAATAAAAATATATTATTTTAATATATTTTCAGATAAGACTTTTTTTTTTAAATAATGTAATTTATAAATATTCTTCTAGTCCAAATTCTCATGAGGAGGAGATAGGAATTGAAAATCAAGAAGGCTGACGTGTAGCAAGGCAATTGGTGAGTAATGATTTTTATACATCACTGGTATGGTGTGGTATGGTATGGCATGGTGAGGACAGAGAATAGGCCTTCAGCATTTCCACCTATCCATGAAGTGCTTCAAAACAAGACAAAGGCAAGCGAGCTCCCACTAGTTGTCCGCACGCGTTTTTGCTCCAGCTGTCCACATGTTTTTGTGGAACGTGATAAAATTAATATAGAATAAAAATCCCTTTTTTAACGCTCACTTGTGGGTATTTCAATATTTTTTTATAAATGCACGATAAAATAAATTTATTTTTTAGAAATTATAAAATGAATTCAAGAGATATATTTTTGAGCACCTGATTTAAAGATAAAGGTTAAAAACAGATTTGGATGAGTTATAAAATTATGAAATAATGTTGATATATTCATTTTATAACTAAAATCGCTAATTATCAAGAAATACAAATTTTAAAAATACCAAACTGGTCATCATGTCCCATGTTCAAATCATTTTTAAATCTTACTAATCGCTTGTCATTTCCCATTCAATTAACCAACAAACATCAACTAAAAAGTATATAAAGTAAGGTGATCATCTTCGGTCCAATTTAGTTTTTACTTTTAAAAACAACCAAATCCAAATTTTTGATAATTAAAAAAAATCAAAACCAAACCAGTTCCAATTTCAACTCATTTGATTCGGTTCGGTTCGGTTTTTTATGTTTAAAACTAGAAAACAGGTTGAGTTCAACACAGTGAAATATTACAAGTTCCATAAAGTGACTAAGTACAAAATCTGAGTTAATTGATGTACACAAATCTATAATAACCATAAATTTGCAATCATTTATCAAAACATAGAATGATATATTCTCAACAATATATATCCCCATGTATTACAAGGTTGTGTTGATTGAATATCAAATGTAGGTAATGAATATCCAAGTAAGACTAAGAATAATAACCAAATTGTAACAAAATTTTATTAGTAAATAGACAATTATTGATCATTAGATCTCATTTCTCCAACCATTAAGCATTTTGTATGGATGGCTACATAATTCTAGATCATCACATGCTATCAAACTATTCTCGAACACAAAAGTGCAGAGTTTATTGGTGAATGAGGGATGTGAAGGAGAATGACTGCAACACAATACAGACAAAGAGAAATGGTAGCCTTGACAAAAAATTATAAAACAGACGCTTATTATTTTTTTATGGGTATGAAAATTGTCTTTAGTGTATTGGTTAATTCAAAAAATAAATGAGAAACCTTCATAAGCAAATAAAGATAGCACCATAAGGATGAAAATAGTCTTGATTACTACCATTATTTCTGATAACATTATATGATCAAGAACTAGTTAAAGAAAAGGGGTTGTTGCAAGGATGGGTTTAGTGCTGTTGCTATGATGAGTGCTAGGGTTAGGATGAATATGAGATATAAAGTGTAAACTTTAGGTAGTTTGTAATTTGAACCGGTTCACATCAGTTTGACTCTAACAAATGAAACCAAGACCAAAATGAACTGAAAATTTATTTAAAAATTCTAATTGGTTTAATCAAAAAAATTTAATGCTACATTTTTTCTCAATTAAATCAGTTATTTGATATTTTTGCTCACCCATAATATAAAGTGATCCTAGTTATAAAATCTAAAAAATCGTTTTGAGATCTTATTAATTTAAATTTAATTCAGGTCAAGTTTTCTAATAAAGAAAATAGATTAATACGATATATCAAAGTTAAAAAATCTCAATTGATTTTTTTTTTTCAAAATAATAATATTTTAATTATATTTTTGTCCATGTTAACCTGTCTAAAGGGGTGTTTGACACTGCGTTTTAAAAGTGTTTTTGAAAAAAAAAATTATTTCTCACTTTAAATTAATTATTTTTTATGTTTTTAGATCATTTTCATGTGCTGATATCAAAAATAATTTTAAAAAAAATAAAAAATATTATTTTGATATATTTCTGAACAAAAAACACTTTAAAAAACTATCTCAACCACATTCTCAAACCGCCACAAGTGATTAAAATCTTATTCTAGGTTAATTTAATAATTAACTATGGAGTCGCCTCTGAAAGGATTATTTTTTTCTTCATCACTGACAAGGTCACGAGCTGGGCAGGCATACTTCTCCTTTTATATTATATGCTTTTGATGCGTTAATGCAAAGTGTCTTCATTATCATACTCAACGATGCCAGAGATTGATTGGAAAATGCTCGCACCCTCTTGCTTTTGCCCTAAAGGAGAAGTGAGTGGAGAAGAGATCTGGCAACTTTTTTTGATACGAGTAAACCCCCTTTCATGAAAGTGTATTTTGTAGGCCGAGTTAAGTAAATAAAACCTCGACTATCCTATGTTCATATAAAAAATACACGTTTTGACTCAAACTATTGTATAGATCTCAAGCTCTTTGTCGACGACCTTGATTTCTAAGCATTGAGTGGGATTTCCAAGCCCAGGAAACCAAATAATTTATGATTTTTCTACCACAATCGCATCACAAGCAAGCCAGACCCACTAATCGAGCATGCCATGTTTCAGAATGTGATGGCACATTCTCCACTTCCTAAATTGCTCTGTATTATCCGTGAAAATACCAATAATTTATGATTACCAGACCAATAATTTATGATTTTTCTACCTCCTGGTTTTTTAATGCTATATATATATATATATATATATATATATATATATATATATATATATATATCAGAACACGTGACATGCATTGATATTCGACATACTTAGAGCCACTTGTCAAATGCTACTGTGGATGGGGATCATGTATAATAATGTATAAAAATCAGTGTTATTGAACTTAGTAATTATTTGGGAGGGGTAATCGAGGTCGAGTGTTTTTTATTTATAAATATATTAAAATAATATTTTTTTTATTTTTTAAAATTTATTTTTAATATTTGTACATCAAAATGATTTGAGAATATAAAAAAATAATTTAATTTAAAATATTTTTGAAATGTAGTGTCAAACAAATATTTATTCTAATTAGAGAGTTGATTTGGATCTGAATTATCTCGGTTTTCATTTGGGTTTTAGGAAAATTGATTTGAAAAATAATATTGTTTTAAATAAGATTCTTGAAATAATATATTTTAAATTGAATTGAATCAATTTACTTAACTCTTGAGTGTTTATTAATAACTTTGGCAACACCAACTATTATCAGAACAAAAGAATCAACGGGAGAGCATATGATTAACCAATGATTATTTTTTTATTTTTATGCAATAAAAAAAATATTTACCGTCATATGGATTTGATTTGTCTTCACTGAGAAGAGTGCAATTATAAGATGTAATGAGTGATAACCTCGATTTAACAAATTCCGAAATTGTTTTTAATACCAAAAACAATATTCGAAAATATGACCAAAAATCTATCAAGTCAAAATCCCTGTTGCAGGCTTGCCCTGTTCATACATACATGTATAAAAGCTGAGTGGGATTTCTTGAAACGTGAGTTCTAAGAATCTGGATCATCAATGAAGTGGTGGTACGCATGAAAAAGAGAGAAAATTACTTGCATGGAATTCTTTTCTGGTAGCTTGATTGATGAAGAAATCCCACGATTTCTCTGAGTCTATTTTGACAACTCAATGAGCTGTGAATGTCCAGCCATCTTTTCTTCCTTCTCTGCTTTGTTGCCCTTCTGCTCTGCTTTATAGAACTACTGAGTTTGGCAAATTTATTAACTCGGGATGCTGCTTTTTTTTTTTTTTTTTTTTTCTATTTGGTTTAGAATTAATGCAATTTCCTTTTGGATAAGATGCGACTGAATCGATAGTGTTGGACCTACTTTAGGTTTGATTTATTCTAACATATGTGGAAAGTAGTTTTCCTTTATCCAGTTAATCATGCATCTTTGAAGTTCTTAACTCAAAGTCGGTTTGTTTTTATGTCTTAAAATATTTTTATAAAAAAAAAAAGTATTTTTGTTCAAGTTAATATTTTTTTTGTTTTTTATATTTTTTTAATACATTGATATTAAAAATAAATTATTTTAATGCATTTTTAAGCTAAAAAAACTTTGAAAAACAATCACTATCACAATATCAAACGATATCTACATCTCCATCCTGTAATTATTTGTCTCTTTAATTTTAAGTCTCTCAAAACGTTATGTAATGAATGCTTGTTCAAGTATATTTGTTGTTTCGTATCAAAGAACCATTTCATCTAAAATTTAAATTATTAGACGAGATTTCAATATATGATTTATATTACTCTCTAATATAATCTCCAAGTGAAAATTGCAAAGATTCATGTTGCGTCATGTTTAATTTTTATCAAATAGAATGAAGATGATGAGATTCGAACTCGTAACTATTTGGTCAACAAAGTTTTGATATTGTATAAAAAAACCTTTCCATTTAAAAAATTAAATTATAAAATAAGGTCTTAAAAATAATTTATATTATTTTTTAATATTTTGTTGACAAAGACAAGGAAGGATAAAGATAGCATTAGTGTACATTGACGAGTCATGAACAATCCTCGTTTACAAGACGTTGATTGCTGCAATGGTGAACTCCGGCAACAAATATGAAGTTTCTGTGTTAATTTTAAGCATTGCAGGATATTGGAACACAAAATCAGTTGAAGTATTTTGCTTTTGTTTTCTCATTTCTAGTTGAATTTGTGGGATCCAGGCCCTCCCTTAATTGATCATAGCACTTGTTGACTGATCAAGCTCAAATTCCTGATCTTTCTCGATCCATTGCAGGATCTTCCACGTTTATGGGAGACAATTAACGTTGTAAAATGAACTAGTTAGCTTTGTTCAGTTCTTGATGATGGAAAGATAGACTTAATTACACTCAATCAAGAACTTATGGATAAACTCAAACAAGTTCTGCAGAAAGCTGACAAAGGTTGCTGGTTCTATCAATATTCTTGGCATTTTGTGTTGATGTAGAAATTCCGTCTTCCTTCCACCTCCATCAGCTTTCTACTTAGATGGGGAACATTTAATAAGTATATTTGGAAACTGATACATAGTCTAGAATTTAGTTTTGCTCTGACACAAATGTCAATGAATCCTGCTTCTACAGCTCAGCCATGTTTTCCTTCTATATCCACCATACAAGGGGCTCGGGATGATTATCCTTATCATCATCCTGATACTGAACTAGATAGAACTTAGACGATGCCTGCTGTCCTGTTTGTTAGAGAATAATATAAATTATATTCTGGAGCCTCATTTAATAGCTTAAACTCTTCAGTGAGTTGGTTTCTTAGTATGGTATAAAAACCTTGTTGACCCAGCGGTCAGGGGTTCAAATCTCATCACTCTCATTCTATTTGATAAAAATCAAGCACAATATAATGTGGATATATACAAGTTTCAAGCTCAAAAGGTTTTCACTGAGGTGAATTCTCCTGGCTCATGTCTTGGTTCATGATTCTTGCAACTCAGAAATGAATGTTTTATGCTCCTCAGATGAGTAACACACAGATTACCACTAAGCATCTGATAAAAGGGTGGGTAGGAGCTGGGAGGTCTAATATGATCTATTTTAAAAGTTCAAGGTCTGAAATCTGCTCCACTTTTAGAATTATACAATAAACTAAAAGAGGTCAGAAAAACACTGTAGACTGTGAGTGAAAACACTGTGGATTTCAATAGTGTTTTTTTTTTTTCGTTTTTGAACAGTGAATTCAGGTTGGTTTGGTTCGCTATTTGTATACTATTTATATATTCTTTCACAGGAAGAGACAACGAAAGGCATGTAGCTCATTGGCAAACAGACACGCCTGTGTCTTAAAAGGGCGGGGGTTCGACCCCTGCCTAGCGCAGATTTTTTGTTAGATAATGTGCCAGCGCATTTTCCTGTGCAAGTACCAACCTGTATTGATTTTGTAGTCTTAATATTATCCAGATAATGTGCTAGCGCATTTTCCTGCATGAGCCTCTTGATTGAATCCTTTGAAAGTAATATATATATATATATATATATATATATATATATATATATATATACACACATTTTCTTATAATTTGTTTTTCATTTTTTGTTTGCATTTTTTTTTATTTCACTTATGATTTTTTTTTTCATTTTTATTTATTTTGATTGTTTTTTTTTGTTTATTTATTTTGATGTTTTTATTTATTTATTTTGACGTTAATTGTTTTTTTCACTTATGTTTTTATTGACATTTTTTTTTCTTTGATTGAATTTTTTCTCCATTATTAACTCAATAAGAATAATAATATTAGTTTTTTTTTCTTGTTTCCTTTTTTTTATGTTTTTTATTTTTATTGTTTTAGTTGTAATAGTAATAATATTCTTAGATGTTAAGACTTCGATGTTTTCATTTCGGCTCTTATACTTTTAATTTTGGATTTTAATCCCTTTATATTTAATGTTCATTTCAGCCCTATTACTTTTATTTTTTTATTTTAATCCCTTTATTTCTTTTTATTTCAAGAATAATCCTTACTTTTGTCCATATATATATATATATATAAGTGTGCTTAGCTTTGATTTTTGATTTTTGTTATTTTCTTATTTGTTGAGCTGGTATATTTTTTTCAAAAAAAATAGTTCTTAAATTTTATTTTATATCTATGATCATTTGGAAATTTATATTTGTATTTTTTTTTTTGTTATTTCTTTTAGCTTTTTTTTTTTGTTTTTTATTTTTATTTTTACGTCATATGACTTTTTTACCTGATAATTTTTATTTTATTTTTTTATTTGATCTTTTGTTAAAGTTTTTATGTTTTTTTTAGTCTTTTATTTTTTTTTCATTATTAGCGTAGTAATAATAATAATAATAATAATAATAATAATAATAATAATAATAATTTAATGTTTTTCTCTTACTTACTCTTTTGTTAATGTTTTTTAGGTTTTTTTTCTCTCGGGATAATTTGATAATTTTATTCTTTTAACAGTTATACAAACTTTTTACTCAGCCCGCAACGTAGTGTGATATTTTTTTATAAATTTTCAGGTCAAATAATTTTTTTCCAGTCAATAATTTTTATTGTTTTTTTCATTTATTTTATTTTTTCATTTGCTCTTTTGTAATGTTTTTAGGTTTTTTTAAGCCTTTGATTTAATTTCGTTTTCTTCCTGTTATTAAAACAATAATAATATTAATATTAAGAATAATAATAATAATTTTAGTTTTTGTTCTTACGTGCTTTTTTATTAATATTTTTTTTTGTTTTTCTCTGAGATTTGTTGAATATTGATTATTGTTTTGACAGTGATGGTGATGATAATTTAAGAAGTTAAAACTTTGATTTACTATTATTATAATAAAGGATGTTGATCTTTTTCATTATATCAAATTTTACATACTAAAATATTATATTTTAATCTCAACAGTTATAAAGATTATTTGTTCCGCCCGCACTATGCCCGCAACGTAGTGCGGGCAATCCAACTAGTATAGACTACAGATAAGGTTGTGTCCACAGCACAGGGGCATAATTGAAAAGGGCTACAATTAGTTTACCAGTTGGTGAACAATGTGCAGAAGATATAGTCTAAAATTCAAATCCCAGAAATATTGGGGCAAAATGTCCAAACTGTCCTCTGCGAGGATATACTTCTGGTGGTCACAAGTAACCAGCACTTCCTGGAATGGATATAACACAAAACCTAACAAAGAACTCATTACAGACAGTTGCTCAAAGCTGCCACTCTTCACACTGCAGAATGGCTCATCTGACAAACTTGAATGGTGTCACTGAGACCCTGCCAAAGCTTATCAGCGTGCAGAAACCTGGAAAAAGGATGAAAATAAGTGGATTGGTAGGCAAGAAGCCGGTTAATCTTGAAGAGAAATCATTTCAAACTACAAGAAGACTAGCTCTGGGCCTTGCTTCAGTAGCTCTCATCGGAAATTCCAGTGCCGGTGTCTCTCTCGCGGAGGATAATTGGTGGGCTCGTGATATCCCCTTGCCGGTGCCTTCTGTGGAGAACAGTAAGTTTTCTTATAAGTATCACATCAGAATGCTAAGTTTTTCATTCTCTTTTCTCAAAGATATTTGCCTGAGGGTAGAGTTCTGACATGTTCCCGTGATATTCCAACCATTCATCGTTGTTTAGGACACAATTGTCAATATCGTTCTGTTTCGACTGAAACGACCGAAATGTTTTGTATTAGTTAGAAAAATAAAATAAAATAGTGTTATTTTTACCTCGGTTTAAATTCCAGCCAGTTCTGGATTTTTCGGCCAAATACCAGCCGAAATGTACCGGTTTCGTTCTGGCCGTTCCGTTTCGGCCAAATAGTGTTTTTTTTAATAATAAATAATTTTATAATATCAATCATATCTCTTAATTCGACCGTTAGATTGAGATGAAATTTTACGAGGAATCTCTTGACATATATATATATATATATTATGTTAAATTTCAGAGCAATCAGAGAATGTAACGACTTTACGAGATTGATTATGACATTCTCGTGTTATTATCAAAGTTCATAATTTTGTTCAGAAAAATTATTTTAGTATCTTTTTTTAGATTAAATTGTATAATTCTAAATAATTTAATTTTTGAATTTAAACTATTTTTTTTGAATTAATATATATATATATATATATATATATATATATATATATATATATATATATATATATAGTACAACCTCGAAACGGTGTGCCGAAACACTCCAAAATCAAAACATTTTATTTTAATTAAAAAAACAATTAAAAAAACAAAGTCCCGACATAAAGAAATGGTATTGACAACTTTGGTTAATGGAGTGCAGAACTGGCAAATGAGGAGACAGGCACACGTTCTTTTCTGAAGAAGGGAATTTATATGGCAAATGTTGGATTAGAAGGGAGCGCACGTAGGGTTAAGAGATATGCCTTCGATCTCTTAGCTCTGGAGGATTTGATCGGACCAGACACCCTGAATTATGTCAGGAAGTACTTGAGAATCAAGTCCACCTTCATGTACTATGATTTGGACAGGATTATCTCTGCTGTTCCAGTGGATAACAAGCAACCTCTTACTGATCTGGCTAACAGATTGTTTGACAACTTTGAAAAGGTAAATCAATGGTTACAATAAGAGAATTTTCGTGACTGTTTAACAATTCAGTTGTTTTTAAAAGTACTTTTTGTTCAGATCAGCACATGAAATGCATCAAAAATACTTTTAAAACACAGTTCCAAACACCCTGGAAGAAAAACCTTTTAGTAATTGTTCAGTTTTATACGAGGTTGAAGTACTTCACAAGCTTTCTTTGAACTAATTGTTCAGTTTCTGATTTCATTGACAGCTTGAAGATGCATCGAGGAAGAAAAACCTGTCTGATACAAAATCAAGTTATCGAGACACAAAAGTACTTCTGCAAGAGGTCATGCAACAGAATCCAATTGATCTGAAGAGTAAATTTACCTATTACCCGGATGGACTTCAAAGTTAGTCGAGCCTTGAGGGGGATGATGAAATATATTCACATTACAGTGTACTTTCTATTTATTCTGAGTTTGCAATTTAGCCCTCCCATTTGCATTTCAAAATTCCTCGTGTATTTTTTGGCAAACGGCAAAGATAATTATTATGTAAGAAAATGAAAGCAACTAGGAATTAAGCAAGGACATCAGTGTGAGCAGGTAATTACACCAGAATTTCATAGGGAACTCATTCTCGAGTAAACAAAATAATAATTGAGCAAAGCCTTTTAGTAATAACAATGTAAGGCACTATACAGGTTACTAACTATCAGTTCATGTTAGGATTACTCTCACTTTCTCAATTTACCATTTCTCGGTGACAGAGATGCATGATACTATCATCTTGTGTTAGAATCAGCCCAAACTCAAGCGGGAATCAAACGATCGCATGTTGGCTTGACGTCGAGGAATGCCTATCTCGCAAGCATTAACCCTGGACGCAAATCGGAGTGAGCAAAGTGACTCACCCAGTGAAGAGTGATCAGGAGATATGTTTACGAACATCAGTGTCTTCGAGTCTCCACCCAAACATGGCTGAAAGAACAAAAATATCTTAGATCACCAAGATGAACAAAAACAGTGGGAAAGAATGACGTGGAGTGTTCATGTCAGCCAGAATTTAATTTGAAAAGACACAAAATTATGTTTTACTTCCAAGACAACCATTCAGGTAGTTTTCTTGGGGGGGGTTTCACCTACCCAAACAAAAAACTTTGTAGAATGAAAGCTCCAAGAAGAGCTATTAATTTATCTATAAAAAACTTCTTTTTTGCTCAAATGATGGCATAGGAGATCTCAATAAGATATATGAAAATACTTTATACAGAGTGGGGAAAAGATGAAGCTTCTATAATAGTCTAGTGTGAAGATCTTCCTCGCAACAAGCTAGTCTCATTAGTAGTTGTGTATGAGATTTTGCTACTATAATCATATAAAGATAAAAGACCTGATTTATCAAAGATAATTCCATACAAGCAGCACATAAAGCTTAATATTCTTCAAAGTCTTTTGAGCTATTTACCTGCAGAAGATAAGTAAGCTTTGAGTTTCTAAATGGCACGTGATCCTCCTTCTTTGCCAAGGAAAATATAACATCACTTAAAGATGACAAGCTTTTATTGATAGCCTGATAACAATTGCACAGAGAAATTAATTTGATTACTAAGAGTGAATGAATTATATAAAAAAAATACTAACAGGTCACAATAGTCAAGTCACATACTTGGGTTTCTCTCAATCTATCTCCAGTCGAGCCACTCTTGGAAAGACGTTCACTCCCAGCAAGATCAATAAGATTCAAAACACCTTGTACTTGTTGTTCTGTGTTCTAATGGATGCAAAGAGACATTCAATTTAAAGGGGAGAAAAGGAAAGGAAAACAGAAAAGAACTTGTGGAAAACAAAGGCATTGTTACCTCATTAAAACCAGTTATTCGCAATGTGAAAACAAAGTGACTTCTAGATGATTGCTCATTCATTTGGGTCTTGCCAACAGACCTACAAGAAGCGGAATTTTCAAGTTTTTGTTATGTAGCGCTGTAATTGAGGGTAACAAATTGAAGACATACACCACATTTGTTTGTGTGCATGTCGAGCAATTTTCCTTTTTTGAATACAATCAAATTAGATTGTTTTACTGTAGATTTCTATCCATAGTAGCAAGTATCAACCAATAAGAAGAGTTGAAAATACAAAAAAGAAAATATGGAGATTCACAAACATTGCACAATACAGTATTGCATAAACATAATAGATGGTTAAACAGCACCCAAAAAAACGTATTAAATGATTAAAACCTCTATTTTGGACGGCCATATTTTAAGGATAGAGAAATGACAAAAAAAAGCTTGAGAAAATATTCATATTTTAAACATTACTAACCTACTGTGAGATGCCTGATCCAAGAGAAAAGAGACCTCTCTAGTACTGCAAACATCCACAACAGTGAGATCGGAAACAAGTGTGTTCCCATTGGCATCATGCTTAATTGCATATTGCTTTCCATTGCTACCATACTCTGTTCTTGATGAATCTTTAGTTGACAATAAATCTCGAATCGTTTCATTGTATATTTCCAACATTGACACCTGTTGTTGTTGTAAAAAACAAATGCTTGACTATGATACGTAGAATTATGTCATGGATTCTAACAAAGAATGAGATTACTTTTCACCTGCATTTCATATTTCCAGCCTTGGGATTGAAGAGATTGCCTAGTTTGGAATATTTGTTCTAACGACCTGGGTATCAACCCCTTCAGCGAAGGGTTTCCTGGTTTGCCCATCATGGTATAAGTTTTACCAGAACCAGTTTGGCCGTAGGCAAAGATGCAAACCTGGAAAAACAAAGCTAATCATCTCCTAATGCAAGAGAAAGAAAAAAAATATCCAAGATTTTTCTTTTTTATCAATGATTGGATGAACTAGTTAAGATAAACTTAGTGACAAAAAGAATTAAGAGGCAATGAGTTGAGACAATTAACTTAAAGTTTCTCAAAGGGCTTGAAAAAAAAAACAAATAAGCACATAAGTGCACTCATGCAGTTGCCATTTGCCACATATATGTTCCTGAAAATGCAATAAAAAAGACTAAGTGCTGGATAAATCACCTTATAACCATCAAGAGCACTTTGAACAAGCTGAGAAATTTCTACAAAAACATCCTCTTGTGTTGAGTCAGGCATAAAAACTTTATCAAAAGTGAAAGAGTATTTTTGCCCTGGTGAGAAAGTAAGCATGACATTAGTTTGAAAGGTTCAAGATATGATTTGAACAAGAGAAGTTGTATTCGAGCGCTAAAAAGTTCAATCAAATATTAAGTTACTTCAAGCATACCATTTTGTGTCAAATCAATGCCTCGCCCGAGAGCTTCTGTTGTTGTGGGATAAGATACATCTTTTCCATCAGCACCAGGACTATCCTCTGGCAACAAAGGCCGTACACGACAAAACACACGAATATTTCCCTTTAGTTCCTGCAGCATAACAGAGCCTTGTAAGATAAATGTATGTTGTACTCAAATAGAGAATAGTAGGAGACTTTATGATTACCAATATTGTATTGTGTAGCTTTTTCCTTAATGTCTCTCCTTCAACAATTTTAAGTTCTGCATCTTCTAAGCGGTTTTGTAACTCACAAATAAGTTTCTTTTGTTCTTCAAATTCCGTTTTTGCCTCAAATGCAAATAAATCAGATACCTAAAAAGAGAATAGCCTTGACCATTATAATATATTCAAAAAACACTATAAAATAGTAGCAAACTAACATTGAAAAATCTCTTGCAAACTCAATAGTAATACCCTTAATTTATTTTGGGCAGCCTCTATCTGGTCCTGCAATGTCTTCAACTGGTTACTTTGGGATACACACCTTTCCTGCACATAACATTTAAGAAAACATAATTGCAAATACACTAGACTAGTGAGGGAATGAAAATTTAAATTTTAAAAACAAACCTTCAATTCATTTGATTTTACAACGAGCTCTTCATAATTAACTACTTCATCTGTTAAAGTTTGCACTTGCAATTGCAGTTGATCACGATCCTCTCTCACCTGTTGCAACTCTGCCCTTACAGATGCAACTTCTTTCACCAGCACATCCTTTTGCTTTGCAACATCATCCACGGATGCCTGATAGTTTTATCCATCAATGAGAGATTAGGAATGCTAAAAGAAAAGAGGGGAAAGAAAGGGAAAAAAAGAAAAAAAAATCCTTTGCTTCAACTGGATAAAGTGCAGTATAAAAGCACTTTATGTCCAGAAAACCACACAACACTACCGTTATTAGCATGTCCCACTAAGATCTCATCAACTTTTAACAAGGCTGTGCAAGAAAATAAGTTAGCACTCATATAACTGAATATTTGTAGACTAGACAAAAATCTTATCCAGATGATTGCATGATCAGAGCAAGCAACCTAATTTAAAACCCTTCACTATCTATGGAGAGGCTCATTTAAACTATTTATCCATCTTAAAACCCTTGGCAAAGGGATGCCGATTGTACAACTTTCCCATCTAATATTGACAACGCTTTCCTAAAGCAAGGATGCTAAGTTAGATCACCGAAATTTGACAGGCTCACCAGATAATCAACGGCACATCACCTCATTTATTGACACTATTTGCTTCTCTACACTGACGGCAATTCCTTTAATGCCAGGGTACAAGGCTAATAATTACATATAAATAGATCAAACTTCCAGAACAGCAGTCTCTGTCCTTCCTTGTGGATTGTTATATTTTCCAGACTAAGACATTGGCATGAAAAATCATAGCTAATGTTGAATGACAAGTGGTTGGATGAAAAGTGCTTTTCAACTTCCCTTGCGTTCCAAATTTGAGATCTATTAGTGAAGATATCCCTAACAGCTTAGAATCTTAGGTGGGATGTTTCTTCAATGTTAGTTCTTAACAATATATGAGATGAAATTACACCATTTTAGCAGCTTAGATCATAATTTAGACTGCTTACATAAAGAAGCTTTCAAAAAGGAATTTATTTCCTCTTGTATTTGGGTTGCATCTTTTAGTAATGTGTATTCAAGTTTGACTTTGGACTTCACACTAGTTTCCCACCTAACCAGTTATACTTGCGACATTCCTCATTTCGGGGAGTCACACATTGTAAAAAGATATGTTTTCAGAAAACAGGCCTGTTAAGTATTATCAAACACTAGATCTATAAGAAAAAACAACTATTGGCGGCCTTTTTTTCTCAAAGCAATAGCTCCAATAGTGCCTGCAACCTACGTGCACTAAGAACCAATTACAATCCTGATAAAGAGAGTTTAAAAAGAAAGCTTTCTTGTTAAAAAGTGTCTGCTCTGCAAGAGCATTGAAGTCATCTCCCTCACTATTCATTAAAAATAATATTGTACCATGCGCTTAACTAGTAAATGTCACGAGAAATGATTCAACACTTCAACCAAGAAGAAAAGGAACGAGACCAGCTTACTTTGCACGAATTAAATTGATCTTGCAATGACATGTATTGACCCCCTAAGTTGCTAAGGTTCTCTACCATGGCAGCTTTCTCTTTTTCTCCACGCTTTACATTTTCATGAGCTGTATCAAGGTCGGTCTGAAGCTTGCTATTGTACAGTTGTAAGCTTGAATTGTACTCCTGTAGCAACTTGTACATATCACTCACTGATGTTATCTGCAGAATTCAACAAAGCATATAAGCGCACGAGAAAGGCCACTTTATAAAATCATCAGGACTATTTCAAATTACATTTCCTGTATTACCCTTTGATTCGCACTTTGAAGCTCTCCTTGAATCTTTCTGAGCTCTTCCGAGAGGGAAGCTTGTGACTTCTCAACGGTAAGTCTATCCTCTTTCTCTCTTGCAAGAGAATCCATTACAGCCTGGAGAACCCAGAAAAGAAGAAGAATTATGAAAGATAATTCACAGATCAGTATTGTATCGATGAAGGGACCAAAGTTTTCATCTACTCTTTCTTACCAGCTTCTCAGATTCCTCTTTGGAAAGTTTATCTTGTAGAGAAGCAAGGCTCTTTCTCAATTCCACAATAATCAAATTTAATTCCTCTTCCTTGTTTTTCATTATCAAATCTAAAATGAAAAAAAAAAAAAAAAAAAAAAAAAAAAAAAAAAAAAAACATCCATCAGCAACCAATAAACAAAAAGAAAAGAAAGGGGAACATAAGCACACATACCCATTTCAGCACATCTACTCTCAGCAAAATCCAAAGCATTTTGCAACTTTTCTTGCTCATAGAGGTAACTTCCTTCTAGGTCTTGAAACCATTTGATACATAGCCTTAACCTCTTTATATAATCCATCATGTTTTCACATCTCTCCTACAGAACCCCAAAAAACAGCCAATCTTAAAACAAAAATTGCTAACTAAATCACTTGTAACATTAAAAACCAGAAACAAATTTCACTGACCTTGTAATTGAACTTGTTTTTGTATCTCATTCTCTCATTCAGTAAAGCATAAACATCTTCTCTTGTGAACTCAAAGCCACCATACTCTGATCCAGCATTACTTGGTGGTGCACTATTTAAACCAGCTTCTTGTTCACCATTTACAACTGAAAATGCATGCCTCATTCTGAAATTATTTGCCGTCCCAACCATTTTTGTTCAAATCCAAGTTCTTGCCACTTATCTACACGCACCTCATCACCGATATACTTCTGAAAATCCAGCAAAGAAAAGAAATGAAAATATCTTTAGCCCAAAATAAAAAATACAAAAAATAACTGCTCGCATGGAGATGAAAGCCCGGGTTTTAAAAATGTGAACTTGAAGCTAAACATGTGAAGATCACAAATAAACTTCTCTCAAAAAACAACAAAAAAAAGACCAGACCCATTTCTAAGAAGAGCAAGAAGAAAAAAACCAACATTTTAGCAATTTAAAAGGAGCTCACTTTGTGCAGAAGGATTAGTAGCAGCAGAAAAGAAAAGGATATTGTAGAGGAGTTAAGACATGAGACATAAGTGGAGGTTTGCTCTGCTTCTTGCAGGCCATTTGAAGCTGCAAGAGAGAGAGAGAGAGTGTTTTTTTTTTTTCTATTTTTTATTTATTAAATAAAGTCGGCATTAGATTCCAATCTTATTTTCATTAAAATTTAGTTTTGTTTTCTAAATTACTTTTGTTATCATTTTGATATATTTAGGTTAAAAATAGATTTTAATTCGAATAAAAAATATTATTTTAATTCTAATAAAAAATATTTTAAAAAATAATATATTCTACACATCTAAAGTTACTTGAAAATAGAGAGATCGGTGTGTTTGGTAGAGTTTTGTGGGGGCCATTGATTGTATTCAAAGCTATCAAGTGTAAGTAATCACAACCATTGCTTTTAAGAGCAGGAAGGAAAGATTATAATTAGCAGAGCAGAGATTGCTGGGCTCAGGATAGAAATTAGAAGGGGTGGGACTGTGAAATTGTTTTTTCTTTTTCTTTTTTTGCAATTTTCTCTTTTTATGTGAATTTGGGTTAAAATAACTAAATTCAGAAATATGGAGGGCCACACAAGTTAATTTATCCATATATAAAGTGAGGTTGTTACAATAGTACATAGTTTACTGATGGAGATGGGTCTACAGCTTTTTAAGAGCATTATGCTATCTACAAAAGCTAAATTTATATTTTATAGTCCTTTTAACATAGTTTTTTTAATAGTGTTTTATTTATTTTGCTTATATGCAATCTAATGGTAAAAAAACATTTAGAAGAGTCAATTGTAATATATTTGATGCACAATTATTTTAACAACATGATATGACTTGATTAATTTAATAAGTCTAAAAATAATCTAAAATATTTTCAAACAATTTAATATTAAAAGATAAAATTGAAAAAAAATCAATAAAAAAATCTGAGTTGACCTAGGTAAACTAGCAAAATTAATGACATAAATTATGAAATTGCAATAATCTTATAGAGAACAAACTTAGATTTAAAAATAAAAAAAAATAAAACAAAAAAAACTTATGAAAAAAAAACTATTGTAAGAACTAGTGTTTTGACATTTTTTTGCAATACCTATAAGAATAGCATTTTTGTAAGAGAGATGCTAAAATGACATTTTGTTTAGCTTTCTCTTATAGAATTAAAAATAAGCCATAAAAGCCAAAATAATATTTATTTATTTATTCTCTCCATTTAGCACTTGGTTTGAAGTTGCTCGTAGAAAATGTTCGTGAGTGTAGTGACAGTTGTGTTTTCAGAATGATTTTTACTTAAAAATTATTTTTGATATCAACACTTTAAAATAATCCCAAAACATTGAAAAAAATAATTTTAAGCAAAAAGATCAAATTTCAACAGGAACCAAGTTCAACCCATATTCTAAAAAACACATTTAAATGGAGATAGTTGATGGATGCTATCATTGTTAAGAAATGAATAAGACCCAAATACCTTCGATTTTTATTACCTTATCTTTCTTTTTGGATACCACTAGATTTTTATTACGCAGTATGACACGGGTCAAATCACTTTTTTTCTAAACATTTTAAAAAATAAAAATACTAGGAAGAAAAAAAATGATGGATGATGGATGATGGATGAAAAACTTTTAAAATAATGAAACAATAATATATATATATATATATATATATATATATATATATATATATTAACTCAAATCATTAAAAAACACACCTAGTTATCATTTTATTTTATATACTTTACTATACTATAGGGTGATCTAGCGCAAGATTTGGATTATAGCTCGAGCAAATTCATTTTAATTAAATCATTTTTTTTTAAAAAAAGTCAAGATAATGTTGTTTTGAAAATGAAATTAAAAAACCAGTGGTTTTTTCTTACTGAATTTACCGGATTAATTTTAATTTCTTAATGAGTTTTCAAAAGATAAAGTGATTATTTTACACTATGTTTCAAAAGTAGTATTTTTGAAAAATTTTAAATTATTTTTATTTTTATTTTTGACTCTAAATTAAGTTTTTTTTGTGTTTTTAAATTATTTTAATGTGCTGATATCAAAAATAATTTTTAAAAAATAAAAAATATTATTTTGATTCTGAACAAAATATATTTTAAAAACAAATTAAACTACAATTTCAAAGATGACCAAATTCTCTATATTTTCTATAAAACCTTGACTGGATAAAAATTCAAATCCTTTCATGTTTTGAATTGACCAGGTTCTGTAAATATACTCCAAAAAAACTAAAAAAAAAAAAAAAAAAAAACTCTAAGGGCCTCCAAGATGTGATGACAAAAAAAAAAAAAAAAGCTGACACCTTTTACATCACAGAACTTTTCCTAGAAGCAATCCCAAATAACTAAAATGTGTGCCTCCCATTTTCCAACAATAAATATTTTAACAAAAGCAAATACGTGCCATAAATAGGACCAGTCCAAATATATATAATATATATATATATATATATATTAAAGAGAAAAAAAAGTGGATGGCACGAACAAGGGGCGACCACATATTAAGCTACTCTTATAATAATAATAATAATAATAAAAACTAATTGGGTGACGAATTGGGAAAGGTCCAATCAAGCACCAGATTTTAACGAACACAGAGTTACCTGTATTATCTTTGCTTTTAAGCTACTGTTTCTCGAGTTTCAAAAATATTTAAAAAAATTAATTTTTATATTTTTTATTTTAAATCTATTTTTTTGATATTTTTAGAATATTTTTATGTATTAATATCAAAAATAATATATTTCTAAATAAAAAATATTTTTAAAAATAATTTCAACTACACTCCCCGGATCATCACCGAATCTTTGTTAGCCAATAATTATGTTAATACATGAATAAATAGTAGAAAAATGGGGAGGATGATTGGAAGAAGCAACATAAAAAAATAAGTTTTTGATACTATCGAAGCTAGAAACATACAAACACACTGACATCTG
The DNA here is from genome assembly GCA_964035475.1 of Salix caprea. Lineage (NCBI taxonomy): Eukaryota > Viridiplantae > Streptophyta > Magnoliopsida > Malpighiales > Salicaceae > Salix > Salix caprea. The sequence goes on from OZ037743.1 coordinate 3,425,711, forward strand.
TAACGATGATGAATATATTTTAGGGTTTGCATGTAAGAAAAAAACTTTGGAAGCCGGGATGATTGGAATTTTACCTCGAACACCTTTTTTTTTCTTTTCCATTAGAAAAATAATTAGCAGAAGTAGCTCTGAAGGTTTGGCAATTGGATTCGTATCTTTTTTAGAGTAAATTAGATTTTCAATTTGAATATTCTTTTCAAAGTTCAAGATGGATGCGAAAATTAAGTAGATAAGAGCAAGGTTACTTTAGTGTAACATAGCTATACATGACTCTATTTTGATATCGTTTGACACAGTTTTTTTAAAATGTTTTTGAAATTTTAATTTTAATATATATGCTGTAGTATTTTTAAATTATTTTAAAATTGGATTTGTATCTTTTTGAGAGTAAATTAGATTTTCAATTTGAATGTTATTTTCAAAGTTCAAGATGGATGCTAGAATTAAGTAGATAAGAGGAAGGTAACTTGACTTTAACATAGCTATACATAACTCTATCTTGATGTTGTTTGATGTTGTTTTTGAAAAATATTTTTAATTTTATTTTTTTAGTATTTTTAGATTATTTTAATATATTAATATTAGAAATAATTTTTAAAATCTAAAAAAATATCATTATAATACATTTTTAAATTAAAAATCTTTTAAAAAATAATCTTAACCAGATTTCCAAACATTACATTAATTTAAAATTAAAGTTAAGGACAAACCCATGTAAATTTAAAATTTGATGTGTTTTTTCAATCATTCTAGTAAAAGAAAATGACCACTCATGGTTGAGCTAAAATTGAAGTTGACGAGTCACTATATTGATTTGATGGGGTAGGTCATGTATTATTATAACTATAATTTGTGAAATGAAAACCCTATATATTTTTAAAGACTTTTAAGTTAAAAAAAATATATAAAAAAAAGACCCGGCAAGGTTGCCAATTTCCGAAACCAGAGAGGTGGCAAGTGTGGTTAAATGTCGTCAAAGGAGCATAGAGTCCCTTTCCCATACCTAATAATTAAACAAGGCCATGACTTAGTATGTGTTTGGCACATGTTTTTCTGAAACAAAATAAAAAATAAATTTTATTTTTCACTTTAAATTTATTTATTTTATATTCTTAGATCAAATATCAAATATAATTTAAAAAAAATAATTTTTTTTTTAATATAACACTTAAAAAAATAACCTCAATTATACTCCCGACAATCACTCGCAGTAAAAACATAACATGCCAACAAGGTCTTGGCGTAGTGGTCAGAGAGGAACTTGTCTTCCTCTCACCCCAGGTTCAAACCTTGTCAGGCACGCCTGTCACCCCCGCGGTGCCTTACTTGTTCATTGGGCTTGCAGGATGTTCAGTGGGCCCGGAGATTTAGTTGTGGTGCACGCAAGCTGACCCAGACACCCCGGTTATAAGAAGAAAAAAAAAAACATAACACTGTCTGATCAGTGGTATATACCATAAGATTGGACAAATAATTTTCACTTTGCGTCGAATGGGTGTCAAGAATTTTAACTTTCACTTTAATAAAAAACTTTCTCGTCACTCTTTCCTAGAATTTGGTGACAAATATACAAAGATAAAAAAGTCCCCATCTCACATGGTGCGTGTAGTTGTTATATCTATTTGGCTTTGGGTGCCCGGTTCCACTCATGTGATCCTTTTCATATAATAATAATAATTATTATAATTATAATTATAATTATAATTATTATAATCTCTTCTTGGATGCTTCTTCTTTAGCAATTCTCAATAGTTCATGTCTTTCTAAAAGAGTTTATAGATTTTATCCTATGCGTGTTGCCCTAACACACATCCACTGAAAAGAGTTTTCCATGGCGATATGTTACACTGTTTTCCCACTTGAATAAATCAACTGAATCTTCTCTACACCAACTGGAACAATGTCTAGGCATCTTTCTTCTTATAGGGTTGCTTTTTTTTTTTTCTTCTTCTCATAGCTTGAGTATTACGTTGGGTCAAAGTTATAGTTGATAAATCAAACATTGATCATTTAGCTTGAAAAAATGTTAACAGTTTAAATTAGTGTGTCAAAAACACTTTTAAAAAATAAATTAAAAACACATTTTGATGTTTAAAATTTTTTAAAAAATAAAAAACATATTGCATTTTAAAAACGCTTTTGAAAATTTTTTAAAAATGTTATTTTATTTTTTACTTTAAATTAAAAAATGGTGTTTTTATATTGTTTTGATGTGCTAATGTCAAAAAAAAATATTATTTTGATGTATTTTTAAAACGAAAAACATTTTTAAAAGTAACATCAACTACACTTCCAAACATGTATTAATTGGGGTCAAAGTTATGGTTGATAAATCAAACATCGACCATTCAGCATGAGAAAATGTGATGGGTTTTCATTGATGTTTGATTTGTTGACATGCTAGTGCATGTGCATGTTGTCTTGTTGCTAGGGTTCGTGGATGATTTAATGGGCAATATTAAGAAATGGGTGGCATTTGTCTTAATGATATTGCCTCTTCATGAAGCAAATGGGATGAGATCTACTTTGATTCAGCGTAAAGATGATGAAGCTTTCATCTTGAAGATAACCCCTTTTTATTTGGTGTGATCGTAAAATGCGTAGTGAAGCATTAAACAATGTCAGTACAGATTGAAATTTGTTTTGGAGACAAAAATAGATCTAGGAGGAGGAGTCAACGAGTAATGTTTTTAGCAGTAAAAAAATTAGTTTATCCTTGGTATATATAATAACTTTTTAAAATTAGTTTAACTTGGTTTTTAGATTTTAGTTGGGGCAAAAGTAGTAAGCATATTTTTGCTCAGAAATAACTTTCACCTTGTTATACAATTGAGTAGAATTTTTAATTTAATTAAAAGTTAAAATTTTCAACCTTATCTTCTGGAATTTACTTACACTACGGTTGTCGCACCATCCATGAGAGCAGCGACTCTCCCCGGGAATGGAGATTCATCTCAGTTTTTTTTTTTTTTTGTGAAAAAGGAAGTCGTCATATAGTATTACATTCACTGGAATTTAAAGATTCCAAAGTAAGAGATTGATTGCGTAAATAAAATTTTTTAACACTTCTAGTACGCCTTACCTAAAGTAAGTTGCTTGGTGTTTTGGTTTGTTTTATGATTGCTATGATGTTGATGTTATCTAATCAATTTTTCTAGGACAGGTTTGCTATGATGAATAGACTTGGGTTCAATGTCAAAAAAAAATACCCTTTGCCAAATGGATCATATCATTAAATATGTCTATTCAGTGCCAAGAAGAATTGATGAAGATCTCTTGAAATCTGTTTTTGATAAATTTACAACTTATGAATTGAGAATCAATTAGGATAGAATCTAAGGATATTCGATGCGATTAAAAACTCATTTTTTCCTTTAGTATTTCAAGTGTTCGCGACTCGTAAATCGAAAGGAAAAAAAACAAACAAAAAAAAAAGAAATATAAAGAAATTCAAAGTGCTTTTAAAAAACTATTTTAGCCTTAGTGTTTCATGCTTTAAAGGCTCATAAACCATGACATAAAAAATTGAAATTTCCCCAATTATAATCAAGATTTTCTAAACCAAGCATTAATCTTCAACTTTCATTCATGATTTTCAGAAACCCAACTCCAAAAAAACAAAACATTTCCATTAACCATTTCTTCATCAATGATATCGTGTGGGCAACCTAGTTACTGTATTGTATGTAGTAATTATTACTTTTGAATATCTCTCATATTTGTTACTTTCCCGAAAAAAAAACATTAGAGGGTCCACGCAAAAAAAGAATGATTTACATTCACTTGCTTCTAATAATTGGAGGAAAAAAAGTTACACTTTTGGCAAAGTGAAAAAGCAAAACCATTTACACCGAAAATTATATATTTATAAATAAATAAATAAATAAATCCATATTTAATGAATTATAATGAAAATGTGTACTTTTAGTCAATTTTCACTCCCCTGGCTAATCGGTTAGATTAAATAAAAGTTGGCACTCTAATTATGCTGCGTGTTCTTCGAGTCAACGCAAATCCTTGAGAGCCAAACATGTGGCAGATTTGTTGGTAGAGCACTTACCTTGTTCAAAATGCTTCCCACTTTGCTCCATTTCTTAAGCTCTGAATCCATAGTCATCGGATGGCCTGCAACAATTAAAAAATATATTTGCGATAGGATTGATGTTTACTGCTAATCTTATTTGATATTGTGTTTTAAAAATATTATTGTTTTTTTTATTTTAAATTAAAAAAAATTAATGTTTTTAAATTATTTTCATATCTTGATGTCAAAAATTATTTAAAAAAAAATAAAAATACATCATTTTAATGTATTTCTGAATAAAAATCACTTTAAAAAACAACTTCAAATGCACTACCAAGCAGGACCTAGCTTCAACTTGTTTTTTTTATATAATTTATTTTGTTTTAAATTATTTTTTTAAAGTATTGATGTGATTTTTTTCTAAAAAATATTGCCTTAATATTTTTATAAACAAACAATATGTAAAAAACAAAAAATATTGATGTTGTATTTGACTAATTTCATTGACTTTATGTTGCTACCATCATGATGCCGATGCACGGCCCCATTTACTTGGCATTTGGCACTATTGACTGTTTGCATTGTTGCCATTTTCTTTTCCAAGAAGTAGGTTCTTTTTGGAAAACATGATACCAAGTTCTTTTTTTTTTTTTTTTTTAAGGAAGAAACCGCGTCTATGCATTTATTTATTTAATTAATTAATGTAGAGAGAAATTTCTAAATTGCTAGTTAATTAATGTCATGCTAGTTTTATGTTTTTAAAGGAAAAACCGCGTCTATTCATTTAATTAATTATTGTAGAGAGAAATTTCTAAATTATTAGTTAATTAATGGCAAGCTAGTTTTATAAAAGACAGTTTTTCAGAGCACTATGTTGGATTTTTTTTTAATAATTTTAAACATGGGTACAGTATTTTGAACATTATCCAGGCTGATTATAGTGCCAAGTCAAAAATCATCATATAATTAAGATATTTTTTCTTTCTTTCATGAATTTACAATAAAATAAATTAGAAATCAAGGATTTGCATGTAAAATTTCATGGGCCTTCTCATTCCCTTTTGTTAATGGATCTAAAGCAAAAAGGGAATGAGAAGGCCCATGAAATTTCAGGATCCATTAATTCATGGATTAGATTAGGAATAGCTATAAATGAAGAAATCAAAAACAGAAAAAAAAAAAAAAAAAAAATAGACGGTGGAGATGCGGGGTATCGATCCCCGTACCTCTCGCATGCTAAGCGAGCGCTCTACCATCTGAGCTACATCCCCTTTATGTTTCTTTTTCATTTATACAATATATGATAATAATTAATCTCTTTTTCCTTGTCCAGTTGCTGAGAACGGACATGGTTTTATGTTTCTTGTAGTGAATATTATAGTAAATTAGTATTCGAGAAATTAGCACTATACTGAAAATTCATTATGTTTTAGAAAATAATAAAGGGACTTTGGCTTATGTTCGTTTTGTTACTGCAGATTTAACCAATTGCCAATGCATTATTCCATCTGCTCAACTTCAGTTTCTGTTTTCCCTTTCAAGAATTACTCAAACCAATGGTGTTTGGTGCAGCAAACTGCTTTTTCTTAGCCTGATTGACCATTTTCTACTTACACACCATGCTATTTGCTGCTAAGGAGATGCAATTTTGCTGGCAATTCTAACATTACATTCGAAGTGGTAATTTATTGGAGTAACATCTTATGAATTACCAGTTTAGAGATCGACTAGCTCTGGTAAACTTAGTCCTGTAACTTTCAGGCGAACAGTTCGTAAGGATCTAGGCTTAGATCCTTCAATCAACCTCCCCGTCACTCTTGATATTAAGCCCTTTTATCTTTTCTTTGTGTGTTACTGATGAGCCTGTCTGAGAATAAGGTGAAGTAACCTGTCTTAAAATAAGGTAAAGTCTTGTTCGAACCAGCTACTTCAAGTCATAATGAATGGGCATGGGAATTATGGCTATATATAGCCGATTTATCATCCATCTGATCAGTTTTTATAGGAAATGTTTCTTCTGTTTCGCCTTTTTCTCGTTGTGATTTTCTATTTGATCTCATGCCTGGAATTGGTTTTGGTTTTCATCAGAAAAGAGTGGTCTCTCAGTTCATTGCTCGTTAGAATACATGCTTGTTCCAGCGAAAGTCCTTCAAACCAATTTCATTCCGTTTCGGCCGAAATAACCAAAATATTTCCTACCGATTAAAAAAGAGATAAAATGATGTCGTTTTTATCTCGGTTTAAATTCTAGTCTATTATGGATTTTTCGACCAAATACCGGCCGAAACGTTCCGTTTTTGTTCGGCTCATTTTGTTTCGGCCAAATAGTGTTTTTTTTTAAATAATGAATAATTTTACAATATTAATCATATCTCTTAATCTTACCATTAGATTTAGATGAAACTGTACGAGGAGTCTCTTGACATATTTATATATATTATGTTAAAATTTCAAAGCAATCAGAGAAAGTAATGACCTTGCGAGATTAATGATGATATTCTCGTAATATTATACATGTTCATAATTTTATTCAAAAAAATCATTTTATTGTGTCTTTTTTATATTAAATTGCACAATTCTAAATAATTTTATTTTTGGATTTGAACTAATTTTTTTTTTGAATTAATATATTTGATCACACACACACAAACAATATAACTCCGAAACGGCGCGCCGAAATACTCTAAAACCGAAACATTCCATTCCAATTGAAAAAAACAAAGCTCCAACCAAAACGTAATTGACAACCTAGACTCCGAACTCGCCATCTGCAAGGCATCCTTGCTTTGTTAACAAGGATTACGTAATAGTGATCGTCTCAGGTTTAAGGAATGATCATTTCTTGGACCTCTCTCTTCTCTCTTACAGCAGAAGATCTGGCATAAACTATATTCTAAAGGGGTATGTCATGTACACAGAACGATGTAAGAGATCACTCATTATATCTGTTAGGAATTAGGAGGAAATGAACATGTCCTCGAGCAGTTTAATTTTTACAGACATCAAAAACTAACACCTAACCAGAATGTTTTGTGATGATGCCACTTCCTGAAGTGCTAGAATTCGAAGTGTTCTTGGGGATTCTTAATTCCAGAACCATGTCATTGCTCACAGATGCTTCAGTTTCCCTCCAATCGACATCTTCTGGTAGCTCAAGCCTTCTGACATAACCAGGTTCCCACCACCGGCCACTTCTCCAGTCTTTTGTTTTCGACTGATCTCCTTGCTGCTTCCACTGCCCACTGATCTCCATAACCTTCCCATTTTCGACATAAACTTGTACGATGTTACTCCCACCTCCTGCTTTAACAGATCGTAATTTGAGAAAACTCAAAAACATTCCATGAAGGGAAAATTTGCTTCAGTTTAACCAATGGAGTTTCTTTCCAAGTCTTCTGGTTTTTCCATTTCTAAGAGGTTATTGTTTTGATTTCATCATTAGTAAATTATTTTCTAATTCATTTCGAACATGGAAAAGGCAATTATATGACAGATTCTCTTGTTCAGAAAGATAAGCCTGTGACTCCAGTGGTTTTATAGTTTCCTTGGTTCATGATCATATAAGGTTCTGAAATTTTAAAGATGTTTGAGAATTGGTAAGAACACTTACCTGGTAAATCTGCTTTTAGTACATAAGCATCATCTGTCTGGAACCAATCAATACTAGTCTTGCCAGAGCTCCGAAGATTAGATAACAACACATCTGACTCAAAATCCCAGAGTGGAAATGCATCTGATGGATCGAAAAACTTTCCAAACAACATTGGACTGAAAAGTGATCCATCACCAAATATGTTATGCACTGTGGGAGTTCCATGGGAAAACATTCTCTTGAACGTTTCTTCACTTAATGAAACACACCATTTATGTGGAGTTTGATCTTCTGTATGAACTTCAAGCAGTTTCCAACTTGCCATTACCAACCAGAGCTGAAAAGTTTCAGAATCTTTTTTTCCTGGAGAGAGTTTTTAGGGTTTGGACTTCTTATAGCTAGTGAGAGAGGAGCCTTTTGATAAAGCAGAGAACAAATTCCTTGAGAATATTTGAATGGCTGTAAAGCCAAGTCGGAATATTTTCCTTCTAGGCCTTGTTCAACAGTAACAGGCAATGGAGGAGCCATGCAATGATGCCACGTGGCTACCTATTGAAATTAGTCTACCTCCATGTGACTTTTAAAAGAATGGAAGAGCTACCTTACCCTTTAGGGTGATATCTACAGCAGAGAGGTCAAATAAATATTTTTAATTATTATAATTTTTATTGATGATTTAACTAAGTTGTTTGATTTCCAGGGGATGATCTAGTGACACCTAAATAATATGCATTGATATAGTTGCATAAATGTGTGCATTTGAATTTTATTAAGGGTAATTTCTATGAGATCAATCAGTTGCGTTATATAAATCTTGGCCATGTAATGAACGTGATTAAGACATTTGATAATGTTGGTTACAATCGTGGTTGATGTTAGTGTTTTTTTTTTTTGGTATAACCAAGGGTATCCTGAGCGTTGAACCAGACTAATCCCTTTCGCACCGGGTGGCAAGTGCTCCCCAAGGAGCCGGCTGCAGACGAAGAGAGGGGCCGGCTGCAGACGAAGAGAGGGGTCGAACCCCAGACCTCGTAAGCGACGAGAGTGCGCCTAACCACTCCGCCAGGACCCCATGGGTTGATGAAGATAATGAGCGATCAACAGAAAATTAAGCATTAATTCTCATAAAAGCAATGTTTTTTTCACCAATACAATAAATCAAAGTTCTTATAGATGTAATTTTACGCTCTAAAACATAAATGCTTTGTTTGGTACTGCATTTTAAATGTGTTTTTAGGGGGAAAAAATCTTTTTCTTTTTTATTTTAAATTAATTTTTTTAATGTTTTTAAATTTTTTTGATATATTAATGTCAAAAATAACTTTTAAAATTAAAAAATATTATTCTAATATTTCTAAATAAAAAACACTTTAAAAAAACATCAACGTCGTAACCAAACATTAGCTAATAACATCTACCAAAACAAAAAGCTTACATGCCAAAAAAAAGAGTGTAAATTTCAGTTTTTATATCCCTAGTGGGTCCAATGATGAGACATTCTTTTGTTCTCGATTAAACCTTTGAAAAACTATAAAAAAATTCATGAAAATTGTAAATCCTTTAATCTAAAAAAGAAACTAAAACAGCTCCTCTTTCATATTAGTGTTATTATTTATAAGCACGTCCGAGTTTCTTTACAATGACACTAATCTGCAGCCCAAAACAGCTCATGGATGCCCATTGGGCTGAATGTCATGGCCCATGGGTAAAGAGTTAAGTTATTGGGCACTAGGGCCCGATTATTCATGCTTATCCTGCAAAATCAAAACATGAAATACTTCCTTGCAATTACTTCAATAATTACTATATGATATATCTATTGGAGGCTTAAATTGACTAGTGAATTTTGTTCATGTTACCATTTAAAGTTAGTGGGAATCGCAATAAAACAATTTTTTATATATATATAAATACATTATTTCATGTGTGGACATATAGATTGGTGGGCTCGTGTAATGTAGGGGCTAACCAATTTTTTTTTATGTGAAAAAAATATATAGGTCCCAAAGTATGGTTTAAAGAAGTAAAAAAAAAAATCATGATTCATATTATAAACTAGACCAGCCAATAAACTAATTTTATTTAATTATGTGATAAAAAAATGGTAAAAGAATCAAATTAAAAGAAATAGTCACGATGACTTGCAAGTAAAGAACAAGTTTAGCAAAAATAATAATTATAAAGCTTAAATACTTAGCCAATATAGAAGGATAAAACAAAAACAAAACAAAAAGATTGAAAGAAAATGACTTGAGTAACATAAGTTAGCATATTGAACTTGTGTCGTGAGTTAGAAGAGATGGGTAACCCTTTGGTGAATTCATAAGCTAATGTTTGCTGCTAAAATCAACAAAAAAAACACATGATGTTCAATTTCCAAAAAACATGACGTGGAATGATGAAATTGAAAAAAATCAATTTTAAAAAATGACATAAAAAAAGAAACACGTGGAAAGTCTGGTAAGTACATCAAACTTCGTAACCTTGATCATGCAAACCAGAAAACTTAATAGAAGAAAAAAAATCATCAAGCTCGATTCTTGAATAACCTAATATTAAAGAGTAAAACTGAAAAAAATAAATTTAAAATGACTCCAAAAATATCTAAGCTAGCTTGAGCTAGCCCACGAAGTCTATTACCTAAGTCATGAGATTGGGGTAGTTCTATAGAAAGAAAAGCACATAAAATCATGAAGCACAACTTCTACCAAACCTATTATTAAATGATAAGATTGAAAAAGAAAATTAGTGTAAGAAAGAAATTGATGTCAACCCCAATTAACCCTTTAAACTCGTCCCCTGAGTCATGAAAAGAAGATTATCCAAGTGAAAACAAATAATGAAGATCAGTTCGTAACAAATTCAATGTTGAAGCATGAAAGTAAAAAAAAAAAAGATCCAAAACTATAAATAACAATCAAGAGAAATGGGTACCAAAATTGACACAAAAACAGAATGATAGGATTTTTTTTTTAAATTTTGGTAAGCCATCATGAATTCCAAAGAGATAAGAGAGAAAAAAAAGAGGAGAAAAAAATATCATCGAAGACTTGTCATCAACACGTGTCATACCATTAAAAAGAATGTCTCACCACTTCCAACTCAACCATGGTTGACGGTGTTACACCATCATGCAAAGCCACACAAGTTGCTAGGTGATAATAACTTCACAATACATGTTATGTGTGTTGCATGCACCAACAAAGTTGTCATGTTCCTCCTTTTCAATTTGAATTGATGTCAAATTGGATTTGTCAAGTTTTAATTATTTTAATTTCATCCTTTTCAATTTGAATTGATGTCAAATGTGTGCTGAAAATTTTCCTTCATATCATGGATCCTTATGTGTACGCAACCATGCTTGTCTAGTATTTAAATTCATTTTTCATTGATTTAATTATTATTTTTCATTTGGTCAAATCAAATATGAATTGAGAGTTAATTTTGTTTTCTAACACTTTAGTGACCAATATCAAGCCAAATAAAATAAATAATTAAATCTAATTATAAATTAATTTAACATAAAAAGATAAAATCAAAAGGAAACATCATTTTCTTTCTTAATATGATCAGAAAAGATTTAATATTGAGAATGGAAAGATGGTAAATTTTTTTGTTACAATTGAAGAAAATAGTTAAAAGTTAAAAAAAAAAGAGTTTCTTTCTGTCATCTTTCATTATTTCTTGTTAAGCTTAAGCTTGATTTGACTAAAAAGGGTCTTTTTGTAATTGGCCCTTCAATAGAGACTTGGAAAGGGATGGATGGCGAGGCGAGGCGAGGCGACGAGTAAAGATGAAAAAGGGATGGTTTTTAAATTATTTTTTAATAAAAAATAATATATATTTTTATTTTTAAAATTTTATTTTTGATATCAATATTAAAATATCTAAAAACATAAAAAAATATATTTTTTTCAAAAACACTTTTAAAAATATAAAAACAATTAATTCTAAACATTGTACATTTTGTTTCTCACCTATCGATCTAATTTATGACCTTTCAAGTTTGAATTTTTTCCCCATGAACAGTAAAAATAACATTTGTTCATCATGCATCGATATCACGTAAGATTTGTGATTTATGAATGTAATCACTTTTGAAAATGTATACATAGGTAAGTAAATCTATTTTTCAATCTTTTTTTTTTTAAATAGTGATTATTAAATCTAAGTCTAATCTGATAAATTAATCTAAAAATAACTAATTTGAATATTTTTCTAGTTAAACTGAAAAAATATTTATATAGTAAAATCTAATTAATTAGAATTAATTTTTAATTGTTTTAACTGAACTTGTTTTTCATGTTAATTTCATTTTTGTTTTAATAAAAATTATCGATAGATAATTCTTTTAGTCACTTTCTAGCTCTTATTCTCCCCACGCCAAAGCCTTACAATAGTATTCAGCACCATGTCTAAATCAATTGTTGTATTTAATCCATAAAGATTTTTTTAATTAAATTAATTAGGATTGTTTGTTTTGAAATAATAAATAACCACTTGTCAATATTTAGTATGTGAATAAAAAACAAAACCCACAATTTTTTTCTCTAAAAAATAATAAAGAGAATTTATAAAAGAAAAAAAGAAAAAAAAAGTATTTGGGTTTTCCTTTCCTAGTCTGTCTCTCTCTTTCTATCAATATCAACAAGTTATTTAAAAAATAAGGTTTTCATTGGTAATGATAAAAAAACAACCTTGAAAAATTACTATTTTTCTCAAATTCTTTGCCAGCTCCAACTTTTCAATGAAACGATTGGTTCCTGTCATTAATTTAATGCCCTTTTGTTTTTCTCACCGAATTTTATGTTCACATTTTGGATTTTCTCGGTCTGTCACAGGTCCTAAATAAGCCTCATTTGTGCAAAACTTTTGATATTTATGTTATTTGATTCTATATTTTGAACTGTTTGAGGAAGATTAATTCTGGGTTTTATTTGGTGAATTGAGTTTTGATTCCAAGCTTGAATTTTTAGGAAACAAAAATTCTACCTGGGTTCTTGAGAGGCATGGGATTATAATTGGGAATGAGTCCAATGGTAAAAGCTGTAAGCTTTTTGGGTTGGTTTTGTATTATGAGAGTATTATAAGGGTTTTGATTCTTCAACAGGGGGTCTAGCCATTGATGAAATGAGAAGGATAGTTTCTGCATATAAGGATGAATCAACAACCAATGGTTCATATGAAGTCAAGTTGTTCCAGTTTTTTGGTGATTCTGCTGTTTGCATCTGTGGTGGTGAGCTTGGAATACAGGGGAAGGACAGAGGAAGTGTTTCTGAGGCAATTAGCTGATCCAGCAACTGGGGATGTTGATAAGGACGCGGTAGGACTTTGTACCACGCACCTCTATAATTCCATTGCATGCAGTTTGTGATCACAATTGAGGTTATTTGATTTCCGGTGCCTGAGATGCCCCTTTTCATGCTGATTGATTGTGAGTTGGGAAACGGATATAGGTTTAAGAGAGTACACTCTAATTAGCCACAAAATTTATATCAGGACGTGAGAAGTAAAATTCTCATAGATTTCATAGTTTTGATATAGTAATCTGTTCTTAATGAGTTGAAGAGATGGAATTAGTCTCCAAGTGTGAAAACTTAAGAATGTCCTTGGCCTTAAATCCAAAAAAGGAAAATTATAGATAATATCTTTCATGATATTAACTTCTTATTTTATAGGTCTAAACTTAAATTAATAAAATTAGGGATCTGATAGTACTTCCCACACGTGTATGACAATTCTGTGGTTAGGGTCTTGGACTTTTCTTTCTTTCCTTTTTTGTTTTTGGTTGCTGGGGGGCAAATTCAGAGTGGAAGAGTTGTAATTATGGAATTCTTTTATCATAATTTGTTTTTATTCGAAAACTAGTCATTGCTGAAGATGAGCAATGATCATTGATAAGGATTATAATACCACAGTAGCCTCTGGCCTGAATTGTTTTGTGCACATGATCTTATCCATGTTGCATGTGCTTATGTGTATGTTTAAGTGGGGTATTCGCTTCCAAGCTCTTCCTTTTTTACTGATTATTTTGTCTTCTCTATCTTGCCCCCTGCAAATGTGGCATGGCCTTAATGTGTTTGTGCTTTTTTTTGCCTAGGTAAAGCTTCCTTGTTCTTCATGTGTGTGTGTGTGTCTACTGCTTGTTCTTAGTTCATATTTATAGATGCCTGCTTATTCCCAGCTGGGCAAAAATTTACTGAAATTGTTTTGGATTGCAGGCAGAGCTACTATGCATCATTTGCAAGGTAGATTTGATTCAACTGAAGGATGCTGATGAAAATCTTAACTTCTGTTTTCCTGAGGAAACATTTAATGGGGCCAGTGAACTAAGGTTCAAGGGTTGGTCAGTGTCAAAAGAAAACAGTCAGAAATTGATTAAAATCTTGCATCCCCAGTTAAGGGAAACTCTTTTAGATTGTATAAAAAAGGACAATCATCTGTTCCATGTTTCTGAAGATGAAGGTGGTGCAGATAATTATCACACAAGGCGTGTTGTTGCAAGAAATTTGCTGCAAATCATCTCAGAGCCCCCGGCCCCAGCGCCTTCTGCTGGATCACCATCCCCTAGTCCCTCACCAGCCCCAGATCTGGCACCTTCTCCAGCTTCTACACCAAACCCTTCCCCTTCACCACAAGAGCCATTTTTTCCTCACCTAACTCCTCCCAGTCCTCGTGAAATCTCTCCTGCAGGTCAAATCTCTGGTCCAATTGAGCCAGATAATGGCAAAAATTACCATAAAACAATTGTTTTTGCAGTAGTTGTGACTGCTGGAGTGACATTTGTTGTTGCGGCATTGTTCTTCCTGCTCTGTAATAAGGTTTGTAGGAGAGGACCTGGAGCTAGACGAAATGATGAAAGGCCCCTTCTTAGCCTAAGCTTAAGTGACTATTCTGTTGGTCAGTAAATAGTCTGTCAGATGTTTTCTTTTAACTTAACAGCTCTTTTATACAGTTCTGATACTGCTTCAAAATCTGATCTTCCAGGTTCTACACATAAAACTTTTGGCTTGGGAAATTCTATCGAAGAAGAGAAACTTGGTCACCATTCTTCTGGTAATATATCAAGCCATGAGAAAATGGGATCATCTTTGGAGAGCCTTTTTTATAAGTCTGATGCTCTTAATGCATCGCTAGATGAAAGTATGTCATTAGGAGCTGTTAGGGGAGCTGCCAAATCCTCTGGTGACAGCAAGATGAACACACCTGTACCGCTTCCTCCAGGAAGGACAGGCAGCAACCCCTTTTTGAAGCCTCCTCCTGGAAGGGCAGAACCACTTCCTCCTGAACCGCCTGCTAGTCTCAGGCCTCCTCCCAGCAAGGCTGGCCCTACTCCCCCACCTCCTCCTCCTGCACCACCTTCCCCTGCAAAATCATCCAGTGGTGCAGGCCCTCGTCCCCCTGGTCCACCTCCACCACCTATTGCTTCTGGATTGAAACCTGGTCCACGCCCTCCACCACCTCCAATTGGAGGTTCTGCTCCTCGACCACCACCACCAATGCCCTCAGGTCCAAAAGTTCCTCGACCACCTCATGGATCAAAGCATCCTTCCAGTACTGCATCCAGTGAAGGAGCTGGTATGGAGGATGATGCTGATGCTCCTAAAGCCAAGTTAAAGCCGTTTTTCTGGGACAAAGTTTTAGCCAACCCAGATGATTCCATGGTTTGGCATCAAATTAAATCGGGATCATTCCAGTAAGTTACGCTTTTGAATTTTATTGTTATTTTTGAATATTTTCATTCATGAATCCCTAAATAACCTTTGCTGCTGAATATGCTATTTTACAGGTTCAATGAGGAGATGATAGAAACCCTGTTTGGATATGCACCTGATAAAAACAAAAATGAACGCAAGAAAGAGTCTTCTTCCCAGGACCCAACACCCCAGTTTATTCAAATACTTGATCCCAAAAAGGCACAGAATTTATCAATTCTTTTGCGGGCACTGAATGTGCTGATAGAAGAAGTCTGTGATGCACTTCGTGAAGGTGATCAACTCAGTTTCTTTCAGTAGAGATACATGCATAGATAGGCTAAACTGCACCAATTACAAGAAATTCATATTTTTTTTATTTGGTTGGGGGGGGGATGGATGTTTCATTGTATTTTGTTTATCTCGTTCCTAGTCTGGGAAAATCCTTTCACACCATATTTGTCTAGTATGGCTGATTTTCATGATGGTGTGGCCTTGTGGATGGTTGCAGACTTGAGGTTGCCTCATCTCATTGGATGTGGAATTTGAGTAGCGATAGTGTCTTTCGTTTTTGATGCATCAGCGTATTCTAACCTCATTTAATTAAATCAGGAAATGAGCTTCCTGTAGAGCTCGTTCAAAATCTGTTGAGGATGGCACCCACAGCAGATGAAGAACTGAAGCTTAGGCTCTACAGTGGTGAACTTTCTCAACTTGGGCTTGCTGAGAGGTTCCTAAAAGCATTGGTCGACATCCCATTTGCTTTTAAACGACTGGAAGCACTGCTTTTCATGTGCACTCTACAGGAAGAGATCACCTCAAGTAAAGAGTCTTTTCAAACCTTAGAGGTAGGCAACTGGATATTGTATTTCTTCAGCACTTGGTTTAATTCTTGCTTTTCAGAGCTGGTTGCATTCATGCTCATGGTCTAATGATGAACTTGTTAGTTGCAGTTTTTCAACAGACATGGTGCTTCTTGATTTTAAGAAGGCATACCAAATCATGGAGAGATATTTTAAAAAATCCTTAGAAATATCATTGAAAGAAAATTAAATTTCTGTGAAGAACCACAACACAACATTATTTGCAAAAAAATACATACTGATTTCAGTTCAGTGCCTTCTATCAGTCTCCTTCCTATGTGTCTTGGAAAGTGCATGCATCTAATCTAGTTTATAGAATGAAAGAGACTAGCCACCTATCATACAAAAGAGGATGGGTAGGACATGGTAGAATCCTGTGTCCTGATGAATTTCTCATTTAGAATGTATGGATGTGTTTGCATATAAGACACATGTTTGCAAAAAAATATTCTCATTTATAAAATTTGATTATATCACCGTGCAAATGGCCAGTTTCTCCCTGACTGTCTCTGATTTCTGGCAATTTCTTGAATTTCTCCACCTGTTAACATCTAATGCAAATGCTATCTCCATCTAACATGGCAGGTTGCTTGCAAGGAGCTCAGAAACAGTCGATTGTTCCTCAAGCTTCTAGAAGCTGTTCTTAAAACAGGCAACCGAATGAATGATGGAACATTCCGTGGTGGTGCACAAGCATTCAAACTTGACACGCTTTTGAAATTATCTGATGTAAAAGGAATAGATGGGAAGACTACTCTCTTGCACTTTGTTGTTCAGGAGATAGTTCGATCGGAAGGTGCGAGAGCTGCTCGTGCAGGACGAGAGAGCCGGAGCCTTTCCAGTATAAGTATAAAAACAGATGATCTTCTTGAGGAGATTTCCACCGATACAGAAGAGCACTATCGCAGCCTTGGTCTTCAGGTTGTTTCTCGTTTGAGCAGTGAACTAGAAAATGTCAAAAGAGCAGCAGTTGTAGATACTGACAACTTAACAAGATCCGCTGCCAAACTTGGACAGTCATTGTTAGTAACCCGAAATTTCCTGAATAAAGACATGAAGAATTTAGAGGAAGACAGTGGATTCCATCAAACATTGAAAGGTTTTGTGCAGAATGCGGAGATTGATGTCATGTCACTTCTGGAAGAAGAAAAGAAAATTATGGTTCTGGTGAAGAGCACTGGTGATTATTTCCATGGGAATGCAGGGAAGGATGAGGGCTTACGATTATTTGTCATTGTACGAGACTTTTTAATAATATTAGACAAGGTATGCAAAGAGGTGGGAGAGGCACAAAAGAGGTCAGCAAAAACACAGAAAAAAGAGGCATATACTGTATCATCTCCCTCGAATCAGCACCAGCAACCCTCTCCCGATCTTCGCCAGCGGCTATTTCCAGCGATTGCAGAGCGACGCACAGAAGATTCTGGTTCCAGTTCAGATGATGAGAGTTAATCTGAAAGAGGTAAGCTAAGACCCTATCAATGATTAACTTGTGGTTTCTTTCCATTTAGAATTTATACAACTGAACGTTATATATATATGGTCGAAGAGAATGTAATTCTGAGAACTTGGGATTGATGTTGAAATTAAGAAAGTCCTTCACTTGTGTTATCCAGGTTGCTGCTATTATGGAACATTTCGGATCTTCACCATGGCTATATTATTACCCTTCGAGTCTTTCACTGGTTTTATCCATATATTTCGAGGGAATGATGGGAAAGTGCACCAAAATCATATAGCATTCCCACTTGAACTGAAGCAGATGGATTAATGGAGCTGAAAACAGATAGTAAATCAAGCCAACAATTTCAGGCTGGAGCTCATGGGGTGGATTCATCCCATCATGTTATAACTTGTGCATTGCTAGTTAGGCTTATTTGTTCAAGAAAGATTGATTCTTTTGTATAAATAGTGGAGTAATTAGAGAAACAGTTAACGAAAACACAATACAGTTGGGAGGGCAATCACTCCCGAATGTCTTTGCTAAGAAAGGCTCGATGTGTGGAAGATTTCTGTGCCTGTAACAACATGCATAACATAATTTATATTAAATCCCAATTCAAGAAAAACAAAACCTTGGTATTTTAGTATATTTTCTTGTAATTTTCTAAAGTCCTAAGATTTATTAACCATAGAATGTTATTATATTACCTTGATATATAAGGGTGTTTGACATTGCGTTTCAAAAATATTTTTTTAAAAAATAAATAAAATATTTATTATTTTTTATTTTAAATTAATTTTTTTTAGTATTTTTAGATCATTTTCCTGTACTAATATTAAAAATATTTTTTTAAAAATTAAAAAATATCATTTTAATATATTTCTAAATAAAAAATAATTTAAAAACAATTTCAATCACACTCCCAAATAAACACTAAGATATTAAGATGTCTTTTCCGCGTTTGCGGTGTAACTATAATTTGTTATTTTTTTAAATAATTGTTTTAAATTGTTTTTTTTTTAATATCTTTTAATTGTTTTAATGTGATGATAATAACAATAAATTTAAAATAAATATTATTTTAATGTGTGTGTGTGTGTGTGTGTGTGTGTGTGTGTAGTTTTAAACCAATAATGAATCAATACTTGTATTTTTATGCTATTTTATAACCATGTCCTCAATTTTTTTATGACAATATATTGTTTCTGTTCTAAAAATCTCCTTCATTTCTAAGTCAAAAGCTTATAATAAGACCAAAAGTGATAATCTGGAATTAAAAAAATAAATAAATATCAAAAGTCAATTCTGGTCAAAGGATCGACTTAAGATTTCTCAAAACTAGAGGGACTAATATATAAATTAATAGAAAAGCACATTCCGACCGTAAGAATAAGCTATACTCATTTCCATGGTTTCTTAAGTGGTTTTGCGTCCGATTTCGATATTCAACAGAAAAGGCTAAACCCTCACCTCTCTCTATACCTTCCCCGTCCCGTTACTATCTCTAAACTTCTTCCTTGACGAAAACCTATTTAAAGATAAATAAATTGTTACAGGCAGCCTTTATACTCAATCTACTGGTACGTTTTTTTCCTTCTTTCTTTGAATGGTTTCGATTTGTTAGTTTTAATCATAAAATCGGTGACAGAGAAATATGATTTGTGTGAGGTTATGAATCATATGTTAAGTTCAGTTTTATGATGTTTTGCTTTGATGGGCTGTGTTAGTTTAACGTTGTTAGTGAGTTTGGTTTTGTTCCTTACATATTTCTGTCTTTTTTATTGTTGTCTCTGCAGGGATTTTTATTGTATTCAATTTAGTATAGTTTAATCGATAATGCTTTCTGGGGTGAAGTTTATTCCCCGAGATGAAATTGATAAGGTAAGGTTTTTTTTTTCTTCTGAAATATTGTTTAATTTTCGTGTTTAAAATATTTTTTTAATTACCTTTCATTTTGCTAACTATTTGAATAATGGGTTTAGGGGAAAGGTGAAAAGAGGGATGATTTTGTAGAGAAGAGGAAGGAATCTGGTAGTAGAAAGGAAAAGAATAGGAGGAGGAAGAAGAAATCGCGTCATGATAACAATTCTGATGATGATCTTGAAAGAATTAAGAAACGGTCTAAGAAGAGTAAGAAGTGGTACTCGTCAGATGAGCATTCGTCAGAAGAATCAAGTGATAGTGAGAGTGGTTCAGATGGAAAGAGTAGTAGTAAGAGAAGAAAGAAAAAGAGAGAGAGTAGGAAACGCTTTTCATCTGATGAATATTCATCGTCTTCTTCAGAAGGTGAGGCTCAAAGAGGAAGTGCAAAAGGTGGTAGGAAGAAGAGCAAGGGAAAACAGGGTGAAATTGGTGATGATTTCAGTGGTATTTCTTAATTTATGCTAGAATCTTTGATAATTTGATGATGTTAAGATTCAATAATTTATTGAATATCTGTTTGTAGATGATGGCAGAGAATCGCATTCTATAAATAAAATAGACATTGCCAGGAAAGAAATGGGCTTGGATTGGATGCTTAGGCCTGCAAAAGATGTTGAGAGAAGGCCAACAGTTAGTGTTGATCATGACCCAGAGGAACCCCCTGCTGAAGAGGTAATGCCGTTTCCTTTTCTTTTCTGTCACTCTATGATCAAATTATCAGTTTCCTAGCTTTCTTTTGGTTGGTGGTCATAGTTGTCTTTCTTTGTGGCACTTTTATCTAAAGTTGTAGGGGTGAATTCTGTGCAATGATGAGAGTTTGTTTTGCAAAATTCTAACATCCTTAACTAAGTATCTTGCTTGTATTGGAGAAAATATAGTCATTAATTTTCATTTCTCCTCGAATCATGGTCCATTTCTTTGATTATATGGAATTGCTGGGCCGATACTTGTTATATTAGTGTAATTCATTTCTCCTCGAATCATGGTCCATTTCTTTTCTTAAGATATATTGCTAACATGTACATTGGGCATTTGTTTGTCAACCTTGTTTTACTCTTATGAATTAAAACTGGTTTTCCTCTATCTGCTTTTTCTGATCAGTTTTTATATCATTTGAATCATTTCACTGCGCAAAATTGTTATGCTTACATGATCTTTGCATGTTCAGCATGGTGTATGTCACATTTATTCTTTCTAAATTGTGTTGAGCGCATGTATGTCCTGTTCAAAATTGTTGCTTACATGAGCTTTGAATACTCAGGGTACCGTATATCACATTTATTTGTTCATGTTCTAAGCTGTTAGGTAAATGGATGTCTTTTTATGCAGAGTAGTTGTGCTATGCTTTTTTCTCTGTTGATGAAGTACTCATTTTTTATTTTTTTCTTTAGATAATGAGAGTGAATCCTCGGGAGTTGAATCCATATTTCAAGGATAATGGGAGTGGTTATCCGGATGATGGAGTTGAGAAAAAAGTTGGTGGAGATCAACTTCCTCCAACTTCAGTTATTGGGGATGGAGGTGCAAGCTGGAGGTTAAAAGCCTTAAAGCGTGCCCAAGAGCAAGCAGCTCGGGAAGGAAGAAAGCTTGAAGAGGTTTGTTTCCTCAACTTTCAGAACACATCTATTATGACTGAAGCCTCCATTATTTGCATTTGATAGTTGATACAATTTTATTTTGCAGATTGTGGAAGAAAGATGGGATTCCCTTGGTCAATTGGCTGTCTCTGCAGCATCTCGGGTGGCGGCCCCATCTCGCGCTCATCTGCATGCAATAAAAAATAGAAAGAAAGGATTAACCAAGGAACAAGATGCTATGACAGATGGTCATAGTGGGAGAGATATTGAAAAGGTACTCGGCAACTCACCGAACCACTGTTAGTTTTTTTTGTAAAGCAGTTTTAGGGTGTGAATCAAAAATTGCTTTAGTGTTACTTGAATAAAAAGTACCTTTCACTTGCATGTAATTAATATGATTGTTATTATCAGAGTGCTGATCGAGGCTACTTGAAAGATGTATCTGTCCGCCATCCTGAAATGCGAGCTCCAAAAGTCCATAACACATTGTCATGGGGAAAACAAAAAAGTCAAAATATGTCTACTAAGGATGCGGCCCTTGTTTCTGCTGCAGCATCTAGCTTGAATAAGTTTTCTGATGATGGAAGTTTTTTGAACAAAATTCTTGGTAAGCAGAATAAGGATGCTGGCAGTTCTGTTGGTTCCTATCCAATCCAAGAGGAGAATGTGGAGTCAAAAGTGGCTTCACCTGAAATGAACAAACCCAGTGAAGGCAGTCTGTTGGTTAAGGAAGCACTAAGTGCAAACCAATTGGCTGCCAAGGCTTTGCAGCTTCGCATGAAAGGAAAGCATGAAGAAGCAGAGAAACTCATGGTGAGACAATGTTTCCACTTTTACATATTTCTGTTTTACCCTTGCTTCTAATAAAGACTTGAGCTTCCCAAAGGAATCAGATTTCTACAGTCCTTCCTGGTAGATATTTTAGTTAATTTTAACTATTTCTTCGTAGTATGAAAAACAGTGCAAGACAAAAACTTTGGGTTATTATACGATGTTCGAGGATGGAAGTTAAGAGCATTGCAATGACATCGTTATTTCATAGTCCTAAGCCGAGTCCTAACTTTTAGTCATTTTCTTAGAAATGGGATAAGAATTCAGGGTAAGATCAAGATCAGTGCAGGAGTAAAAGCATCATTTTACCATCAACAGGACTTGGGTCAATCAAAAGCTTTCAAGAGTGAAGATATTTTTATAAAAACGTGCACTTCTGTAAGCTTAGCATAATATGAAAGCGGTGCTGGTAACAACAGTCTCTAAAGTTCACTGTGACTTTCCAGATATGTTCTTAGAAGTTTTCTGTGAGTGATTTTCTGGGTCTTGCAAGCAATCATAATCCTTATTATTCTTTGTATTTGCTAAGTCAAATTGTAAGTGAACAGACCTTTTTTATTGGTGATCAACTGTTTTCTTTTCCTTTGTTTTATCAGCAAGAAGTCGAGAGCATCAGGGAGAAGAAGGGTGTTGGAGAGAATTTAAACAGACCTCAGATAGTCAGTAGCACAAGCAGGTAATTTTGCATTTTGTGATATTTTTATTAAATATGTAATTGTTTTTTTTTTTTTTTTGAGTTTCTGCTGAGATACAGTATGCTTATAGTTTTGGATATGGTAGTGTTCTAAACACAATATTAGAGTATCAAAGGCGCAGTGATTCCTCCATTTCCTTTCTTTGTGGAACATGTTTGAGCTCCTTGATCTCCTGCAGTTTCCAAAAAAGTTTATGTTTCATCAACCTGATTCAGTTACTCCATATGCCATTACATTGTTTTCTCATTCCTGAAGCTTTCCAATTTATGGTCATCGGTTTTATAACAGTATTACCTTCTCTGTTCTTTTTAGATCTGCTATTCAAGGTGTTTCTGCTAGAAGAAAGGAAGATGAAGATGCTGATAGGTGTCTTGCCCAAACGATAATGCAGAATAAACAGTACAGCTTATCTGGCCGGGCTGACGATGAATATGATTTTGATGGCGGCCCAAGGAGGAAGTCTGGTAGGAAGGGTAGAGACAGTGATCACAAGGTCTCTAACAAGAATGATCTTGCAAAACGTATCTTGACTCAGCAAGAACGCTGCCATTTTTGCTTTGAGAATCCAAACCGGCCAAAACATCTTGTTGTGTCGATAGCAAACTTCACATATTTGATGTTGCCACAGGGGCAGCCCATTGCACCAGGCCATTGCTGCATCTTGCCAATGCAGGTAAGCTTAGTCTTGCTGCTTAGAGTAGAGTAGGGCATGGTTACCAGTTATAAGATTTGTATTTCTTATGGTTGAATCACAACTTGTCATTTGTCTTGGATTTGTTCTAAAAGACTGCATTTGGGAGAATTAATATATCTCATAATTATAGTAAGCAACTTGAAAATATGCCAGTGTTTGAATCATCACATTCTGATAGATTCCATCAGAACAGGAAATAAGAGTTGTTTTGATGATTTAGGAAGCAAAATAAAGTCATTCGCAACATAATGTAGATGATACAGGATTTTATTTAGGAACAGACATAGGTTAACTTTTTTCTATTTTTATTCTTCACCTGAAGATTTATTCTTAGTGGAGGCTGGTTTTCTTCGTTGTAGCATGACTCAGCCTCGAGGAATGTTGACAATAATGTGTGGGAAGAAATTCGCAATTTCAAGAAATGCCTTATAATGATGTTCTCCAAGCAAGAGAAGGAGTTAGTGTTTCTTGAAACAGTGATCAACTTGTCACAACAAAGGCGCCATTGTTTGATCGAGTGTATTCCTTTGCCTCGAGAAATTGCTAAACAAGCCCCTCTCTATTTTAAGAAGGTTAGCTTTTTTCTTAATTAGTTTTCTGTTTTGGTGAAATAATTGTTGCTTCCTTTTTTAGTGTCCAGTTAGCCTTCTAGATTTTGCTTGAGTATCTGTTTGGGGAGAAGAGCTGGTCTGTTAGTAACTGTTGATGCGTGCACTTAGAAAATATGTTCATTTTTTCTCTGACCTTTGTTTAAACTACAAGTTGTCACCATGCACAGAAATGAACGGAACATAAAGTTAACATGAAAGGGTTGGCAGTGTACTGCAACAATAATGGTCTTTAATATTTATTCAACTGTTTAATGTAAATTGGGTCAAAGTGTCGACTTCGTAACAGCAAAGAGAAACCATAGTGAAAATCAATCAATTTATATCCACGAAAAGATTTTGTGTATGCTTCTAATAATCAACCTAGTAGCTTTCTTTTTGGGAACAATGTCAACACTAGCCATTCACATTTGTAGATTTTGCTTAAATATATGGAAAAATTTATGACTTGCCACACCCTTACATGTTCATCCATCCTTTCCTAATAAATACTTCCATCTCAGGCAATCGATGAAGCTGAAGATGAGTGGAGTCAACACAATGCAAAGAAGCTCATTGATACAAGTGAGAAAGGACTTCGCGGTTCAATCCCCAAGGACTTTCCTTATTTCCACGTCGAGTTTGGTCTAAGTAAGGGGTTCGTCCATGTTATCGATGACGAGAAAAACTTTAACACCAGCCTTGGCTTGAATGTTATAAGGGGAATGTTGCAATTACCAGAGGAAGACATGTACCGGCGCCGGAGGCATGAATCAGTGGAGGTGCAAAAACTGGCGGTCGCAAAATTTGCTCAAGATTGGGAGCCGTTTGACTGGACGAAACAACTCTGAATATTTTTCTGGCTAACAGCTTTTTGTTGGCCTCACTCTTCTTCTGAACTTCCATATTCAATAGCTGGGGAGATCTGCATGTTTGCAAAGACTGCTCAGTAGAAACAACAAGCATTTCGATAGCCAATACTTGAAGCTAAAACTCGGGGCAAGATGGGCGTCCTGCCAGCAGGTGATGACAACACTTGTGCTAATTTTCAACATTTCTGATTGGCTGGATTTGAAAATGCCGTGACAAGGTTCTGTTAATTCATATAATGCTGCAGTGGATGGTTTTAGAGCAGATAGCTTCAGTCATAGTGCAATACTTCACATTTTATTTTTATGTAAATCTGGAGTTTTTGTAGCTGAAAATCAACTTCGACAAGCTGCAAATCAATTAAATCCGTTCTAATTATATTATTTTGTATTGTCAATCAAAGAAAACTACGTTATTTTTTCTTGTTGATCTAGAAAAAAAATCATTTAAAAAAAAAAAAAGATAGATCGAATTCAAACATTTTTTTTATAATAATAATTAAAAAAATCATGATCTTTACATTTTGATTATCGTTTATTTGAAGTCACATGGGCATAATCTTATGACAGGAATGTACATGAGAAGATGACATCGTCTCTTCATGAAATGACATGTCGTCCTTTGTATAAAAACTTTCAAATGTACAACATGTGGCATGTCAAATTGTTTTAAATAAGCTAAGAAACCAAATTTAGGTCAAGGAAACAATTTTTTTCCAGTTTGATTTGGTGAATTGGATCTTTTTTCCAGCCATCATAGTGGTGGCCTGAATTTGGATTGCGAAGCAATGTGTCGTTTGTCTATATTTTTTTTTAAGTAAATGACAGATCATCCATCTCTTTAAAAAAGAAAAAAAAATTGCTTTCAGACACAAGCACGCAAGCCTAGTCTTTTCCTTCTTTGGTACTTTTTTGTTTGTTTTGTTTCAATTAATACTTTTTTATGTCATTTTTTTAATATTTTTTAAGTTTGTTACCCTCTTATCTCTTTTTTATTTATTTATCTTTTTTACAATCACAATTATTTTTTGGTGTCTTTAATTTTTCATGAGTTTAAAATGATTCATCTATATATCTTCATGTGTTTCATATAAATTACATTTATTTTTATAGATTAAATATGTTTATTTTTATTTGTTTCATATAAATTACATTTATTCTTTTAATAAACATAATCATTAAACACAACCAGTTAAATAACCCTTGTTACACTATTAAATATCTTGATTTATATATATTTTTTTACAATTTTGTTTTCATTTATCTCAACCTCATGATATAGAACGTATAATATACACATAATCTTGGCATGTCTGATGTCTGAGTCATGTATTTTGAATGTTAACCGAGTTTTGCCCATAACAATATTTTTTTCATTTATTTTATGTTATTGTTGCTTTATTTTTTACCGTATTATCAAATTAATTAAAATTTAGCTTGATTATCGAATTTCTCACATTTCTTAAACACTTTGGTCTTTTATTTTTCATGTAAAAATAAATTAGTTTGATCCTTGTGATTGATAGCATGTGGTATATTGCAATCCCTAAATTTAATAAATATTTACATTTTATATCTTAAACTATATTCTTGATTCTTGAATTGAATCTATGTTTAGTTTTGGAATTTTTATTTTATTTCCACATTGTTTTTGTGTTTTTTGTTAGGATAGGCGTGATAACAAAGGACTTGAGATCTGCACAGCAGGTCTCGAGTTCGAGTCAAGATGTGCACCTCTTATAAGAGCCTGAGATAGCCGGGGTTTTACTCGCTCTCCTGGGATAACCGGGGTTTTACTCGCTCACCTAGGCCCACAAAGTATATTTTTCAAGGAGTGTGGTTTCCTCGAATCCAAAAAAAAAAGTTTTGTAATTCTACATATTGAACACATATAATCCTGCTTTAATTTCTCATGGCTTGAGTTCTTACCAAAAGATTGATGATTACTTTGTCTATTTTATTATTAGACTTTCCTACACAAAGATTTCCTGTCGTAGTAACTGGAAGATGAAATTTTGAAACAATATCAGAACTGTAAACAAGACATGTAGGTTAAGATGGTAACTAGGTATTTACCAGCAAATTAGCCACTTAAGCTTAGAAGAGAAGGGACCTTGGCATCAATTGGTTTAAGGTTTACTTTTGCCATGGTCCACCTTAACATATGGACTAAAAGTGTTTTTTTATTAACATGGGTGTCTAGGTCAGATTACACGTACCTCGATTAATTTTACGGTCTTGAAATTAACTACCATGTAAGCCTCCAGTAGCCATCATATTAGCAATCACATGGCTCAAGTCTGAGATCACAGGGGAAGCAAACTTTTTAATCTCAGGCTCTTACGACCGAGCCACCTACTAGATGGTTGGACAAGAAATGTTTTTGCTTGGTGGAGCTGGTGATAATTGAGAAAAAATAGGTTCCTCTGGTGACAATTGGTTTATAGTTTCCTTTCATATAGCATGATATCTTATCGTATATAGTGTCAAAGAATTATTTTACCTAAAAATTATATTTGTTTTTACGTTTCAATCTATTTTAAAATATCTTACAAATATTTTTTAATTAAAAATACCAGATTATATTTTTAATTGTGTTTTTTATATAATTTAAATATGTTGATTAAAAATAAAAAACAAAATCTAAATAAATATTTTTAATTATAAACACTTATAACAATACCAAACACATTTAAAACAAATGAAAAGGCCAGCCCAACCTCAGCCCAAGCTCCAAGGAAACAAGTCACGCCGTTAAATACAAAGCCATGACGCCGTGTTATTCTATTTAAAACAGAATTCCCTCTCAACGGCTATTTTTTGCACTTCCTCTAATTGTTTTCATTTCATCTGATCTCTCTCTTCACAACACAGGAAAACCTCTTTCATGGACAAATCAATGGGAACAAACCCATAATAATAACAAACAGGTATGTTTCTCTTCTTTCGTGTTGCCTGGTTTTTTCTTATTTTTGCTATTTCCAGTGTTAAAACTTAAAAGAATCATTAAGTGGTGAAGTTTCTTGATCTGTCAAGTATTTGGTTTGCACATGCTTTCATGGTTGTTTGGTTGTCACGACGCACTTTCAGTTATCCCCTTGTCGCTTTCTTTCTACGTCCCTCTTGATATTGTCAGGGACTTTACTTTTATTGTTTTTACGCTGGGTTCTTACGAGACTAGAAATTTAAGGCCATTGTGTAATCTTGAGAGAAATTCGTTGAAAACTCTATCTAAAGGTTTTTTTTGGTTTTGGTTTTTCCATGATTTTGACAATAAGATACAAAATTTTAGTCGATTATTGAATACCAAAATGAAAAGAAATGGGGTCTATGATTTTTTAGAAATCTTTAGTCTTTGTTTAAACTTGGGAGAACAACCTTGGAAAATTTATATATTTTTCTTATTCTGGGTTTTGTTTGATTTCTTATAATCAAGAAACAAAAGATGGGCATCGCTCGTTGTCATGTAAGTTCTTTATAAACAATGAAATTACAAATTTTTAGTTATTGCATACAAAAGGTGGAAGAAATAGGGTTTGTGGTATTTAGGATTTTAATAACTTGTTAGCAGTGGTGTTTTATACTGATCATATTCTTTTAATTAGACCTGGAAGATGAGATGCAATACCCTATTGGAAAAACAATAGCATCATAGGAGATATTAGCCTGTCAAAAAGTAATCAATTTGGTTTGGTTTGTTGGATTTGAACCTCTTGATATATCAGTAATGTGATGTGTTCACTATACATTTGTCAGTGGTACTCTGTTCTCTATTGGAATAGTTGCACTTAAATCAACTTCAAGTTGTTATCTAGAGAAGGTTTTTTGCTTGTGAACAGGTGTGCCTTGTTTCTTTTAAATTTGCAAAGAAATGGACAGGATCTGTGAAGAGTTAGATGAAGCGAAAGCTGAGATCGAGAAGCTCAAAGCAGATTTGAGATGCAAGGCAGGATTTTCAGACAACTTGAAGAAAGCTCATGGTGAACAGCTTATCCGAACCCAAGAAGCATGTTCCAAAGTTGAGAAACAGGCCCAAGAATTAAATGCTAAGGAAGAGGAAATCTCCACAGTGAAGCGAATGTGTGAGGATTTGCAATGCAGTTTGAATGAAAAAGAATCCATTATCAGACGTTTAAGCACTGCAAATGATAAGCTTAAAGTTGATTGTGGTGAGAAGTATAAGAAATGGGAGGAAGAGAAAAGGGGGTTAATGTCAGCACTAGATGAGTCAAATGAGAAGAGCATAGATCAAGAGCAAAAGATCCATGTGTTTATGGAAGAGATGGAACGTTATAAGGGGCTTCTATCTGCTTCACAGAAGAAATGCTTGGAAGTAGAGAAAAATGACAAAGCATCCAGAGAGATGAGGGAGAGGGATTCTATGCTACTCAAGTTGGAGGAGGAGAGCGGGAAGGTTGAAAATCAGCTAAAATGGAAGAAAGAGCAGTTCAACCATCTAGAAGAAGCACATGAAAAGCTCCGATATCAGTTCAGGGAAAGCAAGAAAGAGTGGGAGATGGAGAGGTCCACATTGATTGATGAAATTTGCTCACTACAGACACGCTTAGATTCTCAGACTAGAATGTCAGAAGATCTTGAAAAACGGTTCAGGATGTGCAATGAAGCTTTAGCTCATGAAGAAAGCAGGAGGAAATATCTTGAAGTTGAGGTTTCTGAATTTAAAGCGCGCTTTGAGAATGTTTTCACCGAGTTTCAGGATGCAAAGTCACAACTAGAATGCTTGACCACTCAAAGGGACATAGAAATTGCTGCTCTGAGACATTCTTTGGTTACCAAGGAGACATTTTACAAAGAAATTGAGTACAAAGCAGGAAAACTAGAGCAAGACAATCAGGAGTTGCTGGCGTCACTCAAGGAGCTTCAGGAGGCTGGGATTCGGGAATTGGGAAATGATTCTTCTTTGGCAAAAATGCAAAACAAGCTCAAGAGTTTGGAGCAGATGCACAAAAATTGCTCTGCAATTCTTAAAGCTAAAGAATCTGAATGGAGCTCTCAACTGGAGAAATTGACTAGAGAGCTGGATAATTGCCGGTCTGCCCTAGAGAGCAAAGAAACAGTGGTGAAAGAGCTTGGCATGGAATTGGAAAATTGCCACTCTGTGATAATGCAGTTGAAGTTGCAGAATGAGGAGGCTTCGACAATGCTACTGGTATTGAAATCAGGAATAACTGAGGCTCAACTGAACATTAGGAATGATGAGACTGAGGTGGGGCTTCATGAAAAAGAAGGGGGCGAAGATGTCTCTCTCTTGATGAGGCAGCTGGAGACAAAGAACATTGCTCTGGCTAAAGCGTTGACAGATTGTGAGGAGGAGCGTCAAAAGGTTGCATGTTTATTAAAGAGAGTTGAGTGCCTGGATCTTGTTGAGGAGCAGCGATTATTGATGCAGAAAGAGCTTGAGAGATACAAAGATTTGCTTGAGCAATCATCAAGGTGTCAACTTTGCTTCAAGAAGCAAGCTTTGCAGACAGAAAGTGACTTGAAAGATAAACTTGCGGCTGTTTGTGATGCATTGGACGTGGCGAACTCAGAATTAGCCAAAGAACAACAAAAGGTGGTATCTTTGTCAAGGAGAGGCAGATCCTTGGGTCTTATAGAAGAGAAGTGGCTCTTGATGCAGAAAGAGTTGGAGAAGTGCAAGGAAGTGCATGAGGAGTCATCTAGGCGTCAAAGCTGCCTAGAAGAGCAAGCTTTCCAGATTGAAAACGAGTTGAAAATGAAATATAGAGAAGTATTCGATAAACTCGACATGGCCAGTTCAGAATTGGTAGAACATCGTGAGAAGGTGGAATGTTTATCTAGGAGGGTTGAGCTCTTCGATCTTGTTGAAGAGCAACAACTCCTGATGCAGAAAGAGCTTGAGAGGTACAAGGAAATGGTCGAAGAATCATCAAGGAAGCAGCTTCTCATAGAAATGAAAGCTTTGGATGTGGAAACTGACTTAAAAGAGAAACTAAGAGAAGTTTGTGATGCATTGGACACTGCAAAGGCTGAATTGGCTAAAGGAAACAAGAACACGGCATCTTTGTCGAGAAGAGTTCAGTCTCTAGATCTTATTGAAGAGCAGCATCTCCTGATGCAGAAAGAACTCAAGAAATACAAGGAGATGCTTGATAAGGAATCCAGGCGCCAACAGAGCTTGGAAAAGCAAGCTTTCCAGAAGGAAAACGACTTGAAAGAGAAACTTCGAGAAGTAAGTGATGAATTACACAGATTGGAATCTGATTCTGCAGCTAAAATTTGTGAAGGACATGCTGTGGAATTTGAATTGTGGATATGGAAATCGATTGCTCATCGATTGAAAGACGATCTTGAAGAAAGACAGTTGTTGCGTAAAGACATGGAAGCTTCTCTTCTTTCACAAGCAGAAGTTGAGCATACTATCAAGCAGGAGAAAGATGGTCTCGCCCATATGTTACAAGTACGGGACTGTAAAATAGATAACCTACAGCAGCAGATTGAATTCTTTGAGAAAGAACTTAAAACAAGAGAGTCAGTGGCTGCCACTTCTGCAATGGAGACAGTAATGTCCTTGGCGTCAGAGAAAGAAGGTTTTCTACGAACCATGAAAGAGAAGGACAAACTGCTAGATGATCTGCAGAAAGAGGTTGGGTGGCTGGAGCAAGAATCGTTGAGAAGAGAACTTGAAGATGCAATGGTGACACATATAGAGGCGGAAAGAAAATTTGACCACGAAAAAGAACACGTTAACCAGCTTTTGGAGGAGAAAGACCAAAGAATAGATGATCTCTTGCAGCTTGTGAAGTCGATGGAACAAAAATTTAATGGCTCGCTGACCTCTTTCTCTGCGGAGCTTGCTGAGAAGCAGGCTGAGATTCATTTGCTCCACGAGGCTTGGAAAAAGATTGCTTCAGCTGAGATTCTGACCCAACTGGAAATTGAAGAGAAGAAGATGGTGATAATCGAGCTGGAGGATGACATCTTTTCTATACGAAAGAAACTGGATTTACAGCAAAAATCACTCGCGGATTCTGAAAAGAAGGCACTACAAATTGAAGCTGAACTAGAATCAAAACAGTTGGAGATGAAGAAACTGATGAGTCTAATGGAGACAAAGCTGAGAACATCAGAAGCCTCAGTAGATGAGCTCAAAAATGGGAGCAGAAGTTTAGCTGGAAATGTCAGGAAGCTGTCATCAGAAAGGGACAATTTGTCTGGCTTGCTCAGGGAACTTGTTGAGAGAACTAGCCAGTTCTCCGATGAAGACACGCAATTGATGGGAACCTTGGAAAGCATGGTGCGGTCATTTGACAATGGTGGATCCGGTCCCATCTTGAAGTGTGATAGTGAGCTTTTCAAGGCTGCGAAAGATAATGTCAATACTTTTCCGTCACCTACAACAAAAAGATTTCAGTCAGTTCTTGAGGATAGATCACCATTTAGAGAGCTCAACTAGCTAGAACTGGTAAAGCAGCTGTTACTATTTATAGCCTGCTATATGTTAGGGTGAACTAGCTAGAACTGGTAACGCAGCAGTTACTATTTATAGAATAATGTTAGGGTGATTGTTCCGCTACCATGCAAATCGTTATGAGTGGATGGTGATGATTGTAATGTATATGAAGCATGCACGTTTAAGCATATTGCTACCCAATTTTTGTCCTTTTTTTTTTTTTTTTTAAATACCAAAAAATCAAAAATATTTTGACTCATGGTACCAAAATTGAAAAAAGACAATAAGCAGGAGATAAAAAAAAATATAATTTTTAATTACAGAGAGGTGTTCACACATGTCTGAAGAGGGAGAAAAATAAAAAAGAAAAAATCACACGCAACTCCCCGCACTCAAAAAAAAAAACCAAAACCCTTTAAAAACCCTAGATCCACCCGCCGGCTACACCACACAACAACTGCAGACCAGCCCCGTCTGTCTCCACTGTAGCCGGCCTCCCCCTCTACTGACTCCAAACAGCCACCTCCTCTCCCTCACCATCACTGTCGGCCAGTATCGTCCGTCTTTCTTCCCCCCATCTTCGAACACGGCAACAGTTTTGCCTTTGGATTTTTAAATTCTGTAATTACAAAAATGGCGTTGTTTTTATCCGGTTTAAATTCCCTACAAGAGAGGTTTGTTGCCAAAAAGTACTCCTAACTTGCGCTTTGACTCGAGTAACACGGAAAATCTCCCGTGAAAACTCTGGTGAAAAAGCATTCTCATAAGCTTTGCTTGAATCATTCAAGAACTGAACTGCTCTTGTTAAAGAAGATCATACAATCCCACACAGAATAGGAAACTAGTATTGCAGTTGATGTTGATTTATTTACTTGCCTATTAATTCTGTAATTAGTCGAGATTATAGGCAATAGAATAGGAAGTTGATATTGCTGCTCTTGTATAAATTTACACCAATTGTTCTGTGAATACAATTACAACACAATTTTCCAATCAAGAATTCATCAATTGAATTCTCTTCATGGTATCAGAGCACTAAACCAAATAAACCAATCAAACACAAAACACCTTCCCTAGCAACAGAGCCATGGGAGATCACACCGAAGGCAAGACAACCGACACAGGCATGTCTTCAAGACCCAAATGGGAAAACCCCAATCATCCTCTCTATCTCCACCATGGAGACCAACCAGGCATAGTTCTTGTGCCGCAGACTTTGGCAGAAGACAACTATAGCACTTGGGTTCAATCCATGAACATGGCCCTAACAGTCAAGAACAAGATCGGGTTTGTGGATGGATCAATCAAAGAACCAAGTGAGGACAATCTTGATGAATTACAGCAATGGAAACGATGCAACAACCTAGTCAAAACATGGCTATTGGGTTCAATGTCGAAAGACATAGCCAGCAGCGTCATTCACTGCAAAAACGCAACCCAGATGTGGGTTGATCTTCAAGAAAGATTCTCACATGTCAACATTGTTCACCTATTTCACATTGAGAATGAAATCCATGGCTGTGTGCAAGGTAACATGACAGTAAACTCATACTTCACTAAACTGAAAAGTCTTTGGGATGAACGGGATGCACTAAATTCTATCCCCCCGTGTGAATGTGAGACAAACAAGAAAGTTGCTACGTACCTTGAAACCCAGAAAACCATGAAATTTCTCATGGGTTTGAATGATGTGTATGCCACTGTCCGCAGCAACACTCTGTTGTTGGAGCCACTGCCAACAGTCAACAAGGCATATTCTCTTGTTCTTCGACATGAGAAGCAGACGGAGATCTCTAATGGAAGAATCTCCACTCAACCAGAAGCAGCAGCCTTCGCGGTGAGAAACCCACATCGCGAGCATGAATCAGAAGGAAAGGGGCTTCGTTGCGCAAAATGCAACAGGACAAATCATAGCACCAAAAATTGCCGTGCTCACCTCAAGTGTACCTTCTGTGGCTGGAAGGGCCACTCAATCGATCACTGCCGGAAGAGAATGGCGGCGCTGGAAGCCGATCAACCTAATCTGTCGAGAGGAAACCAGGTCTCGGCGCACGCCCAAGACAACAAAATGGCAACGCCCAGCTTTCCTTTCTCACAGGAAGAGTGTAAGCAGATTCTACAAATGTTGAATAAAAACAGGACACCCATGGCCAATCACGTCGGTAATTCCTCAACTCATGAGGAATTATCAGGTAAAGCTTTTTCCCTTGTTTATAATGGTAAAACAAATACATGGATCCTGGATAGTGGCGCAACAGATCATATGGTTTGTGATCCCGATTTACTCACACAGTCTAAAGAAGTTGAGAACTACACTGTTGAATTACCTGATGGCTCATATGCATCTGTGACACATATTGGTCAAGTCATATTCTCTCCCAATTTTATCCTTGATAATGTCTTATGTGTGCCCCTTTTTCGGCTCAACCTGATTTCCATAAGCAAATTATGCTCAGACTCTTTGTATATCACAATCTTCCTAAAACAATTTTGTGTTATACAGGACCTACGCTCGGGGAAGATGATTGGGATGGGATCTGAAAGGGAGGGACTTTATTACCTCGACCGACCAAAGAAAGGAACATGCAATTCTGCCCAAACCATAACCCCCGGTCTTTGGCATCAACGCCTTGGACATCCATCCAATAAAGTTTTTCAGCTATTTCCCTTTTCCAAAAACAAATTTTGTGATACAGACAAGTGCTTAATTTGTCCATTGGCAAAACAAACACGGTCACCTTTTTCTTTAAGTTCAATTTCCAGTAAAGCATGTTTTCATTTAATACATGTTGACATTTGGGGTGGTTACAAAATTGCTTCTCTTACCGGTGCAAAATATTTTCTCACCATTGTGGATGATTTTTCTCGAAGCACATGGGTTTATTTGATGAAACAAAAATCCGATACAAAGGATATTCTCATTAAATTTATTCGCATGATTGAAACCCAATTTAGTTCCAAGGTCAAAATTGTGCGTAGTGACAATGGTCCTGAATTCAAACTTGAAAGCTTTTATGCTCTTACAGGAATTGTCCATCAATCCAGCTGTGTTAACACACCACAGCAAAACGGTGTTGCTGAGCGTAAACATAGGCACTTGCTTAATGTGGCGCGAGCCTTACTTATTCAAGCTGGATTACCGAAAAAGTTTTGGGGGGATGCTATTCTTACTTCAGCATACCTCATTAATAGGACACCAACTCCTCTCCTTCATGGTCAAACACCATATGAGAAGTTATTTCATCAGGTTCCAAATTATTCCCACTTAAAAGTATTTGGTTGCTTATGTTTTGTCTCTACTCATGCACAAAGACCTTCTAAATTTGATCCCCGTGCAACACGGTGTATTTTTCTTGGGTATCCTCATGGTCAAAAGGGTTATCGTGTATTTGATTTTGCTCAAAATAAAGTACTTGTATCACGAGATGTCACATTTTTTGAAGAAAAATTTCCATTTCAAAACACCCAAAATCACTTGCATTCCGCTGCCAACCAACCTTCAAAGCCAAGCCCAAGCCCTCTTCTAACCTTTGATGAAGACACATACCCTGAGCCCATAAACACAGCCCAACCCCTTGAAGAACACGGGCCTGCCCCAAGTCCACCACCAGAACAGGCCCTCGCCCCTTCAAGCCCCATACCAGCTAATCCATTCCCTTCCCAGTCACCAGAATCGTCACCACCACAAGATCCTTCACCACCGCAGCCCTTACGGCGTGGTGCTCGTCCAACCAAATCACCATCTTTCTTGCAGGATTTCCACGTCGAAGCAGAACTCCCTTGCAGACCTGCTCCATCATCTTCCACGAACGTCGTCCAGTCATCAGGTACCCTTCATCCTCTTTCTAATTTCTTATCTTATCATCGTCTTTCCTCCCTACACAGAGCCTTCACCACTCAGCTTTCTCTCCTCAAAGAACCCACCAGTTTCTCACAGGCAATCAAGGATCCCAATTGGAGAGATGCCATGCGCCATGAACTCGCAGCCCTTCAGGCAAACAGAACATGGTCCCTTGTGCCCTTGCCTCCCCACAAACGACCCATCGGATGCAAATGGGTCTACAAAATCAAGCTCAAACCAGAGGGGACAATCGAACGGTACAAAGCCCGTTTGGTGGCGAAAGGTTACAGCCAAATTGAGGGGATTGATTACAGGGAGACTTTTGCCCCTGTGGCAAAATTGGTGACAGTCCGAGTGCTTCTCAGTGTGGCAGCCTTGCAGGGGTGGCACTTGCACCAATTGGACGTGAACAATGCCTTCTTGCACGGTGATCTGGTTGAAGATGTATACATGACATTGCCACCTGGTTTCGGCCGAAAGGGGGAGACTCGAGTATGCAAGCTACACAAGTCCTTATACGGACTGAAGCAAGCCTCCAGACAATGGTTCCTCAAATTATCGGACTCCCTCAAAGATGCTGGTTTTCACCAATCACTGTCCGATTATTCATTATTCGTCCGAAACCGCCAAGGTAGCTTCATTGCCCTGCTTGTTTATGTTGATGATGTTATACTGGCTGGAAATAATTTGCAGGACATTGAGAACACTAAGCAATTTCTTTCCAAGAGATTTAAGCTTAAAAACCTAGGACAGCTTAAATATTTCTTAGGCATAGAAGTTGAAGGTCCAAACAGGGAATTGCTTTGTGTCAAAGGAAATATGCACTTGAAATATTGGATGATGCTGGGTTCCTGGGTTGCAAGCCTTCACGGTTTCCAGTTGAACAAAACCTATCACTCACACAGACTAATGGGACACTGCTAACGGATCCATCCTCATATAGACGTCTTGTGGGTAGGTTGATATATTTGACCATTACAAGACCCGATTTGGCATATGCAGTACACATGTTAAGCCAGTTTATGGAGAAGCCCAGGCAGCCACATCTTGAAGCAGCGCATAAGGTTCTTAGATATATCAAGAACACACCCGGGCAAGGCATCTTCCTTCCTTCCACAGGATCATTACAACTGCAAGCGTTCTGCGACGCTGATTGGGCTAGATGTGTTGATACAAGGAGGTCAATAACTGGTTATTGCATTCTGCTCGGTCAAGCTCCAATTTCTTGGAAAACAAAGAAGCAGAATACAGTGTCCCGTTCAAGTGCAGAGGCAGAGTACCGTTCCATGGCCACTACATGTTGCGAGATCACATGGTTGAAAAATGTTTTGAAAGACTTGAAGATAAACCACACGCAACCTGTCACACTCTTTTGCGACAACCAAGCTGCCATGCACATCGCATCAAATCCAGTATTTCACGAAAGAACGAAGCACATAGAGATAGACTGCCATCTAGTACGTGAAAAGATCCAAGAAGGCATGATACGAACGGAATACATACGGACGATGGACCAACCAGCTGATGTGTTCACTAAGCCGCTAAGTTCCACACAATTTGAAGTATTGCTCAGCAAGTTGGGTGTCATAAACATACACTCCAACTTGAGGAGGAGTGTTAAAGAAGATCATACAATCCCACACAGAATAGGAAACTAGTATTGCAGTTGATGTTGATTTATTTACTTGCCTATTAATTCTGTAATTAGCCGAGATTATAGGCAATAGAATAGGAAGTTGATATTGCTGCTCTTGTATAAATTTACACCAATTGTTCTGTGAATACAATTACAACACAATTTTCCAATCAAGAATTCATCAATTGAATTCTCTTCATAGACAGGAAAAATTGGTAGCAAAAAAGCCATCGCCGTAGATACAGAAATACATCTTATTTCAACTACTATCTGAACAATAAACCATGACGGAGCAACCAAGAATAGCCAAGCAGGGAAGAAGGCACCTGGATGAAACTCAAATCGTGCAATAATTGCCATTTCACCGTTACAGGAGCACAAAGAGATCAATTTATATTCACATCACTAACTACTAAAACTACCCCCCTTACATGAACACACAACTCGGAATCCTAAAAACTGAAGAAAAAATTAAACTAAAAGACTTCATATCATGGAGAATCACAGGAGCGGAAATATATGGCTTCAAATTTAACTGTCATCATCAGCAGGGGCCTTAGAGGAGCCGGCCTTCTTTGGAAGGAGAAGGTTGTGAATGTTGGGCATGACACCTCCATTAGCAATTGTAACATCACCAAGAAGCTTGCTAAGCTCCTCATCATTCCTAACTGCTAGTTGGATGTGGCGTGGCACAATACGCGTCTTCTTGTTGTCTCTTGCTGCATTTCCTGCCAATTCTAGAACCTGAAGCACAGATAACATAGAGAAAACCCATCAAACACAAACCAATTTATAGAATTAAAAAATAAACGCGTAATTAACCATGCACTAGTTTTGGATTCAAATCAGGGAGTTTTCAAAAGTTCAGCATCAGAAAATTTTGAACACAAAATTCATTGAGAAATGAACACATAATCAAGTTCCAGTACTCAAACTTCAACTAATTTAAAGCCACAACCCTAATTCTACAAATTAAAAAAATATTTAATTAAAGATTGAAAACCACTATTAGCCTCGGGAACAAGTTCAAACCCTAGATTCCGAAAAACCAAGACCAACCCACCAACAAAATCACACTGGTGACCACGGCCACCCCTTCAAAAGCACAATTAA
Source organism: Salix caprea (assembly GCA_964035475.1). Taxonomy (NCBI): domain Eukaryota; kingdom Viridiplantae; phylum Streptophyta; class Magnoliopsida; order Malpighiales; family Salicaceae; genus Salix; species Salix caprea. Next base: position 3,464,529 of record OZ037743.1, read on the forward strand.
AACCATAATTCCAAAAAGGACAGCTAGTTAATTCCACGGAAAATCACCCAAATTAAAGAAACCTAGATCTACTAACTGGAATCACACAAAATCATCGACAAAACAATTCAAAGTCAAATTCGAACAGAAAAATTGAGGCATTATTACCTCGGCAGCAAGATATTCAAGAACAGCAGCTAGGTAAACAGGAGCGCCGGCGCCAACACGCTCAGCATACTTGCCGGCCTTCAGGAACCTAGCGATACGACCCACAGGAAATTGCAAACCAGCCTTGCTACTCCTTGAAGTAGCCTTCTTTTGGGCTCCAGATCCTAGGGTCTTGCCTCTACCAGCCATTGATTATTTCTTGTCAAACAAAAATTTCTAAACTAACTGTATAGAGAGATGCGCCCTTTCTTTTAAGAGAGGAAAAACGCGAGGGCGATACAATAATTGTGAAATAATTAACGGGTGTTTGGGGGTTATATAGGAGAAGGCAAAATGGGGTGGGCCAATGATAGTCGAGTACGCGGATCGATATCTCTGGCCGTTGGATTGGAAGTAAAAGGACAGTGGAGATTCTGTTAACCGCTTGGTTTTGTTATTGGGATATTTTCGTTGGGATTGGTGAATTGACAATTGGATTTCGAATTTTGAAGGTTTTCGGGAATATGGGCCCAATAGGAGAAAGAAAACTGGCAGTTTGGATTAGTATGGGCTAGGCCTTAGAAAATATCGGCTTCAGGCCTAACTTGGCCCTACTTTAAGGCTTTTATTAGATTTATAACATAATCATTTGGGCTGAAAATGCTTCATGGAATTGTCTACAGGCAGATTTAAGGGATTTTTGCTTGCAATCTAAGCGTGAGCTTACAGGGGCGTATGTTTGCCACATAAAAACCTTTTACGATATTTGTTACATAATAATATGAAAAGGAGGACAACAACACTTTATGGTGCTAAAATAATGGTAGCCGTGGTGATTATGATATTATAACGAAAAATCAAATAATAAAATTTGTTAATATATATATATATATATATATATATATATATATATATATATATCGAGGTTTCACTGGTTATGTTCATTGTGGATTTCAACGGTGAAATTATTATTTTGTCCTTAGAATTGTCAAATTTTAAACCTCGGTATCGGGGGTGTTCTGGTCTTTTCCATACTTATTGCACAGTGAAACTACATTTATCCGTAGGAGCTGACAAAAAAATAAAGGATGGAGGAGGGTATTTTCGGTTTTTCACATATTTGTGCACTGTACAATTACTTACATACCCTCCGAAAAAAGACAAAAACGAAGCTTTTATGGTTGGGGGGCATGATGGTACTTTTTACTCCTGATTTTTTCATAGTTATCGCTGGATTCAGGGGTATTTAGATAAAAAAAAAATCGAATTTACTATAGGTGCGTTGTATGGACACGCCATCGGTTTTTTACGTTGTTGTACGAACACACCATCGAATCAAACCTAGAAAAACTTCTTAAGCTCATACCTACCATCTTGGTAATCAGAGGACTAAATAACACATGAGTGAGACTCTTTTATTGAATGAAACTTACTGACATCAAAATTGATGTTTTCATGTGTTGAATCAGTAACCAAGACTTTCTCTTTCTACCATCAGAATCCAATGATTTTAATTCTCCTCTCTCAAATCAAAAATTAAAAAGGTTAAAAAACAAATTTTTGTGCCATAATTGAACTTCTAAAATTCCAATTGGCCGAAAAGTTATCATTTAAAAATAAAAAGGATCAAAGTGCATTTCATGTCCTATTTTTTAAACCACCACTTGTTTCTTCTTTGTTTTACACTTCATTTTCCCTTCTCGTTTACAGTTTTCGAGAAATTAGCTATGAATTTGGGCATAAAAGGATGCAACCGAAGGGAATTGAAGTTTGAGGACCGAGTTGTTAAAAAAACCCTCTTGTACCTGCTCTAGTAATATACTTGACATGAGATTTATTAATGTAGATGTTTGGGTCAGCTTGCACGTATCTCAACTAATTTTACAGACCCTGAAATTAATAACCATATAAACTTTTAATAATCTTTATATTAGCAACCACAAAACTCAAACTTGATATCATCAAAAAGTAAATCCTATATTTACAAGTTATTATTACTAGCCACCTAATTGATATGAGATTGTTCTTTTGCTAGCCATGAATTTGACTGAGTGCATTCTTTGATGTGTCTCTAGTAAAAACCATTATTCACAGAATTTTTTTAGCACAGACAGATGGACTCACCTTTTGTCTTTTCAGTGCAGAGACTCGCAAATGTCCAAACTCCAAACAGGTGGTGTGCACTCGAGTGGTCCTATGTAACAACTGTTCTGTGGTATATATTTGAAAGTGACCATTGAAGAGGTAAGAATGGCCTCCTTTATGCAAGGGTACTTTTGTGCTCTAATTTGGCAATTATTTCTTCTTCTTCTTGAACAATACTCACGAGAAAACCAGCAATTCCATGTCTAATTTTAATATATATCTTAAATAATTTGTATAGATAGTTTTTTCTTTAAATTTTAATTAACTTCGTTTTGTAAGTTTATATTTAGTTTTTTTTTATGAATAATATTCTTTAGTTTAGGAAATAGCATAAAGATGATTTGCTTGATGCCGAGCTTGAGTATGATTCCAAGGGTGTATTTGATGTTATGGTAGAAGTTATTTTTAAAAAATATTTTAAAATAAATTTTATTTTATTATTATAATTGATATCAATTTATCAAAATCATTAAAAAAAATACTAAAAAATCAATTTAATTTTATATTTGGATGATTTTGAAATATTAATTTTAAATATTAAAATTAACATTTGGAAAAAAATGTTTCTCAAACAAAAAATATATATTTTTTAACACTTACTACTCTTCCAAACACTCATTAAACCATATTGTAAAACAATTAATTTCATGTGTGGACAATATAAGCAAAGAATGTCCCCAAACAACAAGAAAATACGTGTGGAAAAAAAAACAGCAAAAGACAATGTCACAAATTAACCGATAGCTGTTTTTTTCTTCTTCTAATGTTTAAAAATGAAAGTATTTAATAAGAAACTAGAAAAAGAAATAAGAAAACAAGTTTAAAAATAAATAAAAATTGATTATGAGAGAAACAAGTTAATAAACTATTATTTGGTCTATATATGACCAGGTAATACATAATTTAAAGTTGGGTTATATATAATAGGATCGGGATTTATAATTATATTTAACTTTTAATATTTATTAAAATTCAATTTATTTAATTTTTTTTAATCCAAGCAAGTTGGATGCAATAGGTTAAAATAGATTTTCTATGAATATTGTATATATTCACGAATTAAATTCTTATCTTTATTTTTTTGTAGATTAACTTTAACGAAAACTAAAACTTGGGCTTAATAAATCAACTATTAAATAATATCAAAACCATAGATTTTATCATCATTATCACTAGCACTTATTAATAATTTTGAATGGTAGATAATTTGTTTTTTTTAATAACAGTGAAAGGGTTGACAGAGGATGAGAGAAGAGATGAAATATTTTATTTTTTTATTTTTTATATTAACACATTAAAATAATCTAAAATATTAAAATAATTTAATTTAAAATAAAAATAAAAATATATTTTTTCAAAATCATTTTTAAAACAACATAAGAAATAGAAATTTAGAATAAAAAAAACAAAATAATTTCTTGCGGTGGAAAGTAAGAGGCCACGATGTGTAAATATTTTTAAAGTGTTTTCTTTGAAAAAAAATATTTTTTATTTTATTTTAAATTAAAAAAATATTATTTTTAGATATTTTGATATATTAATGTTAAAAATATTATTTTAAAAATAAAAAAATATTATTTTAATATATTTCTAAATAAAAAATATTTTTAAAAATAATCACGGCAAAAAAAACTCTACACCATTGAGTACAAATGAAAGGTTTTCAATAAACGCCGATGGCGATAACTTATCTGCCCCTAGAAATACCTCTGATAAAGGTCAAAATCAACTTTAACAATTAAAATTTATTACCCATTTCATCCTATTAATTATCAAGATCCTGACCTGTACTTATTTGCTTGCGTGGCATCGGTTTGGGTCAAACTCGGTCTAGATCGTAAAATCAGACTGAATCGGTCCGATTTTACGATCCCAAACTTTATATCTACAAGGCCAAAGCTTTTCTAGTTTCTACGCGGGCTATGCCTGCAAGGCTGCAAGCTAGGCGTAGTGTAACAGACCCAAAATGTTGTTAATCTTTCCCCTATAAAGGGGTAATTTGGAGTATATTCTCTCTCTCTCTCTCGCCGAAATTTCTAATGAAATTTCAGCAGAGTCTCCCCCATATCGGGAGATCCCAAATTATCGACAATGTAACATGCATGCAGTTTGAATCATGTCTCATCCACAATCTCATCCATGTTTAATACAATAAACTGCATAATTCATTCCAGGATATGTTCATGACCATATTCATTCTCAAACTCCATCATACATCACACGAATAAGGTAAAAATTAAAAGAGTCAATTCGCACACGAAGATTTCATATATATATATATATATATATATAACGTAACACATTTTAATATTTCATAACCAAAATTTACAAATATACTATTCTATATAGTTTACATATTTTTTTGCATAACCAAAAGTACATCACAACTTCCTAAGTTCCTAACTTATACAAAAAGGATTAAGGGTCTAAAATTCTATTCCCGATGAGAATGGGAGGAACCTGCAAAATATAGATTTTTCCATATGAGTAAAACAATTAAGTAAATACTAGCAATTTACAGAAGATTTTAAACAACATATCCATCAATCTACTTAAATCATATGAGATTCTAGACACAACCATATACACATTTTTAAGGTTATATAAAAGAAAATTTGTTTCTTTTGATTACTTCTTTCCCTTTTTTCACATCGAAGAGACTATAGCCGACATTAATGACCTCCAAAGTGTCTCTAATTGCTCGTCCTGAAATCAACTAATCAGGTTCATGAAAATATTGACACGAACATAATTGTTGGTATCATTAACTATTTTTTCTTAAACCAAAATAGTTAATCTTTGTTCCGTTATTACCTTAGGAGGTTTTAGAGTATGTCGATGTCAAGAATTCTTGACATCATTAGCTTTCATCTCAGAAAGCTAATCAAGTCTATAAATTTTACCGATATCAATGTCACCTGCCGATATCATTAACTATTCCGGAATCGAGTAGTTAATCATGTTTATAAATTATGCCGATATCGACGTCACCCGCCAATATCATTAACTATTCTGAAACCGAATAGCTAATCAAGTTTATTACCCATTTCATCCTATTAATTATCAAGATCCTGACCCTGTACTTATTTGCTTGCGTGGCATCGGTTTGGATCAAGCTCGGTCAAAATCGATACTGATCGTAAAATCAGACCGAATCGGTCTCCGATTTTACGATCCCAAGCTTTCTATCTACAAGGCCAAAGCTTTTCTAGTTTCTACGCAGGCTATGCCTACAAGGCTGCAAGCTAGGCGCCTAGCCCCCCCCCCCCCCTCCCCGAGACTCATTTATTAGACAATAAGTATTGATTTTAATATGAATTTTAAAATGTATACTTCAAATTTTTAAAATAAATAAATTTTTTTATTTTTTATTTAAAATTATTTTTTTTGGAAGTGTTTTTAGATTATTTTCATATGCTAATATCAAAATAATTTGTTGAAGTTGGAGCTAGTACTAGCAATATCGATATTGATACTAGTAGTAGTACTAATAATCCTTACAATAGTAATGTTTTTTTATCAATGTATTAGAAATAACGAGGAAAATGACGGATTGGAGGTAATGAGGCTGATTTTAGTTTACATAACACGCCAACATAATATTTGTTTTAAAATTGTTAGTTTTTACCTAATAAAATTCTATGGACATAATTGTTTTGTAATGTATTTTTAAATTATTTAAAATCATATATGAACCTTAACTAATGAAGTTTTATGGCCATAATTATGTTGTATTATATTCGGAAATACTTTACTTATGATTTTACGATTTTCTTATCCACACGATTTTAGCTGTGATTTTACGATTTTTGTATGAAAAAATTCAAGTATGATTTTACGATCCGAGTTTCAAAAACCTCTTCCGAGTGTTGTCAAAATCTTGATTTTGACAACCTTGTTTGGAGGCATCCAATAATGGATGTTTGGTATTACATTTTAAAAATGTTTTATTTGAAAAAAAAATATTTTTTTATTTTATTTTAAATTAAAAAAATAATATTTTTAAATATTTTGATATATTAATATCAAAATATTTTTTTAAAAAAATTATTTTAATATATTTTTAAATAAAAAATATTTTTAAAAATAAGCACAGCAAAAATATACACCATTGAGTACAAATGAAAGGTTTTCCATAAACGCCGATGGCGATAACTCATCTGCCCCCAGAAATACACCCGACAAATGTCAAAATCAACTTTAACAATTAAAATTTATTACCCATTTCATCCTATTAATTATCAAGATCCTGACCCCGTACTTATCTGCTTGCGTGGCATCGCACCACCGCAAAATAATCAACACAAAGCACACCAAACACCTGCCCTGCCGGCACCAATAACCACCGCCACCCTCCACCTGAAAATTCAAGCTCATGTCCCGTAGATAGACAAAGTTACAATCACACTTTTACCTGTGATTTAAAATGAGTAAATTTAAAAACATCATATATTTTATTAAAATTACAGTCCAATAAATTTTTGCGTGGCAAGTAAATACAAGAAAAATATATAAATATAAAAACAAGTTATTTTAGTTTCTATAAAATCAAAATTTAAAACACAATAATAGGTCGAGCTCGGTACAAAATATATAAAAGTCTTTTTTTGTTATGATAAAAATATAGACTATCATAATATAAAACATTCTCTTTAATAATTTAAGTTGCAAATTTTTCATAACATTGTGTATAGATATCAAACCCATCCACTCTAGGTTGAGTTTTGTCAGGAAATCATTTCACCTAAAAATTAAATTTTTAGGTGAGATAGTTCTTTAACATGATATCAGAACCTTGTTAGCCCAGCCATCACGAGTTCGAATCTCACCACTCTTATTTTATTTGATAAAAATCAAGTACAAGGTATTGTGAGGTATATGCAAGTTTCAAGTCCAAATAACTTTCACTTGAGAATATGTGTTAGAGAATAATATAAATTATATCTTAGAATCTCACCTAATAACTTTAAGTTTTAGGTAAGATGGTGCCTTAACAGGTTTGACATCGAACAAGATTGACAATTGAGTTAGTTTAATTCAATTGATTTGACCATGTTTTGATTGATTTAATTACCTTGATTATTGTGTGTAGTCCATAATATTTTTTATCTATTTATTTTTAATTTTTAACATCAATATATTAAATAATCAAAAATCACTAAAAAAACATCAATTTAATATATTTTTTTAAATAAAACATATTTAAAAGCAGAAGCTACAACACTTCTAAACACTTACTCCATATTTGGCATTGGGGTGCAGAGTATTTTAAAAAAATATTGAGCAAAATGATTAATATATATATATATATATATATATATATTATTTTTAACATCAAAATATTAAAATCACAAAAAACTAAAAACACATTAAATTAATGACTTTTAAAAAATAAATACATTTTTAAAACACATTTAAAAGCAAAAATTATCACAATCTCATACAAGCTATTAAACCATATGAAGACGTGGTTGATCTATTAAGCTTTTTTATTTACCTTCTATCCAAAATGACATCATTGACATACAAATTAACATATCCATGGCTCAAGTCTTGTTGGTTTGATAACAATTATGTTGCATGACAATGTTAATTCCTTCAAAACTAGATAGGTAATTTGTGCTTTATGGCAAGCTGGATTGCTTTTTTTTGTAATGTAAAAAACAATATTGAAGCATTGTTAATATATTTTAAATAATTAGGAAAAAATCATAACTTGAAACTATATAAATAAAGTAGAAAACAAATATGATTGTCAATCCTCAATATCCCATACTAGGAAAAATGAAATCTAAACAAACAAAACACTTGCAAATTCAGATGAGGTTGCCAAATTTCATGAGCAAGATAATCCAATTGAAAACAAAATGATGAGTTGACCTATGACCCAAATGACCATAAGCTTAGGGAGATTCAAGTTTGAAAAGAAATATGGTGAGAATTGAACCAATATGAAATAATAAAAAACACAACTCGAATCATGACCTAGTCAATCTATGGCGAACCCGATCAATACTTGGCAAAAAATCATTGACTATTTTTCTATATTTTTTTTCAAAATGATTTCATTCTTATTTTTTATATAAATTTAATTTTTTTATTTGACTTGGTTTAACTCACCTAACACATTACTCTGTACTTGCCTTGAATTGACTCTCGGATCAACTTTAAGAAAATAAGAGGGCAACCTAAATTTTTGAATTAAATGGAAGAATAAAAAAGAAAAATAGAATTAACAAAAGAATACAAAGATATAAACCAAGAGAATGAGGAGTAAATTTGAGAAAAAAACCAAGAGAATGGATCTAGTGATAAAATTGAAAACAAATATTTTTTTTTTTTGATAAAAAGGCTAAGAATCAAAATTTGAAATCAAAATATTGAGAGCCTAACTTAAACATTATCAAACTTTTAATTGAAGGGTAAAGTTAAAAAAAAAAATCAAGTTCACATAAGAATCCAAATAAATTGATATAAGAGAATGATGATCAAATCTAAAAAAAATAAGAATCAAGATTATAGATCCATGAATAAAATTGAAAATAAATTAAAATTTATAAAAGAATTAAGAATCAAACTTAAAAATCAAAATATTAAGGGTTCTATATGAAATGTCATAAAACAAGAGGATAAAATTATTTTTTTAATACCTAACATGGACTCAATAAGGATGAGAGAGAAAGGAGAAAAAAGAAAAAGGAAAAGGCGATTAACACCAAGCTACCTCATAAATGACCATTAGCTCTATTTCGCGTGGAAAAGGATGATGTTACAGAGCTTTAAACATAGTGATGAAAGCTAACTTTCTTCTACCGAATGGCAGCTCACACGTCACTCAAAAAGTATAGAGCAACTCCACACGCATGTGCTGACAATGTTTTTTCTTTAGTATGTTATAAAAATAGAGAAATACCAAATTTCTCCTATCCCAACTTAATAATAAATAGAAAAAACTAATGAAAATGACAAAAACCTCCTAGATACAAAGCTTAGAAAATTTGATTTAAGGGTCAATTTAGTAATTTCAATATTTAAAAAAATACGAAAACAAAAAATACTCCTTAAAGTAATTAAAAATAAATTTCAACGACAGTTAAGTAGCTTTACTGTACTAGTTAAATATGAGGTTACTATAATGAGCCTTATAAATTTAATAATTATATTTGAACCCCTATCAAATTACCAAACTACCCTCATAACAAAGTATGTAACTTATTCTCATTAGGGGTAGAAAAATTTATTAAGAAAAAAAATATAAAAAATGACTTGAATAAACTTGGGTTAACTAATAAAACATGTGACTTGAGTTGAGACGATGATAATTTATATAAATTAAATTTAAATAAATTATAAAATTTAATTTGAAAAATAAATTAAAAAAAACTTGATTAAATTATAAAATCTATAGTCTAAATCATGAAAGTAAAACAAATGTATAAAAAATTAAAAAAATACTTTTTAAAAAAATACAAGGAGATTAGCAAAAACAAAAGTCAATTCATAGAATGGCCGTACATGAGTTGTTCTCACAGGATGCCTTCCTCGGCAGTAGCTGCCGTTTATTACACAGACACCGATGACAGATAGTGTTTTCATGGTGCCCATGTACCAGAGATTCTCTTGTGAACAAATAGTTATTTTACATGATTTCAAATGTTTTTTAATTAATAAATATTTAAAATATTTTTATTTTATTTTTAATATCAGTATATTATTTTAATTTAAAAATATATAATTTTCTTTCTTCTAAATAGAACTAAACCGTTAAACAAAACCTTAGTTAATTATTGGTACTGCAGTGTATATATTTATATATTTTTTAAATATATTATTTTTTTATTTTTAATATTACCATGTTAAAATAATTTAAAATATTTAAAACATGCTAATTCAGTGTTTTTGTTTTTCAACACAAATATCTTTTTTTAAAATATCTAAAACTAAACAATCTGTCTCTCTTAAAATGAGTTTTCTTTGGCATTTATGGTTTTCCATTTGTCTTTCTCTTCCTCAGTCATGAGCACCCATTTTGGTGAAAGCGCCAAATTTTTGCTTCAACTGGTGATTGCTATGCTGTTTTCAATATGGAATACATCCAACGAGCCTGCACTTTAGAAAAAAGTTCAGATTTTTTTGGATGCTTCATGAGAAATTGTGGTTCTTGATTCTTCGATTCTTAAGCATGCTTAATTAGTAGATGGGAAGTTGCAGGGAAAGATGGTTCTGAAGCAAAAGTAGAAAAGTAAGCTATAGAAATGACTAATGGCATCTATACTCAGATTCTTCTTTTCGCTAGCTTTCATGGTGGAAAAAGCAGATAAAATGGGAAATGCAAAGAGATGATGTACTTTTTAGAAATGATGCACGTAGAGGAGTTTTACTTTGGAAAGTTGTGATATTAAAGCCCAAGAAGCAAGAGAAAGGAGTGAAGGAGCGTAAGAGGTAGAAGCATGCCGACAGTTTGGTTCTCTTTGAAGAGATCTCTACATTGCAAATCAGAGCCATCAGAAGTTCATGACCCAAAATCGACAAAGCATTTGAGCACAATCTTGACAAGAAAAGCAGGAAGGTCTGGGTGTTCAAGGTCCATAGCAAATCTCAAAGATGTCATCCATGGAAGCAAAAGGCACATGGAGAAGCCACCAAGTTGTAGTCCAAGATCCATTGGAAGCAGTGACTTTCTTAACCCGATAACCCATGAAGTTATTTTAAGTAACTCAAGGTGTGAGCTCAAAATCACTGGTTTTGGTGGGTTCCAAGAAGGGGTTGGTAATGGTGTTATTAGTCATGGCAACAACCATAATGGTGGTGGTGGTGGTGGTGGTAATGGCGCTGTTGGTTCAACTTTTGTTGGTACTTTAAGGCAAGGAACCCCGGGACCTGGAGGACATCCTACAATGCATTATTTCAACCCTTCAGCTAGGAACGCAGCTACTCCTCCAAGAAAGTCTCATTTTCTTCTATCAGACAGAGAAGGGCCTGGATATGGCGGTTCTGGTATATTTGGTGCTGGTGGACATTCAAGCAGTCGGGTCTCTGTTGAGACAAAATTTAATGGTTCTTCTACACTCACTTGCCATAAATGTGGAGAGCAGTTTACCAAATGGGAAGCTGCTGAAAATCATCATCTCTCCAAGCATGCTGGTAAGAAACTCACTCCAAGTTGAAATTATTTGTTTATTTATACGTCTTCCATAAAAAAATTGAATCCCTTTTTGTGTGTTTTTTAGTATAAGAAAATCCTTGAGGCTTGCTTTTGTCCCTTCCTTGTTCTCAATCCTCACCGTTTTATTGCGACCTCAGATTTGAGTGAGAACCTTTTCCCTTTCAACTTTTGAGATCATTGACTGCTCTAGATAGTGGTCAAGGTTTTTTCGAGACATGATTACGCTGCAGGCTTTGTGGCAATTGAATTGAGTTTTCCATTTACTTTGCTGTTACTTTGAAGCAGATTCTTAAACGGCTTCGAAATGTTCTTTCTAGTTTAAAATCTGAAGTTTATAATTTATTAGATACTCCCCGAGAAGCCATTTCTTTTATCCCGCTACATCCTCATCTGAAACCTCCAAATTCTAGTGAAGCTGAAGAGAGGCGTTGTAATTGGTTGGTTTTGATCACTTTTAGCTTTATACTTGTACACGAAACAGTTTATACTGATATTTCATTTTGATGTCGGTCTCTCCAACTCCAAGTCAATAAATTTAATTGGTTTGCTGTTCTTGAGATTTCATAGCAGCTTTCCTTATCAGCAGCTCATTGTATTTCTCCTTCCGACAGTTACCGAACTTGTGGAAGGTGACTCATCACGAAAAATTGTTGAAATCATATGCCGAACGAGCTGGTTAAAGAGTGAAAACCACTGTGGTCGAATTGAAAGAGTGCTGAAGGTTCACAGCATGCAAAAAACTCTAGCACGATTTGAAGAATATAGAGAGATGGTGAAAATTAAGGCCAGCAAGCTCCCAAAGAAGCATTCTCGGTGCATAGCTGATGGGAATGAGCTTTTGAGGTTTTATGGCACTTCTGTTGCATGTTCTCTTGGCGTAAATGGTTCCTCAAGTCTATGTTCATCTGAGAAATGCTGTGTTTGTCGAATTATTAGAAATGGGTTTTCAGCCAAGATGGAGCTTAAGGGTGGAGTAGGTGTGTACACAACTTCAACCAGCGGACGAGCTTTTGAATGTATTGAAATATTTGAAGATGATCCATGTATAAGGAAAGCTTTGATAGTATGCAGAGTGATTGCTGGTAGGGTTCATAGGCCTTTGGAGAATATACAAGAAATATCTAGTCAAACGGGATTTGATTCTTTGGCAGGGAAGGTTGGTCTCTACTCCAATATTGAGGAACTTTATCTGCTCAATCCTAGGGCCCTGCTTCCTTGCTTTGTGGTAATCTGCAAATCCTGAAGAAAAGAAAAAGGAAAATGCTTCCATTACATTATGAAGATATGTGAATCCATTTTACACCTTTTTTTAGAGGATTTTTCTTGAATCTTATGTAAGAAGAATTATGATTCTTCTTTCAGGGCTACTTTCCCTTGTCAGCACATCAAATTTTGTGATTCAAAGATTAGTTGTATCTGCCCGTCAACACCTCTGCATATCTCATGCTACTGTGTTTCTTCTTCTTCTTCGTATAGGTCTGTGTTTTAATGGAAAAAATGAATGAAAATGTTTATGCTACCTTGTCCATGATTGGAGACACATTTATTAAGAAATATAGTATAAATCAGAACCCAAGTTACTCTGAAAACACATTCTAACTTTGACCTTTCTAGGTGAATTCAAGAACGAATACTTTCAAGTAATTCAGAAATTTAGGAAAAAAAGTCCCGTCTGATAATTAAATAATTAAATTTAGCCCCAAGTGAAGAGGTTACACATAATTTATGAGCTTGCATGTAAATTTCAAATGTACTTGGAAGTTGCAGACTTTTCCTTGATCTATATGCAAGTGCATTAATATTTGAGAACTTCAAAGTACAAATTAAATCCAGTTTATGTTATTTTATGTAGTGATGCCTCACTTGAAAACAAAGTGAAAGAATAATAAAATAAATCATGCACAGACTCCATTTTATATATTCACAGGGGACCCATCTTTCCTCAGCAGATATGAGTGAGTTTATGAATAGAAAACCTAGTGTGAGAATATGCATTCTTACAAGAATGATAAATTTTGTTGTCCACTAGCATTACTCGGTACAAAAACTGCATGTGGTCGTTGTTGGAGGGCTGTGCTTGAAACAGGGCTTAGGGCAAAACCATCAGACAAAACTCTAGAATGATTACAGTTAGATTTATTTTGTCTCATATATTCATATCCCAATTTGAAATTGTGCTGTAAATTCTTTGACCAGGTTACTCTTTCTTCTGGAGTTGACCTAATGGTGAAAAAGCAGACAATGTTCAAGATGAGGTTAGGGCCCCATTTCTCTCTTATTTTAAAAATGGTATCTTTCCAGTTACATTTATAAGGTATGCTCATTTCATTTCCTTGCTGCACCATTTGTGAAGCTATAAATGCTGGCACATGCTCCTCATAAATGCACCCCCAACTCATGCAGCACTATTTTGAAATTATGATTCCAGAAAAATGAATGGATTTCAGTTTTCAGTCTTAAATACTCGCGGGGGGGAGTAGTTTGAGATCAGATGAACACAAATTAAAGATATTTAGTACAGTTGATGTGGCCCCTGTGATTTGGACTCCTCGTTTGGTGGGATGCCACAACTTGCACATATGCCTAATACCTTTACCTTGTGCGTGATTTTTATCAAATAAAATGAGAGTGATGAGATTTAAACTCGTGACTGTTAGGTTAACAAAACTCTGATACAGTGTCAAAGAATTATCTCATCTAAAAACTTAAACTTTTAGGTGAGATGATTCTTGACGATTACTATGTCGATATCGGCCTGGTGCTAACTAGACCATTGGATTTGATTACAGCAGTTTTTTTTTTTTTTAATTCTTATACTCAAATCTAGCAGCTGAACTAACATCGGGGCATTTTACCAGACCGATATTCTAAATTCCCCCTCATATTAGGTCATTCTTTTGTAGAAAACAATGGCAGCATCAGTAAAACACCAATGCCATTTGAACCATTTTATTTGAATTTAATGGTTTTTTTTTCACCTTTCATTCAAACCAATGGTTTCACTTGTAGACTCATCCGGAAATAATAAAGGGTATGATAGCACTGTTACAAACAACAACGAAGAATCAAAATGAAAAGACAGCCCAGAAGAAGTTGAAAGAAGGATCCTGATGGAGTAATAGGTGTCATTTTGTACAAATTGCTGCTATGTTCATATCTGTAAATATTTTTTTGTCCCTCTTATCCTCTCATCTTCTGCTTCCTGCTGTTTAAGTATTTAAATGGCCATCTCCTAGCATGTGCGCACACTTGGTTGACACGAATGCATGTCTTTTCCCTAAAAATCATGAGGCTTTAATGGTCCAAACATCACCAACTACAACTTTGCAATAAACCTCATTGAGCTTTGCATGGGTCAATGTGGCTACAATGGATAGGGGTATAGCTGAAATATCGCCCCACACTCCTGCTGATTAATAGCAAACAGCGAGGCAATGAAAATGAAAGCTATTATGTTGAGAAAGTTCTTTTTAAACAAAGTTGTATCCCTTTGATTTAATCCATGTTGGAATTATCTTTCATGGCATCGCCTGTTTGTTATTTCCTATGATATTCTCGTAGCTCTTGCAGAGTTCTATAGCTGTTGATCTGCATTAAATTAGTGTTCTCATAGTTGCAGTACTGTCCGGAACAAATGTTTCATTCTATTGATGTAATCGCTTAGCTGCTTTATAACATGCTGACCACATGCCTGGACATAGCATTTTATTACCATTCAATTGCGGAGCATCTCCAGTTTGATTACAAACTACTTGAATTTTGTTCTGCCAACTGATATTGTGTTAAGGTGCCCGTAGCCTTTAGTTCAGTTTATCACCGCGAGTGAGTCACGATGGGAGTTCTTTCGGCAATTGGATTAATGTTCTGCCAGCATTTATAATAGCAATGAATTCTCAGAATTAGAAATGTAGGACTTCTAACTACCAATAGTTTTGGTGGTCCTAAGGGGTGTGGCGTGATGACAAATGACTTGCAATCTGCATAGAAGGTCTCGAGTTCGAGTCAGGACGTGTGCCTATAAAAGACCGAACTGAGCACCCCTTGTAAGAGCTTGGAAAAACCGGGGTTTTACTCGCTCACCTGGACCCACAAAGTGCGCTTTCCGGGGGTAAGGTTTCCTTGCATAAAAAAAAAGAGTTTTGGTGATTCTTCATTAACAAAAACACTAAAATACATCGGTGTTTCACTGTACATGCACTGTTCACCGTGACTCATGACCACTGTTCATTGGCAATTTACACCGGTGATTCGCGGGTGCACCTCTGCCTTTTTTTTTTTTTTTGCTTTTTGAACAGTGTATTAACGAAAGAACTCCTCGAAAAAGACAAAAAATGCCGCCAGTTTGAATGATATATTTTTTAAGTTTATTTCTTAAAAAAAAAAATTACAATATTTTCATTTAATATTTGAAATCTAATATTACTGGGGAAAAGAAACAACTCAATTTTTTTTTTAAAATTTACTTAGGTTATCTACAATTAAAAAAATGCGAGTAACTTCTCGTTTCGATTACACTATTTCTTTTATACAGCAAATAAGTCATTATAGCACAAAAAAAAAATTAAGTTTATTTCTTCAAAAATTTACAATATTTTTATTTTTAATGAGTCAGATGTAATATTACTGGGAAAAAAAACAACTAAAAAAAAAAAGTTGACAAATTTAAATTTGTTATCTACAATTAAAAAATATACAAACCACTTCCCATTTCGATTACACTATTCCTTTTAGACGGGGAAAAAATTAATTTGTTACATATTTTATCTATTATATTATTACTAATTAAATATTTAAACAACTAATTATAGCATGTAAGAAATCAATTAGTTTTCTACATAGAAAAAATCGTAACGCAATACGCGTGCAAGCATACTAATTATACCACGCAAAAAACTAATTTCTAACATATTTGATCTATTGCAATTTTAGTAATTAAACATTAAAATAACTAATTATAGCACGCAAAAAATATAAGTTTATTTGTGAATTTTTTATTTATTTATAATGTGTCAAATCTAATATTACTGAGAAAAAATACAACTCGAAAAAAAAATTACCTGCGTTATCTGCAATTACAAAATATACGAACCACTTTCCATTTCGATTATGCAGATTTTATCAATTATAATTATACTAATTAAATATTAAAATAATAAAATACAATACATATAAAAACAATTAATTTTCTACATAAAAAAAAAACACGGCACATCGCGCGGGCATATCGCTCGTTTATTTCTATTTGACACTCCTGGCAGTGTCTCGATGAACTGTTACATAGCCAGTCCTAAGCTATGAGAAATAAAGGGGCTGCGTTAAAATTTACCAAACTACAATACTATAGTCATAGGCTACGAGTCTCAACACTTATTTCCAGTGAGAATTATACCAGAGATTAGTCTTGTGGAGTTGGTAGAAAGCCTTGATCCAGGCAACAGGTGATAGTTTCGCTCATCATATCTTTAACGCTATGCTTGTACTTAAACCCCATGTCTCTGAGCTTCTTTGAAGAAATCTCTGGAGAAATTGAACCTTGTTTTACCTCTGCTAACCTGAAGATGTAAAGAAAATGTTTCAAGTGGCATAAATCCTATGTGAATTGTTATCCAGCTTTACAGATCCTGAGAAAAAACCTGCCTCTGGATGTTTGAGCATGGATACTCTTCTGCTAGATGATTAATCAATTGAGACATTTCACAACTGTGGGCACAGCATATGTATCGACCTTCTGCTCTAGTCTGCTCCATAAGAAATATATGTGCATCACATATATCTTCAATGTGAACCAATGCAATTGAACCCATTCTAGCATTAACAGCTGATAGTATTGAAAAGAACTTGGTGTCACCTGTAGAAGTAGCAAAAATTACAGGTTACCAGATGTTCTTCATATATGCAAAACTCATTCATGTAAATCATTGTTTTACATGTGGATGGTACAACCTATTAGAATGATTTATTTATTTTTTATTCGAGGAAACCTTACCCCCCCGGAAAACGTACTTTGTGGGTCCAGGTGAGCAAGTAAAACCTCGGCTGTCCCAGGCTCTTACAAGAGGTGCATGTCCTGACGCGACCTCGAGACCTGCTGTGCAGATCTCAAGCTCTTTGTCATCACGCCACGCCCCTTGAGGACTATTTGAATGATTATTAGGCCTGAAATACCATGTAGATCAGAGAGTTAAAATTGTCATGGAATTGGTGAAGTCATTGATAAGAAGTTCTGAAATGAATTGTTGAATGATGTATGCAGACTAAAAGTTTATTTACTGAATGCATCAAGTAAGATTGGGGCAATGACCTTGCTTGGCAGGATTGAATTCCCAGATACCAGAAAAGAGATTTTTGCTAGCAAATTACCTGTTATGGGAGATAGAAGTACTTGAATGCTTGATGGGACACTTGAAGTGAGGAACGCACCAGCAACAGTAGAAGTTACTACTGAAATGAGATCGATACCGCTATCCTTCGCATATTTGAACGCTGCTTCCTCCGTTAGACGCTTGCAGAGTACATAAATCTATGAAAGCCAAGATATCTTTCAATCCAGGAAAGTGAATTAACTTTTTTCTTGATGATGTTATAGAATACAAGTAGAAGCTTTACCCATCCACTTGGTTTTGTATTCCAGACATGATCAATGGGAGTCTGGCAAGTTTCATCAACTACTTTTCTCCATTTACCAGCTCTGTCTTTAGCAGTTAGAGTACTAATGGAGGATGTGAAGATAACCCTTTTCACAGTTCTGGATTTGGAGCAAGATCTGAGAAGGTTCAGCGTCCCTTCAACCGCAGGGTTGATAATATTACACTGAGCATAATTCTCTTCATTTCCAGCAACGTTGAATTCCATTGAAGCTGCAACATGAAATACACCATGACAGCCCCTGACTGCCTCATCAAAGCTGCCTTCTTCTCGCAGGTCAGCTTTGAATAATCTCAACCGATCAGCACCCCTCCACGATGATAAAAGATCCGACGACTTGGCTGGAAATTTAGGTGCCATTTTTTCTTATCCAGTTAGATGATGGTAAAATAGCATCATAAACGTGTTCGGGAACTGGAATTGATGAATTCAGGGTGCATGAAATTTGATTTTACTTTCTTAATTATGCAATGTACATTTTGTGAGACACTCAGGTGATAATGACCTCTGCTGTTTCTCTCTCTTAATTTTAACAAAAACTTTAAAGTGGTGTTTTTCTTGCTGACTACCTCACTTTTTTTTATCCCATGAAATTAATTTGGTTTGTTAAAGACTAATTTTCATGATTTATTGTGATTTGCTTTCTATGTCGTTATCAAGTCTTATGATTCATGTTGCAGGTTTAACGGGCTAAATCAGTTGACTCTACTTTTTTTTAATTTCATCCTTTGTTGATTAAAAATTAACTTTCATGATTTGTTTTTATTATGTTATTTCAGTCTTATGATCCAGATAATGAGTTTTGCGAGTGAACCAAGGTTGACTCAAATTGTTTTATTGTGTTTTTTTATAATGATTTTTTTTTTAATTTTATTCTTCAACAATGGGTTAATACAGAAATTATGCTTTATAATTTGTTTCAATTTGTTTTATATGAGGTTTTTTAAATTTCATGGCCCAAGTCACTCACGAGTTTGACTAGGTAGCCTAAATTGCTATTTTGGTTAGCTTACTATGAGATTATCTAAGTCTTATGTTTTGGATCATGAGTTTGGTGAGTTGGAACAAGTATTTTTTGTGTTTTTCTCAATTTATCTGTCAACATTGGATTGATTGTTAACCATGTGTTATAATTTGTTTCAATTTATGTTTATCAAGTTATTATAACATCATAACTTAAGTAGTGAATTTGACAGATTAATAATGGTTGACTAAGTAATTTTTTTGTTTTCTTTAATTGATTTTTTTTCAATTTTATCATTGAACATTAAATTGATTAAAAATTTAGTTTTATAATTTGTTTTGATTTGATTTCTATGAAGTTATTATTGTTTCATGATTCAAATTGTCAATTTAACAAGTTAATTCGGTCGATTCAATATGTTATAATCTTAATACTTCCTTTAAAAATATCATCTTTAATTTTTCATTAATCAAACTATAATTTTACCCATTGTCTGGGCTATCTTTGGATTTGTCAAGTCAACTTGGTCATATCAAATCCTATACGATTTATTTTTTTATACTAGAAAAAATATTAGCAATGCTTGATTTTTTTTTTTACATTAAGAAAATTGATTTGATCCTAGTGTGAACCAACCAACAATCTAGTCTAAATATAAAGAACTAATTTGCCCAGATGTTTTACTATTTTGATTATTGTTAATTCACTTTTTTGTCCTACATAATAATTTTTCTTCCCATTTCAATTATCTTACATTTATTTATTTATTTATTTATGTTAGAATGAGCTTTATAGTTTGCCTAGGTGTTGTAAATCATTGTTGTCTCCCTCCTATTAATTGTAATTAAACCTTGCTTGACCTAAAACTTGGATTACATGGTTGTCCCGTTAACCTTAAAGCTAACAAGATTGAGTGATTATTTGAGAGTGTAGTTGATATTGTTTTTTAAAGTATTTTTTGTTTAGAAATGCATCAAAATGATTTTTTTTATTTTTCAAAAATTATTTTTAACACCAGCACATAAAAATGATTTAAAACACCAATTTTTTTTTTAATTAAAATAAAAAATAAAATAATTTTTAAATTTTCTTTTTTAAATAATTTTAAAATACATTGTCAAACACCCATGCGTATCGCCCATGTGTACATGGTGAAGCAAGCTCTTAAACAAACTAGAGTAAATTGATACTTATAGTTTAAAAACACTAACTAATTAGTGCCTATGCTTTTATTTTTTATATAATTCAGTCCTTTTCATAGTTTCTTGTTATTTTCTCAATTTCTTTTTTATTTCTTTTAAATAGAATAAGAGAATTAGGTGAAGTGGGGAAATCTGACTACTAAAGAAACAATTCCTAGAACAATAAAGCAGTTATTATTAACTCGAGGACGATCAAAATCAAGCAAGGGTCTGGCTAATAATTGCAATTACTCCTAGGACTAAATAGTTAGTTTTAATAAACTACAAGGACTGAATCCTATGATTAACTCAAGAAACTTCTAGTTCTCTCTTCCCTATTCTAGTTTTCGCCTCCTTCATCGTCCCCTTCGTCACTCCCGAAATTGAAAACCACTCATATTTCTCTAATGTTTTCAAGACCAAAGATCAAACACAACTCCATAAAAAACAAGAAAAAACCAGATAAATGAAGATCATACGCAGCATGGAAGATAAAAGAGCTGAAGGAGAAAGAGTTCACGAAACAGACCAAGATGACGTACGGTGGCATGAACCATGTAGCCTCTTTGAAGAAGAACCTTCACCAGCCAAGACCCTATGTAACCATTCGCACCAGTAACACAATAAGTAGGAGGAAGAGCTCTCTCTGTCTTCTTCTCCTCCTCCATTTCCTCGACTCGACTCTTGGCCCGCCTCTCTCTCTGTGATGCTCTGGTGTTTGTGTAATGTTCTGTTAGAGCAATGAGGAAGAAGATATGGAGATGCAATGGACACCTTGTAATGATTTTTTTTTTTGAGAATTTAATTAATTTTGTTTTTAAAAATAATTTTTGTTTAAAAAATATTAAAATAATTTTTTTTAAAAAATATTTTTGAAATAATACATGAAATAATTTAAAAATATTAAATTTTTTTAATTTAAAATAAAATTTTAAACTATTTTTTTTATTTACTCTAAAAACTATTTTTAAAATACTGCGAACAAAACACAGTAATAAATGTCTTGTCGGTGAGATGCTAACGATTTCTTGGATTCACCTTTTACGATTCACCTAATGCCTATCCTGACTTTCGAGTGTCCACATCACTCTTCTTTTATTTCGTTACTAGCCACTTATCCGCGATAATATAATTTTTTTTTATTATAATAAAAATTTAAACAAAATAATAAATTTATATAGAATTGTTATGAAGTGCAAGTTTTTTTATAAAATATATAAATTTTAAATTGATATAAATTTATTTATTTGGTAGATTTCAACGAAATAACCAACATAAAAATATTATCATCATTAAAAGAGTAAGAAAATTTGGATATCTGAATTATTAAATTTATTGTATTAAGATTAATTTATTTTATAATTTCATTTAAATTAAATACAAAAAAAATATAACTTAAGAAAATATTTGCAATAATCAAATAATAAAAATAATTAGTTATTTTTTATCTAAAAAAACAAGAAAATATCATTGAAAAACCATCACTATGTTTTCTTTATTATCATGACTATAACAAATAAAATTATTATCAACATTATTGTCCACTAATTAAAATTATTAAATTGCCCGAAGAATAAAAAAGAAAAATATTTTTACAAAAAATAATAATAACACTATTTAAGCAACTAATTATTATTATGAATGATTTTCACATATTACAAATGATTTGTTGTTTGTATACACAATCCCAAACTTATTTTCATTCCAAAGTAATAATATATGATGCAACGTTGAGGGAATAGAACTATTCGTGTGAATCCAATCCCTTTCAAGTAACATATTATAGTTTAGGATTGCATGTATAAAAAATAACACTATTTAAGCAACCATAAAGCCCATTTTTAAACACCATTCTTTTAACTTGTAAGACTTCTCTAAAGAACTCAATTATTGTTACTCTAGTTAGCATGAAGTCCTACATTGTTTTCCCAATTACCTCCAATATACTCAAAGTCAATATAGTGACAACAACACTATTATTAACCAATACTCTCCTTATTTATTTATTAATTAATTTCAGCAAGTAAGTACAAGGGTTTCACATACACAAACTTGTTAGCATTTGTTTTTTCAAACAAAACTTTCACAACCTCTTAAAACTTCACTATACCTTTTTATTTAGCTCCAATATCCCAACTATCTCTTGTTGGTATTCTTTTTTATTAGTTTCCTTTGTTATAACTTTATAAAGTGTTGTAGAGTTCTTAACAACTTCTCCTTTCAATTTAACCTCATTGTTCTAATTGATAAACTATTCACAGATGAGAGTCACATTGTTTTATTCTTCCATGTTATCCGTGAAGAAATCATCTTCATCATTAAAAAACAAAGCATTAAACATACTGTCTTTTTTATTTCATGATCAATTAGATACCTTTCATTAGTTCTTTCTAGTTTTTTTGGTTGCTTTGTTGTATTTTTATCTAAATCCGTGTCCTTATCAACCATTTTAATAATCAAGTTGTCATTGGTCTGATTAATAACAAACTCCATAACTTTCTCCCTATCATCCAAAACTTTTGTTTTTCTTCATGTAGTTATGAAATACATTCTCTCTCATTCTTTGTAATTTCTATGTATAATTCTCGCTACATCTCTTATCATTTTTTTCTTTTAAATTTATCATTTTGTCTTTGTTCTTTAGATCTAACCTCATTCTAATATCTCTTTTCTAGATAACTTTATTTTTTTCTTGACTTCTTCTTTAACCTCTTTTAATTTCATTGGTTTCCTTATAAGGATAAAGTAATATAATTTTTCCTTATAAAATACACTTTGAAGAGAATTATACCTCCTCGTAAGTATCTCTTAACATTTACACCCTAGGACACCAATTCTTTTTTCATGGTTGAATTGCAATCATTGCACATGGTTTTCACAATGATTGCATTTTTTTTTAATAAAACCTCTCCCTCTAGTAACTATGTAATCATATTCCTTGTCAGAGTTCCTTCTAGTAAGTCACCTTATCCATGTTCAGAATTTACTATGGTATTGGTCTTATTTTTTATATCACTCTAGACCTTAGGACCCCATTTAAGTCTATCAACTTTAGAATTTGCATATGTTTATCATTGAGACTGATCACCTTTTTTCACTATTTTGCCTCTAACAAATGTCCTAGAGTTTGGATATTTGTCAATAATTTATTATAGCCTTATGTCATCCACAATTCTTTAATGTCCTATGATTTGTATGCTCATGAATCTAAGTATGTAATATACTACGAAGACATTAAATAACTTATTTATTGCAACAATCACAAAGGTGACACCTTGATACAATAAAATATCATTAGCAATGGTTGCCACATTAACTTACAATGTATTAACAAAAGGAAAAAAATCCTTATCAATTCCTATTTTTTTTTCTTCTAGAAACCTAACATGTTTTGATCTTAGCAAATCCTAAATTACATTTCTAAATATTACACAATTCTTTGTAGAAGGGTCAATCACCCATTCCGCTTACAATAATTCTTTCTTTTTAATTCTTTATCACTAACTTGTTTATATTCTCCTTCAGTTTTAATCCTTTTGCTTGCTAAGAACTAATAATAAATTGTATGAACTTGAATTATGTTAAATGAACAATGTCTTTCTTTATTTGATGTCAAAAATCTTAATCCTTTAGCAATTTTTTTAGATCTTAATTTAACTATTTATCGACTATAGATAACCTCCCATCTTTCAAGATTCTTTCCATGATCTCACATTTACAAGAGTTGTCCTTTAATTACATGGCTTATTACACGAGCTTGTAGAGTTAATCTTGTATGCATGTCTTTTGTTACACCTGCTTGCAGAGTTAACTCATATGCTGTAAATTTCATTTTTATTGTATAACAAAAGGTAATATAATGAAAAGATTTCGTTTCAGGATTTGGAATGAAATCTCCAAGTTCAAGTGGTAAGTTATCATCCTTCAATCAAAAGCTTTTATGGCAACAGAAAGTAAACAAAATCTGCAAAATACTCTTGGGATAACAAGCTTAATCAGATCCTGAAGATGCATTCCTGTTCATCAAAATGATCTCTGAACATAATAAGGTGTGACCAATTGTAAATTCCATCCTCTACATTGAGTTTTGGTGAGTGGAAATAAATGTTGTTGCAGACGCTCTATATCCATGAATTGAACAAGATACAGTACAGAATTGATATCCATTTCCACACAGCCAATGGTACTACAAAAGTCTGGCAATATAGAAATCAAGAAAGGGAACAGGGAAAAATAATTGGACCAGTAAGGAAAAAAACAGAGAAGAGATACATCTAGAGTTTCAGAAATTGCATCAATTGTTTGTGTCTCTATGAACTATGAACTATGAAGTAGTAGTAGCAGCTACTTCGGTTTTCTTACTCTCTTCCTTCAGTTTCTTCCAGTTCTCCGCATTATCGATTATTTCCCCAGTTTTTATGAGGTACCGAACTTTCTTCCCATCATCAAGAAATTTATGACCCACCCGGCTTGCAACATTCTTTTCTTTAGAATAGAGCATCACATTTGAACTGTGAATAGGTGCTTCAATCTGGAACATCAAAGTCCATTTGTGATTTAAAAAGAGCATGCAGCAAGAATATTCATATATAAAGTCTAAGATGTAAGGATAACAAGGCATTAGTTAGCAAGGCAGAAATTTCTTGAATTTTCTGCAATCATATCCACACTAGACAAATCTGAAACAAGTCATGACAAGCAATTACTGAAAGAATATTTGTCGAGCAGATATCTAACATGGTATTCTCTGCAAGTAATACTGTCAGTTGCATGTTTCCAATGATGGAATAACTTGGGAGTATAATATCTTGCTAGAATAAAAATGGATGAATGTATGAAACAAAAACTGGGTTGAAAATAACCTTTATAATCTGGCCAGGTTCACCCTCTTCTCTGCTTTTCATATGCTTTGTCTTCAGGTTTATTTCTTTCACTACCACATTGCTGTTGTGCCTAAAAATTTGAGTGATC
The DNA here is from genome assembly GCA_964035475.1 of Salix caprea. Taxonomy (NCBI): domain Eukaryota; kingdom Viridiplantae; phylum Streptophyta; class Magnoliopsida; order Malpighiales; family Salicaceae; genus Salix; species Salix caprea. The sequence goes on from OZ037743.1 coordinate 3,489,727, forward strand.
TCCCCAATTTTTCCCTTGTCATCTCCAGCAATCACTTGAACTGTATCTCCTACCTTAACATGCATTTTTTGTAAAACAGGAAGGCTGTTTTCCTTACATTCTTTCCGCTCCCATCGCTTGAGCTGTAAGAGGGAAGGGCAGGTATCAAAAAATGATTGCTGTACAAGACAGAGCAAGCAATTGCATCCCATGAACACAGTACAGAATCCTCATAGGAAGACTGTTAGCACATGAGCCTTTATGTTGCCCATAGTGAGCTCATTAGTGGAGGGGATGGGAAATGGAGGTTTGCTTTTAACCTTATTTTTTTTTAACAAACAAACCTTTCCAATCTTATTTGTCACTTCATCCCCTACCTCCAATTTCATTCATTTGTCTATCTAAACAAAGAAAATTTATTTCTCCTCCATTCCCTTTCTTTCTTATCCAAACAAGGCAAGGAAAAACTTTTTCCATCCCTTTCCCTCCCCTCCCCTCATATGACAAAATTTTCCCAAACAAACTGTAAGTGAAAAGAGAGGAAAGAAAGGGGAAAATAAGATGAGAGCACTTATGATGCTTACCTTCGCAACAATGAGGCATGGTTTCTCTGGTGACTTGACCTGCATGTAAAGCAAGCAGAACGATCTATTAAGTGAATGTGGCAGGTATCATTTAAATGTGGTATATTACAGTAAATATAACAGCAACCTATGACGACATGAAACAAATACTAATTTCTAGCAGTAAGAACATCACAAAACAACATTGAAGGTATCTTACTGTATGGAAAAATGAACTTGCAGAGTCAGTAGTTAGTGATATACAAAAATGAACACATAGATGTAATGCATTGAACAAAGCTGTGAAAGAGACCATGTTTACAAATTTACTTGACTACCAACCTCTTTATTCCCCAGACATGTTAAACAATGGAAATAATCACTCTAGCGAAGTAGAAATTAATTGTAAGATTGCAGCCATGTTAACAGGACACAGATTATGAACAGAAAAACACAAAAAGCTAATATTCATAATCTTTACCAGCACCTATTGTCAAGCAACCAAAAGTTCAAAAATTTCACTGGCCATCATCTTCTTCTATTAATATCTCACATCCTAGTGTTGCTAAAACGGGGAAAGAACATGAAATTGTGTTAATACAGTTATAATTATATATCAATAAAGAGCCCAAACATTTCATTTCCGAGAAACAAACAACACTAATCATAACTTCATTTTTTTTCACTTTCGCCAAAACTTCTTGTGGAAATTATCATCAACATTCTCAAACTCAAAAAAGAAATTTAGTTTCAGACAAAAATCACAACAAATTGATAGGTTTTGGCTATGAAGTTCTTCACCAACTACTAAACGAGCATTTAAACTCCAGTTTAAGCAAAACCCATTTTAGTATAGCAAACAAAGAAGCAAATTCTATCTATCTATATATATATAGATAGATAGGTAGGTAGGTGGATAGATAAGTAGATATATAGAGAGAGAGAGCGAGAGAGGATAATAGCGTACTTGTGGAAGGGAGAGAGAAGGAAGTGGTAGGCGTTGGACAAAGGAAGAGTTGGAGGATGAGAGTGAAAGAGAGGCCATTGAGCTTTGAAGTGCAGCCATTGCTGCCATTTCTTCTCTGCTGCTGCTTCTTCTACTACTTTGTCACACTAGTCTTTTGAGTTTTTGATAATGAATGGATAATGAAAGAGAGTGTATATGTTTTGTGCAGGTGATGCTGCTCATGAACGACGACGTTTTAAGTCCTTATAATGAAATGATGGCTTTCTTGGGCCTATAAAGTTGGCCCTTTGTGTTTTTTTTATATATAATAGCGTATTTCTGTTTTGTTAAAACTTTAAAATAGTGTTATTAAATCCTCTCCTAACTCGGGATGGGTTTTTTTAAATCCACTGATAATTGATTTTGTTCAATTTAATGGGTTAACTTGTGATTTAATAAAATTTAGTTTGATTTTTTAAAAATAATATTAATTTAATTTTTTAAATTGGTTAAGTCAATTAGAGTTAATCTTTTTAATCAGTGACTTGAATTTTTAATTGAGTTATGTGCTAGGTGTAATAACTAAGGTTCTCAATTTTATTTTGTTTTGTCTAGCATTGTTCAATATATCTCGTTCATATTTTAAAAATAGAATAAATAAAAATATATTTCACCATGATTAGAATCTTGGTTTATTATATAAATTCATCCCAAATTTCAGATGAAACATTTTTGTTCTATTTCGATTATTTTGTTTCAGTCAAATAGTATTTTTTTTAAAAAAAAATTATTGTCTAGTTTTATGACATCAATCATATCTCTCAATATAACCTTCAAATTATACTGAAATTTTACATGAAGTATCTTGATATATTGCTAAATCTCAATCTAGAATTTTAGGGTAATCAAAGTTTAGAAAGACATTGCAAAATTGTTAATGGTGTTTTCATAATTTTGTTCAAATTTATAATTACGTTTTGAAAGGTTATTTCTTTTTGTCTTTTTCTAGATTGAGTTTTTCCCAATTGTATCATTAAACAATAAGTATATTGAGAATTGAACTCAATGATTTTTTTTATTTACTTTATTTGGAGTTATTATGGTCTAATGATTTGGGTTACAAATTTTGAAAGGTTAACTCAGGCTAACCCATGTCAACCCATAATATTATCGTCTCAGAAAATATATCATTTTGATTTTTTTTACTTCAAATTATATTTTTTATCGGTTGTTTTTTAGATTGAATAAGTTGATTAGGTCATAATAGTTCAATTCACACTTTTTTACTTGTTTTTGAAATTTGAATTAAATATTTCAACTTAGTTTATCTTTAAATTTGAATTGAAATTATATTTGTTGAGTTAATATTTTTAATTATATATAAATATATATATAAAAACCATATACAACTCTGAAATGACTCGTTGAAATACTTTGAAACTAAAACATATCAACTAAAATGTGATTGAAAAACTTCGTAATAACTTTGTTTAAAAGGATATCCCTTTTATGAGTTATTTTTCCCAATTATATATTTGGTATAGAATCTGTGTTTTTGTACATTGTTTAAGGATAATTTACAATTGCTGAGTATGATCCAAGTGCATTTCATAACATGGCGATGACAATTTCAAGGGAGAAAGTGAACATACAGTTGCAGGAAAAAGGTAAAAAAGGAGTAATTTTCCTTCATGATTCACAGTATTCATGTACAAAATCAGGATATGCCATTTTAGCTCAGGTGAAAGAGAATGAAAAGGACCTAGTTATGTTACAAAAAAAAAAAAAAACTATAAACAAACTGAACTGATCCTCTGCACTACAAACTCACTCAGGCAAAAGAGAAAGAAAAAAAAAGAGAAGCCAGAGTGAGAGAGCTGCCACAAATCTGCTTGCCAAGCTCCTTTTGAACTGCATGTGTAAATCACAAACCAAAACCAAGGCTGTCCCAAATGAACAGATTTTTAAACAGTCATCTATAATTCACAAGTGTCAGCACTGTCAACCGACTCATCTCTCCGGTGGCGATCGGAGACGGGAGTTCTGATTTCTAGTTGATCCATGTCAATGGAAACTTCATCTGCTGTGGAAGCAGAAAGGGATTGCTTATGATGTTTCTTATTGTGCCTCAATTTGAGGATCCTAGAAAGAACTTGCACAATGTCTCGCATGGAAGGCCGTTTTCTTGGGGCACGGTTGACGCATTTGTATGCTAGAGCTGCCACTTCATTAAGCTCTTGAACATCATATTTCCCATCCAGACGTGGATCCAATATTTCCTCCCACCCAACTTTTCCTTCTGTATTCATTGCTGCCTGTTCATCGTATTAGAAAAACGATTTCAGACTAAGAATTAAAAAAATGACTCGTACAGGTATCCACTAGACCAACAGAAGCTAATGTAATCTCTTTTCAAGCTAGAACATACCACAACAATGCAGACCCGGTTTTTTTGAATCGCTTAGAACATCCATTTTAATTCATTGACACTTTTTCACTTGTTCTGAAATGCAATGATGGGGGTTATATGAGGATAATTGGAAACTGTTCATGATGTAGTATAATAAACAACATCTAACTTGAGACCCTTCAATGTAAACATTATTGTCCAGGTTATCAATGTCAAACTGGATATGTTATATGACAAAACTATTTGAACTTTCACAAACAATTTGTTTGTTCCATTTGAAGTTAACCATCCTGTTGAGAAAGAGTTGCAGAGACTTACAAGTTCAACATATTCCATAAGACCTTGTTGAGGATTTCTGCCAGCTATAAGTTCAAAAAGCAACACTCCATAGCTGTAGACATCACTTTTTTTTGTGAAGGTCCTTGTACATACATATTCAGGATCGAGATACCCGAAAGTTCCTCGTATATTAGCTGCATGTTTGTCCACCATCTCTTCTCTTGAAAGCCCAAAATCAGCTACCTAATTGAACCAGCATGAACAAGAGTATGAAATTAACACGAGAAACTAACGCTTGCTGAAAGAAGAAAAGCTAATTTTTTCGTAAATGAAAACAAGACATCAAATGAAAGTTTACTGCAACTTCTCATGCATATTATACTTACCCTGGCTCTCATGCAGTGATCCAACAGAATGTTGGAAGATTTAATGTCCCGGTGTAACACAGGTGGAACTGCCTGTAGCATAATAAATAAACAATAGTAAATTTCTTAAGGATAAAATATCAAAGGGGTTTGATTACTATGGAGGACATGCATGCACATATGCACTCACATTAGTTCACATAAAAAAGGAAGTTTACCCCATCATGAAGATACTCCAAGCCCCTTGCTACATCTAAAGCAATATAAACCCTCAAATCCCAGCTCAAAGGTTTGATGTCTTCTCCTGCATGTAGAAGAAATCCATGTTATTTTTCACACTCCCCATTATAAAATCCATCAATGGTGGTTCTTGCTCATTGTTAAGATACAGCTACAAAAAAGCCACAAGCTAAAATTAAATAGTAGCTCATTGTTAAAATTAAATTTTAGCTTTTTTCAATTTCTAACTTTTTTCACACAGGAGGTTTACAGGTGAGGCAAACTCTGATTCCTGTGAAAATTGAAGGCCAGTCAAAGAGAAACTATTTACTTGCAATCTGACACACGAGCTGCCTATCCATTTACTGCTTCCAGTAAGTGTATACGTGTGTATTTCTACCATACACAAAAGGGAAGCCAACTTACGGTATAAATGAGAATCCAAACTGCCTTTACTCATATAGACATATATAAGCATATGCTGGCCCTTTTCTGCACAATATCCAACTAAATTCACAAGGTTTCTGTGATGCAGCCTTCCCAATAGCATAACCTGAATATGTTTAAAACAAAATTGAAATGGCAATAAACGATATGGAATGCAAAAACAACAGCTACAACACAAGAGAATCAATAGCATGAAACATTAACACAACGCACATTTGCGCACCAGGGACAAAACAAGAATAATTGTTCAGCAAAGCAAAGAATTTCTTAATTATGATCCGGGTATATCTTGTTTCCTAAACTGAAAATAATTCATATAATGGGCTCACTTTCTTGTATTCATCAAACTCCAAAACTTCTGTCCACAATTCATGTGCAAAGCAGTGTAGCTTATTTTTCACTATTTATGCATGCAGCTCTTTCTTTAATGTTCATCTTATCAACTTCTCTTTCCGCTTGTTACAAAACTTAATTAATAACTTCCTCATCTGTTGAGTGGCATACCATTAGAAGTCAAACAAATGGGAAAATAAATTTAGTCAGACACTAGACAACTAATTAATTCAGAAGCCAGATCCAGATCTGTTCAAGACATGTTTGTGCCAGTTTTCATATCTTAAACGAGGATTCATATAAACATATGCATTAATGTATAAGACACATGCCACTTGGAACTTGTAGTTATAGTAAACAACCCATACAAGTATAAAAGTGAAATTGTTAACCAACAATACCTCCGTCTGAAATTCCTTTTCCCCTTGCTTTGAATCAGTTGCAAGAACTTTAACAGCAACAGTCTCACCAGATGTCATTTGAGCTTTATAAACTGGACCAAATGCTCCTTGTCCAATTAGTGTTGTGAAATTATAGGTTGCCTTTTGTAGATCCCTTCAGAAGTAACACCAGGAACAAATTTTTAAACATGAACCTAATGAAAGAGAAGAATTATAAACTAACAGGAATTAATGATCATGATCCTATTAACTTCCTTTTATGTATAAAATGCCTCCTATTTGTTGCGACACAAATCTATGGATTTGTAATCTCCCTATTACCAGTTTAAGGCTCAAATTATAGACTAAAGAGATTGCATATCCAACTCAAATTCAGTTCTGCTGCAATACATATAACGACTCAACAGGAGGTAAAACCCATAGAAAGCATTTGAACCATCCTCTACATTAAGAGAGATTTAAAAAGCTCTGGCAGTTTTTCCTTTTAGCTTAGACACCAAAAAGCAGCTATATGCACTAATAATTCAACTTCAAACCAAATCATTTTGAAGATTCTAAATTTGAAAGCACACTTAACCATTCACCATCATCAATTGTTCCAAGCATCAAATGACCTTCTACATGTGCTGAAGTCAAGATATAGATAATAAACTCTAAAATCAAAATAATTACAAGCAGGCCAGTTAGGTGCAGTCAGCCTCATCACTCGGCCATATGAAAAAAGCAAAAAAAAGCAATTTCATTCAAAATCAACAGATAAAGTCATTACTGAAATAGATTACTGAAAAACATACTTGTAAGAATACACAGGTATCCCAGAAACTGAAACCCCGTTACTCTTAAATCCTTCAAGCCACAAGGACACACCGTTTCTTCCTGCTTTCACAGGCGAATCCGGACCAATGGTCGAGTCAGACATACTAGTACATGCATCTGCACCATTAGCCCGGATAGGGATAGTCGCTGCCCTCCTTGAACTGCTATTCCCAATCTGCGATTGCTTTCTATGGTACCTAAAACCAAACAGAGCAAGAATAGCCAAAAGCACTCCAATCACCACCCCTATCGAAATCCCAATAATCAATCCTGACGACCCCCCCTTCATTTTTTTGTTGAATTTCACTATTCGCTATTGAATCCTCCAATCCATTGATACAACTGCAACAATAGAAAATCTTGCTCAATGTCAAAACCAAGCCACTTTGCTTCTTGTAACTAGAAGGCGAACAAAGCAATATACACACAATTTGTATAGATACATCGTTAGATAACAAATTCTTGAAAATGACATAAATATGGCCATAACATTCATATACTAGAGAATCATCAATATGGTCAAATTTAAAATTCTATTTAAATGGCAATAAAAGTCAATCTGCAGATTAGTATTGGACTGTTAGAACGGACAAAGCAAACAAAAAAAAATTGCATTCAAACTGAAAAGTCTACATTGAAACACAAGTTTGTCCTTAATTAAGCTTCATTAACAGAGAGTCAGTCACTAAAAAAGGAAAGCCAGGAAAAAAAAGAGAAGAAAATCCCACCATTCTGACTCTATAAAATTAGTTAAAAAAAAAAAAAAAAACCTACAAGGTAGAATTCGAAGAAAAAGACAAGTAAGCAACGCTAATAAGCACACATTAAATTCTGGTCTTAAATTTGATAACAGAGAAGGGATTTAGGCAATGAAAATCATTAATAATAATAAAAACAACTGGAGCCATGCTTGTAAGAAAAAAGAAGTCAGTCTGATCTGTATTGTATTACCACCAAAGATTTACTAAAAAAAGACAGCATCCTTAAGCCATTCACTATCTTTTTCGTATTACACAAACTTTCTAGTCACATTAATCCAACTCCATTAAAATCAGAAACACATAACACACTTACAATCTGTTTGGTTGAAAAGAAAGAAAAACTCATAATCCCAGATCAGAAATGAAAAAAAGACTCATTCTTCTAAGAAAGCCAACAAGTTTTCCTAACTTTTTTTTACTTGTTCAAAATGTTTAATACCTGTTTGTTTCTCTGGCAGAGAAAAGGAAACCGCAGGATAAAATTACAAGAGTAATGGCAGTTTTTTTTTGCGTGAAAAGGAGAAAAATGAGGTTGTAATGATCTTGAGAGAGAGGGGAGGGGTGAATCTACAGAATGCAAAGAAAAAGAGCAGTAGGCAGGCAGATACGACCTGCTTCAAGGATAAACACAGTACAGAGAAATGTCTGTCCACTGTTTGATATTGTAATGCGAGAGAGAGAGAGAGAGAGAGAGAGAGAGACGACAGAGTTTTTATCGGGTATTATAATTTTAAAATACATAAGCATTTGCGTGGGTCGCCGTTTTGCACTAAAACCGCGCCTTTGGGATTTGAGTCGAGTGCAGGGTATTTGTTTTTTGTTTTTAAATTTAATCCCCTTCCTGGGCGAGATTTCATTAGTTAAATTATTTTTTATTAAACTATGTTTTGGATGGTAATAATAATTATTTTAAATATATTAAAATTATATTTTTAATATTAATATATCAAAACTATCTCAAAACATGAACAAACTGGTCTTAGATAAAAAATAATAATTTTGTTTTTGCTTGAGATTTGAAATGGTTTTATCTTTTTTTTATATTTGGTAAGAATTAAATTCATTTATTTTTATTTATTTTCTTATCTTGAAACATTAACTAAATACAATTTTAATATTCAATTACTTGACATTTGAGAATAGAGTTGATTTCCCTAGAAAACAAATTTCATTTCACATCAAAAAAGAATATACAAGAAGTGATATTGTTTCTTTAAAAAAACTATTTAATTTATTAAAAGAAAAGCAACTTTCTTAAGGATACAATTTAAGATTTTTGTCTATAAAGAGTGGCGTAATATTAAATGATTTGCGATCTGCATAGTAGATCTAGAGTTTGAATCAAAATATGCATTCTTTATAAAAATCTGGGACAACTATAATTTTATTCGTTCACTTAGGCTCATAAAATACGTTTTACCGGAGGTGAGATTTCCTCACATAAAAAACAAATTAAGATTTTTCTCATATTCTTATGCCCTAACAAATTTTGAAAGTTAAGAGTCAATAAATTTAAGGGATTCTTAGAATTTTTAACTAAAGATAATTAAAAGGTCAAAAGTAACTTTTAAAATTTATATATGTTACAATGTTCAAAATCAAACTCCCTCAAAATTGATTATGAAAAAATAAAATTTAAAATTGCTTTAAAGGTGTTTAGATTACGATGCAGTGTGTTTTTTTAAAAAACAATTTTGTTAAAAAAAATATATTAAAATTTTTTTTTTTTTTTACACCAATCCATCAAAACTACTAAAACAATTATTAATTTAATATTTTTTAATTTAAGAATATATTTAAGAACAAAAATAGAAGTTATATAAAAAAAAAAATCTTTAAGTGGCAGGCCACCCAGCAGTGGCCTTAGATTATGATGCAGTGTCTAGGGTCATGATTTAACTTGTGGTCTGGACACGTAGGGCCTGTAGGGTTCATTTATTATTATTATTATTATTATTATAGGACAACAATCGCTTTAAAATAATAAAGGGAGATCACCATTTTTAGTATAGCACAGCTGTTTTCTAAAGTGGGTGCGACTTTAATACGACGTCGCGGATTGGAGGCGCTGCAATTTCAAATTAAAGGCTTGCAGTCTGAAACTAGTCTCTCCTCCTCCACCACCTCCTCCTCCTCCTCCTCCTCCTCCTCCTCCCATTTGGGGATAAATATTGCTATTTGTCTAAGAAATGACGAGCACAATATGTAAAAGGAGTATCTAGCTTATAATAATAATAATAATAATAATAATAATAATTGAACGGTATTTAAAAACTTATTTAGATATTTAAATAAAAATAAATAATAAATTGGATGAATTAACACCGGTTTTTTGGGTTACCCTAAAAAAGAAAGTAGACAGAACACATGAGTTTTGGTAAGACGTTAATAGGGTTTACAATCGGTTGATAATAACATTAGCAAAGAGTCCTGGTTGCTGCAAGAAGAAATGGGGAATTTGGTAGGAAGCAACTGTCAACCCACCACACCTAATACCAATAGAAGAAAATTAAAAGGGTAAAAAATCATAATTCAACGAGCAAATTTAAGGTGAGAAGAATTGATAAACCCTAACATTTATGAATACATGCACATAACCATCGTCGAAAGTGACTCTCTATCTTGTCATCGTGCTCAACTTGTATATATATATATATATATATTAGCAATTTTTCTGCTTCGTTATGGCTGGAATCATATTTTTTTCAATACAAAAAATATTAATTGTATAAGATTTTTTATTATAATATAAATTTGGATAAAATAATAAATTCGTGCAGAGTTTCCTATAAAATATATGAATTTTAAATCGATATAAATTTATTTGTTCAGTAGATTTCAATGAAATCACCAGCATAAAATTATTATTGTCATTAAAAAAACAAGAAGATTCGGATACCTGAATTATTGAATTCACTTTATTAAAATTTGTTCATTTTATAATTCAATTTAAATTAACACACAAGAAATCAAAAGATCATGGACTGAAATAAAACAACCAAAAACATGAAGGACTGTCATGTATTTTCCAGTTGTAGGAGAGAGAGAAAGGGGGAAACAAAAAACCTTCCATCAACGATTCCCCGACCACCTTCACACAACACGCATCACACCAGGAGGGAGAGGACATGACGGCGCATACGATGACACGACGACCTAACATTTTTCACCACATATAGACACCACACATTCCGCCTGACAAGCTCGTACATGTGAAAACTGACGACGTGTTTGTACGACGCGTCTACACGACGTGCTTGCAGTAACTTCGAGAAATATTTAAAAAAATACAGAATTACCTGCACACCTCTAGACTCAGCGATAACCATGAAAAAACCTCACATGAAAGTACCACAATGCCCCCACGTCAGGCCTTCATTTTTTTCTTTTCTAAAGATATTTATGTGGTTTCACAATGCACAAATATACCCTTCCATGCGTCCCACCCGGGGGCAAAGTCGATATTTCACTGTTTAATATCAGGAAAAAACCAAAAACACTTTCAACCAACTCTCATCCTTTTGTCAATTTCCAGGGTAAATAGGTAGTTTCACTGTGCAAATAAAAAGAAAAAGACTAGAGCACCCAAAACAATATGCAAATACCATGCAAATCCTCAAGAAATGTCCACAATAACCTCGGTACCAAGAGTTAACTTTTGCGGTCCAAGGGCAAAACAATATTTTTACTGTTAAATCCACAGTGATTTGTATCTAAAGATACAGTAAAATCGCAAAGCGTTTTATGTTTTTTAATGTGTGTGTGTGTGTGTATATATTGTTGAGAAGTTTCTTCATGATGATAATAATAATAATTATTATATATTAGATGAAACCTAAAAGTATGCAATTCAATACCTCATCATCCATGTATCCCTTCTCAGGTCAAAACCAAAGCTATATGAATAATTAGGATTTGACACTCATGAGTTCCATTCTATTCAAGATTTAATAATTTACAGATACGAAACTATGTTTTTTCCTTTGAATTTATATATCTTGACAACATACTATAATGTAAATGGTAATCTGAAATGTGATACATCAACATGATATAGTTAATTATGTAAATGACTAAGTGAATGTTTGAGAGTGTGATTGCAGTTTTTTTTCAAAGTGTTTTTCATTCAAAAATATTTCAAAATAATATTTTTTAATTTTTAAAAATTATTTTTAACATTAATACATTAAAATAATCTAAAAAATCAATTTCTTTTAAATTGGTTTCTCAAACACCCTCTAAATGATGATGGCTGTCTACATCTTGAGGGAGTTTAATTAAGTCGGCAGAGTTCACTACCTATATAAGCAGTAAGTAATATAAAAAAAGGGTATTAGGGGGTGGAGAAACTAGTTTTTTTATATATAATAATCTAAATATTTATAATTATGGTAAACCATCGGCGCCCTTTGGTTCAATGCTCGATGAAATTGTTTTGCCTTTTGATGTTTAAAAAAACGAAAAAGAAAATCAATAAAATAAAGGGAAAACGAGTTGAAACTTTTGAGAGAAAAAAAAGGTTTTGGAACGCGTAACTTTCTTTCTTTATTTGGTTCTGCGAACTTACCCTTTTATTTTTCTTTTTAAAAAACATCATATTATATTATTTTCACAAAGAAAGTTCCTAATGATTGTCATTTCATTGTCAGTGGAAGTGTTTAATTAATTTGTTGCGGTGTTAAACAACCTCAAAATTATATATATAAAGTTGAATTTGAAGAATTTAAATCAGGTTTTTTAAAATAATATATATTTTTTTAAAAATAATTTTCAACATAAATACATCAAATTGATCTAAAAAAACAAGAAAAATTCAGAAATCAAGATAAAAAAAAGTTTAAATTGTTTCAAAATATTTTTAAAATACAATGTCAAATACGCATCGACCCAAATTCTGAATTAATTCCTGGATGGATCCTAAAATTAAAAAATATACGCAAATCCAAGAATAAAGCAACATGAGAAAGTAAGTGGGTGGTTTATCTTTAATTTCATGAGTGAAATAACCATAAAAGGATTTATCTTTAATTTCAAATTTTATTTGAAAGTCTGATATTATTTTTATAACTATTGTTTTTCCTGCAAAATGAAACAAAATTATTATTTTCTTATATTAACATTTTAAAAAAATCAAAAAACATCAAAAAAATAAAACCTTTAAGAGCATCGTTGTACCCTTATAACAAACAGGGCCGAAGCCTTTAAACCAGTGAGAATTGTTTTGGGCCTTTTGATTATGTTTTAAAATTTTCAATAACATCTGAATAAAATGAATTATGGGCTAAAGCTAAGAATTTAAGCCCAATATAACCAGGGCGGTTGATTACAATTTTTTTTCTCTCGGTTTATTTGAGCCAGCTTGCATATCAACCGAAATTGAGCCCTAATCGAACGATCTCAAAGACGTTATTTCTAGAAAAATAATTTGATGAGATCTTTTTATTTTATTTTTGGAATTATTACTGTTATTTTATCGCAATTAATACCATTTTTTTAAAATATATATATAAAAAATAACTGCTCTTTAATTTATTTTTTATTTTGGTTTTAAGTCTAATTATTTTAATTATTGTTTTTTATTCTGGATTTTTTTTGTATAGTTAATTTTTTTTTCCTTGTTATGTTCTTTCATGTTTGTTGACCTTATTCAATTTTGTGTTCCCATCCTTATATTTTTTTCTTCTTTTAATTTGTAATTAATATCATTGTCTTTTCTTTTACTATTTAATTAAAATAAAACCAACTCATTAATCTCATTTGGTGTTATAACTCAAATTGTTAATATATCTTATCTATTTAAAACACGTTTGCACTACTTAGACATTGTTTTTCATGAGAAAAATATTGAGAATTTGCATCACCTTTATATTAATTCTTGAAAAAAAAATACATACCCGCAATAGAGCGCGGTCCATACCTAGTATTTAGCCAAATAGGTAGTCCAATACAGTTTTTTAAAAAAAAACTTCAAAGACTAAGGGTTGAAATGAATAACATAATATATGATAAATTTGAATCGAATAACAAAATTAAAGCAATTAAAACCTCAATACTAAAAAAAATAACAGGAATGAAAAACAAAAAAGCAATAAAAAAAAATAAGGCCCAAAACAAAACATAACAACTGATTTTTTTTAATGAATTGTAGTGTTTTTGGAGTTTTCAATTGAGTTTATAAATAATTTTTTTAAAAGTTTTTTATATTATTTTAATATGTTAATATCACACAAATATCAAAATGTATAATTAGTCTTAACATATTTTTTCAGGAAAAACTACTTTAGCAATAATTGTTATGATTATTTTCAACATATTATACATAATAAAATTAATATATATATATATATATATAGATAGATAGATAGATAGAATAAATAAATAATTGAAAAAAATCAAAAGAATTAGGGCTGAAATAAAACATAACAATTGATTTTTTTAATTAGTTGTGGTGTTTGTAGTGTTCATAAATAGAGTTCATAAACGATCTAAAGATAATGACCTAGACCATCTTATAGGAAAATATTTTATTTAAAAGACCTATTAAAATATCCTTATATCCACCTAACTTAAAAACAAAATCCTTAATACCAAAAAAACTAAAATATCTACCCTTGACTTGATATTATTCACTCATTTCGCCTGAAAAATTTACAAATAAAAAATATTGAATGGATGTTATATAAAAAAAATATTTTTACATGATTATACATCTATAATATTATATTTATAACATATACATGTGTGTATGCATGTATAAATAGATTTCATAAAACAAAATACATATAAACATACGATATAGGGAATTTCATTTCCCTTTAAATAATGCTATGAAAACTCTGAGGGGTGCAGCTCGGTGGTCCAACCCTAGGTTTGCCTACTAGAGGTCATCAATTCGAGTCTCACAACTCTCTAGGTCGCTGGAGACTAATAATTGGTCGTTCACTCCAGGACTCATGGGATTAGTTGAGGTGCACGCAAGCTACAAAAAAAATGATGTTATAAAGGCTATATATGCTATTTTGTGGGTCATTTTAAAATTTTAAACATAAATTTTCTTAAGTAATGTTAAAAAAAACTAATTATAAGATAATTTTTTGTGTTTAATACTACTGTTAAACCATACTATTTTCAAGAAATAAAAGGAAAAATTAAATACAATATTGAGTTACATAATTTTTGCAAACCATTAATCTATGATATTATATTTGAAACATTATGTATAGAGAAGGTTAAAAACTTAATTCTTAATAAATATAACACCAAATGATAAAATTAATTTAATTATTATTTTTATTGTTATTATTATGATTGAAGAGAAGAAAAAAAACATATTACCAGTACATTGAAAATATTATTTGATTAGAAGAAAAGGAAAATAAATAAAGGACTCACACCATGGTCGACCACTGGACTACAACCTTAAAACGACCCGACTCAGGCCTGGTACTACATTGGGATAATCGTGGCTAGTTGTATATATTCAGTTAATTATAAACAAATAAAAAAACTCAAGATAATGAGTTCACTTTTAAAATATAATAATAATAATAATAATAATAATAATAATAATAATAAAGCTCAATCTATAATAAAATCTATAATTAAATAAATAGTGAAGGTTATTTTTTTATAGTGAAGGTTATTTTTTTTTCAAAAAAAATAATCTTTAAAAAAACTAGAAAAAAACACAAACAAACAAGGATGAATTTTTTAAACCTGATTTAATGTTTCAAATTTTACAACCCATAAAATTTTAGATTTGGACTTAGTCAAGAAATTTGATTTTCAATCACTTTAATATTAAATAATAAAATTAAAAAAATAACAATTTAAGAAACTTACTGGTAACAAAAGAATATAGTAACCAAATGAATGCAAAACTAAAATAATAAAAAAAATGAAGAAAAATAAAAACATAAAAGAAATTAATTTAAAAAACTATCTCAAGTAAAAAAAATAAGAATCAAATATAACAATTAAAAGAATATGTGTGTCTTGAATTAAACCATAAGTAACCCGTACAGTAAACGAACGAGCATCGTATTCAATGTTGTTAAAATCGTGTTTCGACTTGTAAAATTGTGTGCATAAACCTAGTAAAATCGGTTAAAAAAATCAAACCTCACTCAAAGCAGAACAAATTCAGAAAAATCGATCAGAATTGTAAAATCAGAACGGATCAATCTGATTTTAAAATTATAATTAAATCCATATTCTGTACTGTGCACGTTAATTAATTCCCCCAAATCCTCTCCTCTTCTCTCAGTCTCAGTCGTCCTCTCCACTCTTACCTCTTGCCCTTATTTTCCTCTTCTCAGTGCAGCACTACAGCAATTCGGTGGCTGGTCGTCGTCGTCAGCCTTTCCTGAGAATCTATGACTTTTGATGACTCCTGGGACATTTTTTATTACTTGATGCTCACGTGTGGATGTCTTATTCTTGTTATTTGTAACTTATAAACTAAATTACACTCAATTCTTGTATTTAAAATAATTTCAGGAATGGATATGTTTTTCAAAGGATATTTAATTTCTAAAAAATATATAGAAGAAAATGAGATAAGAAATCATTGTACAGATATTTCAACTTAATCTTTATTCCTTTGTTTTTTAATTTTTGATATTGATAATTTTCTAGAAATTTTATTTGTTTCAGTTTAATTCTTCAATTTTAATTTGTCAAATATTATATTTTTTATGTGCTTTTATTATTTGAATTTTTAATAATTTTTTATCCTTAATATTATTATAAAATTTTTAGTATTTTTCAATTTCATTCTTGATTCAAATTGATGATATTATTTTTTTTACTTTGATCCTTATTATTTCGATTTTTAAAATTTTCATGGTCATTTTTTAAAACTTATTATTCTTTTCAATGTCTCTATTAATTACAACATTGTTTTTTATATCAATTCTGATACTCATTCTTTTGATTTTTTAAAATTATATTGAATCCAGGTTTATTTATAAATCAAATTCAATTCGTGATTATTTTTCTTAAAGAAAAAAAATAAAAGTAAGACACAAGTGGGAAAAGGGAACGCATACTGCCCCCCCGTCTCTTTTCCGATCCTCATTTCTCATGTGACGATTAGAAGAGAAACTTCATCATCATCATCATCTCTCTAATAATAAAAACAATGGATCTAATAATAAAAACAATGGATCTAATAATAAAAAACAATGAATGCAACCTTTGTAAATTATCATTGTGCTCACTCGATGGTTTTTCCTGTTTCATTCAATAGGATTTCAAGTCCTTTTCTCGACTATTTTCTATCTTTTACCAAGCTGCCATCTTTTACCAAGCTGCCGACTCAACAGTCACACTCGGGATCTTTATCGTAATTACTTAATTTACATACTTGCATCATCTGCATGTTTTTAAAAGTATTTTTTATTTAAAAAAATATTATTAATATTATTACATGAAAATAATTTAAAAAAATTAATTTAAAATAAAAAATAATTAATTTTTAAAAAAACACAATAAAACAACAACATGTGGATAAATATCGATGGTCGGTTAATTTCGAAGCAAGGTGGGATGGGGTGGAAAGTGCTGATGGAGTAAAGACTAATGGGCTTCTCTTCCTCGTTGGTTCCTTTTCTTCTAGAAAATCGAAGACGTAGACAGTTCTCAGATTGTTGAATACGATATTCTTGTAGTCATATATACTTGGTGATGATGACGCAATTCATCACGTGACTTGTGTACGGATATGCCACTGTAGGGTTTTCTCGCGTTCATACGTACAGTCATATACAGCTGGTCTTTCTCGGAGCTTTGCCATTGTCATGCATGATGCAATTCTCGATCTCCCTATATCTATTTACTTCGTCGCGATCTATCGCATTTTATTGGAAATCATTTTTTTTATTATTATTATCGGAGTATTTGAATCAATTTCCGTGTACCATAATTAATTCCCAGATATACTGAATATTCTATAAATTCAATAAACATGTAAAACATTACGGAATAACAAATATATATAAAAAGACTCGAATCCAATCGCAGAGAAAAGAAACAAATCCCTTCCTCAAGCCCAAAATATATATATATGCGTGACAACTTGCAAGTATATTTCCAAGTAAGCAAATTCAGTGCTATACATATATGTATTGTAAGTAATGTACATGATATTATGAGGTAGAGTTTGTGATATGCATAATAAATTTTGAATTGAAATTAAGAGGTGTATCTTTTATAAAAATCTAAAAAAATTAAAGTTTTATTAACTTTCATGGACTCATAAAATATATTTTTCCAGATATATAGTTTCCTCTCGTACGTCCAAAAAAAGAGGTTATACATGTATATGAAGACGACTGGGCAGCTTAATTGACTCACGATTGAGAGTTGAGACTGGATTTCGGTTGACTTTTTGGGCTAAAACGAGAATTTGTCTTGAGATCTGCTTGGATTGCATGAGAGAAAAAGTTTTCACCGGATACATCTTATTCAATTTGAAAAGGATTTAATTTGATATATTCGACCGACCAAAAATAATTTAACGATTAAAATAAATTGGTTTTAATTGATACATAGATTGATTTGAACAAATTCAGAATAATAACAAAGTTCCTTACTTAAATAATGAAAAGGTTTGTTTATTCTGAGAAAGTTGACTTAAAGAACAAAGCAAATGGCTCCCGTGGGAAAGTTAGAAGAATATTGATTTATGTTCATAAAAAGCTACTCTTTACTTTTAAATATATACAGTTGAAATTTGAATTCAAAGGGATGTATATCTCACTCAATCTAAGTGGGTAACTATTTTTTTTATATCTGATTAATAATAATAGATAGAGAGTATGAATATTATCAGAGGTGATCCCAAAATATGTATTTATATTATATAAATATATTTATAGTTTTTTAATACACATATACATGAATAATATCTATTTTTTCTTTTTTTAATTAATAAATAAAGATAAGATACACCAAACACAACCCGTCAAGATTGTCAATATCTTTTCGGTCGTCATTCCTGTTTTTCTATTGGAATGGAACGTTTCGGTTTCGGAGCGTTTCAACGTGCCGTTTCGGGGTTGTACTATAATTAATTATATATATGAAAAAAAATTAAAATATTAATTTAACAAGTATAACTTAAATTCAAGATAAATTAATTTTAAATTATACAATACAAACACAAAGTCAAACAAACATAATCTTAAAATTAGAAAAATCTCTAAAATTCCAAAATATTATGATAGTAAAATATTCTAAAATAAAAGAAATATTATAATTTTGAGCCGGAACGATACCGAGACATTCTGGTCAGAATTTAGTCTGAATTTTGGAAACAGAATAGAATTAACAAGCCTGCAATCAGTAATTTATAAATATCTAGATTTTTGTATTTAAATATAATAAGTATAAAAATCAAATCAGCGGCACCATTACCATCCAACCTCGTAACACATCGATAAGCACCCACTTCCAATTTTTAACTGTTTTCTTTGTACTTAAACCCTACCATAAAGCGAGTGAAACAGACAGGTCCTTTTATTTATTTATTTTTTTTTAAAAAAAAAAGATTACGATATGGGTGGAGGTGAATGATTCGGGATAAGGAATTGGATTCCATTTACTTCAAGATGCAGGCTCCCAAGCCCACACTCTGTGCTTGCCCTTATCCTCTCGATAATGCCAAAAGCAGAATGCATTCTATAGTATTCATCAAATACTTACATATGATTAACGATTAATTACTGTAAAAATGATTATTACATGGTGTATTTCCCACCTGATGAATTTCTATAGTGATCAATCGGATAAGGTAACGCCGTCCATGGGAATCCTTTTTGTTTTTTTTTGTTCAAAATCTATTTCAAGATTTCATAGGAGTGCTTGGCAAGAAAAATAAAATAATGCCTCTCATAATTCCTGTCAATTAACACATGACAGGGATGTCAAATGATGGAAAACATCACTTGTATGATATGATGATTATTATTTTTATACGATAAAACTCTATTTTCAGAAAAATATATAATATAAATTTAGGTAAGTTGATAAAATCTTGATCGTCTCAGATTTTTATAAAAAATACATATATTAACTTGAACTCGAGATCTTTTGTATAGATCATAAACCTTATGTTATTATGGCATGCTCCCTGGAGACAAGATGAAATATTTTTCTTACATGTTTCGTGTGTTTTTATTAAATTATACGTGATTATTTTGATGATAAATTTAGGGTTTTTTATATAAGAAAAACAAGTTGAGAAAATCGGCTGTTCTTAAGAGTTCGGATGTTTCTACTTGCATTTGTAAACATGAATATCTTAATAACTATTAACTAATGGCAAATTATATATATAAAAAAACCATATAATACTATTCTATATTTATAATATAAAAATAAATAAAATCTTATCTGATCTCATAAGAAAATAAAAAAGAAAAATCTCTCATTATAGAATGTAGATCATAAACCTTATGTTATTATGGCATGCTCCCTGGAGACAAGATGAAATATTTTTCTTACATGTTTCGTGTGTTTTTATTAAATTATACGTGATTATTTTGATGATAAATTTAGGGTTTTTTATATAAGAAAAACAAGTTGAGAAAATCGGTTGTTCTTAAGAGTTCGGATGTTTCTACTTGCATTTGTAAACATGAATATCTTAATAACTATTAACTAATGGCAAATTATATATATAAAAAAACCATATAATACTATTCTATATTTATAATATAAAAATAAATAAAATCTTATCTGATCTCATAAGAAAATAAAAAAGAAAAATCTCTCATTATAGAATGTATTTTTCTATCTCTTTTATATTAGAAATATCCTAATTACTATGAAATTTCTCAGCAAACTATCCATTAAAAATACATCATCTTATCCGTTAATCTCTTGAGTTCATAGGAGAGGAGATGTCTTTCCTTTATTTATTTATTTTTAATTTATTTACCTTTTGTTCTTGGGATTTGAATTCGATTCTCACTTTCACTAGCTGGTCTCGTAATGGGTGGGCACTGTGAACGCGTGTCATGTCAGGTCAAATCAGTCAAAGTGATAGAATGGTTATTACAGCTTGTCAGCGCGTGATCTTACTTGGTGTCCCTGATGACGTGAGCTGTCGAAATCTTTTTTCGCTGGATTAATTAATAAACACGGCTAGCATTAATATTATACAAATGGTCACGCACTTGTCACGTGGTCGCTGGAACACGTTTGGGCCCCGACCGTCTTTCTTCTCGTATTCGACGTGAGGGAGAAGTTTGTAAGACACACTCTCGTATCTTCCTCGCGTGCATGCTACTCGACAATGTCAACCAAAACACATAGCTGTATACTAGAATATAAGCACGCGCCATGCCGTGTATCATCAATTTTATTTTTTTACATAACAAATCTATTATTGTTGATTTTTTTAATAATAAAAAAATTAAATTGCTCGGAGATTAATCTATGTTACTGAAGCTTTTATGATAAATCCAGGTGCAACCTGATAACTGATGAAAATGTATTTTCAAAATAAATATTTAAAGTGAGATTCTTTATATAAACATTAAGATAATAATATATTGGATTAATTTGATTCAACTAACCAATCTACATACTAAATTATAAGACTATAATAACCTTATAAAAAACAAAACAAAATAAATTATGAAGCTTAATTTCAAATAAATTCAAAGTTGAAGGATCAAATTGAAAACAAATCAATTAAAAAAATGATCCATGAAAATAACTCAAGTTAACTTGGGTTAACCTTCCAAACCCACAACCTGAGTTATGAAACTGAGATAACTTAATAAAAAGCAAACTGAAAAATTTACAAATTTCAATTCCTAATTAACCTAATGTTGAAAGA
This sequence comes from Salix caprea, assembly GCA_964035475.1. NCBI lineage: Eukaryota > Viridiplantae > Streptophyta > Magnoliopsida > Malpighiales > Salicaceae > Salix > Salix caprea. The sequence goes on from OZ037743.1 coordinate 3,511,095, forward strand.
TAAAATTAAAACAAGACATAAAAAATAAAATGAGTTAACATAGGTTAATCTACCAAATCAAATACAGAGTCATGAGACCATGACAACATCTTAAAAAGAAAATTAAAACAAATTATGAAGTTCAATTTTTAATAAACAAAAATAAAAAGTTGAATAATGAAAATAAAAAAAATCAATTTTAAAAAAAGATCCATAAAAATAACTCAAGGTAACTTGGATTAACCTTCCAAAATCATAATTTGAGCCATGAAACCGATATAACTTAATAGAAAGCAAACTGAAGAGAATTACAAAGCTCAATTCCCAATCAACTTGATATTGAAAGATAAAATTTAAAAAAAAGACTCAAGTCAATCATGATCAACCCACCAAACCTATAATCCAAGTCTTAAGAAAAATATAATTTTATAAAAAACAAATTATGAAACATAACTTTCAATCAACCAAATAAATCTAATGTTGAAACATGAAATTTAATAATTGAGTAAATTCTTGTTCTATAATTCAATATCATTGAATTTAAAAATTGAATCATTATGTTGGAAACACGTTGTTCTCTTCTTCCACCTAAGTCTTGAGTTGAGACCCACAAATTCACATTATATATATATATATATATATATATATATATATATATATATAAAATTAAAATTTTTTTATTTTATTTCTAACACCACTTGTTATTACTCATTATTTCTTAAAACCATACCAAACACAGCTTCGTCTTGCGGTAAATTTTTATATCCTCACCATTCATTTCTCTCTTAAAATCAATCATCCCCTCACAGGAACACAACTTGAATTGATGTGTGTAACTAGTCTATTTTATATCCTTACCATTCACGATTCAACAATCGTGATTGTCAACGCCTACTCTCTTTTTATTGGATATGCTTAGCAAGAAAGTCAAAGATAATTGTATATATTAATGATCAATGCACAATTTGTCTTCACTAAAAGTCATAAAAATGATTATTCAAATGTTTTTATTTATTTATTATTATCATAGAAGATTCATACTTCCTTCAACGCTATCCATGTAATGAAATATGGTGATTTAATTACCCGAATTTAATATCATCCCATCTAAGAATATCACATGTGCAATAATAAATTGACAAAAAACAAATTTCTAGACTAACATAATTAGATAGACTACACATGTGTTGAAGAAATGTAAGAAAGAAAAAATAAATTTGAAAAGAAAGCTCACGGGAGACTTTTCGCAACAACCAAGGTTGTCAATCATCAAAATATTGCAGGTCGCAACAATTAACTACTCATCTTTTTCCATGGCATTGCAGTCAAATTATATTTTCAATTATTTTTTTTAATTTTAATTATTTTGATTGTTTAGTGTTAAAATAAATATTATTTCAATATATTTTCGAATAAAAAATATCTACGTAATGGGAAGTTACCTAGGACAATGAATCTCACGTTTTCAGTCATCGCGTGGGTGGGCCAGCGCAGTCAAGAATGGAAAGGTCATGTAATAAAAAACAAAGAATGTTCTACGTAGGTGTAAATGAATGGTCGGCGAGATTAACCGTTACAATTTCTCACTCCGTCAACCAACGACCCCACCTTCAAAATGTAAACTCGCAGCAGCCGTTAAACCCGCATCAAAACACCGTTACCTCCCCTTCCCCTCTATTTATAGGACTGAAGATTGTCCTCTTATTCGTTCGAACTCCTCTAAAAACCCAAACCAAACCTCAAAACCCATCAAAGAAAACTAAGTCAAATAGAAAATCAGACAAAAACCAAACTCAAATTCTTTGATTCTTTTCTTTCCCAGAAAGTTAGTTTCCTTATTGCTTCATTTCTTTGATACAGTTTTGTTTTCGAGTATTATTCTGGTTTCTCAAGATTGGAACTTTGAAGATTTTTGGGGGTTGTTTTCCTGGTAAGCCAACCTCTTTTTATATATATATATATATATATATTTGATTCTGTTTTATGTATTTTCTGTTTCATTATTGTGCTATAAGTGAAGGGTTTTCTATGAAGCCTTGTAGATTGTTTCACTTGATGCTCTTTTCTGTTTTTTTTTTTTTTTTTTTTTTTGCGTCCAATATGGAGCCACAGAGGTTACTTTCCTGTTCAGCTCCTTGTTTATTTTTTTTTTTTTTTTAATTTATTTATAGGAAATTATAGTTTCTCTTGCCTTTCTTAGAGAAGAATTCTTACTTTTTTGTTGAATTAGTTCCTTGCCTGGGTTTCCTTGAAGATTTTGTTATGATCTCTCTCTGATTTTGATTAATTTGGAGTTGACTTGTAACTGAAATAAGACTGACTTGGATTTTGATTTTTGTTCCTTTTGTTTTTGCCAGGCTGATACATATTTGTTTTACCAAAGATAAAAACAAGTTTGGGTTCTAAGAAGAGGGTTGTAAAGCTGCCTTCAATTGCTTACAAGAGAGCTTAGCCAATCACTTTCTGTCTTGCTAGTAGAACAACTGATGCTAAACGTATAGTATGGAATCGCGCCAGTATTTTGGATACGGTGTCACTGGTTCGGGCCTATCCTACTCATCTTCTTATCCGTCTGCTCCTTCTATACCTGATAGGTTGTTTGGCTCATTGAAATTTGATCTCGGAAATTCACCCAGCTCACCCTTCTCTTCTCAATTTGATTGTGATTCATACACTGCTACATTAAGTGACAGCCAGGAGTGCTACAGCTCCACGGATAACCTCTCAACTGTTAGTCCTTCTCGTAACTCTTCAATTGAATCCGACAGTTATTTCAACAGGCCAAGCCCTTCTGTGGACTGCAGACTAGAGAGTTTACAGATCTTTTCTGGTAGCTCTTCGTCGTTGCAAGATGCAAGTTCTAGCCAGAACATAAAACACGCATTGCAGGAATTGGAGACTGCTCTAATGGGGCCAGATGATGATGAAGATCTGAGCACGTCAAATACTTCTCCGGGGGAGAGTGGCAGGCCACAGCCATCAGATCAGAAACCTAGGGCCTGGATCCAGGGTTCTCATGCTATTCAGAATGAAACCTCTTTTGTTTCAATGCAGAGGCAGCTGGGTGAAGGTGCTCATGTCGAGAAACGGCGAAAATCGATGGAAGAAGTATCTGTGCATGGGATTCCACCGGGGGATCTGAAGCAGCTGCTGATTGCATGTGCTAAAGCTCTTGCTGAGAACAACGTGAATGGTTTTGATAAGTTGATTGAGAAGGCCAGAAGTGTGGTGTCTATCAGTGGAGAACCAATCCAGCGTCTTGGCGCGTACTTGATAGAGGGATTGGTAGCAAGGAAGGAGTCATCAGGTGCTAATATTTATCGTGCCCTCCGGTGCAGGGAGCCTGAAGGCAAGGACTTGCTGTCTTACATGCACATCTTGTACGAAATCTGTCCATACCTGAAGTTTGGTTACATGGCAGCCAATGGAGCCATTGCTGAAGCATGCAGAAATGAGGACCGCATCCATATAATAGACTTCCAAATTGCTCAAGGAACACAGTGGATGACTCTCCTTCAAGCTCTAGCAGCCAGACCAGGTGGTGCTCCACATGTGCGTATTACAGGTATTGACGATCCGGTTTCTAAATACGCCCGCGGGGATGGATTAGAGGCAGTTGCAGGACGGCTGAGTGCAATTTCTGATAAATTTAACATCCCCGTAGAGTTTCATGGGGTACCAGTTTTTGCTCCAGATGTGACAAAGGAAACGCTAGACGTTAGGCCCGGAGAGGCTCTAGCTGTGAACTTTCCCCTGCAGCTCCACCACACTCCTGATGAAAGTGTTGATGTGAACAATCCAAGAGATGGGCTGCTTCGCATGATCAAATCATTCAATCCCAAGGTAGTCACTTTGGTGGAGCAAGAATCAAATACAAACACAACCCCATTCGTCACTCGGTTTGTAGAAACTCTGAACTATTACCTGGCAATGTTTGAGTCCATTGACGTGACGCTGCCAAGGGACCGGAAGGAGCGTATTAGTGTGGAGCAGCATTGTCTAGCGAGGGATATGGTGAATGTCATTGCCTGTGAGGGGAAGGAGAGGGTGGAGCGGCACGAGCTCTTTCGGAAGTGGAAGTCTAGATTCATGATGGCAGGTTTCGAGCAATACCCGTTGAGCAGCTATGTGAACTCTGTGATAAGGAGCCTGCTCAGGACTTACTCAGAGCACTATACATTGGTGGAAAAGGATGAAGCTATGCTGCTGGGATGGAAAGATAGGAGTTTGATATCTGCTTCTGCCTGGCAATGATGAAGTTAGGATATAGTTTATAGTTGTATTAATTACATGTACTTTTCAGAGGTAAAACTGTAAGGTCATCTGTAGAAAGGTTTTGTTATATTTTTATGTCATAGTCGGATGTAATTCTATTGCAGACTTTAAAAATGAATAACATTCTCTTCCTGTACCGATGTTCTTACTGAGGATTTCCTTCTCTTTGTTAACATCTGTGATTCATTCATCTCCCTGTAATTCATCATGTGACAGAATGAAATCTTTGTCCAACCCTTTTTGATACTGAATGATTTTGTCACCTGACGGGATGATAAAAAGTTTGAGATTTGAATAGTAGGTTTCGAGTTCAAGTTAAAACGTGTATCTTTTATAAAAATTTGGGACAGTCGGTGTTTTACTCGCTTACCTGGCCCACAAAATATATTTTCTATGAAATGAGGTTTCCTCGAATCTAAAAAAAGATTTCAGGGCGTGCACATCTTATAAGAGTCTGAGATAGTCAATCGGAGTTTTACTCGCTCACCTGGACCCACAAAATATATTTTCTAGAAAATTGAGTTTCCTCAAATCTAAAAAAAGATTTCGTCACACTGCCATCCATTTTCTTTTTTATTGCTAATTCTTTGTCCAACCATCTCCATGGACATGAATCTGGCGATTTTGTTTGTCTGCAGGCATGTCAATTACAGTTTTATATCTGCTCACTCGTCATCATTATACCTTCTTGATGCTGAAACAACCGAGAAGAAATGCATATCATGATCACTAGGGTCGGGCTGATTCATTTAATGATCTCTCATCCGATAGGATTTCCCTTTTTGTTTCTTCCTGTGATGTCGTTTAGTTCCTTCTGATATTGCCATTTTATGGGTTGGGTTCAATGGAGCTCCGGGCTGTTCCACCTAATCCATATCGGATACTTGTTTCTCATAGGCTCTAGATGGGTCCATTCAGCCCATCAAATATCGGACAACCCGATCGATCTTGCTTTCTCTCCCCCACCATCTTATGATATTAAGATATTTAAATTTTTATATTTTTTTAAGATGTTTATCTTAAAATAAAATTATAGTTTATTTTTTTTAAATGCTCTTTTAGTACACGGTTTCAGATTATTATTATTATTATTATTATTATTATTATTATTATTATTAACAAATTAATAAAAACTAAAAAAAGAATTGAATTCACTTTTATCCGCTTCACAAATCACTGTTCACCGAACTTTTTTTTTAAAATTTAGTTTAAATTTATTTATTTTATTTTTTGATATTAAATTTACTTATTTTAATTTATTTTCTATATGGTTATCTTAATTTCATGATCATCATCGTTGGTTTGATGAGTTAATCTAAATTAACTTGTTTTTTTTTTATATTTTTTAATTTTATCCTTTAATATTGGACTGAATGAGAACTGAATTTTATAATTTATCTTGATTTATTTATATGAGGTGATCCCAATCTCATAACTTGTATTTTAAGTTTGGCGAGTTAAACAAAGTTGACTCTATTCGTTTTTTATGTTTATTTTTTTAATTGAATTTCTTTCAATTTTGTTTTTTAATATTATATTAATTGAGTAAGTCCATCCCACACCAGATTTTATAGCCTTGTTGTCTGAAATGGTGTTCACATGCACGAGAATTGCAGCCAAAATCGGCTGGACTTGTTATGATCTAGACCAGTAAAAAAATAATTTCGGTCATAAGCGGCCAAATATTTTGAGGTCAGCTAGTGGCCCACCCGAATTCTATAGGGCCAACCTAGTTGGATCGGTTGGCCCGATCCACATATTTATATTATAATAATATATTAATATTAATATTAAAAAAACAAAACAAATCCAAAAATAATTGAAATGGGTTTTTCATAAAATTTTGTGATTTTATTAAAATGGGGTTTTCCTTATAATTTTGCCTAATATTAGGCCTTGGACTTACATTGTAAGTTTTAATCTGGGTATTAGAAATACCCGGTTTTCTCCAAAATTTCAATAAAAAAATTCCAAAACAGTTTAAAGGTCATTTTAAAATTTTTATGATTTCATGTTTTTCATATTTTTTTTTTAATATTAGTTTGATGACTTATATTGTAATGTATGTACCCAATACAAAATATGTGATGTTCTCCTAATTTTTGAAAAAAAAAAAACAAAAATTCTTGTTTTTTAAAAATTATTTTATTTTCATGTATACTATTGAATTCTATAATTCTATCATATTTTCACTAAATAATTTGCATTTTTCTCATGTTTTAAAATACAAAAAGAGATATCGTAACTAGTTTATAATTTATCCATCAGGGTTCAACCAAAATATAAAAAATCCTTCACCAATCATTTTGTTTATTTTACGTATTAGGATTTAGTTATAGATTTCAATATTAAAGGTGTAAGGCTGAGTTATAGAGTGCACCTTTAAGATAAAAGATACAAAAATAAAAGGCGATGCTAAGATTCATACTTTAAAACGATTATGTTTTTGATTTAATAAGATAGAGAATCTATTATGTTGAGAGATCAATCTTGAACCATAGGAAAGACTAAAGAATAAAAATATGACATAGAAAAATCATTAAACAATAATGCAACTAACCTTAGGTACGATGCATTAGGGGTGAAGTGTCTTACACTGCACAACTAGTCCCTTTACCAAAACTCTTAGAGACCATTAGGGGCCTGTTTGGGAGAGCGGTAGCGGTTGCGGTTGTGGTTGAAAATGGAGTTTTAAAATGGAGTTTTAAAAATGGAGTTTTGAAAATGGAGTTTTTAAAAATGGAAAGTGTTTGGTTAAAACTGTGGTTGAGTTGAAGGTTGAAGAAAAAAGGAGTTTTGGTGTTTGGTTTCCAAACTTTACAAACTGCTTTTCAAAAGTAAAATTACTTAAAAGGGCATGGAAATATACACACACATACATCCATACATCCATCTATATATATATATATATATATATATATATATATATATATATATAACTTCTACAAATAAATTTAAAAATAAATAACAATTTATATTAATGTGAAAACTTCAAATAAAATGGAAACATAATTTCATTCTCCCATCAAACTATTTGCAATGCTCTCGCGCACAATATCCATACGAGAATTTCTGCCCGAACTCTGACTAGTTTCACATGCTACAACATCTGGTAATAACTCATCTGGGATATAATCGGGATTACGATCATATTCACCAAAAACATCATCATGTTGCGATCTCCTTCTAATATAGTTATTGAGTGCCATCGATGCAACAATAATCTGAACCTGTGTTTTGTAAGGATAAGGTGGCATGCACTGCAAAATTTTCCACCTTTGCTTCCATACTCCAAATGTCTGTTCTATCACATTACGTAGTGATGAATGTGCACGATTAAATACTTCGCGTCGTCCACTTGGTTCACCCCGACGTCGAAATTCTTCTACATGATACCTCTCCCCTCTATATGGACCTAAATATCCATACTCATTCGGATAACCGGCATCAACCAAATAGTATTTTCCTGAAAATAGAAACAAAATGCAACTTTTAAATTAATTCAATAACAAAAGATGAATAGTAATTTTTTTAAATTATCATATCTGTAAGAGAAAAAAAATTGACAACCTTCAGGCGGTTTAGGAAATTGGATACTCGTACTGTGTATAGCCTCGAGAAAAATACGTGTATCGTGTGCACTACCTTCCCATCCTGCCCATACAAATGTGAATTGCATGTCAAAACTACAGGCTGCCATGATGTTTTGTGTTGGGACACCTTTCCTACCAAAAAAAGGAATTTGAAGTTCTGGTGAAATTGTTGCACGAACATGTGTCCCATCAATTGCACCAATACAGTTCTACAAGTATGAAAAGAAATGTATTACGATATAAATATTGAAACAAAATACACAATATTGGTGCAAACTATCTTAAATGTAAACTTTAAAAATTACCTTGAAATGCGGCATAAATCTTCGATTCATCGCAATTTGTATCGGTGTGTTGGTAAAGTCTGGATCAGTTGGTTTGATGATATCTATAGCAAACAGACATAATGCTTTGAGGACTTCTTTCATACATCTACTTACAGTTTCACCAGAACGCTGAAATCTTTCTTGCACATGTCGATTTGATGCCCCAACTGCAAGGGTAAATAGGAACATTCCTACCTTCTCCAGTACGCACATCCTCCATGAAGGGTTTAAACCGCAACGCGTTTCCAATTCATAACATAGGCTCAACAAAGTGTCTCTGTCCATCCTAAACATGTTAACACAGCGTTTCCAATGACCTCTTAAAATGTCATTCAACCAACGCATCCCTGTATTATATGAAACCATACATGGTTCTTTATGAATATAAGCAAAATAATAATGGGTTAATGCGCCAGCCGTGCTTAAAATTATGGCGTCATCATCATATTTTCTTTCTATAAAAGTTACGGCATCTTCGTCGTCTTCGTCATCGTTAGCGTCTTCGCTACTGTCGTCATTGTCATCATCATCGTTGTCGGTCCCAGCGGTTCCATCATCAACGTACGCGTTGTTGTTCCCTTCGTCGGCATCATAGTTAATGTGCTCAATAACACGATCCATAACATTGTCATACTGACCTTCAAAATCCCCGTTTAATAGAGCATTAAAATGTGCATCATCCATATCTACAAAATAAGGTAAAACCTGTTGACATAATCAATATGGTGAATAATTGAATATTTTTAAAATATTTGGAAAACATGCGATCAACATATTACTTATGACGTTAGAATCCAATACAAACACAAATATGATAATCAATTATTCAAACAAAGTGCTAGAATTGCAGTTAAGAATTAGGTAAATGTGCGATGGAATTTCTAAGCCAGCGGTATTTTTGATGTATGTCATTGAGGCTAGCCCACATTTCTCTATTTCTTCGCACTTGTAGAAATTGCATGGCGCGGAACAGAAAAGTATCGTCATCTGTCGAACCAGGTATTGATTGGAGCTCAGCCATAACTTGCGGAATACTACAGCCTGGCAAGTCTTTATTTGCAGAAGTTGAATCACTCCTACTAGATATGCTGTCGAGAAGCTGTTGCTGAATTGAAACTAGCTGAGCACCAATTCCAGGTGACTTTTTCTTTCTAGATCTTCGCTCCGGAACATCTCTTTGTTTTCGTTTACCACTGCTCCTGGTGTTACTACTAGATGATATATGCTCCCCCCCTACGCCTCGAGAATTTTGATAATTTTCAGAATTTATATCCTCATGCTCATCTGAGTCCCCGCTTCCTTCCTCCAAATCAGCACCTTGTAGACCGACGTTTATTGCATCCAAATCCTCGTCACTGCCAGGTAATGTGCCCGACGATGGTGCCCATGCATGTTGTCCGGTAGCGGTGACTCCAGAGAACATTCTATCAAATTTGAACTTCAATGAAGGCTCAATTCCAGCAGTTCTAAATTTTCTAACTTCTTTATTTTCCTACATAACAAAATTAATGCTCGTCATTGTCTTCACAGAACATAATAACATTATAGAAAAGTAAGGAAAAACAAATACTGACCTGAATTCGTGCTTGCCACCACTCATCACTAGCAGCAATCGTTTTCAATTCATCACTCCAGCCCACACCAGTTTCACCAATCAACTTATTCCACAAACGCCAGTTTTTTTTACAAGAATCCCATTTATTTTTAAATTGATCTCTTTCGTACAGTACACCCGTTTGCTCTGCAAATGATTTTGCAACGTACATCCAGCCGGGTTTATCAAAATGCGAAGTCGGTCGCATACCCATATCAATTGCCCTAATGCATATATCACAAAATATATGCAAGTGTTCTGGACTCCAACTAGCTTTCGCAGAATCAGCCATGATATGTTTTTAAACTACCTTTAATTAACATAAAAACTCGAAATCAAATTAAATTGGAAAATTTTTACAAGGTTTGATCTTTTGTTTAACATCATTCAAAGCTAAAAACTTACTTGTATCAACCTTACAGATAGACAATGAGATGGTAGTGATCCAAGCCTGAACAAAAATAACAGTGATTTCAGCAACATTTCAACTTTGCATAAACGGAAAAAAAAACCAATTAGTTACATGAACTGAAATCTACATAACCTAAGGGCAAATGGGAGCATGGAGGGACAAAAAATTAACCCCTCTGATTTAAATTGCTTCCAGAGCATAGTCCATAGTTTTTTTAAGCCCGATAGCAAACTTTAGCCATCAAAATTTGCTCATCTATTTACCTATACTTAACAATCTAAGCCAGAGGAGCTTTTGATAAATCTTTTGCAACTACAGTCACTTGAAAAGAAAATAAAATCAAGCAAACCTTTACCGGCAGAAAATCTCCCATTCCTCCTAAAACTAAAACCATGCAAAAATTACACTGAGATAATCTCATATGGTTAAAAATAGAGCTTAAACGCAGCAAATGAAGCTTCTAAACTGACATATCACAATCACTTACAAAATCCATCAGCAAGCACACACAGTATCTGCAATTAAACAATCATCGGCTCCCAGACTCACATTATCATGAAAAAATAATTGAAATAGCAGAGAGTTTATAAACCATAACATACTGTAGGCACTGCAGTGACAAATTAATAACAAATTAACACCCTCTAGACTAACCAAAAAAATACACATGATTTAAAGAAAATAAACAAGTGAAAAAAAAACTCACCGAGATAGACCTGTAACAGAACAAGAAAATAAATAAGGCTCCACTGGCAAATCAAAATTCATTTGCCAGTGGAGCCTTATTGCAATCACCTATCTTCCAGAACCTAGACCCAGTATTACCTCTCAAAAAACTCTCTCCTTTCCCTTCAAATCACAGTTAATAGACCTCTAACAGAACCTAGATCTCTAACATCAAAAATTCACCCATTTCAGTTCATAGATCTCTAACATCATCCAGAAATAAATATTGATTCACAGCAAAAATTCACAAAACTTCCCACAAATTGACACAGAAAATAATTCTCACCAGTTTCACCCACTTCACCGAAAATTAACTACAATAATTCTCATCAATTTCACCCATTTCACAACAAATTAACCGAGAAAAATCACACCAATTCCAACAATTTCACATAAATCTGCACAGAACAAACTCACCAAATTCATCAAAACATTCTCGGCAATTTCTCAACTATTTACAGTGCAATTTCAACAATTAAACATAAATATTAATTCATCAATTAAACAGAAAAAATAATTCAAAATTCCTGTTAAACAGAAATTTTCAAGTTAATTCTCTAAATATTCAACAATTAAAATACATATTAATTCAACAATTAAACATAAAAACACCAACTACAGAAGGGGAGAAGTGAGGCAAATACCTGGATTTGTGCAGAGAAGGAGCTGAGGTTGACTGAGTGCTGGATTTACTTCGGAGCTGTGGGATAATTTTGAGCAGATTTTTGTGGGATAATTTAGAGAGAGTGTTGTGCAGAGAAGAAGGGGTCGACGAGAGGTGGATTTAAAGGGGCTGTGGGATAAGGTTTTGTGCAGAAGAAGATAAGATTTTCGGGATTTTTGGAGAGAGGGAGGTGCAGTGAAGATGGCCCGTGAAGAGGCTTTTGGAAGAGAGAGATTCGTCTTTATTGAGGGTGAATTGCAGTCTGAGAAGATGCCCCTGAATCAGTTGGCTTTTGGCAGAGATTCCTTGCAGAGAAGACTGATTCCTTGGTGAAACCCGTGAGCTGTGATGGGTAGAAGATGACGGGGAGGTGCAGTGAAGAAGAAGAAAAGGAAAGGCCAGAGAGTTGGTTTTCAGAACGGGAAGAAGAAGATCGGCGAGGGAGGGTGTTTTGAGAAGAAAAAAAAACATGTGTAATGGGTCAGGGACGCCGTTCAAACCGGCGTTTGAAAAGCACCTCCCAGGTGCTTTTCAAAAACCTCCGTTTGGGACTTAAATTCCCGTGGGTCCCACCCATTTCAAATGCCATTTTGTTCTAACCAAACACACTAACGGCACTAAGCACCTGTTTGGGATGGAGTTGGGCAAACGTGCCGCCCTCCCAAACAGGTGCTAGGTTTCTTAGTAACCCTAATATTAGGTAACAACTCTTTAAAATAATAATTATAATTTTATGATTATACAAAACCCTTTTTCCACACTCCCCATCTTCAAGATGTATTTTAAATGCGTTCAGGTTTCAATGCGTCATTTTTAAAATAACTTATTTTTCTCTTTGATTTGACGCTTATGTTTTTTCAATTTAGAAAATAACTAGAAAATAACAAAAAATAGGAAATATATGGACACAAGGACTAAAGTTGAAAAAAAAAAACACAAGGGACCAAAATTATGTGTTTGTCTGAATTTGATATTTGTCAAATATAGATCTTCTCCTCACTGCATTATTTGATAATTGGTCATTCAGGATAGTAAAATATTGATAAATTTTTACTCGATGGTAGTTCACCTCCATCATTATGTCTTGAAAGGTGGCTGCTTCTTGTTTATAAGTGAGCTCAAAATAGTGCAAAGTAAATATTAAAATCTCTTCAATAATAATACAAGTCACACACATTGAGGTTTTAATATGCGCTTTGTTTTTAATATTTTTTAAAGATTGAATAGATATTTCCATGCAATGATTAGATATGAATAACTAGATGTTTATAAAAAAAGACAATGAATAATTACATGTTATCTGAGGTTAAACATAAGTATGGCTGATGAAATTGGTCACCCATCCGACCATTTTTGTGGGTTCATATAAGAGCAAAAATTGCAGACCAGCTATTAACAGTGGGCTCTACAGTGGCAGCAGAGAAAACTGTATAAGCTTCAACGGGCATTTTCCTTGTATGATTTGGGAAAGAGTGGGGTTCTCGGATATTTGGCACCATGTTTTAAAAGTGTGCTTGAATTTTTTTTTATTTTTTTTTAATATTTTTAGATTATTTTCATGTATTGATGTCAAAAATAATTTTTTAAAAATATAAAAAAATTATTTTGATATATTTCGAAAAACACTTTGACCTTTAAAAAACAATCTCTAGCAAGTTTCCAAAAGCTACTACCATGAGTCGAGAGCTCCTGTGCTCGATAATTTATAAGCCAAGGCACCTTATAAGGTTTTTAAAGCGCACTTGTTTGAAAGGAGAATGACACACACACACACATGTTGAATTGAATAAACTCTTTCCCCCGCTAAGATTAGGGAATTTAGTCAAATTTTCTATCTGGAAACAACATTCATGGGATTCCAAAAACTAGAGAGTAGTCTTCGTCAGTGAATCGTACAGACTATTATTGGACCCTATGAACTAGCATCACACAATATTTATTGATGGTGAAGGATTTTAATCCTATTATTTCAGCAACATGACAGATTTAAGTCTTAATTACTAGCTGATATTAGTTCAGCAACATGACAGATTCAATTCTCAATTACTAGCTGATCACATTGGCACAGGATCGATGAGTAGAGAAGAAACAAAATCTTTGAGCGCAGTTCCAGCATTTGTATACCCGTCTTCATCTTTGTACAGAACATCAATTACACGAGCAAGATTGAGTATCCTCGTCAGAATAGGCACAGGGACAGCGGTTGGGAAGAGACACTCTCCATTGACATCCTTCCATGCATCTGTAACTTGTTTTCGAAATTCATGGACAGTTTCTTGTTCTGTGGTGCCATGTTGTTTCATGTAACATTCGATGCTCGAGGCAACATGCCCTCTCTTTTGCTCCAGCTATGGAAGCACGAAGAAAGAAAAAATAGCAGTAAAATGACAGAAAATATGTTGAAATTGATTATTCTAGGAGTAAAGGGACCATTACTACCTTGTGGGACACAATGTCATCCATGAGTCTGGCAATTATTTCTGAGGCTTTAAGAATCTTAGGTCCACTAAATAACCATTCGAAGGAGTCCTTAGTTACAACATATCCCATTCCAATAAAGGATGTAGCTGCTAGCATTGCATAGCCCGAAGAGACCATTGCAACAGCCATGTATTCCTCCATTGTTGGTGTGTGTTTTTGGTGGAACCATATAGATTCAAGGTAGTAGGCTCGAACTTGATTCTTCATCTAAGAAATCAGCAAACGTGTCAATTACTATATTTTTAGCTGCATATATATATCCTCAAGAGAACCGATCTTTTATTTTCAATCAGCCTATGACACTTACAGCTTCTTTTGCATAGAAGACACGGTATGATATTTCTTCATTAACCATAGTTTCCTCAATTTCTGTGTAGACATCTAGAAGTGCCTTGTAAGCCACTTTCATGTACTCTGGCAGCTGATCCACGGCAGTAATTTCCCACCTATAAATAGTTAATATTGAAAGATTGGATAAACAGAAGAAAAATGGTTATGAATCGAAAGTACAATATATATATATATATATATATATATATATATATATATATTACTGAGGGAAAATTTTTGAGTAAAATTATTCTTAGAAATTTGATACATATGATGGAAAACGTTATTATGTGAATGGATCCGACCTCTCAATTGCATCAGTAAAGAGCTTGAGTTCATCCGGTGCACCATGGATATCATAGATATCATCAATGATGGAAGTCATGGCAATCACTTTGGTCAGCATCCTTCGAGCCAAGGCGTACTCTCGCTCAAAGTACACTGCTAATATCCAAAAATAGCACTCGACAACTCGGTCTCTTGCAAAAGGCAGCTTCTTAGCAAAATCTAATTCTTTCCACCACCTGTTTAATCAGCATCGATTAAAGAAAACTCTCAGTTGAAAGCTAAAACTCAGTATTGTATCTTGTAATAATTTTGTTTGCTTCAGCTCACTTTGTAATATCACTTAGTTCCTTCTGGTGCTGCTTTTGCAAAATGTTGAAGTCTAATTTAGCGAAGTTCAGTAAGACTTCACTGCATGAAGGATCTTCTTGGTAAATAGAGAAGTAATGCCTTGCCTCAAGCCTTGGTATGCCCTTGCGAAGAGGCTGTTTTAAAGCATGATTTATTTTCTCTCTCAGCGGGGAGCTTGAATGGGTGGCCAAGAACTCTAGGCGGGAAGTAGTGAACAAAAGTGCTTCTTCTAATATCTCATCTCCATGCACCCGGAGATGAGTAGCTTCATAGAAGCTTAAAATTCCTCGAGTGTCATTGGCAAGGGAATCATTGAAGGTCCCTTGGCTGTTCTTGAATTTTCCGAACACATCTGCATTGGAACAGAAAACATTACGTGAATGTAGAAACTAGTTTGGGAATATTAAATAAGAAATAAGCAAGAGAGGGAAAGTCCATACCACATGAGATTTTATAGCCTTGTTGTCTCAGGAGTCGAAATTTGAGAGAAATGGCGTATAGGTCATTATGATGATCATCATAATCTCCATTATTGAGGTCGCAATGGGAGTTGTACATTTCTCTTAGTATTTCATCAATCTCAACTTCAAAATGGTAATAGATGCCTAAGCGTTGGATCGCATCAATGAAGTCCAATGTTTGCGAAGGCTTACTGATATTGCCCATCAGCTCCCTTTTCACTTCTTCCCTGAGTTTTTTATGCTCTCCTTCGTCGTCCGTTTCCTGATATCAGCACCAGAGAGAATAACTTTTCTTGAAGCATTTTTATCTAAAAAAACTTATGCTACAAAACAGAAATTCCTGTTTATAATATTTATCATTCCTTTTTCTTGAAGGAGCTCACAACAATGATTACTGTTTGATAAAATGGTCACTATAGACTATAGGGAAAAACAATTGAGGCCTTGTCACTTAAAAGTGTTAAGAAGGACAATATCAGCATGCAATCAAGCGCATGAGTGAGATAATCTATACCAAGAAAGATTACTTTTACCATGGAATCGGTTGCGTACGAGAGGAAATGGTCACCCCAAACGCTAGGAGCATAATTTGCAGAGCGGCGATTAACATCGGGCCCGACAATGGCAGTAGAGAAAGTTGCAGAACCTTCAACAGACATTTTCCTAGTATGATTTGGGAATGGCAGTATAGAAAGTTGCACTTTATAAAGCTTATAAAGTTTCTAAGGGAACTGTGAGTCAGGAGCTCTTCTGCTCGACTATTTATAGGCCATGGCACCTTATAAGCTTTATAAAGTGCAATTATTTATAAATTACAGTTTTTTGTTAAATGACCTTTAAAAGTTAAAGGAAGGATGTCCAAATATAGTGAAGTCTGCTATGGCGGATATCGTGTTTACAGAAAGCTTTGAACATCAATTACATGTCTTCCTTCTTCTTCTTTTTTAGCATGTCTCCTCCGTTCTGTGAATTTTTTTGTATTTTTTTTAAATATTTATAATAAAATATGAGTAAAAAGCAAGGAATCCCAAACTTAGATTGGAATTTTCCCTTCCAAACTTCATTACTATTATTATTTATAGGAGTAAGAAAATATTTCAGATACACATTCTCCCTACTTTATTTTGTTTTCAATAATTAATTTTTTTTATTAGAAGGCAGCAAATGAGCTTGTTAAAAAGGAGATAAATGGAGCAAATCACATCGTTTTCTGCATGCTTAGATTTTTCAGGAGATTTATTTTCTGTGTGTTTATAGACCACATGCTTTCTATCATCAAACAACATACATGGGACTCCACAACTTTAGAGTGCTATTCGACAATAAATAGTACTGAGCAAAAGTCTGCATTTTTGTCACTAAGCTACAGTAGACGTCATAGCAAAGAGACGTCACATCCAAATTTAGAAACCACATGTGTACCATATTTCACCATTCAAAGATGTACATCTTGAGCAATTTCAGGCATGTGTACCATATTTCACCATACATGGGACACCAAGGTTTGTTTATCATTGCAAACCCATCACGGTAAAGTAGTAGAAATATAAACATCATAAGACCATAGCAAACAAAGAAAAATAATGTACTTTACATCAAGTAAAACATATCTTCGTACAAATACCTTCTTGAGCCTGCACGGTTGTTGTAGGACGACAATATGCTCATGGCCAAGTTAAACATCATAGAAGGACGACAATATAAGAACTTCTTATAATTAATTGAATTAGATTTTTTGGATTGTTTTATCAATGGTATTGGACAAAATCTTTTTTTTTTACTCTGCACCAGCGATAATAATATTATTATTAGTGACTATTATTATTAATAGTCACTATTATTAGTGAAAAATAATGGAAAAAAGTGAACAATACTAGCAAAATTCCTTCATATTCATAGAGATAGGGGACATAATTCACATGGATATAGTAAGTCTCGCTTGGGCTGCTCATGGCCAACCACACATCTGGAGAAGGATGACAATATGGTCATGGCCACTGTCATAACCCAATTTATGGGTTACTCCCCAAAATCTACCAAAAATAACAAAAAATAAAATAAAAAGGGTCGGCGTTGGTAGAAAAATCAATGTCGAAATTTTGGTTGTTTTCGAGAGTCCGATCATATCTCTTTTGTCCAAAAAAATAGAGGAAAATACAGATTTAAGGCAAAATTAATTTATCATTGGATAAATATGTGTAAAAATTAAGTCATACGACATAATTATATTTTTTTGGGTTGATTTGATTTAATCGCCGACCAGTTAAAGTGTAATTATGTTTAGGAATTAATTTAAGGTCCAATTGAAGGATTTAATTAAGTGCAAGGACTTAATTATACTTTAAATTGGTCACATCAAATTAATTTAGGGCTTAATTGATGAAAAATCAAGCTCTTGAGCTTAATTCGGGCTCAATTGAGAAGTTTGGATTTTTTCGGAGACCAAATTGAATTTTTCCAAGCCAATTGTGCGAAATCAAGGGTCAAAATTGAAGACAATTGAGAGTTTAATGGTCAATTGAGGGTCAAATCGCATAAATCAGAAACCAATGACTAAAATAAAAAAGGCGCGCAAAGACAAGGTTGCTGTTAAAATTTTGATGGGGATACAATTGCATAAAATTACAAGTTTAAATCCAATTAGGGGTGCAATTAGAGCAATTACAGATTATCTCCTTTATTATATTTTATTTTCATAGAAACAAGTGTTTTATATGAGAACGAAATTAGCATAATTCAGCTAAATATCATGTAGTGAAGTCTGCTATGGCGGATATCGTGTTTACAGAAAGCTTTGAACATCAATTACATGTCTTCCTTCTTCTTCTTTTTTAGCATGTCTCCTCCGTTCTGTGAATTTTTTTGTATTTTTTTTAAATATTTATAATAAAATATGAGTAAAAAGCAAGGAATCCCAAACTTAGATTGGAATTTTCCCTTCCAAACTTCATTACTATTATTATTTATAGGAGTAAAAAGATATTTTAGATACACATTCTCCCTACTTTATTTTGTTTTCAATAATTAATTTTTTTTTAGAAGGCAGCAAATGAGCTTGTTAAAAAGGACATAAATGGAGCGAATCACAACGTTTTCTGCATGCTTAGATTTTTCAGGAGATTTATTTTCTGTGTGTTTATAGACCACATGCTTTCTATCATCAAACAACATCCACAACTTTAGAGTACTATTCGACAATAAATAGTACTGAGGAAAAGTCTGCATTTTTGTCACTAAGCTACAGTAGACGTCATAGCAAAGAGACGACACATCCAAATTTAGAAACCACATCTTGAGCAATTGCAGGCAATCTGTGTACCATATTTCACCATTCCATGCCAAGTTCTTGACCTAGGACACCAATGTTTGTTTATCATTGCAAACCCATCACGGTAAAGTAGTAGAAATAAAAACATCATAAGACCATAGCAAACAAAGAAAAATAATGTACTTTATCTCAAATAAAACATACTAAGAGTGTTAATATTTTCCTATTATGAAACTAGTCCATTTCCTAAAATATCTAAAAAACTAGTTAGGGTTTCTAGTAACCATAACCATACTACTAGGTGAAACATCCTTATCAACAAATACCTTCTTGAGCCTGCCCGTAAATGGTCGTTGTGATGTCATGCTCTTGAGAGAGTACAATACATTATATGTGCCGATAACGCTCATTACAAGGTCAATAGTTAAGAAGATTAAATAGATATTTAATGGCTTAATTTAAGCCTTTTTATTTCCTACAAGACTTGTGAATTCGTCTTATTTTCATACTTGCACGTTGATTGGACTTTCAAAAATACAAAATGCATAGTTTTAAGCTAACAAACATAATTTTCTATTCCACCATTGGTTCGAGCTGATATTTTTCCATAAGTTCTTAGAGATCTTTTTTTATATTGAGTTAATGTTTTAAGTCAATCATACATCATAAAAGACCTTATAATAAGGTCTGGAAGCTTTTGTACTAGAATTGCATTAGTTTTCTAGTTCATTTAGGATTCTTTTTCTATTTTATTGATAACTCTTTTGTTAATTCTCACACGTTTCTTAGGATATTCTACCTATTATAAATATAATTATTCATCTTGTTTTATTGATAGTAATACATATGCTAGAAAAAATAAAATGAAAATGTTTTAATTGAGTATATTTATGAAGTTAGTGTAATAAAGCCTATTCAAGTTAGTTGATAATGCTCGTATCATAGAAGAAGATTATGGTTCAATTTGAGACACCTACCTGCATAAAACCACCTCATCACCTCTTGTGTTGACATTTAAAAACCATTCAGAGGCTCCTGTCAAGGGATAAAAATAATTCTCTTAGGATCAAAAGCCAAAAAACACTTTCCTTTGATCTCAAGTTTGTTACAAAACCATTTAAACCTAAAACCTTAATTATTTAAGTAAAACTAATAAGTTTTTTGTTTGTTACAGCCCTAAAAAACTCATATAAAAACCTTTGGTTTGGCCTATAAAAGAAAGATGATCAGTATGAGTGAAAATGAAGAAGAGAAAACAATGGAATCTAAAATTAATGTAAAATTTTGAAGAAGGTTTCCAATCCGAGAGAATTGGAAAGCAGATAAGGTATATATTTTGAAACTATTAAGAGTGGAGCCCATATGACCTGCTTAACTATTTTAGTTCTTTGTTGAACCAAATCTTAGTTGTATTATGCATCGTAGTTGACCTTAAATAATTGGTCAAAGTCTGGTAGAGCTAGTACCGATGCCTCAGTCACTAACTAGAAATTGGTTGCAGCCTCATCTGTCCACTGGAATTTACAACCCTTCAACCAATCAGTAATAGGAGTAATAACAGAGCTAAATTTTCAGATGAACTGCCGGTATAAGGAGGCAAGCCTATTCATGAATATTTCAAGGAGTTGGCAATTCCATGATGGTAGATACCTTGGATTAATCAGCCTGGACACCATTGAAAGACACAACAAAACCCAAAAAGGTGATAGGGCTGATAGAGAACTTACACTTTGTACAATTGATAAATAATTGTTCCTTCCTTAGGGTATCAAAACAACCCGTAAGTGTTCAATATGAGACTCCAGGGTAGGGCTATAAATCAGAATATCATCAAAATAAATGACGATGAATTTTCCCAGGAATGATATACAAAAAGTATGGATTGAAAGAAACAAGAAAACATATATATACCACCTCAAAACAACTCAATAAACATGAGTAGAAATCAATGACATAATTCTGAAATAGGGATAAATAAGTACTTGAATATGAAAGAATTACAATGATAATGTTACTTCTCACAACTAAGTAATGAAGATGATGTCTATTCCCCTTGAAATTAAGGCAAAGTTTAGTTCATAGTTGCTAGAAAATCAACACAGAAAAGAGAGAAGAAGTTTCTTTGGTGGAAAGAGAGATTAGCTATTTATAATGTGATTTGTTTTCTTTATTCATTCCCATAGCTATTGTATTTCATTAGGATTCTACTCTTTATTAGGATTCCTCAATGTTACTTAAATCTTCCTTCTTTATTTGGTCATTAAGGATGAAAAAATCCCTCAGAATATGTGTTGAAAACTAACTCTGCTGCTGTCACCACTCTGCTAATACTTTAGGTTTTGTTGCAATTTGGACTTTATTTCTGACTTGGTTTCTTGCAATATTCAACCACTCCATCTATATCCTTTCTCCATGAATGTTATAGGATTTATTTTCACCTTTTTTTTTTATGTTAGCATCTTATCTCCAGAAGGACTCGAAACTGTTAGTTTTCTCATTAGATCAGAGGATCAATCTCATCCTCCAGATTGCATCCTACTTTCACCTTCAAAAATATTTTATCTAGACAAGAATCCTGCATAAGAGTCATAGTACTTAATGTGTAGATGAGTTTGAACTTTTGAATCACATGATCTCCAGATCTTAAGCTCAAGCCATGCTCATTCTAATATGTAGTATGAAAGTTGAAAATCCTGCAGCAAGTATGATTTTGGTCTGATTTTGCAAGTCAGATTAAAAGTTCAAACGAACTCCAATTTCTTCCAATAATACCTTCCTAGAAAGCTCGACATGTGTACTTTATCTTATATTCATCCCACGCTCATATTATAAACTTTACCCTGATGAAAATCCTATCACAAGAAGTAAGGTGTGAAACGTAAAATGCAGAAAATCTTATCTTTTAACAATTAATTCACAAAGTCTATTTTGTAAACAATTAAACCGAGATTGGGTATTGCAACAATTTGATGTCAAGAACGCCTTTCTCAATGGAGACCTTGAAGAAGAAGTCTACATGGATTTACCACCCGGAGCTAAAGGTAAATCCCCAAGTATAAACAAAGTATTATAATAAGCTTCTATTTGGTGTTCGAGAATTAATTCACAATTTGTCTTTCTTTGTCATATTTTGTAATCGAGCTTCTCTATGGTTTTTTTTTTTTATAGTAACTATAGTAACAAATTTCTTATGGTTGCAATTAGGTACAAAATTGCAAGAAAAAATCAAAGTTTTTGGGTCAATTATGGTCTAAAATGAAGAAATTCACAGCCAACTACAACCACTACTGACTCCACCGACACAGTTATAGCTACCAATACATCCCTTTTCTTTACTCTAAACTCCTTCATGCTAGGTAAATTTCCACTCCTTCTTCCCCTTCCCCGTCAAACTACAGTGGAGAGTGAAATAATTCTGTTCACGTGCATGTGAACAATGTTCACATGTATGAGAATAGTAGCCCAATTTGGCTGGACCTGTTATGATCTAGACCAGTAAGAAAATAATTTGGGTCGTTAGCGGGCCAAATATTTCCAGGTCCACTAACAGCCCACCCGAATTTTATAGGGCCAACATAGCCGGATTGGTCAGCTTGATCCATTTATTTATATGTATATTAAAATAACATATTAATATTTTAAAAAAACAAAACAAATCCAAAATTAATTGAAATGAGTTTTTCATAAAATTTTATGGTTTTATTAAAATGGGTTTCCCCCTATAATTTTGCCTAATATTAGGCCTTGGACTTACATTGTAAGTTTGAATACAGGTATTATAAATACCAAGTCTTTTCCCCAAAATTTAAATAAACAAAATCCAAAACATTTTAAGGGTCCTTTTAAATTATTTATGATTTCATCGCATGTTTTCCATAATTTTTTTTGTTATTGGTTTGTTGACTTTCATTGTAATGTACGTACCCGATACAAAATATGTGATGTTCTCCTAAATTTTGAAAAACAAAACAAAAAACCCTTATTCAAAAAAAAAATATTTTGTTCCATGCATATAGTCAAATCTTAAAATTCTCTCATATTTTTCACAAAATAATTTGCATCTTTTCTCATGTTTTAAAATGAAAATAGGAATATCGTAACCAGTTTATGATTATCCATCAAGGTTCAACCAAAAAATATAAAAACATTCAACAATCACTTTGTTCATTTTACTTCTTAGGATTTAGTTGTAGACTTCAATAATGAAGGTGTAAAGCTACATTGTAGAGTACTCCTTTAAGATAAAAGATAGAAAAATAAAAGACGATACTGAGATTTATTCTTTAAAATGATTATGTTTTTGACTTAATAAGATAGAGACTGCATCATGTAGAAAAGACCAAAGAATAAAAATCTGACCTAGAAAAATCATTAAACAATAATGCAACTTACCTTAGGTATGGTGCATTAGGAAAGATGTGTGCTACACTTGCACAACAAGTCCCTTTACCAAAACTCTCACAGACCATTAAGTTTTCTAGTAACCTTAATACTGGGTGGTTACTCATGAAAATAATAAGCATAATTTTATGATTATACAAAACCAGTTTTCCGCGCACCCCATCTTTAAGAGGCTCGAAAACTCCTTCGCGAATGATCTAAGATATTTTATTTTATTTCATTTTAAGCTTTTCAATCATTCTCAAATGCTTGATCACTTCTCTGATGCTTGTTCCTAAATGGGGTGTGATGCTTGTTGATGCTACCTAAGTTTTTATCCTATTTTTGAAGTATTTTCAACAAAAAACAACAAAAATAGGAAACAATACTGTTTTTGATATATTTGCGTTGGTTTTAGTATTTTCAGCATCGTCTCAAAAGAATTAAAATTTTAAATGTATTTTCAATGCGTTTAGGTTTTAATGAGTCATTTTTAATATCACTTATTGTTCTCTTTGATTTGACATTTATGTATTTTCAGTTTAGAAAAGATCTAAAAAAACTAAAAAACAAGAAATATATGGACACAAGGACTGAAGTTGAAAAAAAACACAAGGGACCAAAATTATGTGTTTTTCTGAATTTGATATGTGACAAATATAGATGTTGTTCTCACTGCATTATTTGATAATGGTCATTCAGGATAGTAAAATATTGATAAATTCTCACTCGAAGGAAATTCACCTCCATCATAATGTCTTGAAAAGTGGTTGCTTCTTGTTTATAAGTGAGCTCAAAATAGTGCAAAGTAAATATTAAAATCTCTTCAATAATATAAGTCACACATATTGAAATTTGAATTAAAACAAGGAAAAAAATTATTGGACCGCTTGAATCAGCATCTCAAAGTATTTATTGATGGTGAAGGGTTTTAATCCTATTAGTTCAGCAACGTGACAGATTTAAGTCTCAATTACTAGCTGATCACATTGGCACATGATCGATGAGTAGAGAAGAAATAAAATCTTTGATCGCAATTCCAGCATTTGTGTATACCTTCCTATTATGAAACTAGTCCATTGCCTAAAATATCTAAAAAACCAGTTATAGTAAAACATATCTTCCTACAAATACTTTCTTGAGCCTGCACGGTTGTTATAGGACGACAATATGCTCATGGCCAAGCTAAACATCATAGAAGGACGACAATATGCTCATGGCCAACCACACATCTGGAGAAGGACGACAATATGGTCATGGCCACTGTCATAACCCAATTTATGGGTTACTCCCCAAAATCTACCCAAAATAACAAAATAAAAATAAAAGGGGTCGGCGTTGGTAGAAAAATCAGTGTCGAAATTTTGGTTGTTTTTGAGAGTCCGATCATATCTCTTTTGTACAAAAAAATAGAGGAAATTACAGATTTAAGGCAAAAGTAATTTATCATTGGATAAATCTGTGTAAAAATTAAGTCATACGACATAATTATATTTTGTTAGGTTGATTTGATTTAATCACCGACCAATTTAAAGTGTAATTATGTTTAGGAATTAATTTAAGGTCCAATTGAAGGATTTAATTAAGTGCAAGGACTTAATTATACTTTAAATTGGTTACATGAAATTAATTTAGGGGCTTAATTGATGAAAAATCATGTTATTTAGCTTAATTCGGGCTCAATTGAGAAAGTTAAAATTTTTCGGAGACCAAATTGAATTTTCCAAGCCAATTGTGCGAAATCAAGGGTCAAATTGAAGCAATTGAGAGTTTAATGGTCAATTGAGGGTCAAATCGCATAAATCGGAAACCAAGGACCAAAATAAAAAAGGCGCACAAAGCCAAGGTTGCTGTTCAAATTCTGACGGGGATACAATTGCACAAAATTACAAGTTTAAATCCAATTAGGGGTGCAATTAGAACATGACAATTGATTTGTCCAATTTGTCATTAAGTACTGCCTACCCTACGAATGACACAGTTCAGACAACAAATGGTGAAGGTTTGTTACTGTCTCACACTGGGTCTATGTGCATTCCTACTCACACAAAACCACTCAAGATGAACTCGGTTTTATGTGTGCCAAAATTGACTCAGAATTTACTGTCAGTTCATCGTATTTGTTTGCATAACAATTGCTATTTAATATTTGCTGCTTTTTGCTTTTGGATTCAGGTCAAAGTCACAGGGAGGATATTGTATAAAGGGGAATGTCATAATGGACTCTATTCTATGTCTTTTATGTCTCCATCAGCTCAACACTCCTTCCGTTTTCAATCTCAGGCCTATATTGGTCAGTTCGTATTATCCTCTACTTGGCATTGTAGATTAGGGCATCCTGCCAATAAAATTGTCAATTTGATGTTGCAAAAAGCTAGTATTCAATGTCCTTTAGATTCTATGACTGATGTATGTGTTAGCTATCTTCAGGGCAAATTCATTAAGCTTCCCTTTCACTCTAGTGATTATTTGTCTGTAACACCTTTTCTGACAATACATAGTGATCTTTGGGGTCCTTCCCCTAGTGTTTCTATAGACGGTTATAAGTATTATGTCATTTTGTTGACGATTTCTCTCGCTACTGCTGATTATATCCTCTTGTCAATAAACGTGACTTGGTTCTATTTTTGTTACCTTTTATCATCATATTTGGACTCAATTTTCGCATTCTATTAAAACTTTACAAAGTGATGGGGGGGAGTATGTTAACAAATCTCTAAAATAGTTTCTTGATTCAAAAGGGATTTCACACCATAAATCTTGTCCATATACACCTGAACAAAATGGGTTGACCGAACGTAAACACAAACACCTTATTGAAACCACCATTACTCTACTTCAACATGCTAGTATGCCTTGAGCACTTTGGACATATGTTGTGCATACTGCCTCTTTCTTAATCAACAGAATACCATCTGTCGTATTACATTACAAATCTCCTTTTGAACTGTTGTTTGGGAAAATCCCTTCTGTTACACACTTACGTATATTTGGCTGCGCTTGTTTTCCATTTTTGCGACCCTATCTACAAAATAAATTGCAGTCTAAAACTACTATGTGTGTGTTCCTTGGGTATGCCTCTCAATCTAAAGGATACCTTTATTACAACATTTCTAGCAAACGTTTATATGTATCTAGGCATGTTGTATTTAATGAAAATATGTTCCCTTACAAAGATTTGGTCATTAAAACTGTATCCTCTCCTCCACTCTCCCATTGCACTTCTCCCTCAGTTCTCCCCATTATTACAAATGACAATTTCGTTTCTTTGCCTCCAATCTCTGGCTCATTGGCTTCTGATGTTGTTTCCCCTCCTTTATCATCGTCTATGTCCATTATGCCTGCTTTTTTCCCCTTGTCCTCTATCCCTATGGCTCCTGATCCTACCGCTGAAGGTATGAATATTGAATCATCATCATCAGAGGAACCTTTCAGACCTGAAAATTTGTCAGTTGTTCTTAACATTCCATGCAGATGCGTAGTAAAAGTGGCATTGTTAAAAGAAAGGCCTGTTTCACTATCATCAAGCCCTTTGGTGAGACTGATCCCTCATTGATTGAACCTGCTAGTTATAAGTCTGCTGTGCAGGTTCCAGTTTGGTTAAAGGCCATGGAAGAAGGTGTTTTTTCTCTTTTTTCTCAGAACACCTGGACTCTAGTTCCACTGCCTTCTCACAAGAATTTAATAGGTTGCAAGTAAATTTTTAAACTCAAAACCAATGTAGATGGTTCGGTTGCTAGATATAAAGCTAGATTGGTAGCTCAAGGCTTCAGTCAAGAACCAAGTTTGGATTATGGGGAAACTTTCAGTCTAGTTGTGAAACCTACCACGGTTCGACTTGTTTTGGCTCTTGCTGCTCATCATAAATGGTTATTGAGGCAGTTGGATGTTAAGAATGCCTTTCTTCATGGCATTCTTCATGAGGAGGTCTACATGGCTCAATCTCCTAGATTTGCAGATCCTCTACATCCTCATCTTGTGTGTAAGCTTCATAAGACTTTGTATGGTCTTAAACAAGCT
Organism: Salix caprea; assembly: GCA_964035475.1. Taxonomy (NCBI): domain Eukaryota; kingdom Viridiplantae; phylum Streptophyta; class Magnoliopsida; order Malpighiales; family Salicaceae; genus Salix; species Salix caprea. The sequence continues at coordinate 3,538,240 of OZ037743.1, forward strand.
CCAAGAGCTTGGAATGACAGGTTCACAACTTTCTTACCATCTCTAGGATTTAAATCTACATATGCTGACTCTTCTTTGTTTGTTAAAAGTCTTGATGTTGGGATTATAATCTTGTTGGTATATGTGGATGACATTGTAATAAATGGCAGTGATCCCTATGAGATACACCAGATTATTGCCTCTCTCATTGCTGAATTTGAAATTAAGGATTTGGGGGATCTCCATTATTTTCTAGGACTTCAAATTAAGCTTATCCGATGTGGTTTGTTTCATTCTCAGTCGAAGTATATTCAGGATTTGTTATGCAAAACAGAGATGCTTGAGGCCAAGCCATGCAATACTCCATGTCTTCCATATCAACGTTTGTCCAACGATGAGGGTGTTCCCTTTGAAAATCCTACACTATATCGCAGCATTGTTGGGGCATTACAATACTTGACTTTCACTCGTCCTGACATCACATTTGTAGTTCATCAAGTCTACCAGTTCATGCAATGTCCAATGGAGAATCATTTTACTGCAGTGAAAAGGATTATACGCTATCTCAAGGGGACTGCTACTTATGGTTTGATTTACTATCATGATTCCCTAGACCTTAAGGACTTCAGTGATGCCGACTGAGCACTGGGCAGGGGATCCTAACAATCAACGGTCCACAACTGGGTTAATCCTATTTCTTGGCTCTAATCCTATTTCTTGGTCTTTCAAGAAACAACGAACCGTCTCACATTCTTCCACTGAGGCAGAATACAGGGCACTGTCTTCTACAACAGCTAAAATTGATTGGATCAAACAGTTGATGACTTTCTTGTGTGTTTCAATTTCTCGGACTCCAGTAATATTCTATGGCAATCTCTCTGTCATTGCTCTATCATTTAATCCTGTTCAGCATCAGAAGACCAAGTACATCAAGATTGATGTCCATTTTGTTCGTGAAATGGTGGCCAATAATCAGTTGTGTGTGCAATTTGTCTCTTCGAAAGAACAATTTGCAGATATCTTGACAAAATGCCTCACTGCTCCTCTGTTTCAAAGCCATTGTTGCAATGTCATGCTTAGTCCATCAAAGCAAGAGATTGAGGGGGGATGTTAGAGTATAGAAGAAAGAATATTCTAGAGTAGTGTATTTGTATTCTAGAAGTATGAATGATGATATTTTGTTATGTATAAATAGGAATATGTACTCACGGTAAATGTAAGGAAAAACATAATAGTTTACTGTTGAAAATTCAAAATTCATTCTCCCTCTCTTTCTCTCTTCTCTCTCTTCTCTTCTCTTCACAACTTTCCCTTTCTTCCTAATTCCTTCAATTACTTGTAACATTTCTCAATCCTTAAAGAAGGACGACAACATGCTCTTGGCCAACCACACATCTGGAGAAGGACGACAATATGGTCATGGTCCCTAGCTACTTTTTTTTTTTTTTTTTAAAAAAAAACACATTCTGGGACCATGACTCGATTATCAAATTTTTCACGTCTCTAAACTATTTATATTTATATTATATTATAATAATATTTTTATTTTAAAAAATGGGTATTTCATAAAAATATATGATTTTCTCGCATATTTTTCCAGTAATTTTGCATAATATTGGGTCTTGAACTTACACTGTAAGTATCAATATTATCCAGTAAGTTTCAATCTTGCTACTAAAAATACTCGGTTTTCTCTAAAATTTCAATGACCGTTTCAAAATTATTATCATTTCATCAAATGTTTTTCCACTAATTTTGTTCTATATGGGTTCATAGACTTACCTTTTTTTCATTCTTTATTCTCTCTTTGTTTATTATCTTAAGTTGCTGAGGGAAAGGATTGAAAATATTTATATTGGCCTCTTATCCCTTTCTTGTTTTTTACCATGCTTACTAAATATTTGTTTTCTTTTTTCTTGATTGAATTTTCTCTATCTTTTTCTTAGAATTTTTTATTTTGATTTTTGATTTTTATAAAATGGTCAGAAATGACATGCCTTAAAAATATATGTTTTTGATTATTTTTTTGTATTTTTAAAAAATATTAATAATAAAATATGAGTAAAAAGCAAGTAATCACAAACTTAGATTGGAATTTTCCCTTCCAAACTTCATTACTATTATTATTTATAGTAGTAAAAAGATATTTTAGATACACATTCTCCCTACTTTATTTTATTTTCAATAATTAGTTTTTTTATTCGAAGGCAGCAAATGAGCTTGTTAAAAAGGACATAAATGGAGCGAATCACATCGTTTTCTGCATGCTTAGATTTTTCACGAGATTTATTTTCTCTGTGTTTATACTTTATAGACCACATGCTTTCTGTCGGCAAACAAATACATGAGTTTGTATTTTTTCACAAAGCTACAGTCGACGTCGACACATCATGGAAATTTAGAAACCGCATCTTGAGCGGTTGCAGCCAATTTATTTTGTGAAACCACGTTTTCTAGCACATTATAATTCGAATTGAAGACAGCAAGGGAAAATTTATCTAAGATATTATTTGGGATGACAGTGTAACCGCAACTTTAGAGCAGGGTTATTACTCTTGTTTTGTTTCGGCCGAAACGGCCGAAACATTTTATACCAGTAAAAAAATAAAATAAAACACATTGTTTTTATCTCGGTTTAAATTTTCATCCGTTCCTGATTTTTCGATCAAATACCGGTCGAAATGTGGTGAAAGCACGCTGCAAGCACCGTTTCGGCCATGAATTTTTTTTTAAAAAATGAATTATCTGGCCGCTGATGATTTTAAAGCTAAAGTGCAGCTGTGTTGATTAGGTATCTTTTCTTATTGCAGCTCATAATTGCTCATGGGTGGGTCCATCATCATGGTTTCTCATAATTGCTCATGGGTGGGTCCATCATCATGGTTTCATGTTCTCTATGTTTTGTTTTTATTATTAACTCGTAGAGTTTCTTTAATTAAAATTATATTTTATTTTAGATTTTTTATGTGAATATATATTCTCTTAGTTTTTTTTTCATATAAAAAGAAATTTAAAAAAAATACAAAAAATAAAATAAAAAATAAACCCACCTGTAATTAAAAACTTCAAATAATTTTTAGTTTTCAAGTAACTTTCCAATAACAATAAGAATTAATATGAGACAATATTTTTTTAGAAATACATTAAAATAATATATATTTATATATATATATATATATATATAAATATATATATAAAGAATTATTTTTGATATCTATGAAAACAATAAAAATACATACATATATATATAAAGAATTATTTTTGATATCTATGAAAACAATAAAAATACATTATTTTTTTTTAAATAAAAAACATTTCAAATTATAACAAAAAACAAGTTGAACGGTTCAAACAAAAACACCTTAAATTATATTAATATGGTATTACGCTGTTGAATTTACATTAGACATTCCAGTTATATAAACGAACGACTTTAATTAGAAGTTAGCGATTGGAACTATATTTATTTTTCTTAGAAAATGAAATTTTATAAAACTTAAAAAAAAACAGCTGATTTTTCTTAGACTAGAAACCAGTTTTATATTTGTCTTTCATTATACCCCTAATTGCACCCTAAATTACTCTTCCATTTTTTTTTTTATTTCATTTAGACCTTTGACTTCTCGATTTGTTTTGATTTCCTAACTATAACTCATTTTTAATGGTGGAAACGAGAAATAAATTTTGGTTTTAACAAATGTGATGTGATCCATAATAACCTTTTCAACAATGTCATATGAAACAATCAAATAAAGTTATATGGAAAAAGATGGTTGTATTCTAACGAACAATGTTTTACAAATGTTGTGCTCGTAGCTCAAGTTTTATGTGGAATTGTTATTTTGCGAAACATGGAATATATCTTTAATTTATTGGAACAATATTAAGTTTAGACAAAAATCATTTAACTATATGATTTTTTATGAAAACAAAAGTTAAAGTTTGATACAAATTTATATGGAAATATGTAAAAATAAATAAAAATATTTTAATCAAGTATATTTATGAAGTTAGTGTAACGGAGCCTGGTCAAGTTAGTTGATAATGGTCATATCATAAAAGAATAGTATAGTTCAATTTGAGGCAACTTCATGACTTATTGAAAATCTAAGATGAGGATGACACCAGAAAACCTGTCTATAATTGTTGAGATGATGCATGGCTGAAGTTTAACATGATGGGAACAAGGCTGAAGTTTTTCATTGCAAGTCATCCGCAAACAGATGCACAAATAGAAAGGATAAATGCTTTGCTAGAGGAATACTTGAGACACTATGTGAAACCAATGCAACAAAATTGGTTGAATCTGTTAGATAGCGCTCAGTTTTGCTATAATCTTCAGAGATCCTAGGACCATATTTCACCATTCCATGCCAAGTTCTTGACCTAGGACACCGAGGTTTGTTTATCATTGCAAACCCATCACGGTAAAGTAGTAGAAATAAAAACATCATAAGAACATAGCAAACAAAGAAAAATAATGTACTTTACATCAAGTAAAACATATCTTCGTACAAATACCTTCTTGAGCCTGCACGGTTGTTGTAGGACGACAATATGCTCATGGCCAAGTTAAACATCATAGAAGGACGACAATATACTCATGGCCAACCACACATCTGGAGAAGGATGACAATATGGTTATGGCCACTGTCATAACCCAATTTATGGGTTACTCCCCAAAATCTATCCAAAATAACAAAAAATAAAATAAAAGGGGTCGGCGTTGGTAGAAAAATCAATGTCGAAATTTTGGTTGTTTTTGAGAGTCCGATCATATCTCTTTTGTCCAAAAAAATAGAGGAAAGTACAGATTTAAGGCAAAATTAATTTATCATTGGATAAATATGTGTAAAAATTAAGTCATACGACATAATTATATTTTTTTGGGTTGATTTGATTTAATCGCCGACCAGTTTAAAGTGTAATTATGTTTAGGAATTAATTTAAGGTCCAATTGAAGGATTTAATTAAGTGCAAGGACTTAATTATACTTTAAATTGGTCACATCAAATTAATTTAGGGCTTAATTGATGAAAAATCAAACTCTTCACCTTAATTCGGGCTCAATTGAGAAGTTTGGATTTTTTCGGAGATCAAATTGAATTTTTCCAAGCCAATTATGCGAAATCAAGGGTCAAAATTGAAGACAATTGAGAGTTTAATGGTCAATTGAGGGTCAAATCGCATAAATCGGAAACCAATGACTAAAAAAAAAAAAGGCACGCAAAGACAAGGTTGCTGTTAAAATTTTGACGGGGATACAATTGCATAAAATTACAAGTTTAAATCCAATTAGGGGTGCAATTAGAGCAATTACAAATTATCTCCTTTATTATATTTTATTTTCATAGAAACAAGTGTTTTATATGAGAACGAAATTAGCATAATTCAGCTAAATATCATGTAGTGAAGTCTGCTATGGCGGATATCGTGTTTACAGAAAGCTTTGAACATCAATTACATGTCTTCCTTCTTCTTCTTTTTTAGCATGTCTCCTCCGTTCTGTGATTTTTTTGTATTTTTTTTTAAATATTTAAAATAAAATATGAGTAAAAAGCAAGGAATCCCAAACTTAGATTGGAATTTTCCCTTCCAAACTTCATTACTATTATTATTTATAGGAGTACGAAGATATTTTAGATACACATTCTCCCTACTTTATTTTGTTTTCAATAATAAATTTTTTTACTAGAAGGCAGCAAATGAGCTTGTTAAAAAATGACATAAACGGAGCGAATCACAACGTTTTCTGCATGCTTAGATTTTTCAAAAGATTTATTTTCTTTGTGTTTATAGACCACATGCTTTCTATCATCAAACAACATACATGGGACTCCACAACTTTAGAGTGCTATTCGACAATAAATAGTACTGAGCATAAGTCTGCATTTTTGTCACTAAGCTACAGTAGACGTCATAGCAAAGAGACGTCACATCCAAATTTAGAAACCACGTCTTGAGCAATTGCAGGCAATCTGTATACCATATTTCACCACGTTTTCTATTTTATTGATAACTCTTTTGTTAATTCTCACACGTTTTTTTATTAGAAGCCAGCAAATGAGCTTGTTAAACAGGACATAAATGGAGCGAATCACAACGTTTTCTGCATGCTTAGACTTATTTTCTGTGTTTATAGAACACATGCTTTCTATCATCAAACAACATCCACAACTTTAGAGTACTATTCGACAATAAATAGTACTGAGCAAAAGTCTGCATTTTTGTCACTCAGCTACAGTTGCAAAGAGACGACAAGTTCATGGAAATTTAGAAACCACATCTTGAGCAATTGCAGGCAATCTGTGTACCATATTTCACCATTCCATGCCAAGTTCTTGACCTAGGACACCAAGGTTTGTTTATCATTGCAAACCCATCACGGTGAAGTAGTAGAAATAAAAACATCGTAAGACCATAGCAAACAAAGAAAAATAATGTACTTCACCTCAAAAAAAACGTATTCATGAATATTTCAAGGAGTTGGCAACTCCATGATGGTAGATACAATAAAACCCAAAAAGGTGATAGGGCTGATAGAGAACTTACACTTTGTACAATTGATAAATAATTGTTCCTTCCTTAGGGTATCAAAACAACCCGTAAGTGTTCAATATGAGACTCCAGGGTAGGGCTATAAAGCAGAATGTCATCAAAATAAATGACAATGAATTTTCCCATGAATGATATAACAAAAATTATGGATTGAAAGAAACAAGAAAACATATATATACCACCTCAAAACAACTCAATAAGCATGAGTAGAAATCAATGACATAATTCCGAAATAGGGATAAATAAGTATTTGAATATGAAGGAATTACAATGATAATGTTACTTCTCACAACTTAGTAATGAAGATGATGTCTATTGCCCTTGAAATGAAGGCAAAGTTTAGTTCATAGTTGCTGGAAAATCAACACAGAAAAGAGAGAAGAAGTTTCTTTGGTGGAAAGAGAGATTAGCTTTTTATAATGTGATTTGTTTTCTTTATTCCCTCCCATAGCTATTGTATTTCATTAGGATTCTACTCTTTATTAGGATTCCTCAATGTTACTTAAATCTTCCTTTTAAATTTGGTCATTAAGGTTGATAAAATCCCTCAGAATATGTGTTGAAAACTAACTTTGCTGCTGTCACCAATCTGCTAATACTTTAGGTTTTGTTGCAATTTGGACTTTATTTCTGACTTGGTTTCTTGCAATATTCAACCACTCCATATATATCCTTTCTCCATGAATGTTATAGGATTTATTTTCACCTTTTTTACATTAGAATCTTATCTCTAGTAGGACTCAAAACTGTTAGTTTTCTCATTAGATCAGAGGATCAATCTCATCCTCCAGATTGCATCCTACTTTCACCTTCAAAAATATTTTATCTAGACAAGAATCCTGCATAAGAGTCATAGTACTTAATGTGTAGATGAGTTTGAACTTTTGAATCACATGATCTCGAGATCTTAAGCTCAAGCCATGCTCATTCTAATATGTAGTATGAAAGTTGAAAATCCTGCACCAAGTATGATTTTGGTCTGATTTTGCAAGTCACATTAAAAGTTCAAACAAACTCCAATTTCTTCCAATAAAAATCCTAGAAAGCTCGACATGTGTACTTTATCTTATATTCATCCCACGTTCACGTTATAAACTTTACCCTGATGAAAATCCTGTCACAACCAACTCCAACCACTACTGACTCCACCGACACAGTTATAGCTACCAATACATCCCTTTTCTTTACTCTAAACTCCTTCATGCCAGGTAAATCTCCACTCCTTCTTCCCCTTCCCCGTCAAACTACAGTGGAGAGTGAAATAATTTTGTTCACGTGCATGTGAATAATGTTCACATGCATGAGAATAGTAGCCCAATTCGGCTGGACCCAATAAGAAAATAATTTGGGTCGTTAGCGGTCCAAATATTTCCAGGTCCACTAACAGCCCACCCGAATTTTATAGGGCCAACTTAGCCGGATTGGTCAGCTCGATCCATATATTTATATTTATATTATAATAATATATTAATATTTAAAACAAAACAAAACAAATCCAAAATTAATTGAAATGAGTTTTTCATAAAATTTTATGGTTTTATTAAAATGGGTTTTCCCCTATAATTTTGCCTGATATTAGGCCTTTGACTTACATTGTCAGTTTAAATACAGGTATTAGAAATACCAGGTCTTTTCCCCAAAATTTAAATAAACAAAATCCAAAACATTTTAAGGGTCATTTTAATTTTTTTATGATTTCATCGCATGTTTTCCATAATTTTTTTTTGTTATTGGTTTGTTGACTTTCATTGTAATGTACGTACTCGATACAAAATATGTGATGTTCTCCTAAGTTTTGAAAAACAAAACAAAAAACCCTTATTTTAAAAAATTATATTTTCATGCATACAGTCAAATCCTAAAATTCTCTCATATTTTCACAAAATAATTTGCATCTTTTCTCATGTTTTAAAATTGAAAAAGGAATATCGTAACCAGTTTATGATTATCCATCAAGGTTCAACCAAAATATAAAAAATCCTTCACCAATCATTTTGTTCATTTTACTTCTTAGGACTTAGTTGTAGACTTCAATAATGAAGGTGTAAAGCTACATTGTAGAGTTTTGGTAAAGACGATGCTGAGATTTATTTTTTAAAATGATTATGTTTTTGACTTAATAAGATAGAGACTCCATCATGTAGAAAAGACCAAGGAATAAAAATCTGACCTAGAAAAATCATTAAACAATAATGCAACTTACCTTAGGAATGGTGCATTAGAAAAGATGCGTGCTACACTTGCACAACAAGTCCCTTTACCAAAACTCTCACAGTCCATTAATTTTCTAGTAACCTTAATACTGAGTGGTGACTCCTGAAAATAATAACCATAATTTTATGATTATACAAAACCCTTTTTCCACGCACCCCATCTTTAAGAGGCCCGAAAACTCCATGAATGATCTAAGATATTTTATTTTATTTCATTTTAAGCTTTTCAATCATTCTCAAATGCTTGATCACTTCTCTGATGCTTGTCCCTAAATGGGGTGTGATGCTTGTTGATGCTACCTAAGTTTTTATCCTATTTTTGAAGTATTTTCAACAAAAAACAACAAAAACCAGAAACAATAATGTTTTTGATACATTTGCGTTGGTTTTAGTATTTTCAGCATCGTCTCAAAATAATTAAAATTTTAAATGTATTTTCAATGCGTTTAGGTTTTAATGAGTCATTTTTAATATCACTTTTTTTTCTCTTTGATTTGACTATTATGTATTTTCAGTTTAGAAAAGAGCTAAAAAAACAAGAAATATATGGACACAAGGACTGAAGTTGAAAACAGTTGAAACAAGAGTTTGAATAATATGTTTTGGCAGTGTATCAAAGTACGGCTGCTCCTCTATTATTTATATATGTAGGGCAATTTACACATGTTATGATGTACCCTATTACATAATATAATCTCTACGTATATTTCCTATTTTACAAATTTCCTAAATTACAATGCATTCCATAATATTCCCCCTCAAGCTGAGGGTGGGTGATCCACGTGAAGCTTGGAACGTAAAGAAGTAAACACCGACGAGGCAAGTGGCTTTGTAAGAATATCTGCTAATTGATCTTTGGAAGGGATGAAACGTATTTGAATTTCCTTCTTAGTAACTCGATCACGGACAAAATGATAGTCTACCTGAACATGCTTTGTACGAGCATGAAAGATCGGATTAACAGACAGATAAGTAGCTCCCAAATTATCACACCAGATAGTCATAGCAGAACTAGGGGAAACACATAAATCATTCAAAAGCCTTATACTCGGCTTCTGTGGAGGAGCGAGCAACAGTTCGTTGCTTGCCAGATTTCCATGAAATGGGAGTAGTCCCGAGAAAGACAATGTAGCCACCCGTAGATTTTCGGTCATCAACACTACCGGCCCAATCAGGATCAGTATAACCATGAAGAGACAAGGTAGGATCATGGGTGAGATGTAGACCAAAAGAGGAGGTACCTTTTAGGTATCGCAGTATACGCTTAACAGCAACCCAATGGCCTTCAGTAGGAGCATGCATAAACTGACATACTTTGTTTACCGCATAGTAAATATCAGGTCGAGTAAACGTTAGATACTGAAGAGCACCAGATCTGCCTCTTCTCTTCCTTTCTCTCTCGCTGGAGATGGCCTTCCGGTGACCTGCAAAGCAACAGAAAACACACAAACAAACGCACAAAGGCAGCTGGGTCGTTCTTCCTTCAGATCGTAGATCTGTTCTTCTCGGCCCGTTCCTCTTCTTCTTCCTCTTCCTCTTCTTCTTCTTCTTCTTCTTCTTCTTCTTCTTCTTCGCCGGTAAGGGTGTTCATAATGACCTGCAAACAGAAAAATACACAAACAAGCGCGCGAAGGCAGCTGGGTTCTCCTCTTCTGGATTTCAGAACTGTTCTTCCTTTTCTCAATCTGTTCTTGGATTCTCCTCTTCTCCTTCTCGCCATCAAAGGGTGTTCCAATATGACCTGAAAATAAAAAAAAAAGCCACAAGCACAAACACAAGAAAAATCAGTTAGTTCTGTCCTTCAAATCTTTGCTCTTTCTCGGCGATCTGCTCTCCTTCAGTCTGTTCTTCCTCTTCCAGATGGCCGGAGCTCAAACTTAACAGGGAGAGAGGGTGCTGTGGAAGTTGAGGCGTGAGACCGTGGAGGTTGAGAGGGTGTTTGCTGGGGCTGAAGGCAGGCTGGAAATGGCTGAGGTGGCTGGGCAGAGGAGAGTGTGAGCTGGTCTGTGAAGGCAAGGGAAGAGAGGAGAGTGAATGAGGGAGTGGGGGCTGACTGTGGTGTTGGTCGGAGAAGAAAAGAGCAAGGGAAAGAGAGATTGTGGAGGAGCTGTGTCTTGGGAAACAAAAATGGAGGCTGGCCGGAGGACAGTGGAGATGGGGCGTCTGGCTGGAGAAGAGAATGGAAGGGAAGAAAGGAAATGAAAAATGGGTAAGATGAAAAAAGAGGGGCTGCAGCTGCTGCCCAGATGGGGGCGGCGGCTGCAGCACTTTGGAGAAGAAAGAGATGGTTTAGGGGTTTTTTTTAGGGTTTTTGAATGGGGTGTAAATTTTTGGTCCCCTTTTCTTATGGACGAGGAGCAGCAACGGTTCCAGCATCAGGCCACCACGACAAGAAGAACCACCTCGATCTCCTCTATCCGGTGGCAGTGGCAGGTGAGCTCCTCGTGGTGGTCGACCGACCACCATTTCTACTGTACACGCTGCATGCAACGTTTAATATATATATATATATATATATATATATATATATATAAAACTGAATATGATAACAAAAGATATATGAAAAACGAAATATATAATCACTTTGGAAATATGGGTGATGGATATTGGTTACAGTGGACAAGGGTTGAGAGACAATTTAATACAACAGATTGTATCTCCCGCTATTTGTTCTCTCTGAGATTACAATGGAAAATTGAAACAGAACTCTCAATTGTTATCTCCCAATTCTTAGGCTATATATATATATTTATATATATATATGGGCTGTGTGGGTGAGTGGGCTGCTCTCGGCCCAGCCTAGCTGGCTGGGCCGGGTCTAGCCCACCCCAGCCCAAGCTCTCATAGTTGGGCCCTTTGCCCAACTTGACTGGGTCGGCCCACTAGGGTGGGCCAGCCCAACCCAATTTTTTTTAAAAAAAATACAAAAACAATATTATAAAAAAAACAAAAAAATATGTTGTTTTCATGCATACGGCCGAATTCCAATATTTTTCCATGTTTATTTTTCATAAAAAAAATATGTTGCATCTTTCTCATAATTTAAAACGAAAATTGGATATCGTAACCGGTTTATGATTATCCTTTGGAATTTGGCCAAAATATCAAAAAAATAAAAAAATATTTTTGTTTTAGCTATCTCGGTGTAAAATTACATTGTAAAGTACACTTGGAGATACTAAAAAATATTTTCTTTTATTGCGGTGTAAACTTACATTGTAAAGTACACCCGCCAATAAAAAAATGTTTTTTTTTATGCAGTGTAAAATTATTTTGGTTAGTCTTTCAAACTCCCAACGAGGTAGAGATTCTCTCACGAAGAGAAATCTACGTCGAACTTTAGAAAAGACAGAAAAATTTAACTTAGAAAAAAATAATCAAACAACAATGCAGCTTACCTTAGGTAGGGTGCACTGGGGGTGATGTGTCTTCCCCTTGCACAACAAGTCCCCTTACCCAAGACTCTCGCAGACCACTAGGTTCCTAGTGACCTTAATACTAGGTGGCGACTCCTGATAATAATAGTCGTAATTTTTACGACTATAAAACAACCCCATTTTCATCGTGCGCCGTTGTCTCCCCGATCCCGGGGATGGCGGGGCGCGAAGCGCGAAAAAATCACCATCGCGACACACAGAATCATGCCATGAATGCTATGCAGAATGTTTGTTTGTCCCCTCAGCAGTCATCAACTCAGCCTCAAGTGTGGCTTACTGATTTGGGTGCCACTAATCACATGACAATTGATTTGTCCAATTTGTCATTAAGTACTGCCTACCCTATGAATGATATAGTTCAGATATCAAATGGTGAAGGTTTGTTAGTGTCTCACACTGGGTCTATGTGCATTCCTACTCACACAAAACCACTCAAGATGAACTCGGTCTTATGTGTGCCAAAATTGACTAAGAATTTACTATCAGTTCATCGTATTTGTTTGGATAACAACTTCTATTTAATATTTGATGCTTTTTGCTTTTTGATTCAGGACAAAGTCACAGGGAGGATATTGTACAAAGGGGAATGCCGTAATGGACTCTATCCTATGTCTTTTGTGTCTCCATCAGCTCAACACTCCTTCCGTTTTCAATCTCAGGCCTATATTGGTTAGTTTGTATTATCCTCTACTTGGCATCGTATATTAGGGCATCCTGCCAATAAAATTGTCAATTTGATGTTGCAAAAAGCTAGTATTCAATGTCCTTTAGATTCTGTCACTGATGTATGTTTTAGCTGTCTTCAGGGCAAATTCACTAAGCTTCCCTTTCAGTTTAGCGATCATTTTTCTGTAACACCTTTTCAGATAATATATAGTGATCTTTGGGGTCCTTCCCCTAGTGTTTCTATAGATGCTTATAAGTATTATGTCATTGTTGTTGACGATTTCTCTCGCTACTGCTGGTTATATCCTCTTGTCAATAAAAGTGACTTGTGTTCTATTTTTGTTACCTTTTATCATCATATTCAAACTCAATTTTCGCATTCTATTAAAACTTTGCAAAGTGATGGGGGGTGGGGGAGTATGTTAACAAATCTCTAAAATAGTTTCTTGATTCAAAAGGGATTTCACACCATAATCTTGTCCATATACACCTGAACAAAATGGGTTGTCCGAACGTAAACACAGACACCTTATTGAAACCACCATTACTCTACTTCAACATGCTAATATGATTAGTCCATCAAAGCAAGAGATTGAGGGGGGATGTTAGAGTATAGAAGAATGAGTATTCTAGAGTAGTGTATTTGTATTCTAGAAGTATGAATGATGATATTTTGTTATGTATAAATAGGAATATGTACTCACGGTAAATGTAAGAAAAAACAGAATAGTTTACTGTTGAAATTTCAAAATTCATTATCCCTCTATTTCTCTCTTCTCTTCTCTTCACAACTTTCCCTTTCTTCCTAATTCCTTCAATTACTTGTAACATTTCTCAATCCTTACAGAAGGACGACAACATGCTCTTGGCCAACCATACATCTAGAGAAGGATGACAATATGGTCATGGCCCTAGCTACTTTTTTTTTTTATATAAAAAAACACATTCTGGGACCATCTATTTATATTTATATTATATTATAATAATATTTTTATTTTAAAAAAATGGGTATTTCATAAAAATATATGATTTTCTCGCATATTTTTCCAGTAACTTTGCATAATATTAGGTCTCGAACTTACACTGTAAGTTTCAATATTTTCCAGTAAGTTTCAATCTTGGTATTAAAAATACTTGGTTTTCTCTAAAATTTCAATGACCGTTTCAAATTTTTTATGATTTCATCAAATGTTTTTCCTCTAATTTTGTTCTATATGGGTTCGTAGACTTACCTTTTTTTCATTCTTTATTCTCACTTTGTTTATTATCTTAAGTTGATGAGGGAAAGGATTGAAAATATTTATATTAGCCTCTTATCCCTATCTTAATTATTACCATGAATAGTAAATATTTTTTTTCTTTTTTCTTGATTGAATTTTCTCTATCTTTTTCTTAGAATTTTTTATTTTTATTTTTATTTTTATAAAATGGTCATAAATGAAATGTGTTAAAAATATATGTTTTTGTATTTTTTTTAAATATTAATAATAAAATATGAGTAAAAAATAAGGAATCACTTAGATTGATAGTTTCCCTTCCAAATTCATTACTATAATTATTTATAGGAGTAAAAAGATATTTTAGATACACATTCTCCCTACTTTATTTTATTTTCAATAATTAGTTTTTTTATTCGAAGGCAGCAAAAGAGCTTGTTAAAAAGGATATAATGGAGCACATCACATCGTTTTCTGAATGCTTAGATTTTTCACAAGATTTATTTTCTTTGTGTTTATACTTTATAGACCACATGCTCTCTATTGGCAAACAAATACATAGTACTTGTTAGGATTGTGTAATTGATGAAGAATAATTTGAGAGAAAACATAAGAGAGAGAACAGAGGAGATGGAGAGAAGAGAATTTGAATTTTATTATATTTGTCACACCAATTGTGTGTTACAACAACCACTATTGATAGAAATCACTATTGTATACTCTAACATCCCCCTCGATCTCATGTTTTGATAAACCAAGCATGAGATTGCAACAATGAAAACGAAAGACATGAGTACTGAAACCTTTTTGATAGAAATCACTATGTAAAAGAAAGATGATTTTGAATACGATTGAGAAGAAAAAGAAAAATGCTCAAATGGAAAAAGAGATAGAAGAGAGAGAAAAGACATTTCATATGTCTATTTCTTTGTTGATTGTCTACTTCAGTTAGGATTGAGAGAGTTTGCAGATAATTGAAAGAAGAATTAGTTTAGAGACGGGAAGAGGGAGAAGAGAGAAAAGAGAGAGAGAAGGAAATTTTGAATATATTCTGTTGTAATATTTCTACATACAAACTGTGTGCTACTAACAACTTTATATACATGTGTCAAATACCCTATACTACATTCTAGAATATACTTTCAATATTCCAGAATATACACTCTAACATCCCCCTCAATCTTTTGCTTTGACAAACCAAGCATGAGATTGTAACAATGAAAACAAAACACATGAGTACTGAACCCTTTTTGACAGAAATCACTATATAAAAGAAAGATGAGTTTGAATGCGAATGAGAAGAAAAAGAAAAATGCTCAAATGGCAAAGAAGATACAAGAGAGAAGACATTTCATTTATCTATTTCTTGATTGAAATTTCATTTGTCTACTTCAGTTTTTCTGAAGTTTTTTCCTTTGTCTACTTCAATTTTTCTGAAGTTTTTCATCTTTGAGAAGAGAGGGATGAGAAGAAAGAAATGGGAGGTAAGAGAGGTGATAGAATGGGTTTGAAGTTCATTTGTCTACTTCAGTTTTTCTGAAGTTTTTCATTTGTTGATGAATTTCTTAATCTATGAAAGAATTCATTTTCTAATTCTCAATGATATTGATATTTTTTTCTTTCTCTTTCTTCTTCTTCTTCTTCTTCTTCCTTTTTTTTATAACAACTGATCAAAACGGCAGCACAACAAACAACAGGACAAAACAAACGACACTACACTAATCATAACATCCAAGGTTTCTACTTATTCCTTTACCAGCAGCCGCCTCATCCTCTTCTACTTGCAAAACCAGATGAAATGGCAGCTTTTGCTGAAGCACATCCTGGCGATTCTAAAGTGGGAGAGAAGATCTTTAAGACTAAGTGTGCTCATTGTCATACCGTCGACAAAGGTGCTGGTCACAAGCAAGGACTCAATCTGAATGGCTTGTTTGGAACCTTAGCTGCCTTTCCTGATTTCTGTGCCAATAAGCCCACTGATGCTGCTAAAGAGACAAAGGAGACAACATATGCAAAGAAAAGCCAGAGCTTCAATCTCCACTCGCCTAACGCAATTAAACATCAGAGCTGCAATAGATGCAAATATGCCAGGGAGTTGGTGAACGAAGGAAACTTTAACAGAGCTACACACAACGGTGTTGATCCAGAACCACCATCTCGCGCCAAATACCGCGCCAGCGACTCCAGGACCAGACTGCCCACTCATCTGGTAAATCAACTCTCCCTCGATTGCTTTTTTTTTTTCTCACTCTGCTGCTGCTCTGTTTGAGCTTCATGATGCTAGTCAGTGATTGACTGTTGATGCTGCTCTGTTTAATCTTTTTTTTTCCACTCTGCTGTTGCTCTGTTTGAGCTTCACTTTTGTTGTGCAAAATTTGAATGCAGTAATTTATTGCGCAGAGAATGAAGAGTTGAGAGTATTACTGAGACTAGATTATGATTTTTATGTGTGGCTTTCAGCAGACTCTTTGAACACTAAATGTTTGATTTAAGGATTGGAGACGGTGGAGAGAGGAGGAGCAGAAAAAAGAAGATGATATAGCAGCAACACAAATCTATATTTTAAAGAAGAACAAAGGAAATCACAGAGACTGAAACTATTTTTGAAGGAGCAACTATCAATTCAGAGGAAGAGAATGAAAGTAGTAGAAACAGAGGTTCTCCAACTCAAGGACACACGCTGGTCAAAGAGCTGATCGAGCTTTAAAGAAAACATCAAATTCACAGAAGCAGAAGACTGTATTGAGGTAAACTTACAGGAACAAGAAGTTCTGTGTGTGTGCACTCCTCTTCACGATACATGATTGTGCTTGCTCTGCTGCTGCTGTGTTTTTTTTTTGAATGATCCATTGAAGGATCAGATTGCGGAAGGTTGGATCAATTCATGCGCTAGCAAAATAGATCTGATACCATGTTAGGATTGTGTAATTGATGAAGAATAATTTGAGAGAAAACATAAGAGAGAGAACAGAGGAGATGGAGAGAAGAGAATTTGAATTTTATTATATTTGTCACACCAATTGTGTGTTACAACAACCACTATTTATACACTCTGTATACTCTCTATTGTATACTCTAACAGTACTGAGCATGAGTTTGCAATTTTTCACAAAGCTACAGTCGACGTCGACACATCATGGAAATTTAGAAACCGGATCTTGAGCGGTTGCAGCCAATTTATTTTGTGAAACCATGTTTTCTAGCACATTATAATTCGAATAATTGAAGACAGCAAGGAAAAATTTATCTAAGATATTATTTGGGATGACAGTGTAACCTAAACTTTAGAGTAGGGTTATTACTCTCGTTTTATTTTGGCTGAAATGGCCGAAACGTTTTATACCAGTAAAAAAACAAGATAAAACGTGTTGTTTTTATCTTGGTTTAAATTCTCGTCCGTTCCTGATTTTTCGGCCAAATACCAGCCGAAACGTGGTGGAAGCACGCTGCAAGCGTCGTTTCGGCCATGAAAAAAATTAAAAAAAGAATGAATTATATGGCCGTTGATGATTTTAAAGTTAAAGCACAGCTGTGTTGATTAGGTATCTTTTTTTATTGCAGCTCAGTAATTGCTCATGAGTGGGTCCATCATCATGGTTTCATGTTCTCTGTGTTTTGTTTTTATTATTAACTCGTAGAGTTTCTTTAATTAAAATTATATTTTATTTTAGATTTTTTATGTGAATATATATTCTCAGTTTTTTTTTCATATAAAAAGAAATTTAAAAAAATACAAAAATAAAATAAAAAATAAACCCACCTGTAATTAAAAACTTCAAATAAGTTTTAGTTTTCAAGTAACTTTCCAATAACAATAAGAATTAATATGAGACTAATTTTTTAGAAATACATTAAAATAATATATATATATATATATATATATAAAGAATTATTTTTGATATCTATGAAAACAATAAAAATACATTAATTTTTTTTAAATAAAATACATTTCAAATTATAACAAAAAACAAGTTGAACGGCTCACACAAAAACACCTTAAATTATATTAATATGGTATTACGCTGTTGAATTTACATTAGACATTCCAATTATTTAAACGAACGACTTTAATTAGAAGTTAGCGATGGGAACTATATTTATTTTTCTTAGAAAATGAAATTTTATAAAACTTAAAAAAAAAACAGAACTTTCATTAGAATTCAACGAGCATGATGGAAAAAGGCAATTATTAAAAACACCACCCAAGAAGGGTTGGTGACTAGAAACCAGTTTTATATTTGTCTTTCATTATACCCCTGATCGCACCCTAAATTACTCTTCAGTTTTTTTTTTATTTCATTTAGACCTTTGACTTCTCGATTTGTTTTCATTTTTGTTTTAATGGTGGAAACGAGAAATAAATTTTGCTTTTAACAAATGTGATGTGATCCATAATAACCTTTTCAACAACACTACTAAAAAAGGGGGCTATTTGCAACGGAATTTTGTTTAGCAACGGATTTTCTGTTGCTAAACAAATTCCGGAATTATAAAAAAACACACATGTGTTGCAACGGATAAGCCATTGCACATTTAATTTGCAACGGAATATTCGTTGCAAGTTAAAACAAGTTGCAACGGCTTATCCGTTGCAAAGTTAAAGTAACTTGCAACGGATTATCAAATTGTCAAATTGTTCTGAGGGAAAGAAACCCTCAAAAACATTAAGAAAAGAGTAAGCAAGAAAAATAATTAAATTATTATTATTATTATTATTATTATTAATATTATTTTAATTTATTTATTTTATTTTTGTGTTAATAATGAAAGGGAAAAATGGAAGAATAAAAAATCTGAAAAAGTTCAAGAAAAGATAAAACAAAAGAATAAAACAAAAACAAAAAATATCGTTGCTATCACTGCCAAAGCAATAAAAATTATCAAATTATCCCGAGGAAGAAAAAACTAAAAAACATTAACAAAAGAGTAAGCAAGAAAAATAATTAAATTATTATTATTATTATTATTATTATTATTATTATTATTATTATTATTATTATTATTATTATTATTATTATTATTATTATTATTATTATTGTGTTAATAATGAAAAAAAATAAAATAAATGAAAGACTAAAAAAACCATAAAAACTTTAACAAAATTAAAATCATAAAAAGAAATCAAGGGATTTAAAAAAAATTAAAATTATATAAAATCAAATATAAAGGGATTAAAATCCAAAATTAAAAGTATAAGGACCAAAATGAAAATCAAATTCATTATCAATTTCAATCAAAGGACAAAATTGAAACAATTGAAATTGTTGTACCAAATATATTGAGTTATTTAAACCCAAACCAAAAATTGAAAGAAGGTGGATCGAAGAGAAAATTGCACATTCAATTAATTTCAATAGAAGGACCCAATCGAACTAAATCAAAACTTATATAACAAAAATCAGGACCATAAACAAAATTAAAACTACAGGGACCGAAATGAAAAAGCATCAAACCCGGGGGACTCTCCTGCACTTTGAGTGCAGGAGAGAGAGAAACAACTGCAGTGGCTTTAACCGGCCACCGCCGCGTCCACGGACGTCGGAGGACAAAACGCGCCACACTGGGAGGAAGACCAAGCGGAGGCGCATTGACTGAGACGCCGATAGACCATCTCCGGCGACTCCATCACCACGCACGCGCCACTTAAAGAGGGCGTGAGGCGGAATACATTTCGGCCGCGTGTGACACACGCGCCGACAGTATAAAGAAAAAAAATAAAAAAAGTATGGTCAATTACATGTGTAGCCCTGTTCCTAAGTCAGCAATTTTGTCTTATTAGGGGCTATACCGGTAATTACCATTTTCGGAAAAATATAAAATAATGAAAAGGTAGGCCGACCGGACAGGACCGGTCCGGTCTGAAATTGTGCAATTACCGCGGAGCCCCTCCACCCATAACCGGTTTTTTGTCTTTTTCGAGGGCTAAAAGCGCTATTTCACTGTGCAAAATTAATAAAAAATGGGTAAACCGGCAAACCAACCGAACCGAACGAACCGAGAACTGAACCGACCCAAAAATACACTATTACAATCCACAGTGTTTACACTCACAATCCACAGTGCAACACAGTCAAATGGCCACGAGAATTATATGTTAGGATATATATATATATATATATATATATATATATATATGTTCTGCGTGGGTGAGCTGGGCTGCTCTCGGCCCAGCCCAAGGCTCTCATAGTTAGGTCATTGGCCCAATTTGGTTGGGCCGACCCATTTGGTTGGGCCAGGGCCGGTCCAAAATTTTTAAAAAATAAAACAACAAAAAATTGCATTTAAAAATACAAAAAATGTGTTTGTTTTCGTCCATACGACCGAATTTCAAGGTTTTCCATGTATATTTTTCATAAAAAATATGTTGCATTTTCTCATATTTGAAACAAAAATTAGATGTCATAACCAATTTATGATTATCCGTTGAAATTTGGCAAAAATATCAAAAAAATTGAAAATTATTTTTGTTTTAGCTATCTTGGTGTAAAATAACATTGTAAAGTACAACTGCAGATACTAAAAAAAGTTTTCTTTTCTTTCGGTGTAAAATTACATTGTAAAGTACACCCGCAGACAAAAAAATGGTTTTCCAAAAATGCAGCGTTAAATTCTTTTGGTTAGTTTTTCAACTCCTAGTGAGGTAGAGATTCTCTAACGAAGAGAGATCTACGTCAAACTTTAGAAAATACAGCAAAAAAATCACACTTAGAAACAATGCAGCTTGCCTTAGGTAGGGTGCACTAGGGGTGATGCGTCTTCCCCTTGCACAACAAGTTTCCTTACCCAATACTCTCGCAGACCAATAGGTTCCTAGTGACCTTAATACTAGGTGGTGACTCCCTAATAATTATAGTCATAATTTTGCGACTATAAAACACCCCTCATTTTCACCGGGTGCTGTTGTCTCCCCAATCCGGGGATGGCGGGGCGCGAAGCACGAAAAAAATCGTCGTTTCGACATCTGGGATCCTGACATACACTAAAATATATGTTAGCTATTTTTACCAAACCCTTTACCCGGGATCCTAGCATATATTAAATGTATGCTAGCCATTCTTGCCGATCCCTTTATCCAGGATCCTAACATACACTAAATATATACTAGCCACCGCCATGTTTTGTTCATGACATTTCCAAACTTCCCTGATACACATGCCTTAAATATTCTTAATTATACATCATATCTTCTCAAACTTCCACCAAAACTTTAAGCATAAATCACACATTTTAACTATGAAAATTAAATTAGAAACATAGGCATGAATCACCTACATTTATTTCCCGGGTTTTACACTAGCGGCCCACCCAAATTCTATAGGGCCCACCTAGCCAGATCGGTCGGCCCGATCCATATATTTATATATATATATATTTATATATATATATATATATATTTATATATATATATTATAATAATATATTAATATTTAAAAAACACAAAAAAATCCAAAAATAATGAAATGGGTCTTTTCATTAAATTTTGTTATTTTATTAAAATGGTTTTTTCCTTATAATTTTGCAAAATATCAGGCCTCGGACTTACATTGTAAGTTTTAATCTAGGTATTAGAAATACCCGACTTTCTCCAAATTTTCAATAAACAAATTC
Source organism: Salix caprea (assembly GCA_964035475.1). Classification (NCBI taxonomy): domain Eukaryota; kingdom Viridiplantae; phylum Streptophyta; class Magnoliopsida; order Malpighiales; family Salicaceae; genus Salix; species Salix caprea. The sequence goes on from OZ037743.1 coordinate 3,559,918, forward strand.
CAAAACATTTTAAGGGTCATTTTAAGGGTTATTTTCTTACAGTACAAAAATGAATATAATAACGAGTTTACAATTATCCATCATGATTCAAAGAAAATATAAAAAATCCTTCACCAATCATTTTGTTTATTTTACGTTTTAGGATTTAGTTATAGATTTCAATATTGAAGGTGTAAAACTACATTGTAGAGTATGCCTTTAAGATAAAAGATACAAAAATAAAAGGCGATGCTAAGATTCATACTTTAAAACGATTATGTTTTTGACTTAATAAGATAGAGACTCTATCATGTTGAGAGATCAATCTTGAACCATAGAAAAGACTAAGGAATAAAAATGACACAGAAAAATCATTAAACAATAATGCAACTAACCTTAGGTACGATGCATTAGGGGTGATGCGTCTTACACTTGTACATCTAGTCCCTTTACCAAAACTCTTAGAGACCATTATGTTTCTTAGTAACCTTAATACTAGGTAACAACTTTTGAAGCTAATAATTATAATTTTATGATTATACATGTCGCGATGATGATTTTTTACGTGCTTTGCGCCCCGCCATCCCCGCATTGGGGAGACAACGGCGCGCGGTGAAAAAAGAGTTTCTTTTATAGCTGTAAAAATTACGACTATAATTATCAGGAGTTGACACCTAGTATTAAGGTCACTAGGAACCTATTGGTCTGCGAGAGTCTGGATAAGGGGACTTGTTATACAAGGGGAAGACACATCACCCCCAGTGCACCCTACCTAAGGATACGCTGCATTGTTGTTTGATTGCTTTTCTGAATTGACATTTTTTTACACTGCATTGAAAAAAATATTTGTCTGCGGGTGTACTTTACGATGTAATTTTACACCGCAGTTAAAAACCTTTTTTTATCTATGGATGTACTTTACAATGTAATTTTACACCGCAAAAGCTAAAACAAAATAATTGTCAAATTATTTTTGACATTTTGCCCAAATTCCAATGGATAATCGTAAACTGGTTACGATATCCAATTTTCATTTTAAAATATGAAAAAGATGCAACATATTTTTTACGAAAAATATGATGCGAAAAAACTTGGAATCCGGCCGTATGCACGAAAACAAACACATGTTTTTGTTTTTTTAAATGCAATTTGTTTTTTTTAAAATAAAAATTTAAAAAAATTGGGTTGGGCCCGACCCAGCTAAATAGGCCGGCCAACCAAGATGGGGCAAAGCCCAACTCTAATGGGCTGGGCTGGACTCGGTCCAGCCAACTGGGCTGGGCCAAGAGCAGCCCATCCCAACAACCAATTCATGTGAAGTAAATCAATTCACGCAGTTCACTTTACGTGAACAGTAACTGGTGTTCAGTCAACCACGACGAGAGGCTCACCTGCCACTTTTGTCGTGTAGAGGAGGCCGAGGTGGTTGTCCCTGCGGTGGTGGCGTAAAAAATGTCGGCCTGTGGGGGCCGAAGGAGGAGTTAGAAATGGCTGACTTGTGCTGTCTTCGTGGTTGCTGCTTCGTTGCTCGTCGCTGGAGAAGAAGGATGATCCGTTACAGGTCACAGTGGAGGTGTTTGCTGCTGTTGTGCTCGCCGGGAGCTGTTACAGGAGTTGGCGAGGAGAGAGAGCTGGAGGAGAGAGAGAGAGAAGAGAGAGATAGAGAGAGAGAGAGGTTGCTGCTAGTTCAATCGGAGATGAGGAAGATGGCTGAGAGAGATGGCTGACTTTGCTGGAGATGAGGAAGATGAAGAGATGATGGACGTGTTTTGTCGTCTCCCTCTCTGTGTAATTTTTCCTGGTTTTTGCACCTCTGTTCGTGATTCTCTGTTTTTCTCCGCTGTATCATAATTTTTCCTCCCCTGCATGCAGCGTCCATGTCTGCTATTTATAGGAGAATTTGGCCTGCCACGGTGGCTGAAACACTGTGGCTGTCAGTGGCATGTTTTCGATTGGGCTGCTTTCAGTGGTGGGCTATCGGCAAGCGTGCAGGTGGCTGGTAGGCAAAGGGCTATCGGTAGCGTGCAGGTAAAGGCAACGGCAGGACTGCAGTTTTAAGAAAAAGTGGAAATGCAATTTGTTCCTTCAATTTGTAATTGTTTTAATTGCACCCCTAATTGGATTTAAACTTGTCTATTTGTGCAATTGTATCCCCGTCAGAACTTCAACAACAACCTTAGCTTTGCGCGCCTTTTTTATTTTGGTCCTTGGCTTCCGATTTATGCGATTTGACCCTTAATTGACTATCAAATTCTCGATGTCTTCAATTTGGCCCCTGATTTCGCATAATTGGCTTGGAGAAATTCAATTTGGCCCCTGTTTTGGTTTCTCTCATCTCACAAGTTCCTCAAAGATCTAGCTAGGCTTGGTTCTGATACCAATTTGTTGGTTTTTTGATGGTTTGATTATGCAGGGGATAATTATGCAGCAGAAGAGTTGCAGTAAAAGAAAGAAAAAATGGATGTTTTGTGGAAGAAGATGTAATTATTCTGCTGCATAATTATCCCCTGCAATTGTATCCCCGTCAGAACTTCAACAACAACCTTAGCTTTGCGCGCCTTTTTTATTTTGGTCCTTGGCTTCCGATTTATGCGATTTGACCCTTAATTGACTATCAAATTCTCGATGTCTTCAATTTGGCCCCTGATTTCGCATAATTGGCTTGGAGAAATTCAATTTGGCCCCTGTTTTGGTTTCTCTCAGCTCACAAGTTCCTCAAAGATCTAGCTAGGCTTGGTTCTGATACCAATTTGTTGGTTTTTTGATGGTTTGATTATGCAGGGGATAATTATGCAGCAGAAGAGTTGCAGTAAAAGAAAGAAAAAATGGATGTTTTGTGGAAGAAGATGTAATTATTCTGCTGCATAATTATCCCCTGCAATTGTATCCCCGTCAGAACTTCAACAACAACCTTAGCTTTGCGCGCCTTTTTTATTTTGGTCCTTGGCTTCCGATTTATGCGATTTGACCCTTAATTGACTATCAAATTCTCGATGTCTTCAATTTGGCCCCTGATTTCACATAATTGGCTTGGAGAAATTCAATTTGGCCCCTGTTTTGGTTTCTCTCAGCTCACAAGTTCCTCAAAGATCTAGCTAGGCTTGGTTCTGATACCAATTTGTTGGTTTTTTGATGGTTTGATTATGCAGGGGATAATTATGCAGCAGAAGAGTTGCAGTAAAAGAAAGAAAAAATGGATGTTTTGTGGAAGAAGATGTAATTATTCTTTTATTCAAATACTTGTTTAAATAGACGTAGAGTTTTGATTTGAAACAAACACTTTCAAATTCAAAACTTTAGCAGATCAAATAATAAGATTACATCAATATCTTATTACTGGAAAATTCAAATTTCAAAAATCAAAACTTTCAAATATTCAAATCTTCAATTAACAGTATCCCGTTTTCTGCAGATTGAAGACATCTTATTTCAACATGATCACATTGGCACAGGATCGATGAGTAGAGAAGAAACAAAATCTTTGAGCCCACTTCCAGCATTTGTGTACCCGTCGTCATCTTTGTACACGACATCAATTACACGAGCAAGATTGAGTATCCTCGTCAGAATAGGCATGGGGACAGCGGTCGGGAAGAGACACTCTTCATTGACATCCTTCCATGCATTTGTAACTTGTTTTCGAAATTCATGGACAGTTTCTTGCTCTGTGGTGCCATGTTGTTTCATGTAACATTCGATGCTCGAGGCAACATGCCCTCTCTTTTGCTCCAGCTATGGAAGTACGCAGAAAAAAAAAATAGCAGTAAAATGACAGAAAATATGTTGAAATTAATTATTCTAGGAGTAAAGGGACCATTAATTACTACCTTGTGGGACACGATGTCATCCGCGAGTCTGCAAATTGTTTCTGAGGCTTTAACAATCTTAGGTCCACTAAATAACCACTCGAAGGAGTCCTTAGTTACAACAGATCCCATTCCAACAAAGGATGTAGCTGCTAGCATTGCATAGCCCGAAGTGACCATTGCAACAGCCATGTATTCCTCCATTGTTGGCGTGTGTTCTTGGTGGAACCATATAGATTCAAGGTAGTAGGCTCGAACTTGATTCTTCATCTAAGAAATCACCAAACGTGTCAATTACTATATTTTTAGCTGCATATATATATCCTCAAGAGAGCCGATCTTTTATTTTCAATCAGCCTATGACACTTACAGCTTCTTTTGCATAGTAGAGTCGGTATGATCTTTCTTCCTTAACCATATTTTCCTCAATTTCTGTGTAGACATCTAGAAGTGCCTTGTAAGCCACTTTCATGTACTCTGGCAGCTGATCTATGGCAGTAATTTCCCACCTGCAAATAGCCAAGATTGAAAGATTGGATAAACCGAAGAGAAATGGTTATGAATCGAAAGTATAAAATGCATATATATATGTATTACTGAGGGGGGGAAATTTGAGTAAATATTTTTTTAAAAATTCGATACATAATGATGGAAAACGTTATAATGTGAATGGATCCGACCTCTCAATTGCACCAGTAAAGAGCTTGAGTTCATCCGGTGTACCGTAGACATCATAGATATCATCGATGACGGAAGTCATGGCAATCACTTTGGTCAGCACCCTTCGAGCCAAGAAGTACTCTCGCTCAAAGTACACTGCTAATATCCAAAAATAGCACTCGACAACTCGGTCTCTTGCAAAAGGCAGCTTCTTAGCAAAATCTAATTCTTTCCACCACCTGTTTAATCAGCATCGATTAAAGAAAACTCACAGTTGAAATCTAAAACTCAGTATTGTATCTTGTAATAATTTTGTTTGCTTCAGCTCACTTTGTAATATCACTTAGTTCCTTCTGGTGTTGCTTTTGCAAAATGTTGAAGTCTAATTTAGCGAAGTTCAGTAAGACTTCACTGCATGAAGGATCTTCTTGATAAATAAAGAAGTAATGCCTTGCCTCTAGCCTTGGTATGCCCTTGCGAATAGGCTGTTTTAAAGCATGATTTATTTTCTCTCTCAGCGGGGAGCTTGAATGGGTGGCCAAGAACTCTAGGCGGGAAGTAGTGAACACAAGTGCTTCTTCTAATATCTCTTCTCCATGCACCCGGAGATGAGTAGCTTCATAGAAGCTTAAAATTCCTCGAGTGTCATTGGCAAGGGAATCATTGAAGGTCCCTTGGCTGTTCTTGAATTTTCCGAACACATCTGCATTGGAACAGAAAACATTACGTGAATGTAGAAACTAGTTTGGGAAGATTAAATAAGAAATAAGCAAGAGAGGGAAAGTCCATACCACATGAGATTTTATAGCCTTGTTGTCTCAGGAGTCGAAATTTGAGAGAAATGGCGTATAGGTCATTATGATGATCATCGTCATCTCCATTATTGAAGTCGCAATGGGAGTTGTACATTTCTATTAGTATTTCATCAATCTCAACTTCAAAATGGTAAGAGATGCCTAAGCGTTGGATCGCATCAATGAAGTCCAATGTTTGCGAAGGCTTACTGATATTGGCCATCAGCTCCCTTTTCACTTCTTCCTTGAGTTTTTTATGCTCTACTTCGTCGTTCGTTTCCTGATATTAGCAACAGAGACAATACATTTTCTTGGAGCATTTTTATCTAAAAAACTTATGCTACAAAACAGAAATTCCTGTTTATAATATTTATCATTCCTTTTTCTTGAAGGAGCTCACAACAATGATTACTGTTTGATTAGATGGGATGGTGACTTCAGTCGCTAAAATCAGTAGTACTCCGTGGCCATGAATGGCCATTTGAGTTTTGGGCTTTCATTTAAATAAATATGGGTCCAGGTGAGTTTTGACCATGAATCACACAGGTCCTGAAAGAGATTAAAAATAAATATGGCTGATGAAAATCTTCTCCCGGAATTATTTATGCGATCAATCTGGTCGCCATGACATATGTAGCTCTATATATTAGGACAGTTTATTTTCTTTGGATTTGAAGAAACCCTACTTTCCTTGGAAGTGTACTTTATGGGTCAGGTGAGCGAGTAAACTTTGGTTATCCCAGGCTCTTATAATAGGTGCACGTTCTGACTCGAACTCGAGACCTACTGTGCAAATCTCAAGTCCTTTGCCATCACCCCACTCGTTGGGACAAGTTTGTTCGCCAAAAAACACATCAGTTATTTTTTGCGTTGACCCTTTGATAAAATGGTCACTACAGCTCCCTCTTTTATTGTGCTATCTCTATAATGTAGCTTTGTGATTGTGGGATCGTTAGATAGACTAGAGGGAAAAACAATTGAGGCCTTGTCACTTAAAAGTGTTAAGAAGGACAATATCAAGCATGTAATCAAGTGAATGAATGATATAATCTATACCAAGAAAGAATATTTTACCATGGAATTGGTTGCGTACGAGAGAAAATGGTCACCCCAAACGCTAGGAGCATAATTTGCAGAACGGCGATTAACATCGGGCTCGACAATGGCAGTAGAGAAAGTTGCAGAACCTTCAACAGACATTTTCCTAGTATGCTTTGGGAAAGAGTGGGTTTCTAAGGTTCGATAGTTTGTGTTTTGAAGGGAACTGTGAGTCAGGAGCTCTTCTGCTCGACTATTTATAGGCCATGGCACCTTATAAGCTTTACAATTATTCATAAGGGACGTGACACGCACACATGTTGAATTGAAATTAAGGGAATTGAGTCGATATTCCTCATAAATTACAGCTTTTTTGTTAAATGACCTTTGAAAGTTAAGGAAAGATGTCCAAATAGTTAGGATAAGATACTCTGATTGACTTCTTATTTTATAAAATCTATGCTTGAATTTATTTTAATTTTTTCTGAAAATGCTATTTTAACATTTACAAAATTACTTGATAAGAAATGGTTGGCCCTAAATCAATTTACAGCAGAGAGAGAGAGAGAGATATGGCAAGGTGTTTTCAACAGAAATTTTCAACACTTTATTACTATTGTTGAGGATGAAATTAATACACAATATATGCTGAATGTAAGAAATTACAGTAAGTTAAATATGAAATGATTTGCAATTGCGTTCCTAGAATATTACTATAGTATCCGTTTGCATTCATATACACATGATTTTCAACTAGAGTGATGTTGGATTTATTTTGCCATTAGCTGTCTTAATATACCCCCCTAAAAATTGAACTGCCATCAGTAAGGAAAATTTTGCTTCTTAGATGTTTTGTGTGTTGTTTGGAGAGAGGTTTCGTCAACAAGTTAGCAAGTTGATCTTGAGTATGGACATGTTGAACGTGAATAACTCCACGATGAACTAGATCACGAAACAAATTGAAGATCAATTTGAATATGTTTCATCCGAGAGTGGTGTACTGGATTGTGATTAAGATGTATAGCTCCAAGATTGTCACACAGGATTGAGGGAGTAGTGTTGAGTTTGAACCCAAGTTCTTGAAGGAGAGAATATATCCAAACAGTTTCAGAGGCTGCATTGGTAAGAGCCCTGTATTCGACTTAAATTGAAGATCGAGCGATTGCATGTTGTTTCTTCGAAAACTAGGAGACATGATTGGATCCAAGAAAGATAATATATGCGAATGTGGATGTGCGATCTTCAAGGTTGCCTGCCCAATCACTCATGTTGAATTGAAATTAAGGGAATTGAGTCAAAGTTCCTCATAAATTACAGTTTTTTGTTAAATGACCTCTGAAAGTTAAAGGAAGGATATCCAAATAGTTAGGATAAGATACTCTGATTGACTTCTTATTTTTATAAAATCCATGCTTTAATTTTATTTTAATTTTTTCTGAAAATGCTATTTTAACATATACAAGATTCCTTGATAAGAAATGGTTGGCCCTTCCTGCCTAAAATAATTAACATGCTCATGTTGGTGCATTCTGGGGAGTTTAGGTGTGATAGTGAATTCATGCCTGGATTCGGGATCGTAGAGAATCCATATTTACCTTTATCTGTTAAAAGATATTGCCTGCTTTGTGGAGCTTTAGTAAAGTTCCTTTGGTTTTTTTTAATAAATAATTTCATCTGGTTTTATTAACTATAATACATATGTTAGAAAAAATAAAATGAAAATGGTTATTTGGTTCAGAACCTTGGATCCTTCACTAGTCTCAAACTATTTGGTTCAAATCGAAGTTGTGGTCGTGGAAAGAAAAGGAATTTGATCGTCTCTTTCTGAAGTGTCTTGGACAAGTAATTAGCAGCCTACACCTTATTCTTTTGCAAAATTATCTCCTTTATTTTATTTTATTTTCATAGAAACAAGAGTTTTATATGAGAACAAATTAACATAATTCAGCTAAATATCATTTAGTGAGGTCTAATGTTTTTCCACTAATTTTGTTCTATATGGGTTCACTTTTTTACCTTTTTTTCTTCATTTTTTTTACCTTTTTCCTTTCATTTTTTTACATCAGATAAGGACCACAATATGCTCAAATGTTTTTCAACTAATTTTGTTCTATATGGGTTCATAGACTTACATTTTTTCATTTTTTTACATCAGAGAAGGACCACAATATGCTCAGTTGTTTTTCCACTAATTTTGTTCTATATGGGTTCATAGACTTACCTTTTTTTCATTCATTCACACCAGAGAAGGACGACAATATGCTCAATTGTTTTTCCATTAATTTTGTTCTATATGGGTTCATAAACTTACCCTTTTTTTCATACTTACACATAGATTGTGTTAGGAGAAGAAAAGAGAACCTCACAATCACTCAATTTGGGCAGTAATCACTCTGCTTTGTATTATGATTTAGCTGGCTATATATAGCCTTACAAAGACAAATGAAATAAGCACTAATAACGTGCTCAACAGAATGCAAACAGAAAATAACAACTAATAGCTATTACACGTGTACAAGTAATTAGCAACCAAACAATTACACGTGTAAGTCTAGTCAGCATCCAATTGTCAACCATAACATTCCCTCCCTTAAACTAGATTGCTCAAACAATCTAGTTTACTCCTGGTGATCTGCACATTCCCAGCTGATCTCTTAGCTTCTGAAATGATTCCAACTTAAGTGGCTTAGTCAACACATCAGCAACCTGTTCCTGCGTCCCACAATATTTCAGCTGCACAATTCCTCCTTGAGCAAGTTCCCGTAAGAAATGAAAACGCACATCAATGTTCTTGCTCCTTCCATGCATAACAGGGTATTTAGATAGTTTTATTGCTGAACTATTATCACAGTAAATGGTAGTTTTTTTCATTCATTCACACCAAAGAAGGACGACAATATGCTCAATTGTTTTTCCATTAATTTTGTTCTATATGGGTTCATAAACTTACCCTTTTTTCATACTTACACGTAGATTGGGCTTTCAAAAATACAAAAATGCATAGTTTTATGCTAACAAATATAATTTTCAATTCCACCATTGTTTCGACCCTCTTTGTAATTTCATATTATAACGTATTTTTCCAATAATTTTGCATAATATGGGGTCTTGAACTTACACTGTAAGTTTCAATATGGGTATTAAAAATACTTATTTTTTTTCCAAAATTTCAATGACCATTTCAAAAATTTTGTGATTTCATCAAATGTTTTTCCACTATTTTTGTTCTATATGGGTTCATAGACCTACCTTTTTTTCATTCTTTATTCTCTCTTTGTTTATTATCTTAAGTTGCTGAGGGAAAGGATTGGAAGTATTTATATTAGCCTCTTATCCCTTTCTAACTTATTACCATGCTTAGTAAATGTAGAAGAAGATCAAGCAATGGATGATCCAACCATAATTGTAGCAGCTAAACTAACGCATGAAACTGATCAAGCAATGAATGAACCAGCCATGATTACAGAAACTGAACTGAAGCATGAAGAAGACCAAGAAACGGAAGATCAAGTAACAGCTGATCCAGAATTGATTGCAGCAACTAAGGAATAACTGAAACATAATTAATGATGTTGTAAATAAATATATATAACTGTTATTAGCAGTTTACGTTAGAAGCTAATAATAAAATATGAGTAGAAAGCAAGGAATCACAAACTTAGATTGGAATTTTCCCTTCCAAACCTCGTTACTATAATTATTTATAGGAGTAAAAAGATATTTTAGATACACATTCTCCCTACTTTATTTTATTTTCAATAATTATTTTTTTTATTCGAAGGCAGCAAATGAGCTTGTTAAAAAGGATGTAATGGAGCACATCACATCACATCATTTTCTGCATGCTTAGTTTTTTCACGAGATTTATTTTCTTTGTGTTTATACTTTATAGACCACATGCTTTCTATCGGCAAACAAATACATAGTACTATTCGACAACTTTAGAGTACTATAATACTATTCGACAATAAATATAGTACTGAGCATAAGCTTGCATTTTTTTCAATAAGCTACAGTAGACGTCGACACATAATGGAAATTTAGAATCCGCATCTTGAGCGATTGCAGGCAATCAGTGTACCAATTTATTTTGAGAAACCACGTTTTCTAGCACAGTATAATTCGAATTGAAGACACCAAGGAAATTTATCTAAGATATTATTGGGATGACAGTGCAGCCAAAATTCCAAGTTTACCCTGAAAGAAGCCTCGATAATTGAGGATATTTTACCATTCCATGACAAGTTCTTAACCTAGGACACCAAGGTTTGTTTATCATTTCAAACCCATCACGGTAAGCTAGTAGAAATAAAAACATCATAAGACCATAGCAAACAAAGAAAAATAATACACTTTATCTCAAGTAAAACATACTAAGGTTCTATTATGAAATTAGTCCATTGCCTAAAATATCTAAAAAAATAGTTAGGATTTCTAGTCCACTAAATACCTTCTTAAGCCTATCCAGAAAGGGTCGTTGTGATGTCGTGCTTTTGAGAGGATACAATGCATTATATGTGCTGATAACACTCATTACAAGATCAATAGTTAAAAGATTAAATAGATATTTAATGGCTTAATTTAATATATTTAGGCCTTTTTATTTCCTACAAGTCTTGTGAATTCAACTTATTTTCATACTTACACCATTGGGATTTCAAAAATACAAAATGCATAATTTTATGCTACAAACATAATTTTCAATTCCACCATTGGTTCGACACACTTTGCAATTTCATATTACAATGTTATTGTTACTTCATTGAAGAACTCTCACACATCGACATTTAACTAATTATTGTGTTTAAAGCTGACAAAGCTGGTTTCAGTTAAAATTCTTTCGAATACATTTCTCAAAGATCTTCAATTACTGAATTTACTCGTGCATGAGATTTGATAGTAAAATTCAAGTGAAAGCTTCAGGATTTTGTGTTCTGCTCATGGCATTGCATAGCCCGAAGTGAGCATTGCAGCAGCCAGCCATGTATTCCTCCATTGTTGGTGTGTGTTTTTGGTGGGACCATATAGATTCAAGGTAGTAGGCTCGAACTTTGAAGAAAAAAGAAGCAAGAATAATATCTGTGTATTGTATTTGCTCTTTACAGTGGGAAGTTTAAATACAGAATAGAAATCTGACAGAATAGGAAAATTATAATTACAGCAGCTAAGCATAACAATTGTAACCTGATCAGGATTCCAGTTTCCTAATGCAGCAGGACTAATCTACGAGCTTACCTTGTATAAACATGACTTGTCATATTTCTTGTTCTGTCATCTGCATGCTTTCCTTTCCTTGTATCAGTAGGACTCTGCATATTGCATATTTCTTGTTCTGTTAGGCAACTGATTCAATAAACTTCATTCTTCATCTAAGGAATCACCAAACGTGTCGATTACTAGCTATATTTTTAGCTGCATATGTATCCTCAAGAGAAGGACGACAATATGCTCATGGCCAAGTTACACATCAGAGAAGGACGACAACATCTCATGGCCAACCACACATCTGGAGAAGGACGACAATATAGTCATGGCCACTAGCTACTTTTTTTTGTTTTTTTGTTTTTTTGTTTTTTAAAAAAACACATTCTGGGACCATCTATTTATATTTATATTATATATAAGAAAACACATTCTGGGACCATCTATTTATATTTATATTATATTATAATAATATTTTTATTTTAAAAAAATGGGTATTTCATAAAAAAAATATGATTTTCTCGCATATTTTCCAGTAATTTTGCATAATATTGGGTCTTGAACTTATACTGTAAGTATCAATATTTTCCAGTAAGTTTCAATCTTGCTATTAAAAATACTCAGTTTTCTCTAAAATTTCAATGACCGTTTCAAAAATTTTAATTCCTATTAGTATTTATACTAGTAAAAAGATATTTTAGATACACATTCTCCCTACTTTATTTTGTTTTCAATAATGATTTTTTTTTTTGGAAGGCAGCAAATGAGCTTGTTAAAAAGGACATAATGGAGCAAATCACATCGTTTTCTGCATGCTTAGATTTTTCACCAGATTTATTTTCTTTGTGTTTATAAACCACAGGCTTTCTATCGGCAAACAACATACATGGGATTCCACAACTTTAGACTACTATTCGACAATATATAGTACTGATCATAAGTTTGCATTTTTTCCACTAAGCTACAGTAGACGTCGACACATCATGGAAATTTAGAAACCACATATTGAGCAATTGCAGGCAATCTGTATACCATATTTCACCATTCCATGCCAAGCTCTTAACCTAGGACACCAAGGTTTGTTTATCATTGCAAACCCATCACGGTAAAGTAGTAGAAATAAAAACATCATAAGACCATAGCAAACAAAGAAAAATAATGTACTTTATCTCAAATAAAACATACTAAGGGTGTTAATGTTTTCCTATTATGAAACTAGTCCATTGCCTAAAATATCTAAAAAACTGGTTAGGGTTTCTAGTAACCATAACCATACTACTAGGTGAAAAGTCCTCATCAACAAATACCTTCTTGAGCCTGCCCGTAAAGGGTCGTTGTGATGTCATGCTCTTGAGAGAGTACAATACATTATATGTGCCGATAACGCTCATTACAAGGTCAATAGTTAAGAAGATTAAATAGATATTTAATTGCTTGATTTAAGCCTTTTTATTTCCTACAAGACTTGTGAATTCGTCTTATTTTCATACTTGCACGTAGATTGGACTTTCAAAAATACAAAATGCATAGTTTTAAGCTAACAAACATAATTTTCAATTCCACCATTGGTTCGAGCTGATATTTTTCCATAAGTTTTTAGAGATCGTTTTTTATATTGAGTTAAGTCAATCATACATCATAAAAGACCTTATAATAAGGTCTGGAAGCTTTTGTACTAGAATTGCATTAGTTTTCTAGTTCATTTACGATTCTTTTTCTATTTTATTGATAACTCTTTTGTTAATTCTCATAGGTTTCTTAGGTTATGTGGAAAACAGGGGAGATACGCAGAGAGTAAAAGAAGGAATAGTATACTTTTATTTCATATCTACTGCAATACATGTTGTCCCATATATATACACAAACTACAATTATTATAATCAGAATTCTAGCTATGGTTACTGATATTGCTCCTGAAGATCTGTAGCTTATAAGAAAGGAGAATCAATCAATATCAATCAATACTGGTAACATATATTTGTATGGTAACTAAATTTGCAGATCTGCCAATATCTGTGCCAATATTTCCATGCATCTGTGATCTGCCAATATCCCCGTATCTCCATGCATATCTGCCAATAGCTTATTCTACCTATTATAAATATAATTATTCATCTTGTTTTATTAATTATAATACATATGTTAGAAAAAATAAAATGAAAATGTTTTAATTGAGTATATTTATGAAGTTAGTGTAATAAAGCCTATTCAAGTTAGTTGATAATGCTCGTATCATAGAAGAAGATTATGGTTCAATTTGAGACACCTAGCTGCATAAAACCACCTCATCACCTCTTGTGTTGACATTTAAAAACCATTCTGAGGCTCCTGTCAAGGGATAAAAATAATTCCCTTAAGATCAAAAGGCAATAAACACTTTCCTTTGATCTCAAGTTTGTTACAAAACCATTTAAACCTAAAACCTTAATTATTTAAGTAAAACTAATAAGTTTTTTGTTTGGTACAGCCCTAAAAAACTCATATAAAAACCTTTGGTTTGGCCTATAAAAGAAAGATGATCAGTATGAGTGAAAATGAAGGAGAGAAAACAATGGAATTTAAAATTAATGTAAAATTTTGAAGAAGGTTTCCAATCCGAGAGAATTGCAAAGCATATAAGGTATATATTTTGAAACTATTAAGAGTGGAGCCCATATGACCTGCTTAACTATTTTAGTTCTTTGTTTAACCAAATCTTAGTTGTATTATGCATCGCAGTTGACCTTAAATAATTGGTTAAAGTCTGGTGGAGCTAGTATTGATGACTCAGCTATCTTCTGCTTCACTAACTAGAAATTGGTTGCAGCCGCATCTGTCCACTGGAATTTACAACCCTTCAAGCAATCAGTAATAGGAGTAATAACAGAGCTAAATTTTCAGATGAACTGCCGGTATAAGGAGGCAAGCCTATTCATGAATATTTCAAGGAGTTGGCAACTCCATTATGGTAGATACCTTGGATTAACCAGCTTGGACACTGTCGTAATCCAATTTTTGGATTACTCCCTAAAATAAAATAAAAATGACAAAAATAAAATAAAAGGGGTTTGGCGTTGTTAGAAAAATCACGGTGAAAATTTTGAATATTTTCTGAGTTGAATCACATCTCTTTTGTGCCCAAATAATGAGAAAAATACAAATTCGAGGTAAAAATTAAGTCAAAAATCATAATTATATTTTGAATAGGCCAATTTGATTTAATCATGGGCCAATTTAAAATATAATTATATTTTGGAATTAATTTAGGATCCAATTGAAGGATTTAATTAAGTGCAAGGACTTAGTTATACTTTAAATTGGTCAAATCAATTTTATTTAAGGCTTAATTGATAAAAATCAAATTCTTGAATTTAATTCGGGCTCAATTGAGAAGATTGGAATCTTTGGAGACCCAATTGAATTTTTCCAAGCTAATTGTGCAAAGTTAGGGGTCAGATTGAAGACAATTGAGAGTTTAATGGTCAATTGAGGGTCAAATTGCATAAATCGGAAGCCAAGGACCAGAATAAAAAGGGCGCGAATATTTAAGGCTAACAGTGAATTTCTGACAGGGGCACAATTGCATAAAATTACAAATTTAAATCCAATTGGGGGGTGCAATGGACGCTGACAGCCCACCAGCAGCTGCCACCGCGCCGTCTGTCACAGACCACCACACCGACCAGTCAGCCACCGTGTCAGGCCGAACTCTTCTATAAAAGGCAGCCATGGACGCTGCATGCAGAAAAAACGGAGGAGAAAACCGGTAGCATAACTAGAAAAATCACGCAGAAAGAGGGGAGGGTTTACGTAGAGAGAACAAGAGAAAAACCAGATAAAAATTTACGCAAAGAGAGGGAGACAACAGAACGTGAAATCTCTTCATCTTCCTCGTCTCCGACGGCCATCTCTCTCTCTCTCTTGGCCATTTTCTTACCAGCCCTCTCTTTCTCATCCAGCCCTCTCTCTATCCTTCCTCACCCCGTTGCAGCTCTCTCTCCCTCCCTGATGGTGCAGCATCCCCTTCTCTCGTCAGCCAACAGCGAGATCTCTCTCTCCCCTTAGCAGCAAGCTCTCTCTCTCCTCCATCTCTCTCTCCTCGCCAACCCTTGCCATATCTCCCGGCAAGCACAGCAAGGAAAATACCTCCACCGTGACTTGCAACAGATCACCATTCATCTCCAACGGCAGCAACCATGAATGGCAAAGCAGCAGCCACGCACCAGCACAGGTCAGCCCTTCCGACGCAGTCAATTTAGGGTTTTTAGAATTCAATAATCTCATATGCCTCAAATAAGAGGTATTTATACAATATACAAGAGCCCATTCTAGGAAGGAAAGCTAATCTCAGTAAGGCCCAAAATACAATCCCATAACAATTGGGAATTCCCTAATTACAAGATATTTAATTACAAACTAGTCTACGATTCAACACTCCCCCTCAAGGTGGTGCATAGACATCGCAAATGCCCAACTTGTCGAGCGAATCGTTGAAAACCGAAGTTGATACAACCTTGGTTAACACATCTGCCAACTGGCCTGTTGTATTGACATATTGTATCTCAACTATCTTTTCTTCCAACTTTTCATAGATAAAGTTCCTGTCAATCTCCACATGTTTCGTTCTATCATGCTGAACTGGGTTCTCAGCAATTTTAATCGCTGATTGATTATCACAATACAACTTCATTGGTTTCTCAGAGGAAAAACCCAGCTCCCCCATAAGCCTTTTAAGCCACAGCAATTCACACATACCTTTCACCATTGCCTGGTACTCAGCTTCTGTACTAGATAGTGAGACAACCTTTTGCTTCTTACTCTTCCAAGTGACCAAATTACCTCCAACAAAGGTAAAATAGCCCGAAGTTGATCTTCTCCTATCTCCTTTACCCCCCCAATCCGAGTCTGTATATCCCAAAACATCTACATGCCCATGTTTTGAAAACAATAAACCCTTTCCTGGTGCAGATTTCAAATATCTCAAAATCCTTACAACTGCTTCCATGTGTTGCTTCCCTGGATTATGCATAAATCTACTCACAACACTCATAGCATACGCAATGTCAGGTCTTGTATGTGATAAATAAATCAAACGCCCAACTAACCTCTGATATTGTCCTTTGTCAGCTGGAATTTGATCAGAAAGCTCTTCTAAACCGTGGTTCTGCTCAATAGGAGACCTAATCGGTTGACTACCAAGCATGCCTGTTTCCTCTAGCAAATCAAGCACGTACTTCCATTGAGACAAGAAGATGCCTTGTTCAGACCGGACGACTTCAATCCCCAAGAAATATTTGAGGCCACCCAAATCCTTCATATCAAACTCAGACGACAAATAGTTCTTCAATTTATTCATCTCTTCAATATCATTACCTGTGACCACCATATCATCTACATAAATAATGAGTGCTGTTAATTTGTCTCCCACTCTTTTCAAGAATAAAGTATGATCTGCATTACTCTGTTCATATCCATACTTCTTCATGGCAAGTCGGAATCTACCAAACCAAGCTCGTGGAGACTGCTTCAAACCATATAATGCTTTCTGCAGTTTGCATACAACATTAGAGCAGTTCTGAGCATCATAGCCTGGTGGTAACTCCATATACACTTCTTCCTGTAAATCACCGTGTAGAAATGCATTTTTTACATCATACTGTTGCAAGGGCCAACCAAAATTTGCAGCCAGAGATATCAAAACCTGAATGGTATTGATCTTTGCCACAGGAGCAAAGGTTTCCTGATAATCAATCCCATAGGTCTGGGTAAACCCTTTAGCAACAAGCCGAGCTTTATACCTATCAATTGAGCCATCCGGCTTACACTTAACAGTGTATACCCACCTGCAACCCACGGGTCGTTTGCCCTCTGGCAGCGGAACCAACTCCCAAGTCTGATTTTTTTCTAGTGCTGTCATCTCTTCAGTCATTGCCGTGGCCCATTTTGGATCTGACAAGGCTTCTTGAACTTTAGTAGGAATATGGACGACAATCATATTACTGACAAATCCTCGGCAAGCCTCTGACAGCCTATGGGTAGATACATACTGAGCAATAGGATATTTCACCTTCTTCACAGCTTCGGGTGAGAATCTATCAGGTGGTACTCCTTGATTACTCCTTGGTGCAACTGATACCTATCAACCTCAACATGCTCATGTTCACAAATATTGTTAGTATTAATCACAAAATCTATACTTGCCTCAGGAATAGCTGCACGAGGAGAACGACGAGAATTAGGAGTGGGTACTGTTGATGAAGTGAGAGAGGGGCTTTCGGCAATATCCAAATCCACACTAACACTCGGCTGGACCTGGTTGACGACTTCAGTGGTGGCTTCAGCAGTCCCTTCTTCATGTTCACCGACAGTGGTGTCCTGAATCGGACCGGTTGGAATAGAATCCGGAAATAATTCTGTCCAATTCAAAGCTTCCATCGTGCTCTCCCTCGGAAGCAAGGAATGGGATAGCGGAGAAGCAAAGAACATCTCATGTTCAGAAAAAACAACATCCATGGTAACATAGTACTTACCAGTAGGAGGATGAAAACATCTGTATCCCTTCTGTAAGGGATGATAGCCCACAAAAACACACTTGAGAGCACAGGGATCAAGCTTAGTACGCATATGCTTCTGTAAATGCACAAACACGACGCAACCAAATACCCGGGGTGGAAGTGTAAGATGTGAAGGAAGAGGTACAGAGGATGCCAGTGTATCTAACGATGTCTGAAATTCCAAAACACGAGTAGGCACACGGTTGAGAAGATAAACAGCCGTGGTAATGGCTTCCTCCCAAAACTGTGGCCCCATATGTGTACCAATGAGGGCAGCCCGTGTAATTTCAAGAATCTGTCTATTTCGCCGTTCAGCCACACCATTTTGTTGTGGGGTGTAAGGACACGTGGTTTCATGCAAAATACCATGAGCTTGAAAATAAGTGTGCAACTCTTGATTAACGAATTCCCCACCATTATTAGACCGAAGCACTTGTAAAGATGCAGAAAATTGTGTCTTCATCATTTGGTGAAAAGTGCGAAATATTGCAGCTACATCACTCTTATGTCGCATCAAATAGAGCCACGTCATTCGAGTGCAATCATCAACAAACAAAAGAAACCAACGAAAACCAGAAGAAGTAGTAACAGGAGCAGGTCCCCAAACATCCGAATGAATCAATTAAAATGGCACAGATCTTTTATTAGTACTATCAGAATAAGTAGCACGGTGGCTTTTTGCCAAAATGCAAGTATCACACCTAAAATTCAAAGGTTTGCATGTTGAAAATAAAATAGGAAATAGATGCTCTAAATAACCAAAAGAGACATGACCCAACCGGTAATGCCATAACCAAATTTGATCCTCAGATGCCCGAGATGACCCTTTTGCAGATAGGCTTTTTCCACACAGACATCGTCCACATAATACAAGCCCTCTCTCTTAGTACCACGCCCAATGATCTCCTCGCTGCAGAGATCCTGAAGAAGACAGAAATTGGGATAGATTAATACTAACAATTTAATTGAGCAGTAACTTGTGGTATAGACAAAAGAATATTAGAGAGAGTAGGAATCAACAGGGTATGGTCCAAGGATAAAGAAGGAGTTAAGTCAACTCTTCCAGCACCAGTAACAGGATATGATATGCCATTTGCATTGGCAACAGTAACACAATTCGGTAAGCAGTTATCACGTAACAAAGATGCATCGAAGGTCATATGGTTTGTTGCACCAGAATCAAGAATCCAACCCTCATCTTTTCCGGAACTAGTTGTAAGGAAAGCATGACCAACACTACCTGACTGTTGAAGAAGGGTAGAATCTACCACAGAGTGAGACATGTCCACTGGAGCACACGGCGGCTGAGTTGCGGATGATGGAGTAACCGAAGCCGGCAGTGGCATGGAGGTACACATCGCCACTTTTCCACTTTTCTGAGCTTGCAAACGCTCTTTATGAGCCGGCCACCAGTCAGGATACCCATGTTTCTTGAAACAGGTTTCCGCAATATGTTTGGTGCTTCCACAATGAGTACAAGGACCACCAACAGGCATAAGAGAAGGCGATGTGATAGGACGGTTGCCAACCATCTTTACTGCC
The DNA here is from genome assembly GCA_964035475.1 of Salix caprea. Lineage (NCBI taxonomy): Eukaryota > Viridiplantae > Streptophyta > Magnoliopsida > Malpighiales > Salicaceae > Salix > Salix caprea. The sequence continues at coordinate 3,579,472 of OZ037743.1, forward strand.
ATAGCCATCTGAGAAGTATCACCTTGATTCATCATAGTATGACGACGAAGTTCCTCACGTCTCACGGTGGAAAAAGCCACATCAGGTCCGGGAAGAGGATCAGTACGAAGAATATCTCCCCGAATAGAATCATATATATCATCAAGACCAGCAAGAAACAAATAAACACGATCCTCACCAATTTCAGTCATACGTGTATTTATCACATCTGCTTGAGTAAAGGGAATAGGTCTGTGATGATCAAGCTCCTTCCAAATAATTTGAAGATCAGAATAATAGGCAGCGACCGATCGCCCAGCCTGTTTGGTCGCCATAGCCTTACGGGATAAATCATATAAGATAGATTTATCAGCACCCTCATAATAGGTCTTAGACACAGCATCCCAGACATTTTTTGCAGTAGGTAAACAGATAAATAACGTCATTACATTCGCCTCCATGGCACCAATAAGCCAACCCTTCACAATGGTATCTTCCATTATCCACTTGCTATAGGTAGCACTTGTCACCGCTGGTTGAGGAGTGGTGCCATTAAGATATCCCATCCTTCCTCTTCCTGCAACAAACATGGTCACAACTTGAGACCAAAGAGTAAAATTCGGGCCATTCAATTTGACCCCATAAGGAATGGATGTTGGCTCCGGTGCCGTCATGACCACAGGTGGAATAGTAAGAGCATGAGAAGTAGTGGAAACATCATCCATTATTTTCCTGGAACTTTAGAATGTTTAGAAAAAAAAATAGCAAGAGGAAGAAGCAATCGGCTTCTATGATAGAACTGAAGAAGAAGCAGTCGGCTTCTTAGGGACACTTCAAGTAGAGAGGAAGAGCAAGCAATCGGCTTGCAGTGGAGAACTGGTCGGAGCAATAAGCTCTGGCAGAGATCCTTGATTGAAAAAGCGCCGAGGAGAAGATTCAACACGGCTTTTGACCAAAACCAACGATCAAAAAAGTAGAGCAATGACAGCCCCAGATTTGAATTTGAAAAAGGGACAAGTCACGGCTTGATTAGAGAAAGGGACAAGTCACGGCTTGATTAGAGAAAGGGACAAGTCATGGCTTGATTAGAGATCTTGCGGTCACTTTGTGGCCTCTTGAACTCTGCCAAGACAAACTGACGAAAAAGTGCCTAGGACTCTTGAAATCTTGGCGGCGTAGGCGTAGCAAATTGTTACGAAGAAAGTTCAAACCATAAGCTCTAATACCAAGTCAATTTAGGGTTTTTAGAATTCAATAATCTCATATGCCTCAAATAAGAGGTATTTATACAATATACAAGAGCCCATTCTAGGAAGGAAAGCTAATCTCAGTAAGGCCCAAAATACAATCCCATAACAATTGGGAATTCCCTAATTACAAGATATTTAATTACAAACTAGTCTACGATTCAACAGACGCTCCTACCGGCCGCCACCGGCCACCATTTTCGACGCCACCACAACAGTGAGAACCACCTCGACGTCCTCTACTCGGTGGCAGTAACATGTAAACCTCTAGTCGTGGTCGGCCGACCAAGTTACTGTGCACGTAAGAACAGTGCAGTGAATTAATTCACTGCACTGTGTTCACGTGTTTTGCGTTTTTATTTATTTATTTATTGGCCTTCGGCCAGCCCCTCTCGGCCCAGCCTAGTTGGCTGGGCCGGGCCCAAGTCCAGCAGACTTGGCCCTTGGCCAGCCTCAGCTGGGCCGACCAGACTTCAATTTTTTTTTTTAAAAAACAAAAAAACAAAAAAAAATGCGTTTAAAAAAAAACAAAAAATGTATTTGTTTTCCTGCATACGGCCGGATTCCAAGATTTTTCCATCATATTTTTCGTAAAAAAATATATGCTACATCTTTCTCATATTTTAAACGAAAATTGGATATCGTAACCAATTTATGATTATCCGTTGGAATTTGGCCAAAATATCAAAAATAATTTAACAATTATTTTGTTTTAGCTTTTGCGGTGTAAATTTACATTGTAAAGTACACTCGTAGATAAAAAATATTTTTACCACGATGTAAAATTACATTGTATAATACATCCGTAGATTTAAAAAATATTTTAACTACGGTGTAAAATTACATTGTAAAGTACATCCGTAGATAAAAAAAGATTTTCAAACAGCAATGCAGCTTACCTTAGGTAGGGTGCACTGGGGGTGATGCGTCTTCCCCTTGCACAAAAAGTCCCCTTACCTAGACTCTCGCAGACCATTAGGTTCCTAGTGACCTTAATACTAGGTGGCGACTCCTAATAATTATAGTCGTAATTTTTACGACTATAAAACAACCTTCATTTTCACCACGCGTCGTTGTCTCCCCAAATCACGGGGGATGGCGGGGCGCGAAGCGCGTAAAAATCGCCGTCGCGACAGACACCATTGAAAGACACGATAAAACCCAAAAAGGTGATAGGGCTGGTAGAGAACTTACACTTTGTTCAACTGCTAAATAATTGTTCCTTTCTTAGGGTATCAAAACAACCCGTAAGTGTTCAATGTGAGACTCCAGGGTAGGGCTATAAACAAGAATGTCATCAAAATAAATGACGATGAATTTTCCCATGAATGATATAACAAAAAATATGGATTGAAAGAAACAAGAAAACATATATATACCACCTCAAAACAACTCAATAAGCATGAGTAGAAATCAATGACATAATTCCGAAATAGGGATAAATAAGTATTTGAATATGAAGGAATTACAATGATAATGTTACTTCTCACAACTTAGTAATGAAGATGATGTCTATTGCCCTTGAAATGAAGGCAAAGTTTAGTTCATAGTTGCTGGAAAATCAACACAGAAAAGAGAGAAGAAGTTTCTTTGGTGGAAAGAGAGATTAGCTTTTTATAATGTGATTTGTTTTCTTTATTCCCTCCCATAGCTATTGTATTTCATTAGGATTCTACTCTTTATTAGGATTCCTCAATGTTACTTAAATCTTCCTTTTTTATTTGGTCATTAAGGTTGATAAAATCCCTCAGAATATGTGTTGAAAACTAACTTTGCTGATGTCACCAATCTGCTAATACTTTAGGTTTTGTTGCAACTTGGACTTTATTTCTGACTTGGTTTCTTGCAATATTCAACCACTCCATATATATCCTTTCTCCATGAATGTTATAGGATTTATTTTCACCTTTTTTACATTAGAATCTTATCTCTAGTAGGACTCAAAACTGTTAGTTTTCTCATTAGATCAGAGGATCAATCTCATCCTCCAGATTGCATCCTACTTTCACCTTCAAAAATATTTTATCTAGACAAGAATCCTGCATAAGAGTCATAGTACTTAATGTGTAGATGAGTTTGAACTTTTGAATCACATGATCTCGAGATCTTAAGCTCAAGCCATGCTTATTCTAATATGTAGTATGAAAGTTGAAAATCCTGCACCAAGTATGATTTTGGTCTGATTTTGCAAGTCACATTAAAAGTTCAAACAAACTCCAATTTCTTCCAATAAAAATCCTAGAAAGCTCGACATGTGTACTTTATCTTATATTCATCCCACGTTCACGTTATAATCTTATTTTCACAAAATAATTTGCATCTTTTCTCATGTTTTAAAATTCAAAAAGGAATATCGTAACCAGTTTATGATTATCCATCAAGGTTCAACCAAAATATAAAAAATCCTTCGCCAATCATTTTGTTCATTTTACTTCTTAGGACTTAGTTGTAGACTTCAATAATGAAGGTGTAAAGCTACATTGTAGAGTTTTGGTAAAGACGATGCTGAGATTTATTTTTTAAAATGATTATGTTTTTGACTTAATAAGATAGAGACTCCATCATGTAGAAAAGACCAAGGAATAAAAATCTGACCTAGAAAAATCATTAAACAATAATGCAACTTACCTTAGGTATGGTGCATTAGAAAAGATGCGTGCTACACTTGCACAACAAGTCCCTTTACCAAAACTCTCACAGTCCATTAATTTTCTAGTAACCTTAATACTGGATGGTGACTCCTGAAAATAATAACCATAATTTTATGATTATACAAAACCCTTTTTCCACGCACCCCATCTTTAAGAGGTCCGAAAACTCCACGAATGATCTAAGATATTTTATTTTATTTCATTTTAAGCTTTTCAATCATTCTCAAATGCTTGATCACTTCTCTGATGCTTGTCCCTAAATGGGGTGTGATGCTTGTTGATGCTACCTAAGTTTTTATCCTATTTTTGAAGTATTTTCAACAAAAAACAACAAAAACCGGAAACAATAATGTTTTTGATACATTTACGTTGGTTTTAGTATTTTCAACATCGTCTCAAAAGAATTAAAATTTTAAATGTATTTTCAATGCGTTTAGGTTTTAATGAGTCATTTTTAATATCACTTTTTTTTCTCTTTGATTTGACGTTTATGTATTTTCTGTTTAGAAAAGAGCTAAAAAAACAAAAAAAACAAGAAATATATGGACACAAGGACTAAACTTGAAAACAGTTGAAACAAGAGTTTGAATAATATGTTTTGGCAGTGTATCAATGTACGACTGCTCCTCTATTATTTATATATGTAGGGCAATTTACACATGTTATGATGTACCCTATTACATAATATAATCTCTACGTATATTTCCTATTTTACAAAATATTTCCTAAATTACAATGCATTCCATAATATTCCCCCTCAAGATGAGGGTGGGTGATCCACGTGAAGCTTGGAACGTACAAAAGTAAGAATCGACGAGGCAAGTGGCTTTGTAAGAATATCTACTAATTGATCTTTGGAAGGGATGAAACGTATTTGAATTTCCTTCTTAGTAACTCGATCACGGACAAAATGATAGTCTACCTGAACATGCTTTGTACGAGCATGAAAGATCGTATTAACAGACCGATAAGTAGCTCCCAAATTATCACACCAGATAGTCATAGCAGAACTAGGGGAAACACATAAATCATTCAAAAGCCTTATACTCGGCTTCTGTGGAGGAGCGAGCAACAGTTCGTTGCTTGCCAGATTTCCATGAAATGGGAGTAGTCCCGAGAAAGACAATGTAGCCACCCGTAGATTTTCGGTCATCAACACTACCGGCCCAATCAGGATCAGTATAACCATGAAGAGACAAGGTAGGATCATGGGTGAGATGTAGACCAAAAGAGGAGGTACCTTTTAGGTATCGCAGTATACGCTTAACAGCAACCCAATGGCCTTCAGTAGGAGCATGCATAAACTGACATACTTTGTTTACCGCATAGCAAATATCAGGTCGAGTAAACGTTAGATACTGAAGAGCACCAGATCTGCCTCTTCTCTTCCTTTCTCTCTCGCCGGAGATGGCCTTCCGGTGACATTTAAAGCAACAGAAAACACACAAACAAACGCACAAAGGCAGCTGGGTCGTTCTTCCTTCAGATCGTAGATCTGTTCTTCTCGGCCCGTTCCTCTTCTTCTTCCTCTTCCTCTTCTTCTTCTTCTTCTTCTTCTTCTTCTTCTTCTTCTTCTTCTTCTTCTTCTTCTTCTTCTTCTTCTGCTTCGCCGGTAAGGGTGTTCATAATGACCTACAAACAGAAAAATACACAAACAAGCGCGCGAAGGCAGCTGGGTTCTCCTCTTCTGGATTTCAGAACTGTTCTTCCTTGTCTCAGTCTGTTCTTCGATTCTCCTCTTCTCCTTCTCGCCATCAAAGGGTGTTCCAATATGACCTGAAAATAAAAAAAAAGCCACAAGCACAAACACAAGAAAAATCAGTTAGTTCTGTCCTTCAAATCTTTGCTCTTTCTCGGCGATCTGCTCTCCTTCAGTCTGTTCTTCCTCTTCCAGATGGCCGGAGCTCAAACTTAACAGGGAGAGAGGGTGCTGTGGAAGTTGAGGCGTGAGACCGTGGAGGTTGAGAGGGTGTCTGCTGGGGCTGAAGGCAGGCTGGAAATGGCTGAGGTGGTTGGGCAGAGGAGAGTGTGAGCTGGTCTGTGAAGGCAAGGGAAGAGAGGAGAGTGAATGAGGGAGTGGGGGCTGACTGTGGTGTTGGTCGGAGAAGAAAAGAGCAAGGGAAAGAGAGATTGTGGAGGAGCTGTGTCTTGGGAAACAAAAATGGAGGTTGGCTGGAGGACAGTGGAGATGGGGCGTCTGGCTGGAGAAGAGAGTGGAAGGGAAGAAAGGAAATGAAAAATGGGTAAGATGAAAAAAGAGGGGCTGCAGCTGCTGCCCAGATGGGGGCGGCGACTACAGCCCTTTGGAGAAGAAAGAGATGGTTTAGGGGTTTTTTTTAGGGTTTTTGAATGGGGTGTATATTTTTGGTCCCCTTTTCTTGTGGATTACCAACTCTATTTATAGAGTTTTCAAAGGGAAAATTCCAAAAACAGCCCTCAGCTTGCGCGCTTCTTTCAATTTGGTCCTTGATTCCAATTTGTGCGATTTGGCCCTGCATTGACTGTTAAATTCTCAATTTATTCAATTTTGCCCCTGTAACAAGATATTTTTGGATTTTTGTCTTTTTTTCTATTTTTTTCTTTTTCTTCCGAAACCTAAAAATAAGTAGGTCAAAATTTGGGTAGCAACAAGCCTAATTTGGGTTAAATTGAGACGATCGGAATTTTCGGTGACAAAACTTTTCGGGTGAAATCGGAAGTCAAAATTAAAGATAAAAACATCATTCTTCCTGGTTTTTTCCATCGAAAAACTCTTTTTTGTCACAACTTATTGATTTCAAATTAAAAAAAAAAAAAAACTCCTGGCGACAGCCATGGTTGGCCATTCTAGCAGCCATGCTGCACCATGCTGCCACCACTCGCACCATAACACACCATTCCTATGCACCATACTCTGGACACTTCCCCCATGTCGAGCACCATCCCTTCTTTGCCTATAAATGGGAGGAGAAATTGACAGTAAAAGAGGGGGAGGACAGACGAAAAACTTGAGGGAAAAAACTGAGAAAACAGGGTTGAAAACTAAGGAAAAACCGGGGAGAAATTTTGTAGTCATGAGGGGATTAAACATGGGTGAATGATGCTGAAATAGTAGAAATTTTTGACAGGGGGAGACCATTTAAAATAGAAAAACACACAGAAACACAACACAGAAATAACACATACACATGCGTAGCAGCCCATCACCTTCATCAGCCCCGGCGACAGCTCCCCCCAGCTGCTACAGCACGACATCTCTACTTGTCTTCTTCATCCCCGGGAAGCCACCACCACCATCGACGTCACTCTCCCTCTCCCTTGCAGTTAGCCCGTTGCAGGTCTCTTTCTCTCTCCCCGATGGCTGCTCTCTCTCTCTAAAAAAATCAGTTGGTTAGCAGCCCTCTCGCTTCTCCGACAGCAACCAGCACCACCCAGAACCATCACCCTCATCACTACCATCTCCTCCTCCGTAGAAAGGTTCCAACCGTGGCCTCCGGCAAGGACACAGCAGCAGCAACGGTTCCAGCATCAGGCCACCACGACAAGAAGAACCACCTCGATCTCCTCTATCCGGTGGCAGTGGCAGGTGAGCTCCTCGTGGTGGTCGACCGACCACCATTTCTACTGTACACGCTGCATGCAACGTGTAATATATATATATATATATATATATATATATATATATATATATGGGCTGCGTGGGTGAGTGGGCTGCTCTCGGCCCAGCCCAGCTGGCTGGGCCGGGTCTAACCCACCCCAGACCAAGCTCTCATAGTTGGGCCCTTTGCCCAACTTGATTGGGTCGGCCCACTAGGGTGGGCCAACCCAACCCAATTTTTTTTAAAAAAAATACAAAAACAATATTATAAAAAAACAAAAAAATATGTTGTTTTCGTGCATACGGCCGAATTCCAAGATTTTTCCATGTTTATTTTTCATAAAAAAAATATGTTGCATCTTTCTCATAATTTAAAACAAAAATTGGATATCGTAACCGGTTTATGATTATCCTTTGGAATTTGGCCAAAATATCAAAAAAATAAAAAAAATATTTTCTTTTATTGCGGTGTAAACTTACATTGTAAAGTACACCCGCCAATAAAAAAATGTTTTTTTTTATGCAGTGTAAAATTATTTTGGTTAGTCTTTCAAACTCCCAACGAGGTAGAGATTCTCTCACGAAGAGAAATCTACGTCGAACTTTAGAAAAGACAGAAAAATTTAACTTAGAAAAAAACAATCAAACAACAATGCAGCTTACCTTAGGTAGGGTGCACTGGGGGTGATGTGTCTTCCCCTTGCACAACAAGTCCCCTTACCCAAGACTCTCGCAGACCACTAGGTTCCTAGTGACCTTAATACTAGGTGGTGACTCCTGATAATAATAGTCATAATTTTTACGACTATAAAACAACCCCATTTTCATCGCGCGCCGTTGTCTCCCCGATCCCGGGGATGGCGGGGCGCGAAGCGCGAAAAAATCACCATCGCGACACACAGAATCATGCCATGAATGCTATGCAGAGTGTTTGTTTGTCCCCTCAGCAGTCATCAACTCAGCCTCAAGTGTGGCTTACTGATTCGGGTGCCACTAATCACATGACAATTGATTTGTCCAATTTGTCATTAGTGTCTCACACTGGGTCTATGTGCATTCCTACTCACACAAAACCACTCAAGATGAACTCGGTCTTATGTGTGCCAAAATTGACTAAGAATTTACTATCAGTTCATCATATTTGTTTGGATAACAACTTCTATTTAATATTTGATGCTTTTTGCTTTTTGATTCAGGACAAAGTCACAGGGAGGATATTGTACAAAGGGGAATGCCGTAATGGACTCTATCCTATGTCTTTTGTGTCTCCATCAGCTCAACACTCCTTCCGTTTTCAATCTCAGGCCTATATTGGTTAGTTTGTATTATCCTCTACTTGGCATCGTATATTAGGGCATCCTGCCAATAAAATTGTCAATTTGATATTGCAAAAAGCTAGTATTCAATGTCCTTTAGATTCTGTCACTGATGTATGTTTTAGCTGTCTTCAGGGCAAATTCACTAAGCTTCCCTTTCAGTTTAGCGATCATTTGTCTGTAACACCTTTTCAGATAATATATAGTGATCTTTGGGGTCCTTCCCCTAGTGTTTCTATAGATGGTTATAAGTATTATGTCATTGTTGTTGACGATTTCTCTCGCTACTGCTGGTTATATCCTCTTGTCAATAAAAGTGACTTGTGTTCTATTTTTGTTACCTTTTATCATCATATTCAAACTCAATTTTCGCATTCTATTAAAACTTTGCAAAGTGATGGGGGGTGGGGGAGTATGTTAACAAATCTCTAAAACATTTTCTTGATTCAAAAGGGATTTCACACCATAATCTTGTCCATATACACCTGAACAAAATGGGTTGTCCGAACGTAAACACAGACACCTTATTGAAACCACCATTACTCTACTTCAACATGCTAATATGATTAGTCCATCAAAGCAAGAGATTGAGGGGGGATGTTAGAGTATAGAAGAATGAGTATTCTAGAGTAGTGTATTTGTATTCTAGAAGTATGAATGATGATATTTTGTTATGTATAAATAGGAATATGTACTCACGGTAAATGTAAGAAAAAACAGAATAGTTTACTGTTGAAAATTCAAAATTCATTATCCCTCTCTTTCTCTCTTCTCTTCTCTTCACAACTTTCCCTTTCTTCCTAATTCCTTCAATTACTTGTAACATTTCTCAATCCTTACAGAAGGACAACAACATGCTCTTGGCCAACCACACATCTAGAGAAGGATGACAATATGGTCATGGCCCTAGCTACTTTTTTTTTTATAAAAAAACACATTCTGGGACCATCTATTTATATTTATATTATAATATAATAATATTTTTATTTTTAAAAAATGGGTATTTCATAAAAATATATGATTTTCTCGCATATTTTTCCAGTAACTTTGCATAATATTAGGTCTCGAACTTACACTGTAAGTTTCAATATTTTCCAGTAAGTTTCAATCTTGGTATTAAAAATACTTGGTTTTCTCTACAATTTCAATGACCGTTTCAAATTTTTTATGATTTCATCAAATGTTTTTCCTCTAATTTTGTTCTATATGGGTTCGTAGACTTACCTTTTTTTCATTCTTTATTCTCTCTTTGTTTATTATCTTAAGTTGATGAGGGAAAGGATTGAAAATATTTATATTAGCCTCTTATCCCTATCTTAATTATTACCATGAATAGTAAATATTTTTTTTCTTTTTTCTTGATTGAATTTTCTCTATCTTTTTCTTAGAATTTTTTATTTTTATTTTTATTTTTATAAAATGGTCATAAATGAAATGTGTTAAAAATATATGTTTTTGTATTTTTTTTAAATAGTAATAATAAAATATGAGTAAAAAACAAGGAATCACTTAGATTGATAGTTTCCCTTCCAAATTCATTACTATAATTATTTATAGGAGTAAAAAGATATTTTAGATACACATTCTCCCTACTTTATTTTATTTTCAATAATTAGTTTTTTTATTCGAAGGCAGCAAAAGAGCTTGTTAAAAAGGATATAATGGAGCACATCACATCATTTTCTGAATGCTTAGATTTTTCACAAGATTTATTTTCTTTGTGTTTATACTTTATAGACCACATGCTCTCTATTGGCAAACAAATACATAGTACTTGTTAGGATTGTGTAATTGATGAAGAATAATTTGAGAGAAAACATAAGAGAGAGAACAGAGGAGATGGAGAGAAGAGAATTTGAATTTTATTATATTTGTCACACCAATTGTGTGTTACAATAACCACTATTGATAGAAATCACTATTGTATACTCTAACATCCCCCTCGATCTCATGTTTTGATAAACCAAGCATGAGATTGCAACAATGAAAACGAAAGACATGAGTACTGAAACCTTTTTGATAGAAATCACTATGTAAAAGAAAGATGATTTTGAATACGATTGAGAAGAAAAAGAAAAATGCTCAAATGGAAAAAAAGATAGAAGAGAGAGAAAAGACATTTCATATGTCTATTTCTTGGTTGATTGTCTACTTCAGTTAGGATTGAGAGAGTTTGCAGATAATTGAAAGAAGAATTAGTTTAGAGACGGGAAGAGGGAGAAGAGAGAAAAGAGAGAGAGAAGGAAATTTTGAATATATTCTGTTGTAATATTTCTACATACAAACTGTGTGCTACTAACAACTTTATATACATGTGTCAAATACCCTATACTACATTCTAGAATATACTTTCAATATTCCAGAATATACACTCTAACATCCCCCTCAATCTTTTGCTTTGACAAACCAAGCATGAGATTGTAACAATGAAAACAAAACACATGAGTACTGAACCCTTTTTGACAGAAATCACTATGTAAAAGAAAGATGAGTTTGAATGCGATTGAGAAGAAAAAGAAAAATGCTCAAATGGCAAAGAAGATAGAAGAGAGAAGACATTTCATTTATCTATTTCTTGATTGAAATTTCATTTGTCTACTTCAGTTTTTCTGAAGTTTTTTCCTTTGTCTACTTCAATTTTTCTGAAGTTTTTCATCTTTGAGAAGAGAGGGATGAGAAGAAAGAAATGGGAGGTAAGAGAGGTGATAGAATGGGTTTGAAGTTCATTTGTCTACTTCAGTTTTTCTGAAGTTTTTCATTTGTTGATGAATTTCTTATTCTGTGAAAGAATTCATTTTCTAATTCTCAATGATATTGATATTTTTTTTCTTTCTCTCTTCTTCTTCTTCTTCTTCTTCCTTTTTTTTATAACAACTGATCAAAACGGCAGCACAACAAACAACAGGACAATACAAACGACACTACACTAATCGTAACATCCAAGGTTTCTACTTATTCCTTTACCAGCAGCCGCCTCATCCTCTTCTACTTGCAAAACCAGATGAAATGGCAGCTTTCGCTGAAGCACATCCTGGCGATTCTAAAGTGGGAGAGAAGATCTTTAAGACTAAGTGTGCTCAGTGCCATACCGTCGACAAAGGTGCTGGTCACAAGCAAGGACTCAATCTGAATGGCTTGTTTGGAACCTTAGCTGCCTTTCCTGATTTATGTGCTAATAAGCCCACTGATGCTGCTAAAGAGACAAAGGAGACAACATATGCAAAGAAAAGCCAGAGCTTCAATCTCCACTCGCCTAACGCAGTTAAACATCAGAGCTGCAATAGATGCAAATATGCCAGGGAGTTAGTGAACGAAGGAAACTTTAACAGAGCTACACACAACGGTGTTGATCCAGAACCACCATCTCGCGCCAAATACCGCGCCAGCGACTCCAGGACCAGACTGCCCACTCATCTGGTAAATCAACTCTCCCTCGATTGCTTTTTTTTTTCTCACTCTGCTGCTGCTCTGTTTGAGCTTCATGATGCTAGTCAGTGATTGACTGTTGATGCTGCTCTGTTTAATCTTTTTTTTTCCACTCTGCTGTTGCTCTGTTTGAGCTTCACTTTTGTTGTGCAAAATTTGAATGCAGTAATTTATTGCGCAGAGAATGAAGAGTTGAGAGTATTACTGAGACTAGATTATGATTTTTATGTGTGGCTTTCAGCAGACTCTTTGAACACTAAATGTTTGATTTAAGGATTGGAGACGGTGGAGAGAGGAGGAGCAGAAAAAAGAAGATGATATAGCAGCAACACAAATCTATATTTTAAAGAAGAACAAAGGAAATCACAGAGACTGAAACTATTTTTGAAGGAGCAACTATCAATTCAGAGGAAGAGAATGAAAGTAGTAGAAACAGAGGTTCTCCAACTCAAGGACACACGCTGGTCAAAGAGCTGATCGAGCTTTAAAGAAAACATCAAATTCACAGAAGCAGAAGACTGTATTGAGGTAAACTTACAGGAACAAGAAGTTCTGTGTGTGTGCACTCCTCTTCACGATACATGATTGTGCTTGCTCTGCTGCTGCTGTGTTTTTTTTTTGAATGATCCATTGAAGGATCAGATTGCGGAAGGTTGGATCAATTCATGCGCTAGCAAAATAGATCTGATACCATGTTAGGATTGTGTAATTGATGAAGAATAATTTGAGAGAAAACATAAGAGAGAGAACAGAGGAGATGGAGAGAAGAGAATTTGAATTTTATTATATTTGTCACACCAATTGTGTGTTACAACAACCACTATTTATACACTCTGTATACTCTCTATTGTATACTCTAACAGTACTGAGCATGAGTTTGCAATTTTTCACAAAGCTACAGTCGACGTCGACACATCATGGAAATTTAGAAACCGGATCTTGAGCGGTTGCAGCCAATTTATTTTGTGAAACCATGTTTTCTAGCACATTATAATTCGAATAATTGAAGACAGCAAGGAAAAATTTATCTAAGATATTATTTGGGATGACAGTGTAACCTAAACTTTAGAGTAGGGTTATTACTCTCGTTTTATTTTGGCTGAAATGGCCGAAACGTTTTATACCAGTAAAAAAACAAGATAAAACGTGTTGTTTTTATCTTGGTTTAAATTCTCGTCCGTTCCTGATTTTTCGGCCAAATACCAGCCGAAACGTGGTGGAAGCACGCTGCAAGCGTCGTTTCGGCCATGAAAAAAATTAAAAAAAGAATGAATTATATGGCCGTTGATGATTTTAAAGTTAAAGCACAGCTGTGTTGATTAGGTATCTTTTTTTATTGCAGCTCAGTAATTGCTCATGAGTGGGTCCATCATCATGGTTTCATGTTCTCTGTGTTTTGTTTTTATTATTAACTCGTAGAGTTTCTTTAATTAAAATTATATTTTATTTTAGATTTTTTATGTGAATATATATTCTCAGTTTTTTTTTCATATAAAAAGAAATTTAAAAAAATACAAAAATAAAATAAAAAATAAACCCACCTGTAATTAAAAACTTCAAATAAGTTTTAGTTTTCAAGTAACTTTCCAATAACAATAAGAATTAATATGAGACTAATTTTTTAGAAATACATTAAAATAATATATATATATATATATATATATAAAGAATTATTTTTGATATCTATGAAAACAATAAAAATACATTAATTTTTTTTAAATAAAATACATTTCAAATTATAACAAAAAACAAGTTGAACGGCTCACACAAAAACACCTTAAATTATATTAATATGGTATTACGCTGTTGAATTTACATTAGACATTCCAATTATTTAAACGAACGACTTTAATTAGAAGTTAGCGATGGGAACTATATTTATTTTTCTTAGAAAATGAAATTTTATAAAACTTAAAAAAAAAACAGAACTTTCATTAGAATTCAACGAGCATGATGGAAAAAGGCAATTATTAAAAACACCACCCAAGAAGGGTTGGTGACTAGAAACCAGTTTTATATTTGTCTTTCATTATACCCCTGATCGCACCCTAAATTACTCTTCAGTTTTTTTTTTATTTCATTTAGACCTTTGACTTCTCGATTTGTTTTCATTTTTGTTTTAATGGTGGAAACGAGAAATAAATTTTGCTTTTAACAAATGTGATGTGATCCATAATAACCTTTTCAACAACACTACTAAAAAAGGGGGCTATTTGCAACGGAATTTTGTTTAGCAACGGATTTTCTGTTGCTAAACAAATTCCGGAATTATAAAAAAACACACATGTGTTGCAACGGATAAGCCATTGCACATTTAATTTGCAACGGAATATTCGTTGCAAGTTAAAACAAGTTGCAACGGCTTATCCGTTGCAAAGTTAAAGTAACTTGCAACGGATTATCAAATTGTCAAATTGTTCTGAGGGAAAGAAACCCTCAAAAACATTAAGAAAAGAGTAAGCAAGAAAAATAATTAAATTATTATTATTATTATTATTATTATTAATATTATTTTAATTTATTTATTTTATTTTTGTGTTAATAATGAAAGGGAAAAATGGAAGAATAAAAAATCTGAAAAAGTTCAAGAAAAGATAAAACAAAAGAATAAAACAAAAACAAAAAATATCGTTGCTATCACTGCCAAAGCAATAAAAATTATCAAATTATCCCGAGGAAGAAAAAACTAAAAAACATTAACAAAAGAGTAAGCAAGAAAAATAATTAAATTATTATTATTATTATTATTATTATTATTATTATTATTATTATTATTATTGTGTTAATAATGAAAAAAAATAAAATAAATGAAAGACTAAAAAAACCATAAAAACTTTAACAAAATTAAAATCATAAAAAGAAATCAAGGGATTTAAAAAAAATTAAAATTATATAAAATCAAATATAAAGGGATTAAAATCCAAAATTAAAAGTATAAGGACCAAAATGAAAATCAAATTCATTATCAATTTCAATCAAAGGACAAAATTGAAACAATTGAAATTGTTGTACCAAATATATTGAGTTATTTAAACCCAAACCAAAAATTGAAAGAAGGTGGATCGAAGAGAAAATTGCACATTCAATTAATTTCAATAGAAGGACCCAATCGAACTAAATCAAAACTTATATAACAAAAATCAGGACCATAAACAAAATTAAAACTACAGGGACCGAAATGAAAAAGCATCAAACCCGGGGGACTCTCCTGCACTTTGAGTGCAGGAGAGAGAGAAACAACTGCAGTGGCTTTAACCGGCCACCGCCGCGTCCACGGACGTCGGAGGACAAAACGCGCCACACTGGGAGGAAGACCAAGCGGAGGCGCATTGACTGAGACGCCGATAGACCATCTCCGGCGACTCCATCACCACGCACGCTCCACTTAAAGAGGGCGTGAGGCGGAATACATTTCGGCCGCGTGTGACACACGCGCCGACAGTATAAAGAAAAAAAATAAAAAAAGTATGGTCAATTACATGTGTAGCCCTATTCCTAAGTCAGCAATTTTGTCTTATTAGGGGCTATACCGGTAATTACCATTTTCGGAAAAATATAAAATAATGAAAAGGTAGGCCGACCGGACAGGACCGGTCCGGTCTGAAATTGTGCAATTACCGCGGAGCCCCTCCACCCATAACCGGTTTTTTGTCTTTTTCGAGGGCTAAAAGCGCTATTTCACTGTGCAAAATTAATAAAAAATGGGTAAACCGGCAAACCAACCGAACCGAACGAACCGAGAATTGAACCGACCCAAAAATACACTATTACAATCCACAGTGTTGACACTCACAATCCACAGTGCAACACAGTCAAATGGCCACGAGAATTATATGTTAGGATATATATATATATATATATATATATATATATATATATATATATATATATATATATGTTCTGCGTGGGTGAGCTGGGCTGCTCTCGGCCCAGCCCAAGGCTCTCATAGTTAGGTCATTGGCCCAATTTGGTTGGGCCAGGGCCGGTCCAAAATTTTTAAAAAATAAAACAACAAAAAATTGCATTTAAAAATACAAAAAATGTGTTTGTTTTCGTCCATACGACCGAATTTCAAGGTTTTCCATGTATATTTTTCATAAAAAATATGTTGCATTTTCTCATATTTGAAACAAAAATTAGATGTCATAACCAATTTATGATTATCCGTTGAAATTTGGCAAAAATATCAAAAAAATTGAAAATTATTTTTGTTTTAGCTATCTTGGTGTAAAATAACATTGTAAAGTACAACTGCAGATACTAAAAAAAGTTTTCTTTTCTTTCGGTGTAAAATTACATTGTAAAGTACACCCGCAGACAAAAAAATGGTTTTCCAAAAATGCAGCGTTAAATTCTTTTGGTTAGTTTTTGAACTCCTAGTGAGGTAGAGATTCTCTAACGAAGAGAGATCTACGTCAAACTTTAGAAAATACAGCAAAAAAATCACACTTAGAAATAATGCAGCTTGCCTTAGGTAGGGTGCACTAGGGGTGATGCGTCTTCCCCTTGCACAACAAGTTTCCTTACCCAATACTCTCGCAGACCAATAGGTTCCTAGTGACCTTAATACTAGGTGGTGACTCCCTAATAATTATAGTCGTAATTTTGCGACTATAAAACACCCCTCATTTTCACCGGGTGCTGTTGTCTCCCCAATCCGGGGATGGCGGGGCGCGAAGCACGAAAAAAATCGTCGTTTCGACATCTGGGATCCTGACATACACTAAAATATATGTTAGCTATTTTTACCAAACCCTTTACCCGGGATCCTAGCATATATTAAATGTATGCTAGCCATTCTTGCCGATCCCTTTATCCAGGATCCTAACATACACTAAATATATACTAGCCACCGCCATGTTTTGTTCATGACATTTCCAAACTTCCCTGATACACATGCCTTAAATATTCTTAATTATACATCATATCTTCTCAAACTTCCACCAAAACTTTAAGCATAAATCACACATTTTAACTATGAAAATTAAATTAGAAACATAGGCATGAATCACCTACATTTATTTCCCGGGTTTTACACTAGCGGCCCACCCAAATTCTATAGGGCCCACCTAGCCAGATCGGTCGGCCCGATCCATATATTTATATATATATATTTATATATATATATATTTATATATATATATTATAATAATATATTAATATTTAAAAAACACAAAAAAATCCAAAAATAATGAAATGGGTCTTTTCATTAAATTTTGTTATTTTATTAAAATGGTTTTTTCCTTATAATTTTGCAAAATATCAGGCCTCGGACTTACATTGTAAGTTTTAATCTAGGTATTAGAAATACCCGACTTTCTCCAAATTTTCAATAAACAAATGCCAAAACATTTTAAGGGTCATTTTAAGGGTTATTTTCTTACAGTACAAAAATGAATATAATAACGAGTTTACAATTATCCATCATGATTCAAAGAAAATATAAAAAATCCTTCACCAATCATTTTGTTTATTTTACGTTTTAGGATTTAGTTATAGATTTCAATATTGAAGGTGTAAAACTACATTGTAGAGTATGCCTTTAAGATAAAAGATACAAAAATAAAAGGCGATGCTAAGATTCATACTTTAAAACGATTATGTTTTTGACTTAATAAGATAGAGACTCTATCATGTTGAGAGATCAATCTTGAACCATAGAAAAGACTAAGGAATAAAAATGACACAGAAAAATCATTAAACAATAATGCAACTAACCTTAGGTACGATGCATTAGGGGTGATGCGTCTTACACTTGTACATCTAGTCCCTTTACCAAAACTCTTAGAGACCATTATGTTTCTTAGTAACCTTAATACTAGGTAACAACTTTTGAAGCTAATAATTATAATTTTATGATTATACATGTCGCGATGATGATTTTTTACGTGCTTTGCGCCCCGCCATCCCCGCATTGGGGAGACAACGGCGCGCGGTGAAAAAAGAGTTTCTTTTATAGCTGTAAAAATTACGACTATAATTATCAGGAGTTGACACCTAGTATTAAGGTCACTAGGAACCTATTGGTCTGCGAGAGTCTGGATAAGGGGACTTGTTATACAAGGGGAAGACACATCACCCCCAGTGCACCCTACCTAAGGATACGCTGCATTGTTGTTTGATTGCTTTTCTGAATTGACATTTTTTTACACTGCATTGAAAAAAATATTTGTCTGCGGGTGTACTTTACGATGTAATTTTACACCGCAGTTAAAAACCTTTTTTTATCTATGGATGTACTTTACAATGTAATTTTACACCGCAAAAGCTAAAACAAAATAATTGTCAAATTATTTTTGACATTTTGCCCAAATTCCAATGGATAATCGTAAACTGGTTACGATATCCAATTTTCATTTTAAAATATGAAAAAGATGCAACATATTTTTTACGAAAAATATGATGCGAAAAAACTTGGAATCCGGCCGTATGCACGAAAACAAACACATGTTTTTGTTTTTTTAAATGCAATTTGTTTTTTTTAAAATAAAAATTTTAAAAAATTGGGTTGGGCCCGACCCAGCTAAATAGGCCGGCCAACCAAGATGGGGCAAAGCCCAACTCTAATGGGCTGGGCTGGACTCGGTCCAGCCAACTGGGCTGGGCCAAGAGCAGCCCATCCCAACAACCAATTCATGTGAAGTAAATCAATTCACGCAGTTCACTTTACGTGAACAGTAACTGGTGTTCAGTCAACCACGACGAGAGGCTCACCTGCCACTTTTGTCGTGTAGAGGAGGCCGAGGTGGTTGTCCCTGCGGTGGTGGCGTAAAAAATGTCGGCCTGTGGGGGCCGAAGGAGGAGTTAGAAATGGCTGACTTGTGCTGTCTTCGTGGTTGCTGCTTCGTTGCTCGTCGCTGGAGAAGAAGGATGATCCGTTACAGGTCACAGTGGAGGTGTTTGCTGCTGTTGTGCTCGCCGGGAGCTGAGTCTGTGTTTTGGTTTCTCTCAGCTCACAAGTTCCTCAAAGATCTAGCTAGGCTTGGTTCTGATACCAATTTGTTGGTTTTTTGATGGTTTGATTATGCAGGGGATAATTATGCAGCAGAAGAGTTGTAGTAAAAGAAAGAAAAAATGGATGTTTGGTGGAAGAAGATGTAATTATTCTTTTATTCAAATACTTGTTTAAATAGACGTAGAGTTTTGATTTGAAACAAACACTTTCAAATTCAAAACTTTAGCAGATCAAATAATCAGATTACATCAATATCTTATTACTGGAAAATTCAAATTTCAAAAATCAAAACATTCAAATATTCAAATCTTCAATTAACAGTATCTCGTTTTCTGCAGATTGAAGACATCTTATTTCAACATGATCACATTGGCACAGGATCGATGAGTAGAGAAGAAACAAAATCTTTGAGCCCACTTCCAGCATTTGTGTACCCGTCGTCATCTTTGTACACGACATCAATTACACGAGCAAGATTGAGTATCCTCGTCAGAATAGGCATGGGGACAGCGGTCGGGAAGAGACACTCTTCATTGACATCCTTCCATGCATTTGTAACTTGTTTTCGAAATTCATGGACAGTTTCTTGCTCTGTGGTGCCATGTTGTTTCATGTAACATTCGATGCTCGAGGCAACATGCCCTCTCTTTTGCTCCAGCTATGGAAGTACGCAGAAAAAAAAAATAGCAGTAAAATGACAGAAAATATGTTGAAATTAATTATTCTAGGAGTAAAGGGACCATTAATTACTACCTTGTGGGACACGATGTCATCCGCGAGTCTGCAAATTGTTTCTGAGGCTTTAACAATCTTAGGTCCACTAAATAACCACTCGAAGGAGTCCTTAGTTACAACAGATCCCATTCCAACAAAGGATGTAGCTGCTAGCATTGCATAGCCCGAAGTGACCATTGCAACAGCCATGTATTCCTCCATTGTTGGCGTGTGTTCTTGGTGGAACCATATAGATTCAAGGTAGTAGGCTCGAACTTGATTCTTCATCTAAGAAATCACCAAACGTGTCAATTACTATATTTTTAGCTGCATATATATATCCTCAAGAGAGCCGATCTTTTATTTTCAATCAGCCTATGACACTTACAGCTTCTTTTGCATAGTAGAGTCGGTATGATCTTTCTTCCTTAACCATATTTTCCTCAATTTCTGTGTAGACATCTAGAAGTGCCTTGTAAGCCACTTTCATGTACTCTGGCAGCTGATCTATGGCAGTAATTTCCCACCTGCAAATAGCCAAGATTGAAAGATTGGATAAACCGAAGAGAAATGGTTATGAATCGAAAGTATAAAATGCATATATATATGGGGGAAATTTGAGTAAATATTTTTTTAAAAATTCGATACATAATGATGGAAAACGTTATAATGTGAATGGATCCGACCTCTCAATTGCACCAGTAAAGAGCTTGAGTTCATCCGGTGTACCGTAGACATCATAGATATCATCGATGACGGAAGTCATGGCAATCACTTTGGTCAGCACCCTTCGAGCCAAGAAGTACTCTCGCTCAAAGTACACTGCTAATATCCAAAAATAGCACTCGACAACTCGGTCTCTTGCAAAAGGCAGCTTCTTAGCAAAATCTAATTCTTTCCACCACCTGTTTAATCAGCATCGATTAAAGAAAACTCACAGTTGAAATCTAAAACTCAGTATTGTATCTTGTAATAATTTTGTTTGCTTCAGCTCACTTTGTAATATCACTTAGTTCCTTCTGGTGTTGCTTTTGCAAAATGTTGAAGTCTAATTTAGTGAAGTTCAGTAAGACTTCACTGCATGAAGGATCTTCTTGATAAATAAAGAAGTAATGCCTTGCCTCTAGCCTTGGTATGCCCTTGCGAATAGGCTGTTTTAAAGCATGATTTATTTTCTCTCTCAGCGGGGAGCTTGAATGGGTGGCCAAGAACTCTAGGCGGGAAGTAGTGAACACAAGTGCTTCTTCTAATATCTCATCTCCATGCACCCGGAGATGAGTAGCTTCATAGAAGCTTAAAATTCCTCGAGTGTCATTGGCAAGGGAATCATTGAAGGTCCCTTGGCTGTTCTTGAATTTTCCGAACACATCTGCATTGGAACAGAAAACATTACGTGAATGTAGAAACTAGTTTGGGAAGATTAAATAAGAAATAAGCAAGAGAGGGAAAGTCCATACCACATGAGATTTTATAGCCTTGTTGTCTCAGGAGTCGAAATTTGAGAGAAATGGCGTATAGGTCATTATGATGATCATCGTCATCTCCATTATTGAAGTCGCAATGGGAGTTGTACATTTCTATTAGTATTTCATCAATCTCAACTTCAAAATGGTAAGAGATGCCTAAGCGTTGGATCGCATCAATGAAGTCCAATGTTTGCGAAGGCTTACTGATATTGGCCATCAGCTCCCTTTTCACTTCTTCCTTGAGTTTTTTATGCTCTACTTCGTCGTTCGTTTCCTGATATTAGCAACAGAGACAATACATTTTCTTGGAGCATTTTTATCTAAAAAACTTATGCTACAAAACAGAAATTCCTGTTTATAATATTTATCATTCCTTTTTCTTGAAGGAGCTCACAACAATGATTACTGTTTGATTAGATGGGATGGTGACTTCAGTCGCTAAAATCAGTAGTACTCCGTGGCCATGAATGGCCATTTGAGTTTTGGGCTTTCATTTAAATAAATATGGGTCCAGGTGAGTTTTGACCATGAATCACACAGGTCCTGAAAGAGATTAAAAATAAATATGGCTGATGAAAATCTTCTCCCGGAATTATTTATGCGATCAATCTGGTCGCCATGACATATGTAGCTCTATATATTAGGACAGTTTATTTTCTTTGGATTTGAAGAAACCCTACTTTCCTTGGAAGTGTACTTTATGGGTCAGGTGAGCGAGTAAACTTTGGTTATCCCAGGCTCTTATAATAGGTGCACGTTCTGACTCGAACTCGAGACCTACTGTGCAAATCTCAAGTCCTTTGCCATCACCCCACTCGTTGGGACAAGTTTGTTCGCCAAAAAACACATCAGTTATTTTTTGCGTTGACCCTTTGATAAAATGGTCACTACAGCTCCCTCTTTTATTGTGCTATCTCTATAATGTAGCTTTGTGATTGTGGGATCGTTAGATAGACTAGAGGGAAAAACAATTGAGGCCTTGTCACTTAAAAGTGTTAAGAAGGACAATATCAAGCATGTAATCAAGTGAATGAATGATATAATCTATACCAAGAAAGAATATTTTACCATGGAATTGGTTGCGTACGAGAGAAAATGGTCACCCCAAACGCTAGGAGCATAATTTGCAGAACGGCGATTAACATCGGGCTCGACAATGGCAGTAGAGAAAGTTGCAGAACCTTCAACAGACATTTTCCTAGTATGCTTTGGGAAAGAGTGGGTTTCTAAGGTTCGATAGTTTGTGTTTTGAAGGGAACTGTGAGTCAGGAGCTCTTCTGCTCGACTATTTATAGGCCATGGCACCTTATAAGCTTTACAATTATTCATAAGGGACGTGACACGCACACATGTTGAATTGAAATTAAGGGAATTGAGTCGATATTCCTCATAAATTACAGCTTTTTTGTTAAATGACCTTTGAAAGTTAAGGAAAGATGTCCAAATAGTTAGGATAAGATACTCTGATTGACTTCTTATTTTATAAAATCTATGCTTGAATTTATTTTAATTTTTTCTGAAAATGCTATTTTAACATTTACAAAATTACTTGATAAGAAATGGTTGGCCCTAAATCAATTTACAGCAGAGAGAGAGAGAGAGATATGGCAAGGTGTTTTCAACAGAAATTTTCAACACTTTATTACTATTGTTGAGGATGAAATTAATACACAATATATGCTGAATGTAAGAAATTACAGTAAGTTAAATATGAAATGATTTGCAATTGCGTTCCTAGAATATTACTATAGTATCCGTTTGCATTCATATACACATGATTTTCAACTAGAGTGATGTTGGATTTATTTTGCCATTAGCTGTCTTAATATACCCCCCTAAAAATTGAACTGCCATCAGTAAGGAAAATTTTGCTTCTTAGATGTTTTGTGTGTTGTTTGGAGAGAGGTTTCGTCAACAAGTTAGCAAGTTGATCTTGAGTATGGACATGTTGAACGTGAATAACTCCACGATGAACTAGATCACGAAACAAATTGAAGATCAATTTGAATATGTTTCATCCGAGAGTGGTGTACTGGATTGTGATTAAGATGTATAGCTCCAAGATTGTCACACAGGATTGAGGGAGTAGTGTTGAGTTTGAACCCAAGTTCTTGAAGGAGAGAATATATCCAAACAGTTTCAGAGTCTGCATTGGTAAGAGCCCTGTATTCGACTTAAATTGAAGATCGAGCGATTGCATGTTGTTTCTTCGAAAACTAGGAGACATGATTGGATCCAAGAAAGATAATATATGCGAATGTGGATGTGCGATCTTCAAGGTTGCCTGCCCAATCACTCATGTTGAATTGAAATTAAGGGAATTGAGTCAAAGTTCCTCATAAATTACAGTTTTTTGTTAAATGACCTCTGAAAGTTAAAGGAAGGATATCCAAATAGTTAGGATAAGATACTCTGATTGACTTCTTATTTTTATAAAATCCATGCTTTAATTTTATTTTAATTTTTTCTGAAAATGCTATTTTAACATATACAAGATTCCTTGATAAGAAATGGTTGGCCCTTCCTGCCTAAAATAATTAACATGCTCATGTTGGTGCATTCTGGGGAGTTTAGGTGTGATAGTGAATTCATGCCTGGATTCGGGATCGTAGAGAATCCATATTTACCTTTATCTGTTAAAAGATATTGCCTGCTTTGTGGAGCTTTAGTAAAGTTCCTTTGGTTTTTTTTAATAAATAATTTCATCTGGTTTTATTAACTATAATACATATGTTAGAAAAAATAAAATGAAAATGGTTATTTGGTTCAGAACCTTGGATCCTTCACTAGTCTCAAACTATTTGGTTCAAATCGAAGTTGTGGTCGTGGAAAGAAAAGGAATTTGATCGTCTCTTTCTGAAGTGTCTTGGACAAGTAATTAGCAGCCTACACCTTATTCTTTTGCAAAATTATCTCCTTTATTTTATTTTATTTTCATAGAAACAAGAGTTTTATATGAGAACAAATTAACATAATTCAGCTAAATATCATTTAGTGAGGTCTAATGTTTTTCCACTAATTTTGTTCTATATGGGTTCACTTTTTTACCATTTTTTCTTCATTTTTTTTACCTTTTTCCTTTCATTTTTTTACATCAGATAAGGACCACAATATGCTCAAATGTTTTTCAACTAATTTTGTTCTATATGGGTTCATAGACTTACATTTTTTCATTTTTTTACATCAGAGAAGGACCACAATATGCTCAGTTGTTTTTCCACTAATTTTGTTCTATATGGGTTCATAGACTTACCTTTTTTTCATTCATTCACACCAGAGAAGGACGACAATATGCTCAATTGTTTTTCCATTAATTTTGTTCTATATGGGTTCATAAACTTACCCTTTTTTTCATACTTACACATAGATTGTGTTAGGAGAAGAAAAGAGAACCTCACAATCACTCAATTTGGGCAGTAATCACTCTGCTTTGTATTATGATTTAGCTGGCTATATATAGCCTTACAAAGACAAATGAAATAAGCACTAATAACGTGCTCAACAGAATGCAAACAGAAAATAACAACTAATAGCTATTACACGTGTACAAGTAATTAGCAACCAAACAATTACACGTGTAAGTCTAGTCAGCATCCAATTGTCAACCATAACATTCCCTCCCTTAAACTAGATTGCTCAAACAATCTAGTTTACTCCTGGTGATCTGCACATTCCCAGCTGATCTCTTAGCTTCTGAAATGATTCCAACTTAAGTGGCTTAGTCAACACATCAGCAACCTGTTCCTGCGTCCCACAATATTTCAGCTGCACAATTCCTCCTTGAGCAAGTTCCCGTAAGAAATGAAAACGCACATCAATGTTCTTGCTCCTTCCATGCATAACAGGGTTTTTAGATAGTTTTATTGCTGAACTATTATCACAGTAAATGGTAGTTTTTTTCATTCATTCACACCAAAGAAGGACGACAATATGCTCAATTGTTTTTCCATTAATTTTGTTCTATATGGGTTCATAAACTTACCCTTTTTTCATACTTACACGTAGATTGGGCTTTCAAAAATACAAAAATGCATAGTTTTATGCTAACAAATATAATTTTCAATTCCACCATTGTTTCGACCCTCTTTGTAATTTCATATTATAACGTATTTTTCCAATAATTTTGCATAATATGGGGTCTTGAACTTACACTGTAAGTTTCAATATGGGTATTAAAAATACTTATTTTTTTTCCAAAATTTCAATGACCATTTCAAAAATTTTGTGATTTCATCAAATGTTTTTCCACTATTTTTGTTCTATATGGGTTCATAGACCTACCTTTTTTTCATTCTTTATTCTCTCTTTGTTTATTATCTTAAGTTGCTGAGGGAAAGGATTGGAAGTATTTATATTAGCCTCTTATCCCTTTCTAACTTATTACCATGCTTAGTAAATGTAGAAGAAGATCAAGCAATGGATGATCCAACCATAATTGTAGCAGCTAAACTAACGCATGAAACTGATCAAGCAATGAATGAACCAGCCATGATTACAGAAACTGAACTGAAGCATGAAGAAGACCAAGAAACGGAAGATCAAGTAACAGCTGATCCAGAATTGATTGCAGCAACTAAGGAATAACTGAAACATAATTAATGATGTTGTAAATAAATATATATAACTGTTATTAGCAGTTTACGTTAGAAGCTAATAATAAAATATGAGTAGAAAGCAAGGAATCACAAACTTAGATTGGAATTTTCCCTTCCAAACCTCGTTACTATAATTATTTATAGGAGTAAAAAGATATTTTAGATACACATTCTCCCTACTTTATTTTATTTTCAATAATTATTTTTTTTATTCGAAGGCAGCAAATGAGCTTGTTAAAAAGGATGTAATGGAGCACATCACATCACATCATTTTCTGCATGCTTAGTTTTTTCACGAGATTTATTTTCTTTGTGTTTATACTTTATAGACCACATGCTTTCTATCGGCAAACAAATACATAGTACTATTCGACAACTTTAGAGTACTATAATACTATTCGACAATAAATATAGTACTGAGCATAAGCTTGCATTTTTTTCAATAAGCTACAGTAGACGTCGACACATAATGGAAATTTAGAATCCGCATCTTGAGCGATTGCAGGCAATCAGTGTACCAATTTATTTTGAGAAACCACGTTTTCTAGCACAGTATAATTCGAATTGAAGACACCAAGGAAATTTATCTAAGATATTATTGGGATGACAGTGCAGCCAAAATTCCAAGTTTACCCTGAAAGAAGCCTCGATAATTGAGGATATTTTACCATTCCATGACAAGTTCTTAACCTAGGACACCAAGGTTTGTTTATCATTTCAAACCCATCACGGTAAGCTAGTAGAAATAAAAACATCATAAGACCATAGCAAACAAAGAAAAATAATACACTTTATCTCAAGTAAAACATACTAAGGTTCTATTATGAAATTAGTCCATTGCCTAAAATATCTAAAAAAATAGTTAGGATTTCTAGTCCACTAAATACCTTCTTAAGCCTATCCAGAAAGGGTCGTTGTGATGTCGTGCTTTTGAGAGGATACAATGCATTATATGTGCTGATAACACTCATTACAAGATCAATAGTTAAAAGATTAAATAGATATTTAATGGCTTAATTTAATATATTTAGGCCTTTTTATTTCCTACAAGTCTTGTGAATTCAACTTATTTTCATACTTACACCATTGGGATTTCAAAAATACAAAATGCATAATTTTATGCTACAAACATAATTTTCAATTCCACCATTGGTTCGACACACTTTGCAATTTCATATTACAATGTTATTGTTACTTCATTGAAGAACTCTCACACATCGACATTTAACTAATTATTGTGTTTAAAGCTGACAAAGCTGGTTTCAGTTAAAATTCTTTCGAATACATTTCTCAAAGATCTTCAATTACTGAATTTACTCGTGCATGAGATTTGATAGTAAAATTCAAGTGAAAGCTTCAGGATTTTGTGTTCTGCTCATGGCATTGCATAGCCCGAAGTGAGCATTGCAGCAGCCAGCCATGTATTCCTCCATTGTTGGTGTGTGTTTTTGGTGGGACCATATAGATTCAAGGTAGTAGGCTCGAACTTTGAAGAAAAAAGAAGCAAGAATAATATCTGTGTATTGTATTTGCTCTTTACAGTGGGAAGTTTAAATACAGAATAGAAATCTGACAGAATAGGAAAATTATAATTACAGCAGCTAAGCATAACAATTGTAACCTGATCAGGATTCCAGTTTCCTAATGCAGCAGGACTAATCTACGAGCTTACCTTGTATAAACATGACTTGTCATATTTCTTGTTCTGTCATCTGCATGCTTTCCTTTCCTTGTATCAGTAGGACTCTGCATATTGCATATTTCTTGTTCTGTTAGGCAACTGATTCAATAAACTTCATTCTTCATCTAAGGAATCACCAAACGTGTCGATTACTAGCTATATTTTTAGCTGCATATGTATCCTCAAGAGAAGGACGACAATATGCTCATGGCCAAGTTACACATCAGAGAAGGACGACAACATCTCATGGCCAACCACACATCTGGAGAAGGACGACAATATAGTCATGGCCACTAGCTACTTTTTTTTGTTTTTTTGTTTTTTTGTTTTTTAAAAAAACACATTCTGGGACCATCTATTTATATTTATATTATATATAAGAAAACACATTCTGGGACCATCTATTTATATTTATATTATATTATAATAATATTTTTATTTTAAAAAAATGGGTATTTCATAAAAAAAATATGATTTTCTCGCATATTTTCCAGTAATTTTGCATAATATTGGGTCTTGAACTTATACTGTAAGTATCAATATTTTCCAGTAAGTTTCAATCTTGCTATTAAAAATACTCAGTTTTCTCTAAAATTTCAATGACCGTTTCAAAAATTTTAATTCCTATTAGTATTTATACTAGTAAAAAGATATTTTAGATACACATTCTCCCTACTTTATTTTGTTTTCAATAATGATTTTTTTTTTTGGAAGGCAGCAAATGAGCTTGTTAAAAAGGACATAATGGAGCAAATCACATCGTTTTCTGCATGCTTAGATTTTTCACCAGATTTATTTTCTTTGTGTTTATAAACCACAGGCTTTCTATCGGCAAACAACATACATGGGATTCCACAACTTTAGACTACTATTCGACAATATATAGTACTGATCATAAGTTTGCATTTTTTCCACTAAGCTACAGTAGACGTCGACACATCATGGAAATTTAGAAACCACATATTGAGCAATTGCAGGCAATCTGTATACCATATTTCACCATTCCATGCCAAGCTCTTAACCTAGGACACCAAGGTTTGTTTATCATTGCAAACCCATCACGGTAAAGTAGTAGAAATAAAAACATCATAAGACCATAGCAAACAAAGAAAAATAATGTACTTTATCTCAAATAAAACATACTAAGGGTGTTAATGTTTTCCTATTATGAAACTAGTCCATTGCCTAAAATATCTAAAAAACTGGTTAGGGTTTCTAGTAACCATAACCATACTACTAGGTGAAAAGTCCTCATCAACAAATACCTTCTTGAGCCTGCCCGTAAAGGGTCGTTGTGATGTCATGCTCTTGAGAGAGTACAATACATTATATGTGCCGATAACGCTCATTACAAGGTCAATAGTTAAGAAGATTAAATAGATATTTAATTGCTTGATTTAAGCCTTTTTATTTCCTACAAGACTTGTGAATTCGTCTTATTTTCATACTTGCACGTAGATTGGACTTTCAAAAATACAAAATGCATAGTTTTAAGCTAACAAACATAATTTTCAATTCCACCATTGGTTCGAGCTGATATTTTTCCATAAGTTTTTAGAGATCGTTTTTTATATTGAGTTAAGTCAATCATACATCATAAAAGACCTTATAATAAGGTCTGGAAGCTTTTGTACTAGAATTGCATTAGTTTTCTAGTTCATTTACGATTCTTTTTCTATTTTATTGATAACTCTTTTGTTAATTCTCATAGGTTTCTTAGGTTATGTGGAAAACAGGGGAGATACGCAGAGAGTAAAAGAAGGAATAGTATACTTTTATTTCATATCTACTGCAATACATGTTGTCCCATATATATACACAAACTACAATTATTATAATCAGAATTCTAGCTATGGTTACTGATATTGCTCCTGAAGATCTGTAGCTTATAAGAAAGGAGAATCAATCAATATCAATCAATACTGGTAACATATATTTGTATGGTAACTAAATTTGCAGATCTGCCAATATCTGTGCCAATATTTCCATGCATCTGTGATCTGCCAATATCCCCGTATCTCCATGCATATCTGCCAATAGCTTATTCTACCTATTATAAATATAATTATTCATCTTGTTTTATTAATTATAATACATATGTTAGAAAAAATAAAATGAAAATGTTTTAATTGAGTATATTTATGAAGTTAGTGTAATAAAGCCTATTCAAGTTAGTTGATAATGCTCGTATCATAGAAGAAGATTATGGTTCAATTTGAGACACCTAGCTGCATAAAACCACCTCATCACCTCTTGTGTTGACATTTAAAAACCATTCTGAGGCTCCTGTCAAGGGATAAAAATAATTCCCTTAAGATCAAAAGGCAATAAACACTTTCCTTTGATCTCAAGTTTGTTACAAAACCATTTAAACCTAAAACCTTAATTATTTAAGTAAAACTAATAAGTTTTTTGTTTGGTACAGCCCTAAAAAACTCATATAAAAACCTTTGGTTTGGCCTATAAAAGAAAGATGATCAGTATGAGTGAAAATGAAGGAGAGAAAACAATGGAATTTAAAATTAATGTAAAATTTTGAAGAAGGTTTCCAATCCGAGAGAATTGCAAAGCATATAAGGTATATATTTTGAAACTATTAAGAGTGGAGCCCATATGACCTGCTTAACTATTTTAGTTCTTTGTTTAACCAAATCTTAGTTGTATTATGCATCGCAGTTGACCTTAAATAATTGGTTAAAGTCTGGTGGAGCTAGTACTGATGCCTCAGCTATCTTCTGCTTCACTAACTAGAAATTGGTTGCAGCCGCATCTGTCCACTGGAATTTACAACCCTTCAAGCAATCAGTAATAGGAGTAATAACAGAGCTAAATTTTCAGATGAACTGCCGGTATAAGGAGGCAAGCCTATTCATGAATATTTCAAGGAGTTGGCAACTCCATTATGGTAGATACCTTGGATTAACCAGCTTGGACACTGTCGTAATCCAATTTTTGGATTACTCCCTAAAATAAAATAAAAATGACAAAAATAAAATAAAAGGGGTTTGGCGTTGTTAGAAAAATCACGGTGAAAATTTTGAATATTTTCTGAGTTGAATCACATCTCTTTTGTGCCCAAATAATGAGAAAAATACAAATTCGAGGTAAAAATTAAGTCAAAAATCATAATTATATTTTGAATAGGCCAATTTGATTTAATCATGGGCCAATTTAAAATATAATTATATTTTGGAATTAATTTAGGATCCAATTGAAGGATTTAATTAAGTGCAAGGACTTAGTTATACTTTAAATTGGTCAAATCAATTTTATTTAAGGCTTAAATGATAAAAATCAAATTCTTGAATTTAATTCGGGCTCAATTGAGAAGATTGGAATCTTTGGAGACCCAATTGAATTTTTCCAAGCTAATTGTGCAAAGTTAGGGGTCAGATTGAAGACAATTGAGAGTTTAATGGTCAATTGAGGGTCAAATTGCATAAATCGGAAGCCAAGGACCAGAATAAAAAGGGCGCGAATATTTAAGGCTAACAGTGAATTTCTGACAGGGGCACAATTGCATAAAATTACAAATTTAAATCCAATTGGGGGGTGCAATGGACGCTGACAGCCCACCAGCAGCTGCCACCGCGCCGTCTGTCACAGACCACCACACCGACCAGTCAGCCACCGTGTCAGGCCGAACTCTTCTATAAAAGGCAGCCATGGACGCTGCATGCAGAAAAAACGGAGGAGAAAACCGGTAGCATAACTAGAAAAATCACGCAGAAAGAGGGGAGGGTTTACGTAGAGAGAACAAGAGAAAAACCAGATAAAAATTTACGCAAAGAGAGGGAGACAACAGAACGTGAAATCTCTTCATCTTCCTCGTCTCCGACGGCCATCTCTCTCTCTCTCTTGGCCATTTTCTTACTAGCCCTCTCTTTCTCATCCAGCCCTCTCTCTATCCTTCCTCACCCCGTTGCAGCTCTCTCTCCCTCCCTGATGGTGCAGCATCCCCTTCTCTCGTCAGCCAACAGCGAGATCTCTCTCTCCCCTTAGCAGCAAGCTCTCTCTCTCCTCCATCTCTCTCTCCTCGCCAACCCTTGCCATATCTCCCGGCAAGCACAGCAAGGAAAATACCTCCACCGTGACTTGCAACAGATCACCATTCATCTCCAACGGCAGCAACCATGAATGGCAAAGCAGCAGCCACGCACCAGCACAGGTCAGCCCTTCCGACGCAGTCAATTTAGGGTTTTTAGAATTCAATAATCTCATATGCCTCAAATAAGAGGTATTTATACAATATACAAGAGCCCATTCTAGGAAGGAAAGCTAATCTCAGTAAGGCCCAAAATACAATCCCATAACAATTGGGAATTCCCTAATTACAAGATATTTAATTACAAACTAGTCTACGATTCAACACTCCCCCTCAAGGTGGTGCATAGACATCGCAAATGCCCAACTTGTCGAGCGAATCGTTGAAAACCGAAGTTGATACAACCTTGGTTAACACATCTGCCAACTGGCCTGTTGTATTGACATATTGTATCTCAACTATCTTTTCTTCCAACTTTTCATAGATAAAGTTCCTGTCAATCTCCACATGTTTCGTTCTATCATGCTGAACTGGGTTCTCAGCAATTTTAATCGCTGATTGATTATCACAATACAACTTCATTGGTTTCTCAGAGGAAAAACCCAGCTCCCCCATAAGCCTTTTAAGCCACAGCAATTCACACATACCTTTCACCATTGCCCGGTACTCAGCTTCTGTACTAGATAGTGAGACAACCTTTTGCTTCTTACTCTTCCAAGTGACCAAATTACCTCCAACAAAGGTAAAATAGCCCGAAGTTGATCTTCTCCTATCTCCTTTACCCCCCCAATCCGAGTCTGTATATCCCAAAACATCTACATGCCCATGTTTTGAAAACAATAAACCCTTTCCTGGTGCAGATTTCAAATATCTCAAAATCCTTACAACTGCTTCCATGTGTTGCTTCCCTGGATTATGCATAAATCTACTCACAACACTCATAGCATACGCAATGTCAGGTCTTGTATGTGATAAATAAATCAAACGCCCAACTAACCTCTGATATTGTCCTTTGTCAGCTGGAATTTGATCAGAAAGCTCTTCTAAACCGTGGTTCTGCTCAATAGGAGACCTAATCGGTTGACTACCAAGCATGCCTGTTTCCTCTAGCAAATCAAGCACGTACTTCCATTGAGACAAGAAGATGCCTTGTTCAGACCGGACGACTTCAATCCCCAAGAAATATTTGAGGCCACCCAAATCCTTCATATCAAACTCAGACGACAAATAGTTCTTCAATTTATTCATCTCTTCAATATCATTACCTGTGACCACCATATCATCTACATAAATAATGAGTGCTGTTAATTTGTCTCCCACTCTTTTCAAGAATAAAGTATGATCTGCATTACTCTGTTCATATCCATACTTCTTCATGGCAAGTCGGAATCTACCAAACCAAGCTCGTGGAGACTGCTTCAAACCATATAATGCTTTCTGCAGTTTGCATACAACATTAGAGCAGTTCTGAGCATCATAGCCTGGTGGTAACTCCATATACACTTCTTCCTGTAAATCACCGTGTAGAAATGCATTTTTTACATCATACTGTTGCAAGGGCCAACCAAAATTTGCAGCCAGAGATATCAAAACCTGAATGGTATTGATCTTTGCCACAGGAGCAAAGGTTTCCTGATAATCAATCCCATAGGTCTCGGTAAACCCTTTAGCAACAAGCCGAGCTTTATACCTATCAATTGAGCCATCCGGCTTACACTTAACAGTGTATACCCACCTGCAACCCACGGGTCGTTTGCCCTCTGGCAACGGAACCAACTCCCAAGTCTGATTTTTTTCTAGTGCTGTCATCTCTTCAGTCATTGCCGTGGCCCATTTTGGATCTGACAAGGCTTCTTGAACTTTAGTAGGAATATGGACGACAATCATATTACTGACAAATCCTCGGCAAGCCTCTGACAGCCTATGGGTAGATACATACTGAGCAATAGGATATTTCACCTTCTTCACAGCTTCGGGTGAGAATCTATCAGGTGGTACTCCTTGATTACTCCTTGGTGCAACTGATACCTATCAACCTCAACATGCTCATGTTCACAAATATTGTTAGTATTAATCACAAAATCTATACTTGCCTCAGGAATAGCTGCACGAGGAGAACGACGAGAATTAGGAGTGGGTACTGTTGATGAAGTGAGAGAGGGGCTTTCGGCAATATCCAAATCCACACTAACACTCGGCTGGACCTGGTTGACGACTTCAGTGGTGGCTTCAGCAGTCCCTTCTTCATGTTCACCGACAGTGGTGTCCTGAATCGGACCGGTTGGAATAGAATCCGGAAATAATTCTGTCCAATTCAAAGCTTCCATCGTGCTCTCCCTCGGAAGCAAGGAATGGGATAGCGGAGAAGCAAAGAACATCTCATGTTCAGAAAAAACAACATCCATGGTAACATAGTACTTACCAGTAGGAGGATGAAAACATCTGTATCCCTTCTGTAAGGGATGATAGCCCACAAAAACACACTTGAGAGCACAGGGATCAAGCTTAGTACGCATATGCTTCTGTAAATGCACAAACACGACGCAACCAAATACCCGGGGTGGAAGTGTAAGATGTGAAGGAAGAGGTACAGAGGATGCCAGTGTATCTAACGATGTCTGAAATTCCAAAACACGAGTAGGCACACGGTTGAGAAGATAAACAGCCGTGGTAATGGCTTCCTCCCAAAACTGTGGCCCCATATGTGTACCAATGAGGGCAGCCCGTGTAATTTCAAGAATCTGTCTATTTCGCCGTTCAGCCACACCATTTTGTTGTGGGGTGTAAGGACACGTGGTTTCATGCAAAATACCATGAGCTTGAAAATAAGTGTGCAACTCTTGATTAACGAATTCCCCACCATTATTAGACCGAAGCACTTGTAAAGATGCAGAAAATTGTGTCTTCATCATTTGGTGAAAAGTGCGAAATATTGCAGCTACATCACTCTTATGTCGCATCAAATAGAGCCACGTCATTCGAGTGCAATCATCAACAAACAAAAGAAACCAACGAAAACCAGAAGAAGTAGTAACAGGAGCAGGTCCCCAAACATCCGAATGAATCAATTAAAATGGCACAGATCTTTTATTAGTACTATCAGAATAAGTAGCACGGTGGCTTTTTGCCAAAATGCAAGTATCACACCTAAAATTCAAAGGTTTGCATGTTGAAAATAAAATAGGAAATAGATGCTCTAAATAACCAAAAGAGACATGACCCAACCGGTAATGCCATAACCAAATTTGATCCTCAGATGCCCGAGATGACCCTTTTGCAGATAGGCTTTTTCCACACAGACATCGTCCACATAATACAAGCCCTCTCTCTTAGTACCACGCCCAATGATCTCCTCGCTGCAGAGATCCTGAAGAAGACAGAAATTGGGATAGATTAATACTAACAATTTAATTGAGCAGTAACTTGTGGTATAGACAAAAGAATATTAGAGAGAGTAGGAATCAACAGGGTATGGTCCAAGGATAAAGAAGGAGTTAAGTCAACTCTTCCAGCACCAGTAACAGGATATGATATGCCATTTGCATTGGCAACAGTAACACAATTCGGTAAGCAGTTATCACGTAACAAAGATGCATCGAAGGTCATATGGTTTGTTGCACCAGAATCAAGAATCCAACCCTCATCTTTTCCGGAACTAGTTGTAAGGAAAGCATGACCAACACTACCTGACTGTTGAAGAAGGGTAGAATCTACCACAGAGTGAGACATGTCCACTGGAGCACACGGCGGCTGAGTTGCGGATGATGGAGTAACCGAAGCCGGCAGTGGCATGGAGGTACACATCGCCACTTTTCCACTTTTCTGAGCTTGCAAACGCTCTTTATGAGCCGGCCACCAGTCAGGATACCCATGTTTCTTGAAACAGGTTTCCGCAATATGTTTGGTGCTTCCACAATGAGTACAAGGACCACCAACAGGCATAAGAGAAGGCGATGTGATAGGACGGTTGCCAACCATCTTTACTGCCATAGCCATCTGAGAAGTATCACCTTGATTCATCATAGTATGACGACGAAGTTCCTCACGTCTCACGGTGGAAAAAGCCACATCAGGTCCGGGAAGAGGATCAGTACGAAGAATATCTCCCCGAATAGAATCATATATATCATCAAGACCAGCAAGAAACAAATAAACACGATCCTCACCAATTTCAGTCATACGTGTATTTATCACATCTGCTTGAGTAAAGGGAATAGGTCTGTGATGATCAAGCTCCTTCCAAATAATTTGAAGATCAGAATAATAGGCAGCGACCGATCGCCCAGCCTGTTTGGTCGCCATAGCCTTACGGGATAAATCATATAAGATAGATTTATCAGCACCCTCATAATAGGTCTTAGACACAGCATCCCAGACATTTTTTGCAGTAGGTAAACAGATAAATAACGTCATTACATTCGCCTCCATGGCACCAATAAGCCAACCCTTCACAATGGTATCTTCCATTATCCACTTGCTATAGGTAGCACTTGTCACCGCTGGTTGAGGAGTGGTGCCATTAAGATATCCCATCCTTCCTCTTCCTGCAACAAACATGGTCACAACTTGAGACCAAAGAGTAAAATTCGGGCCATTCAATTTGACCCCATAAGGAATGGATGTTGGCTCCGGTGCCGTCATGACCACAGGTGGAATAGTAAGAGCATGAGAAGTAGTGGAAACATCATCCATTATTTTCCTGGAACTTTAGAATGTTTAGAAAAAAAAATAGCAAGAGGAAGAAGCAATCGGCTTCTATGATAGAACTGAAGAAGAAGCAGTCGGCTTCTTAGGGACACTTCAAGTAGAGAGGAAGAGCAAGCAATCGGCTTGCAGTGGAGAACTGGTCGGAGCAATAAGCTCTGGCAGAGATCCTTGATTGAAAAAGCGCCGAGGAGAAGATTCAACACGGCTTTTGACCAAAACCAACGATCAAAAAAGTAGAGCAACGACAGCCCCAGATTTGAATTTGAAAAAGGGACAAGTCACGGCTTGATTAGAGAAAGGGACAAGTCACGGCTTGATTAGAGAAAGGGACAAGTCATGGCTTGATTAGAGATCTTGCGGTCACTTTGTGGCCTCTTGAACTCTGCCAAGACAAACTGACGAAAAAGCGCCTAGGACTCTTGAAATCTTGGCGGCGTAGGCGTAGCAAATTGTTACGAAGAAAGTTCAAACCATAAGCTCTGATACCAAGTCAATTTAGGGTTTTTAGAATTCAATAATCTCATATGCCTCAAATAAGAGGTATTTATACAATATACAAGAGCCCATTCTAGGAAGGAAAGCTAATCTCAGTAAGGCCCAAAATACAATCCCATAACAATTGGGAATTCCCTAATTACAAGATATTTAATTACAAACTAGTCTACGATTCAACAGACGCTCCTACCGGCCGCCACCGGCCACCATTTTCGACGCCACCACAACAGTGAGAACCACCTCGACGTCCTCTACCCGGTGGCAGTAACATGTAAACCTCTAGTCGTGGTCGGCCGACCAAGTTACTGTGCACGTAAGAACAGTGCAGTGAATTAATTCACTGCACTGTGTTCACGTGTTTTGCGTTTTTATTTATTTATTTATTGGCCTTCGGCCAGCCCCTCTCGGCCCAGCCTAGTTGGCTGGGCCGGGCCCAAGTCCAGCAGACTTGGCCCTTGGCCAGCCTCAGCTGGGCCGACCAGACTTCAATTTTTTTTTTAAAAAACAAAAAAACAAAAAAAAATGCGTTTAAAAAAAAACAAAAAATGTATTTGTTTTCCTGCATACGGCCGGATTCCAAGATTTTTCCATCATATTTTTCGTAAAAAAATATATGCTACATCTTTCTCATATTTTAAACGAAAATTGGATATCGTAACCAGTTTATGATTATCCGTTGGAATTTGGCCAAAATATCAAAAATAATTTAACAATTATTTTGTTTTAGCTTTTGCGGTGTAAATTTACATTGTAAAGTACACTCGTAGATAAAAAATATTTTTACCACGATGTAAAATTACATTGTATAATACATCCGTAGATTTAAAAAATATTTTAACTACGGTGTAAAATTACATTGTAAAGTACATCCGTAGATAAAAAAAGATTTTCAAACAGCAATGCAGCTTACCTTAGGTAGGGTGCACTGGGGGTGATGCGTCTTCCCCTTGCACAAAAAGTCCCCTTACCTAGACTCTCGCAGACCATTAGGTTCCTAGTGACCTTAATACTAGGTGGCGACTCCTAATAATTATAGTCGTAATTTTTACGACTATAAAACAACCTTCATTTTCACCACGCGTCGTTGTCTCCCCAAATCACGGGGGATGGCGGGGCGCGAAGCGCGTAAAAATCGCCGTCGCGACAGACACCATTGAAAGACACGATAAAACCCAAAAAGGTGATAGGGCTGGTAGAGAACTTACACTTTGTTCAACTGCTAAATAATTGTTCCTTTCTTAGGGTATCAAAACAACCCGTAAGTGTTCAATGTGAGACTCCAGGGTAGGGCTATAAACAAGAATGTCATCAAAATAAATGACGATGAATTTTCCCATGAATGATATAACAAAAAATATGGATTGAAAGAAACAAGAAAACATATATATACCACCTCAAAACAACTCAATAAGCATGAGTAGAAATCAATGACATAATTCCGAAATAGGGATAAATAAGTATTTGAATATGAAGGAATTACAATGATAATGTTACTTCTCACAACTTAGTAATGAAGATGATGTCTATTGCCCTTGAAATGAAGGAAAAGTTTAGTTCATAGTTGCTGGAAAATCAACACAGAAAAGAGAGAAGAAGTTTCTTTGGTGGAAAGAGAGATTAGCTTTTTATAATGTGATTTGTTTTCTTTATTCCCTCCCATAGCTATTGTATTTCATTAGGATTCTACTCTTTATTAGGATTCCTCAATGTTACTTAAATCTTCCTTTTTTATTTGGTCATTAAGGTTGATAAAATCCCTCAGAATATGTGTTGAAAACTAACTTTGCTGTTGTCACCAATCTGCTAATACTTTAGGTTTTGTTGCAACTTGGACTTTATTTCTGACTTGGTTTCTTGCAATATTCAACCACTCCATATATATCCTTTCTCCATGAATGTTATAGGATTTATTTTCACCTTTTTTACATTAGAATCTTATCTCTAGTAGGACTCAAAACTGTTAGTTTTCTCATTAGATCAGAGGATCAATCTCATCCTCCAGATTGCATCCTACTTTCACCTTCAAAAATATTTTATCTAGACAAGAATCCTGCATAAGAGTCATAGTACTTAATGTGTAGATGAGTTTGAACTTTTGAATCACATGATCTCGAGATCTTAAGCTCAAGCCATGCTTATTCTAATATGTAGTATGAAAGTTGAAAATCCTGCACCAAGTATGATTTTGGTCTGATTTTGCAAGTCACATTAAAAGTTCAAACAAACTCCAATTTCTTCCAATAAAAATCCTAGAAAGCTCGACATGTGTACTTTATCTTATATTCATCCCACGTTCACGTTATAATCTTATTTTCACAAAATAATTTGCATCTTTTCTCATGTTTTAAAATTCAAAAAGGAATATCGTAACCAGTTTATGATTATCCATCAAGGTTCAACCAAAATATAAAAAATCCTTCGCCAATCATTTTGTTCATTTTACTTCTTAGGACTTAGTTGTAGACTTCAATAATGAAGGTGTAAAGCTACATTGTAGAGTTTTGGTAAAGACGATGCTGAGATTTATTTTTTAAAATGATTATGTTTTTGACTTAATAAGATAGAGACTCCATCATGTAGAAAAGACCAAGGAATAAAAATCTGACCTAGAAAAATCATTAAACAATAATGCAACTTACCTTAGGTATGGTGCATTAGAAAAGATGCGTGCTACACTTGCACAACAAGTCCCTTTACCAAAACTCTCACAGTCCATTAATTTTCTAGTAACCTTAATACTGGGTGGTGACTCCTGAAAATAATAACCATAATTTTATGATTATACAAAACCCTTTTTCCACGCACCCCATCTTTAAGAGGCCCGAAAACTCCACGAATGATCTAAGATATTTTATTTTATTTCATTTTAAGCTTTTCAATCATTCTCAAATGCTTGATCACTTCTCTGATGCTTGTCCCTAAATGGGGTGTGATGCTTGTTGATGCTACCTAAGTTTTTATCCTATTTTTGAAGTATTTTCAACAAAAAACAACAAAAACCGGAAACAATAATGTTTTTGATACATTTACGTTGGTTTTAGTATTTTCAACATCGTCTCAAAAGAATTAAAATTTTAAATGTATTTTCAATGCGTTTAGGTTTTAATGAGTCATTTTTAATATCACTTTTTTTTCTCTTTGATTTGACGTTTATGTATTTTCTGTTTAGAAAAGAGCTAAAAAAACAAAAAAAACAAGAAATATATGGACACAAGGACTAAACTTGAAAACAGTTGAAACAAGAGTTTGCATAATATGTTTTGGCAGTGTATCAATGTACGACTGCTCCTCTATTATTTATATATGTAGGGCAATTTACACATGTTATGATGTACCCTATTACATAATATAATCTCTACGTATATTTCCTATTTTACAAAATATTTCCTAAATTACAATGCATTCCATAATATTCCCCCTCAAGATGAGGGTGGGTGATCCACGTGAAGCTTGGAACGTACAAAAGTAAGAATCGACGAGGCAAGTGGCTTTGTAAGAATATCTACTAATTGATCTTTGGAAGGGATGAAACGTATTTGAATTTCCTTCTTAGTAACTCGATCACGGACAAAATGATAGTCTACCTGAACATGCTTTGTACGAGCATGAAAGATCGTATTAACAGACCGATAAGTAGCTCCCAAATTATCACACCAGATAGTCATAGCAGAACTAGGGGAAACACATAAATCATTCAAAAGCCTTATACTCGGCTTCTGTGGAGGAGCGAGCAACAGTTCGTTGCTTGCCAGATTTCCATGAAATGGGAGTAGTCCCGAGAAAGACAATGTAGCCACCCGTAGATTTTCGGTCATCAACACTACCGGCCCAATCAGGATCAGTATAACCATGAAGAGACAAGGTAGGATCATGGGTGAGATGTAGACCAAAAGAGGAGGTACCTTTTAGGTATCGCAGTATACGCTTAACAGCAACCCAATGGCCTTCAGTAGGAGCATGCATAAACTGACATACTTTGTTTACCGCATAGCAAATATCAGGTCGAGTAAACGTTAGATACTGAAGAGCACCAGATCTGCCTCTTCTCTTCCTTTCTCTCTCGCCGAAGATGGCCTTCCGGTGACATGCAAAGCAACAGAAAACACACAAACAAACGCACAAAGGCAGCTGGGTCGTTCTTCCTTCAGATCGTAGATCTGTTCTTCTCGGCCCGTTCCTCTTCTTCTTCCTCTTCCTCTTCTTCTTCCTCTTCTTCTTCTTCTTCTTCTTCTTCTTCTTCTTCTTCTTCTGCTTCGCCGGTAAGGGTGTTCATAATGACCTACAAACAGAAAAATACACAAACAAGCGCGCGAAGGCAGCTGGGTTCTCCTCTTCTGGATTTCAGAACTGTTCTTCCTTGTCTCAGTCTGTTCTTCGATTCTCCTCTTCTCCTTCTCGCCATCAAAGGGTGTTCCAATATGACCTGAAAATAAAAAAAAAGCCACAAGCACAAACACAAGAAAAATCAGTTAGTTCTGTCCTTCAAATCTTTGCTCTTTCTCGGCGATCTGCTCTCC
This sequence comes from Salix caprea, assembly GCA_964035475.1. Lineage (NCBI taxonomy): Eukaryota > Viridiplantae > Streptophyta > Magnoliopsida > Malpighiales > Salicaceae > Salix > Salix caprea. The sequence continues at coordinate 3,620,843 of OZ037743.1, forward strand.
TTCAGTCTGTTCTTCCTCTTCCAGATGGCTGGAGCTCAAACTTAACAGGGAGAGAGGGTGCTGTGGAAGTTGAGGCGTGAGACCGTGGAGGTTGAGAGGGTGTCTGCTGGGGCTGAAGGCAGGCTGGAAATGGCTGAGGTGGTTGGGCAGAGGAGAGTGTGAGCTGGTCTGTGAAGGCAAGGGAAGAGAGGAGAGTGAATGAGGGAGTGGGGGCTGACTGTGGTGTTGGTCGGAGAAGAAAAGAGCAAGGGAAAGAGAGATTGTGGAGGAGCTGTGTCTTGGGAAACAAAAATGGAGGTTGGCTGGAGGACAGTGGAGATGGGGCGTCTGGCTGGAGAAGAGAGTGGAAGGGAAGAAAGGAAATGAAAAATGGGTAAGATGAAAAAAGAGGGGCTGCAGCTGCTGCCCAGATGGGGGCGGCGACTACAGCCCTTTGGAGAAGAAAGAGATGGTTTAGGGGTTTTTTTTAGGGTTTTTGAATGGGGTGTATATTTTTGGTCCCCTTTTCTTGTGGATTACCAACTCTATTTATAGAGTTTTCAAAGGGAAAATTCCAAAAACAGCCCTCAGCTTGCGCGCTTCTTTCAATTTGGTCCTTGATTCCAATTTGTGCGATTTGGCCCTGCATTGACTGTTAAATTCTCAATTTATTCAATTTTGCCCCTGTAACAAGATATTTTTGGATTTTTGTCTTTTTTTCTATTTTTTTCTTTTTCTTCCGAAACCTAAAAATAAGTAGGTCAAAATTTGGGTAGCAACAAGCCTAATTTGGGTTAAATTGAGACGATCGGAATTTTCGGTGACAAAACTTTTCGGGTGAAATCGGAAGTCAAAATTAAAGATAAAAACATCATTCTTCCTGGTTTTTTCCATCGAAAAACTCTTTTTTGTCACAACTTATTGATTTCAAATTAAAAAAAAAAAAAAACTCCTGGCGACAGCCATGGTTGGCCATTCTAGCAGCCATGCTGCACCATGCTGCCACCACTCGCACCATAACACACCATTCCTATGCACCATACTCTGGACACTCCCCCCATGTCGAGCACCATCCCTTCTTTGCCTATAAATGGGAGGAGAAATTGACAGTAAAAGAGGGGGAGGACAGACGAAAAACTTGAGGGAAAAAACTGAGAAAACAGGGTTGAAAACTAAGGAAAAACCGGGGAGAAATTTTGTAGTCATGAGGGGATTAAACATGGGTGAATGATGCTGAAATAGTAGAAATTTTTGACAGGGGGAGACCATTTAAAATAGAAAAACACACAGAAACACAACACAGAAATAACACATACACATGCGTAGCAGCCCATCACCTTCATCAGCCCCGGCGACAGCTCCCCCCAGCTGCTACAGCACGACATCTCTACTTGTCTTCTTCATCCCCGGGAAGCCACCACCACCATCGACGTCACTCTCCCTCTCCCTTGCAGTTAGCCCGTTGCAGGTCTCTTTCTCTCTCCCCGATGGCTGCTCTCTCTCTCTAAAAAAATCAGTTGGTTAGCAGCCCTCTCGCTTCTCCGACAGCAACCAGCACCACCCAGAACCATCACCCTCATCACTACCATCTCCTCCTCCGTAGAAAGGTTCCAACCGTGGCCTCCGGCAAGGACACAGCAGCAGCAACGGTTCCAGCATCAGGCCACCACGACAAGAAGAACCACCTCGATCTCCTCTATCCGGTGGCAGTGGCAGGTGAGCTCCTCGTGGTGGTCGACCGACCACCATTTCTACTGTACACGCTGCATGCAACGTGTAATATATATATATATATATATATATATATATATATATATGGGCTGCGTGGGTGAGTGGGCTGCTCTCGGCCCAGCCCAGCTGGCTGGGCCGGGTCTAACCCACCCCAGACCAAGCTCTCATAGTTGGGCCCTTTGCCCAACTTGATTGGGTCGGCCCACTAGGGTGGGCCAACCCAACCCAATTTTTTTAAAAAAAAATACAAAAACAATATTATAAAAAAACAAAAAAATATGTTGTTTTCATGCATACGGCCGAATTCCAAGATTTTTCCATGTTTATTTTTCATAAAAAAAATATGTTGCATCTTTCTCATAATTTAAAACAAAAATTGGATATCGTAACCGGTTTATGATTATCCTTTGGAATTTGGCCAAAATATCAAAAAAATAAAAAAATATTTTCTTTTATTGCGGTGTAAACTTACATTGTAAAGTACACCCGCCAATAAAAAAATGTTTTTTTTTATGCAGTGTAAAATTATTTTGGTTAGTCTTTCAAACTCCCAACGAGGTAGAGATTCTCTCACGAAGAGAAATCTACGTCGAACTTTAGAAAAGACAGAAAAATTTAACTTAGAAAAAAACAATCAAACAACAATGCAGCTTACCTTAGGTAGGGTGCACTGGGGGTGATGTGTCTTCCCCTTGCACAACAAGTCCCCTTACCCAAGACTCTCGCAGACCACTAGGTTCCTAGTGACCTTAATACTAGGTGGTGACTCCTGATAATAATAGTCATAATTTTTACGACTATAAAACAACCCCATTTTCATCGCGCGCCGTTGTCTCCCCGATCCCGGGGATGGCGGGGCGCGAAGCGCGAAAAAATCACCATCGCGACACACAGAATCATGCCATGAATGCTATGCAGAGTGTTTGTTTGTCCCCTCAGCAGTCATCAACTCAGCCTCAAGTGTGGCTTACTGATTCGGGTGCCACTAATCACATGACAATTGATTTGTCCAATTTGTCATTAGTGTCTCACACTGGGTCTATGTGCATTCCTACTCACACAAAACCACTCAAGATGAACTCGGTCTTATGTGTGCCAAAATTGACTAAGAATTTACTATCAGTTCATCATATTTGTTTGGATAACAACTTCTATTTAATATTTGATGCTTTTTGCTTTTTGATTCAGGACAAAGTCACAGGGAGGATATTGTACAAAGGGGAATGCCGTAATGGACTCTATCCTATGTCTTTTGTGTCTCCATCAGCTCAACACTCCTTCCGTTTTCAATCTCAGGCCTATATTGGTTAGTTTGTATTATCCTCTACTTGGCATCGTATATTAGGGCATCCTGCCAATAAAATTGTCAATTTGATATTGCAAAAAGCTAGTATTCAATGTCCTTTAGATTCTGTCACTGATGTATGTTTTAGCTGTCTTCAGGGCAAATTCACTAAGCTTCCCTTTCAGTTTAGCGATCATTTGTCTGTAACACCTTTTCAGATAATATATAGTGATCTTTGGGGTCCTTCCCCTAGTGTTTCTATAGATGGTTATAAGTATTATGTCATTGTTGTTGACGATTTCTCTCGCTACTGCTGGTTATATCCTCTTGTCAATAAAAGTGACTTGTGTTCTATTTTTGTTACCTTTTATCATCATATTCAAACTCAATTTTCGCATTCTATTAAAACTTTGCAAAGTGATGGGGGGTGGGGGAGTATGTTAACAAATCTCTAAAACATTTTCTTGATTCAAAAGGGATTTCACACCATAATCTTGTCCATATACACCTGAACAAAATGGGTTGTCCGAACGTAAACACAGACACCTTATTGAAACCACCATTACTCTACTTCAACATGCTAATATGATTAGTCCATCAAAGCAAGAGATTGAGGGGGGATGTTAGAGTATAGAAGAATGAGTATTCTAGAGTAGTGTATTTGTATTCTAGAAGTATGAATGATGATATTTTGTTATGTATAAATAGGAATATGTACTCACGGTAAATGTAAGAAAAAACAGAATAGTTTACTGTTGAAAATTCAAAATTCATTATCCCTCTCTTTCTCTCTTCTCTTCTCTTCACAACTTTCCCTTTCTTCCTAATTCCTTCAATTACTTGTAACATTTCTCAATCCTTACAGAAGGACAACAACATGCTCTTGGCCAACCACACATCTAGAGAAGGATGACAATATGGTCATGGCCCTAGCTACTTTTTTTTTTATAAAAAAACACATTCTGGGACCATCTATTTATATTTATATTATAATATAATAATATTTTTATTTTTAAAAAATGGGTATTTCATAAAAATATATGATTTTCTCGCATATTTTTCCAGTAACTTTGCATAATATTAGGTCTCGAACTTACACTGTAAGTTTCAATATTTTCCAGTAAGTTTCAATCTTGGTATTAAAAATACTTGGTTTTCTCTACAATTTCAATGACCGTTTCAAATTTTTTATGATTTCATCAAATGTTTTTCCTCTAATTTTGTTCTATATGGGTTCGTAGACTTACCTTTTTTTCATTCTTTATTCTCTCTTTGTTTATTATCTTAAGTTGATGAGGGAAAGGATTGAAAATATTTATATTAGCCTCTTATCCCTATCTTAATTATTACCATGAATAGTAAATATTTTTTTTCTTTTTTCTTGATTGAATTTTCTCTATCTTTTTCTTAGAATTTTTTATTTTTATTTTTATTTTTATAAAATGGTCATAAATGAAATGTGTTAAAAATATATGTTTTTGTATTTTTTTTAAATAGTAATAATAAAATATGAGTAAAAAACAAGGAATCACTTAGATTGATAGTTTCCCTTCCAAATTCATTACTATAATTATTTATAGGAGTAAAAAGATATTTTAGATACACATTCTCCCTACTTTATTTTATTTTCAATAATTAGTTTTTTTATTCGAAGGCAGCAAAAGAGCTTGTTAAAAAGGATATAATGGAGCACATCACATCATTTTCTGAATGCTTAGATTTTTCACAAGATTTATTTTCTTTGTGTTTATACTTTATAGACCACATGCTCTCTATTGGCAAACAAATACATAGTACTTGTTAGGATTGTGTAATTGATGAAGAATAATTTGAGAGAAAACATAAGAGAGAGAACAGAGGAGATGGAGAGAAGAGAATTTGAATTTTATTATATTTGTCACACCAATTGTGTGTTACAACAACCACTATTGATAGAAATCACTATTGTATACTCTAACATCCCCCTCGATCTCATGTTTTGATAAACCAAGCATGAGATTGCAACAATGAAAACGAAAGACATGAGTACTGAAACCTTTTTGATAGAAATCACTATGTAAAAGAAAGATGATTTTGAATACGATTGAGAAGAAAAAGAAAAATGCTCAAATGGAAAAAAAGATAGAAGAGAGAGAAAAGACATTTCATATGTCTATTTCTTGGTTGATTGTCTACTTCAGTTAGGATTGAGAGAGTTTGCAGATAATTGAAAGAAGAATTAGTTTAGAGACGGGAAGAGGGAGAAGAGAGAAAAGAGAGAGAGAAGGAAATTTTGAATATATTCTGTTGTAATATTTCTACATACAAACTGTGTGCTACTAACAACTTTATATACATGTGTCAAATACCCTATACTACATTCTAGAATATACTTTCAATATTCCAGAATATACACTCTAACATCCCCCTCAATCTTTTGCTTTGACAAACCAAGCATGAGATTGTAACAATGAAAACAAAACACATGAGTACTGAACCCTTTTTGATAGAAATCACTATGTAAAAGAAAGATGAGTTTGAATGCGATTGAGAAGAAAAAGAAAAATGCTCAAATGGCAAAGAAGATAGAAGAGAGAAGACATTTCATTTATCTATTTCTTGATTGAAATTTCATTTGTCTACTTCAGTTTTTCTGAAGTTTTTTCCTTTGTCTACTTCAATTTTTCTGAAGTTTTTCATCTTTGAGAAGAGAGGGATGAGAAGAAAGAAATGGGAGGTAAGAGAGGTGATAGAATGGGTTTGAAGTTCATTTGTCTACTTCAGTTTTTCTGAAGTTTTTCATTTGTTGATGAATTTCTTATTCTGTGAAAGAATTCATTTTCTAATTCTCAATGATATTGATATTTTTTTTCTTTCTCTCTTCTTCTTCTTCTTCTTCTTCCTTTTTTTTATAACAACTGATCAAAACGGCAGCACAACAAACAACAGGACAATACAAACGACACTACACTAATCGTAACATCCAAGGTTTCTACTTATTCCTTTACCAGCAGCCGCCTCATCCTCTTCTACTTGCAAAACCAGATGAAATGGCAGCTTTCGCTGAAGCACATCCTGGCGATTCTAAAGTGGGAGAGAAGATCTTTAAGACTAAGTGTGCTCAGTGCCATACCGTCGACAAAGGTGCTGGTCACAAGCAAGGACTCAATCTGAATGGCTTGTTTGGAACCTTAGCTGCCTTTCCTGATTTATGTGCTAATAAGCCCACTGATGCTGCTAAAGAGACAAAGGAGACAACATATGCAAAGAAAAGCTAGAGCTTCAATCTCCACTCGCCTAACGCAGTTAAACATCAGAGCTGCAATAGATGCAAATATGCCAGGGAGTTAGTGAACGAAGGAAACTTTAATAGAGCTACACACAACGGCGTTGATCCAGAACCACCATCTCGCGCCAAATACCGCGCCAGCGACTCCAGGACCAGACTGCCCACTCATCTGGTAAATCAACTCTCCCTCGATTGCTCTTTTTTTTTTCACTCTGCTGCTGCTCTGTTTGAGCTTCATGATGCTAGTCAGTGATTGACTGGTGATGCTGCTCTGTTGTTGCGATGTCGTGGTCACACAAATTAATTACCCTAGCTTAAAACAAATCAAACAAGATAGTATAGAGCAAGCAAGGGGTCGATCCCACGAGGACGATTTAGTTCAGATTTCCGTGCTATATGTTATGCAATTGGGGGGGTTGTAAGTTGTCTAGGCTAGGCTAAAGCAAACTAAGCGAAAAATATATAAAACTAAAATTTATCAATAAAACAAACCTTGGTCGCAAATCAACATCCACCTACAGAAATAAGAACTGATCATGGAAACGACACATCAATTTATATTCTGAATATTTATCTCTTCTTAAAATTGGTTCGTTAACGGATCCGCCGTATAACTTACCCTAACCATCAAACAACCACAGTGTCCGCACTAGTAATTTGATTCAATGGCAGCATTAAAATCTAGATAAATTGATCGATTAAGAAACATAATTGTCCGCAATATATGTTTAGTTCGATTGAATGTTCTCCCTAAGATTAATAACATAGATCCGCTACAATTATTAACTTAGTTGCTTCATAAGTTCATATACCACAACTCCGGTTTTGATATCAAACTTAGCAATTGATTGTCTACAATAATAACTTCAAGTCCGCTCTTAGCAATTAAATAAACAATCATAGGAAAATAAGCATAAGAGAACAAACATATTCATCATATAAACTGAAAAATTGAGGTAAAAATAGATCTCACAGTTCTTGAAATCTGAAGGTTTCTGTGTCCTTGCAACCAAGCAAAAGAGTCTACCCTTGCATGTTTATTGAACAACTAAATAAAAAGATGAAAGAACACATGATTTAGGGTTTGGAGGAGGAAGATTTTGTGTTTTCTTTTGTGCTGGCCGCCACTTCCTTGCCCCTCTTCTCCTTTATATATGCTTAGAAACCCTAGTGTCTATTTTACAAAATAGTCCTTCCTTAAGTTGGCAGAATTTAGTTGTCCCTTGTAAAATTCATATATCCTTCATATCACATCGTTTTGAGCTGAAATGTGGAGCGTTTATAGGCCTTTGAGTCCTGAATCCACGACAATTTAGTTTGCATCAATCGGACTTTTGTAGCTCGAGATATTGAAGTTGGAATGGACAAAGGTCAATATCGGCAGATTGCAAGATTTGACTTTGAAGGCTGTGATTTCCATGATCTTCCTTATTTTATTTCTTTTCCTTAGCTTTCCATAAATTTATGGATGTTAGCTATTGAATGTCACTGGAATCACTTCATTTTGATCTCTAGAGCTTCCACTGTGCACAAAACACCGACTAAAGGTCAAATATGTCAATCACCTCCAATTACCTCCTTTTTGCATCTTTCATCCAAAAATGCCTTCAAAATATAAAACAAATAATATCAAGGCATTTTATACATAAAACATATGCAAAACACTACGTAAATATGGATGAAATTATCAAATAATATGGTCGCATCAAATACCCCCACACTTAGCTCTTGCTTGTCCTCGAGAAAGGATAGGTAAAAAAATTTTTTTTAATAAAAATAAAAAATAAAAATAACCATGATCAATCTCTTAATCTCCCATCAATATCCAAGAATTCAAGCATTATAAATAAGAATACAATCCAGAAGGATAAAGAACATAAATCTTCATGAATTTGTTTACATACAAACTCCAAAACTCAATTACTCTTTGGGATTTAAAAGAAATCTATGCCATGCCAAAGTGATAGGTCCTCTCATTGATATACACTCCAACACTCATGTGTTTAGGGCTTATGTGTTTAAATCTCTCAAATTCAATCAATGAAGATATTCTACCATAAGCTTGCTCTTCAATCTCATCTCCATTACTAAAATATTACAAACAATGCATGAATCAAAAGGTCTTATTTTCCGGTTGTAATGGGGCTAAGGTTAAGGTGAGGTAAAAGAGAGTAGAAGAAAAGGTTCAAACCAAAGAAAGTAGAGCATTCTGAAGAAAAAAAATTTCAACCAAGATATTCCATCAAAACACATCAATTTTCAATCTTCAAGCACCAATGCTTAGCTTCTTTTGATTTCAAGCTCTTTTCTATTTCTTTTTTGCTTGTTCTTTTTTTTTGTTTTTTTTTCTTTTGTTCTTTTTCACCTTTGACAACTTTGCCCATCTTTACATCAAGCATCACTTCTTCTTTCTTTTCACATAATTTCCAACCATAATTCCATGAGATATCACAAGTATATGCTCTACTAATCCTTGGCCAGGGGAAAAGAGGAAAACATATAAAAAGTTTAAGGCTTATACATGGATAAAGCAAAGAAAAGATAAACAAGCTCAAAAGGGGCTCACTAAAGATAATATGCTTTAGGCTGGCTTTTTGGCTCAAGCAGTTAAAATTCCTAATGCCTTTATCATCTTCATGCATCTATGTAATGTGAATGTAATCTCAATAAGATATGAAGCAAGTTCTAGAGATACATATCATTGAAAGAACGAACAATCAAAGAATATAATGTTGAAGGCTCAAAAGCTTACATTGGTATAACACTATTAAGTCAACATGACATATTTTCAGAGTCAGTCCCTAAACCAATTAAACATTAAAACTTGCATGCACACTCATTCATTCAATTTATATATTCATCTATCTCACTTAATTCTCATACATAATACTCATATTCTCATAAACCAATGGGAGTTCAAAAAGATCAATCATAGATTTTTTTCTTTTTTTTTCTTTTTTTCTTACGGAAGAATAAAGAAAACCAAAATAAGAAAACTAACATTTTCCCAATACCCCCACACTTAAAACAAAACATTGTCCTCAATGTTGAAAATAAAAGAAAAGGAATATAGGAGAATGACAAAAATGAAATAAAATGCGAAAAATAAAAGATAAGGGAAAAAGAAGGCAAATCTGATTTTGTTTTGTGTTGGGTTGCCAACTGATTTTTTTCAGAGGAAGAGAATGAAAGTAGTAGAAACAGAGGTTCTCCAACTCAAGGACACACGCTGGTCAAAGAGCTGATCGAGCTTTAAAGAAAACATCAAATTCACAGAAGCAGAAGACTGTATTGAGGTAAACTTACAGGAACAAGAAGTTCTTTATGTGTGCACTCCTCTTCACGATACATGATTGTGCTTGCTCTGCTGCTGATGTGTTTTTTTTTTTAATGATCCATTGAAGGATCAGATTGCGGAAGATTGGATCAATTCATGCGCTAGCAAAATAGATCTGATACCATGTTAGGATTGTGTAATTGATGAAGAATAATTTGAGAGAAAACATAAGAGAGAGAACAGAGGAGATGGAGAGAAGAGAATTTGAATTTTATTATATTTGTCACACCAATTGTATGTTACAACAACCACTATTTATACACTCTGTATACTCTCTATTGTATACTCTAACAGTACTGAGCATGAGTTTGCAAATTTTCACAAAGCTACAGTCGACGTCGACTCATCATGGAAATTTAGAAACCGGATCTTGAGCGGTTGCAGCCAATTTATTTTGTGAAACCACGTTTTCTAGCACATTATAATTCGAATAATTGAAGACAGCAAGGAAAAATTTATCTAAGATATTATTTGGGATGACAGTGTAACCGAAACTTTAGAGCAGGGTTATTACTCTCGTTTTATTTTGGCTGAAATGGCCGAAACGTTTTCTACCAGTAAAAAAACAAGATAAAACGTGTTGTTTTTATCTTGGTTTAAATTCTCGTCCGTTCCTGATTTTTTGGCCAAATACCAGCCGAAACGTGGTGGAAGCACGCTGCAAGGGTCGTTTCGGCCATGAAAAAAATTAAAAAAAGAATGAATTATATGGCCGTTGATGATTTTAAAGTTAAAGCACAGCTGTGTTGATTAGGTATCTTTTTTTATTGCAGCTCAGTAATTGCTCATGAGTGGGTCCATCATCATGGTTTCATGTTCTCTGTGTTTTGTTTTTATTATTAACTCATAGAGTTTCTTTAATTAAAATTATATTTTATTTTAGATTTTTTATGTCAATATATATTCTCAGTTTTTTTTCATATAAAAAGAAATTTAAAAAAATACAAAAATAAAATAAAAAATAAACCCACCTGTAATTAAAAACTTCAAATAATTTTTAGTTTTCAAGTAACTTTCCAATAACAATAAGAATTAATATGAGACTAATTTTTTAGAAATACATTAAAATAATATATATATATAAAGAATTATTTTTGATATCTATGAAAACAATAAAAATGCATTAATTTTTTTTTAAATAAAATACATTTCAAATTATAACAAAAAACAAGTTGAACGGCTCACACAAAAACACCTTAAATTATATTAATATGGTATTACGCTGTTATATTTACATTAGACATTCCAATTATTTAAACGAACGACTTTAATTAGAAGTTAGCGATGGGAACTATATTTATTTTTCTTAGAAAATGAAATTTTATAAAACTTAAAAAAAAAACAGAACTTTCATTAGAATTCAACGAGCATGATGGAAAAAGGCAATTATTAAAAACACCACCCAAGAAGGGTTGGTGACTAGAAACCAGTTTTATATTTGTCTTTCATTATACCCCTGATTGCACCCTAAATTACTCTTCAGTTTTTTTTTATTTCATTTAGACCTTTGACTTCTCGATTTGTTTTCATTTTTGTTTTAATGGTGGAAACGAGAAATAAATTTTGCTTTTAACAAATGTGATGTGATCCATAATAACCTTTTCAACAACACTACTAAAAAAGGAGGCTGTTTGCAACGGAATTTTGTTTAGCAACGGATTTTCTGTTGCTAAACAAATTCCGGATTTTCTGTTGCATTTAAAAACCGTTTTTTATCTATGGATGTACTTTACAATGTAATTTTACACCGCAAAAGCTAAAACAAAATAATTGTCAAATTATTTTTGACATTTTGGCCAAATTCCAATGGATAATCATAAACTGGTTACGATATCCAATTTTCATTTTAAAATATGAAAAAGATGCAACATATTTTTTACGAAAAATATGATGCCAAAAAACTTGGAATCCGGCCGTATGCACGAAAACAAACACATGTCTTTGTTTTTTTAAATGCAATTTGTTTTTTTTTAAATAAAAAATAAAAAAAATTGGGTCGGGCCCGACCCAGCTAAATAGGCCGGCCAACCAAGATGGGGCAAAGCCCACCTCTAATGGGCTGGGCTGGACTCGGTCCAGCCAACTGGGCTGGGCCAAGAGCAGCCCATCCCAACAACCAATTCATGTGAAGTAAATCAATTCACGCAGTTCACTTTACATGAACAGTAACTGGTGTTCAGTCAACCACGACGAGAGGCTCATCTGCCACTTTTGTCGGGTAGAGGAGGCCGAGGTGGTTGTCCTTGCGGTGGTGGCGTAAAAAATGGCGGCTTGTGGGGGCCGAAGGAGGAGTTAGAAATGGATGACTTGTGCTGTCTTCGTGGTTGCTGCTACGTTGCTCGTCACTGGAGAAGAAGGATGATCCCTTACAGGTCACGGTGGAGGTGTTTGCTGCTGTTGTGCTCGCCGGGAGCTGTTACAGGAGTTAGCAAGGGGAGAGAGCTGGAGGAGAGAGAGAGAAGAGAGAGAGAGAGAGAGGTTGTTGTTGGTTCAACCGGAGATGAGGAAGATGGCTGAGAGAGATGGCTGACTTTGCTGGAGATGAGGAAGATGAAGAGATGATGGACGTGTTTTGTCATCTCCCTCTCTGTGTAATTTTTCCTGGTTTTTGCACCTCTGTTCGTGATTCTCTGTTTTTCTCCGCTGCATCGTAATTTTTCCTCCCCTGAATGCAGCGTCCATGTCTGCTATTTATAAGAGAATTTGGCCTGCCACGGTGGTTGAAACACTGTGGCTGTTAGTGCCATGTTTTCGATTGGGCTGCTTTCGGCGGTGGGCTATCGGCAGGCGTGCAGGTGGCTGGTAGGCAAAGGGCTGTCGGTAGCGTGCAGGTAAAGGCAACGGCAGGACTGCAGTTTTAAGAAAAAGTGGAAATGCAATTTGGTCCTTCAATTTGTAATTGTTTTAATTGCACCCCTAATTGGATTAAAACTTGTCTATTTGTGCAATTGTATCCCCGTCAGAACTTCAACAACAACCTTAGCTTTGCGCGCCTTTTTTATTTTGGTCCTTGGCTTCCGATTTATGCGATTTGACCCTTAATTGACCATCAAATTCTCGATGTCTTCAATTTGGCCCCTGATTTCGCATAATTGGCTTGGAGAAATTCAATTCGGTCTTCGAAAATCAGGAACAACATAGTTCTCCTCCACTGCTTCCCACAAATCCAATGCCTCAAGATGAACTTTCATTCTGATGGCCCAAGTTTCATAATTTTCACTATTGAAACTTGGTGGTGATCCATGCGAAACGGTTGTCTCAGTCTCCATTTGGTTTGTGAATTGTTTGTGTGTTTGGTTTTGTCTGTGTTTTGGTTTCTCTCAGCTCACAAGTTCCTCAAAGATCTAGCTAGGCTTGGTTCTGATACCAATTTGTTGGTTTTTTGATGGTTTGATTATGCAGGGGATAATTATGCAGCAGAAGAGTTGTAGTAAAAGAAAGAAAAAATGGATGTTTGGTGGAAGAAGATGTAATTATTCTTTTATTCAAATACTTGTTTAAATAGACGTAGAGTTTTGATTTGAAACAAACACTTTCAAATTCAAAACTTTAGCAGATCAAATAATCAGATTACATCAATATCTTATTACTGGAAAATTCAAATTTCAAAAATCAAAACATTCAAATATTCAAATCTTCAATTAACAGTATCTCGTTTTCTGCAGATTGAAGACATCTTATTTCAACATGATCACATTGGCACAGGATCGATGAGTAGAGAAGAAACAAAATCTTTGAGCCCACTTCCAGCATTTGTGTACCCGTCGTCATCTTTGTACACGACATCAATTACACGAGCAAGATTGAGTATCCTCGTCAGAATAGGCATGGGGACAGCGGTCGGGAAGAGACACTCTTCATTGACATCCTTCCATGCATTTGTAACTTGTTTTCGAAATTCATGGACAGTTTCTTGCTCTGTGGTGCCATGTTGTTTCATGTAACATTCGATGCTCGAGGCAACATGCCCTCTCTTTTGCTCCAGCTATGGAAGTACGCAGAAAAAAAAAATAGCAGTAAAATGACAGAAAATATGTTGAAATTAATTATTCTAGGAGTAAAGGGACCATTAATTACTACCTTGTGGGACACGATGTCATCCGCGAGTCTGCAAATTGTTTCTGAGGCTTTAACAATCTTAGGTCCACTAAATAACCACTCGAAGGAGTCCTTAGTTACAACAGATCCCATTCCAACAAAGGATGTAGCTGCTAGCATTGCATAGCCCGAAGTGACCATTGCAACAGCCATGTATTCCTCCATTGTTGGCGTGTGTTCTTGGTGGAACCATATAGATTCAAGGTAGTAGGCTCGAACTTGATTCTTCATCTAAGAAATCACCAAACGTGTCAATTACTATATTTTTAGCTGCATATATATATCCTCAAGAGAGCCGATCTTTTATTTTCAATCAGCCTATGACACTTACAGCTTCTTTTGCATAGTAGAGTCGGTATGATCTTTCTTCCTTAACCATATTTTCCTCAATTTCTGTGTAGACATCTAGAAGTGCCTTGTAAGCCACTTTCATGTACTCTGGCAGCTGATCTATGGCAGTAATTTCCCACCTGCAAATAGCCAAGATTGAAAGATTGGATAAACCGAAGAGAAATGGTTATGAATCGAAAGTATAAAATGCATATATATATGTATTACTGAGGGGGGGAAATTTGAGTAAATATTTTTTTAAAAATTCGATACATAATGATGGAAAACGTTATAATGTGAATGGATCCGACCTCTCAATTGCACCAGTAAAGAGCTTGAGTTCATCCGGTGTACCGTAGACATCATAGATATCATCGATGACGGAAGTCATGGCAATCACTTTGGTCAGCACCCTTCGAGCCAAGAAGTACTCTCGCTCAAAGTACACTGCTAATATCCAAAAATAGCACTCGACAACTCGGTCTCTTGCAAAAGGCAGCTTCTTAGCAAAATCTAATTCTTTCCACCACCTGTTTAATCAGCATCGATTAAAGAAAACTCACAGTTGAAATCTAAAACTCAGTATTGTATCTTGTAATAATTTTGTTTGCTTCAGCTCACTTTGTAATATCACTTAGTTCCTTCTGGTGTTGCTTTTGCAAAATGTTGAAGTCTAATTTAGCGAAGTTCAGTAAGACTTCACTGCATGAAGGATCTTCTTGATAAATAAAGAAGTAATGCCTTGCCTCTAGCCTTGGTATGCCCTTGCGAATAGGCTGTTTTAAAGCATGATTTATTTTCTCTCTCAGCGGGGAGCTTGAATGGGTGGCCAAGAACTCTAGGCGGGAAGTAGTGAACACAAGTGCTTCTTCTAATATCTCTTCTCCATGCACCCGGAGATGAGTAGCTTCATAGAAGCTTAAAATTCCTCGAGTGTCATTGGCAAGGGAATCATTGAAGGTCCCTTGGCTGTTCTTGAATTTTCCGAACACATCTGCATTGGAACAGAAAACATTACGTGAATGTAGAAACTAGTTTGGGAAGATTAAATAAGAAATAAGCAAGAGAGGGAAAGTCCATACCACATGAGATTTTATAGCCTTGTTGTCTCAGGAGTCGAAATTTGAGAGAAATGGCGTATAGGTCATTATGATGATCATCGTCATCTCCATTATTGAAGTCGCAATGGGAGTTGTACATTTCTATTAGTATTTCATCAATCTCAACTTCAAAATGGTAAGAGATGCCTAAGCGTTGGATCGCATCAATGAAGTCCAATGTTTGCGAAGGCTTACTGATATTGGCCATCAGCTCCCTTTTCACTTCTTCCTTGAGTTTTTTATGCTCTACTTCGTCGTTCGTTTCCTGATATTAGCAACAGAGACAATACATTTTCTTGGAGCATTTTTATCTAAAAAACTTATGCTACAAAACAGAAATTCCTGTTTATAATATTTATCATTCCTTTTTCTTGAAGGAGCTCACAACAATGATTACTGTTTGATTAGATGGGATGGTGATTTCAGTCGCTAAAATCAGTAGTACTCCGTGGCCATGAATGGCCATTTGAGTTTTGGGCTTTCATTTAAATAAATATGGGTCCAGGTGAGTTTTGACCATGAATCACACAGGTCCTGAAAGAGATTAAAAATAAATATGGCTGATGAAAATCTTCTCCCGGAATTATTTATGCGATCAATCTGGTCGCCATGACATATGTAGCTCTATATATTAGGACAGTTTATTTTCTTTGGATTTGAAGAAACCCTACTTTCCTTGGAAGTGTACTTTATGGGTCAGGTGAGTGAGTAAACTTTGGTTATCCCAGGCTCTTATAATAGGTGCACGTTCTGACTCGAACTCGAGACCTACTGTGCAAATCTCAAGTCCTTTGCCATCACCCCACTCGTTGGGACAAGTTTGTTCGCCAAAAAACACATCAGTTATTTTTTGCGTTGACCCTTTGATAAAATGGTCACTACAGCTCCCTCTTTTATTGTGCTATCTCTATAATGTAGCTTTGTGATTGTGGGATCGTTAGATAGACTAGAGGGAAAAACAATTGAGGCCTTGTCACTTAAAAGTGTTAAGAAGGACAATATCAAGCATGTAATCAAGTGAATGAATGATATAATCTATACCAAGAAAGAATATTTTACCATGGAATTGGTTGCGTACGAGAGAAAATGGTCACCCCAAACGCTAGGAGCATAATTTGCAGAACGGCGATTAACATCGGGCTCGACAATGGCAGTAGAGAAAGTTGCAGAACCTTCAACAGACATTTTCCTAGTATGCTTTGGGAAAGAGTGGGTTTCTAAGGTTCGATCGTTTGTGTTTTGAAGGGAACTGTGAGTCAGGAGCTCTTCTGCTCGACTATTTATAGGCCATGGCACCTTATAAGCTTTACAATTATTCATAAGGGACGTGACACGCACACATGTTGAATTGAAATTAAGGGAATTGAGTCGATATTCCTCATAAATTACAGCTTTTTTGTTAAATGACCTTTGAAAGTTAAGGAAAGATGTCCAAATAGTTAGGATAAGATACTCTGATTGACTTCTTATTTTATAAAATCTATGCTTGAATTTATTTTAATTTTTTCTGAAAATGCTATTTTAACATTTACAAAATTACTTGATAAGAAATGGTTGGCCCTAAATCAATTTACAGCAGAGAGAGAGAGAGAGATATGGCAAGGTGTTTTCAACAGAAATTTTCAACACTTTATTACTATTGTTGAGGATGAAATTAATACACAATATATGCTGAATGTAAGAAATTACAGTAAGTTAAATATGAAATGATTTGCAATTGCGTTCCTAGAATATTACTATAGTATCCGTTTGCATTCATATACACATGATTTTCAACTAGAGTGATGTTGGATTTATTTTGCCATTAGCTGTCTTAATATACCCCCCTAAAAATTGAACTGCCATCAGTAAGGAAAATTTTGCTTCTTAGATGTTTTGTGTGTTGTTTGGAGAGAGGTTTCGTCAACAAGTTAGCAAGTTGATCTTGAGTATGGACATGTTGAACGTGAATAACTCCACGATGAACTAGATCACGAAACAAATTGAAGATCAATTTGAATATGTTTCATCCGAGAGTGGTGTACTGGATTGTGATTAAGATGTATAGCTCCAAGATTGTCACACAGGATTGAGGGAGTAGTGTTGAGTTTGAACCCAAGTTCTTGAAGGAGAGAATATATCCAAACAGTTTCAGAGGCTGCATTGGTAAGAGCCCTGTATTCGACTTAAATTGAAGATCGAGCGATTGCATGTTGTTTCTTCGAAAACTAGGAGACATGATTGGATCCAAGAAAGATAATATATGCGAATGTGGATGTGCGATCTTCAAGGTTGCCTGCCCAATCACTCATGTTGAATTGAAATTAAGGGAATTGAGTCAAAGTTCCTCAAAAATTACAGTTTTTTGTTAAATGACCTCTGAAAGTTAAAGGAAGGATATCCAAATAGTTAGGATAAGATACTCTGATTGACTTCTTATTTTTATAAAATCCATGCTTTAATTTTATTTTAATTTTTTCTGAAAATGCTATTTTAACATATACAAGATTCCTTGATAAGAAATGGTTGGCCCTTCCTGCCTAAAATAATTAACATGCTCATGTTGGTGCATTCTGGGGAGTTTAGGTGTGATAGTGAATTCATGCCTGGATTCGGGATCGTAGAGAATCCATATTTACCTTTATCTGTTAAAAGATATTGCCTGCTTTGTGGAGCTTTAGTAAAGTTCCTTTGGTTTTTTTTAATAAATAATTTCATCTGGTTTTATTAACTATAATACATATGTTAGAAAAAATAAAATGAAAATGGTTATTTGGTTCAGAACCTTGGATCCTTCACTAGTCTCAAACTATTTGGTTCAAATCGAAGTTGTTGTCGTGGAAAGAAAAGGAATTTGATCGTCTCTTTCTGAAGTGTCTTGGACAAGTAATTAGCAGCCTACACCTTATTCTTTTGCAAAATTATCTCCTTTATTTTATTTTATTTTCATAGAAACAAGAGTTTTATATGAGAACAAATTAACATAATTCAGCTAAATATCATTTAGTGAGGTCTAATGTTTTTCCACTAATTTTGTTCTATATGGGTTCACTTTTTTACCTTTTTTTCTTCATTTTTTTTACCTTTTTCCTTTCATTTTTTTACATCAGATAAGGACCACAATATGCTCAAATGTTTTTCAACTAATTTTGTTCTATATGGGTTCATAGACTTACATTTTTTTCATTTTTTTACATCAGAGAAGGACCACAATATGCTCAGTTGTTTTTCCACTAATTTTGTTCTATATGGGTTCATAGACTTACCTTTTTTTCATTCATTCACACCAGAGAAGGACGACAATATGCTCAATTGTTTTTCCATTAATTTTGTTCTATATGGGTTCATAAACTTACCCTTTTTTTCATACTTACACATAGATTGTGTTAGGAGAAGAAAAGAGAACCTCACAATCACTCAATTTGGGCAGTAATCACTCTGCTTTGTATTATGATTTACCTGGCTATATATAGCCTTACAAAGACAAATGAAATAAGCACTAATAACGTGCTCAACAGAATGCAAACAGAAAATAACAACTAATAGCTATTACACGTGTACAAGTAATTAGCAACCAAACAATTACACGTGTAAGTCTAGTCAGCATCCAATTGTCAACCATAACATTCCCTCCCTTAAACTAGATTACTCAAACAATCTAGTTTACTCCTGGTGATCTGCACATTCCCAGTTGATCTCTTAGCTTCTGAAATGATTCCAACTTAAGTGGCTTAGTCAACACATCAGCAACCTGTTCCTGCGTCCCACAATATTTCAGCTGCACAATTCCTCCTTGAGCAAGTTCCCGTAAGAAATGAAAACGCACATCAATGTTCTTGCTCCTTCCATGCATAACAGGGTTTTTAGATAGTTTTATTGCTGAACTATTATCACAGTAAATGGTAGTTTTTTTCATTCATTCACACCAAAGAAGGACGACAATATGCTCAATTGTTTTTCCATTAATTTTGTTCTATATGGGTTCATAAACTTACCCTTTTTTCATACTTACACGTAGATTGGGCTTTCAAAAATACAAAAATGCATAGTTTTATGCTAACAAATATAATTTTCAATTCCACCATTGTTTCGACCCTCTTTGTAATTTCATATTATAACGTATTTTTCCAATAATTTTGCATAATATGGGGTCTTGAACTTACACTGTAAGTTTCAATATGGGTATTAAAAATACTTATTTTTTTTCCAAAATTTCAATGACCATTTCAAAAATTTTGTGATTTCATCAAATGTTTTTCCACTATTTTTGTTCTATATGGGTTCATAGACCTACCTTTTTTTCATTCTTTATTCTCTCTTTGTTTATTATCTTAAGTTGCTGAGGGAAAGGATTGGAAGTATTTATATTAGCCTCTTATCCCTTTCTAACTTATTACCATGCTTAGTAAATGTAGAAGAAGATCAAGCAATGGATGATCCAACCATAATTGTAGCAGCTAAACTAACGCATGAAACTGATCAAGCAATGAATGAACCAGCCATGATTACAGAAACTGAACTGAAGCATGAAGAAGACCAAGAAACGGAAGATCAAGTAACAGCTGATCCAGAATTGATTGCAGCAACTAAGGAATAACTGAAACATAATTAATGATGTTGTAAATAAATATATATAACTGTTATTAGCAGTTTACGTTAGAAGCTAATAATAAAATATGAGTAGAAAGCAAGGAATCACAAACTTAGATTGGAATTTTCCCTTCCAAACCTCGTTACTATAATTATTTATAGGAGTAAAAAGATATTTTAGATACACATTCTCCCTACTTTATTTTATTTTCAATAATTATTTTTTTTATTCGAAGGCAGCAAATGAGCTTGTTAAAAAGGATGTAATGGAGCACATCACATCACATCATTTTCTGCATGCTTAGTTTTTTCACGAGATTTATTTTCTTTGTGTTTATACTTTATAGACCACATGCTTTCTATCGGCAAACAAATACATAGTACTATTCGACAACTTTAGAGTACTATAATACTATTCGACAATAAATATAGTACATAAGCTTGCATTTTTTTCAATAAGCTACAGTAGACGTCGACACATAATGGAAATTTAGAATCCGCATCTTGAGCGATTGCAGGCAATCAGTGTACCAATTTATTTTGAGAAACCACGTTTTCTAGCACAGTATAATTCGAATTGAAGACACCAAGGAAATTTATCTAAGATATTATTGGGATGACAGTGCAGCCAAAATTCCAAGTTTACCCTGAAAGAAGCCTCGATAATTGAGGATATTTTACCATTCCATGACAAGTTCTTAACCTAGGACACCAAGGTTTGTTTATCATTTCAAACCCATCACGGTAAGCTAGTAGAAATAAAACATCATAAGACCATAGCAAACAAAGAAAAATAATACACTTTATCTCAAGTAAAACATACTAAGGTTCTATTATGAAATTAGTCCATTGCCTAAAATATCTAAAAAAATAGTTAGGATTTCTAGTCCACTAAATACCTTCTTAAGCCTATCCAGAAAGGGTCGTTGTGATGTCGTGCTTTTGAGAGGATACAATGCATTATATGTGCTGATAACACTCATTACAAGATCAATAGTTAAAAGATTAAATAGATATTTAATGGCTTAATTTAATATATTTAGGCCTTTTTATTTCCTACAAGTCTTGTGAATTCAACTTATTTTCATACTTACACCATTGGGATTTCAAAAATACAAAATGCATAATTTTATGCTACAAACATAATTTTCAATTCCACCATTGGTTCGACACACTTTGCAATTTCATATTACAATGTTATTGTTACTTCATTGAAGAACTCTCACACATCGACATTTAACTAATTATTGTGTTTAAAGCTGACAAAGCTGGTTTCAGTTAAAATTCTTTCGAATACATTTCTCAAAGATCTTCAATTACTGAATTTACTCGTGCATGAGATTTGATAGTAAAATTCAAGTGAAAGCTTCAGGATTTTGTGTTCTGCTCATGGCATTGCATAGCCCGAAGTGAGCATTGCAGCAGCCAGCCATGTATTCCTCCATTGTTGGTGTGTGTTTTTGGTGGGACCATATAGATTCAAGGTAGTAGGCTCGAACTTTGAAGAAAAAAGAAGCAAGAATAATATCTGTGTATTGTATTTGCTCTTTACAGTGGGAAGTTTAAATACAGAATAGAAATCTGACAGAATAGGAAAATTATAATTACAGCAGCTAAGCATAACAATTGTAACCTGATCAGGATTCCAGTTTCCTAATGCAGCAGGACTAATCTACGAGCTTACCTTGTATAAACATGACTTGTCATATTTCTTGTTCTGTCATCTGCATGCTTTCCTTTCCTTGTATCAGTAGGACTCTGCATATTGCATATTTCTTGTTCTGTTAGGCAACTGATTCAATAAACTTCATTCTTCATCTAAGGAATCACCAAACGTGTCGATTACTAGCTATATTTTTAGCTGCATATGTATCCTCAAGAGAAGGACGACAATATGCTCATGGCCAAGTTACACATCAGAGAAGGACGACAACATCTCATGGCCAACCACACATCTGGAGAAGGACGACAATATAGTCATGGCCACTAGCTACTTTTTTTTGTTTTTTTGTTTTTTTGTTTTTTAAAAAAACACATTCTGGGACCATCTATTTATATTTATATTATATATAAGAAAACACATTCTGGGACCATCTATTTATATTTATATTATATTATAATAATATTTTTATTTTAAAAAAATGGGTATTTCATAAAAAAAATATGATTTTCTCGCATATTTTCCAGTAATTTTGCATAATATTGGGTCTTGAACTTATACTGTAAGTATCAATATTTTCCAGTAAGTTTCAATCTTGCTATTAAAAATACTCAGTTTTCTCTAAAATTTCAATGACCGTTTCAAAAATTTTAATTCCTATTAGTATTTATACTAGTAAAAAGATATTTTAGATACACATTCTCCCTACTTTATTTTGTTTTCAATAATGATTTTTTTTTTTGGAAGGCAGCAAATGAGCTTGTTAAAAAGGACATAATGGAGCAAATCACATCGTTTTCTGCATGCTTAGATTTTTCACCAGATTTATTTTCTTTGTGTTTATAAACCACAGGCTTTCTATCGGCAAACAACATACATGGGATTCCACAACTTTAGACTACTATTCGACAATATATAGGTACTGATCATAAGTTTGCATTTTTTCCACTAAGCTACAGTAGACGTCGACACATCATGGAAATTTAGAAACCACATATTGAGCAATTGCAGGCAATCTGTATACCATATTTCACCATTCCATGCCAAGCTCTTAACCTAGGACACCAAGGTTTGTTTATCATTGCAAACCCATCACGGTAAAGTAGTAGAAATAAAAACATCATAAGACCATAGCAAACAAAGAAAAATAATGTACTTTATCTCAAATAAAACATACTAAGGGTGTTAATGTTTTCCTATTATGAAACTAGTCCATTGCCTAAAATATCTAAAAAACTGGTTAGGGTTTCTAGTAACCATAACCATACTACTAGGTGAAAAGTCCTCATCAACAAATACCTTCTTGAGCCTGCCCGTAAAGGGTCGTTGTGATGTCATGCTCTTGAGAGAGTACAATACATTATATGTGCCGATAACGCTCATTACAAGGTCAATAGTTAAGAAGATTAAATAGATATTTAATTGCTTGATTTAAGCCTTTTTATTTCCTACAAGACTTGTGAATTCGTCTTATTTTCATACTTGCACGTAGATTGGACTTTCAAAAATACAAAATGCATAGTTTTAAGCTAACAAACATAATTTTCAATTCCACCATTGGTTCGAGCTGATATTTTTCCATAAGTTTTTAGAGATCGTTTTTTATATTGAGTTAAGTCAATCATACATCATAAAAGACCTTATAATAAGGTCTGGAAGCTTTTGTACTAGAATTGCATTAGTTTTCTAGTTCATTTACGATTCTTTTTCTATTTTATTGATAACTCTTTTGTTAATTCTCATAGGTTTCTTAGGTTATGTGGAAAACAGGGGAGATACGCAGAGAGTAAAAGAAGGAATAGTATACTTTTATTTCATATCTACTGCAATACATGTTGTCCCATATATATACACAAACTACAATTATTATAATCAGAATTCTAGCTATGGTTACTGATATTGCTCCTGAAGATCTGTAGCTTATAAGAAAGGAGAATCAATCAATATCAATCAATACTGGTAACATATATTTGTATGGTAACTAAATTTGCAGATCTGCCAATATATGTGCCAATATTTCCATGCATCTGTGATCTGCCAATATCCCCGTATCTCCATGCATATCTGCCAATAGCTTATTCTACCTATTATAAATATAATTATTCATCTTGTTTTATTAATTATAATACATGTGTTAGAAAAAATAAAATGAAAATGTTTTAATTGAGTATATTTATGAAGTTAGTGTAATAAAGCCTATTCAAGTTAGTTGATAATGCTCGTATCATAGAAGAAGATTATGGTTCAATTTGAGACACCTAGCTGCATAAAACCACCTCATCACCTCTTGTGTTGACATTTAAAAACCATTCTGAGGCTCCTGTCAAGGGATAAAAATAATTCCCTTAAGATCAAAAGGCAATAAACACTTTCCTTTGATCTCAAGTTTGTTACAAAACCATTTAAACCTAAAACCTTAATTATTTAAGTAAAACTAATAAGTTTTTTGTTTGGTACAGCCCTAAAAAACTCATATAAAAACCTTTGGTTTGGCCTATAAAAGAAAGATGATCAGTATGAGTGAAAATGAAGGAGAGAAAACAATGGAATTTAAAATTAATGTAAAATTTTGAAGAAGGTTTCCAATCCGAGAGAATTGCAAAGCATATAAGGTATATATTTTGAAACTATTAAGAGTGGAGCCCATATGACCTGCTTAACTATTTTAGTTCTTTGTTTAACCAAATCTTAGTTGTATTATGCATCGCAGTTGACCTTAAATAATTGGTTAAAGTCTGGTGGAGCTAGTACTGATGCCTCAGCTATCTTCTGCTTCACTAACTAGAAATTGGTTGAGCAAGTGAATTTCTGACAGGGGCACAATTGCATAAAATTACAAATTTAAATCCAATTGGGGGGTGCAATGGACGCTGACAGCCCACCAGCAGCTGCCACCGCGCCGTCTGTCACAGACCACCACACCGACCAGTCAGCCACCGAGTCAGGCCGAACTCTTCTATAAAAGGCAGCCATGGACGCTGCATGCAGAAAAAACGGAGGAGAAAACCGGTAGCATAACTAGAAAAATCACGCAGAAAGAGGGGAGGGTTTACGTAGAGAGAACAAGAGAAAAACCAGATAAAAATTTACGCAAAGAGAGGGAGACAACAGAACGTGAAATCTCTTCATCTTCCTCGTCTCCGACGGCCATCTCTCTCTCTCTCTTGGCCATTTTCTTACCAACCCTCTCTTTCTCATCCAGCCCTCTCTCTATCCTTCCTCACCCCGTTGCAGCTCTCTCTCCCTCCCTGATGGTGCAGCATCCCCTTCTCTCGTCAGCCAACAGCGAGATCTCTCTCTCCCCTTAGCAGCAAGCTCTCTCTCTCCTCCATCTCTCTCTCCTCGCCAACCCTTGCCATATCTCCCGGCAAGCACAGCAAGGAAAATACCTCCACCGTGACTTGCAACAGATCACCCTTCATCTCCAACGGCAGCAACCACGAATGGCAAAGCAGCAGCCACGCACCAGCACAGGTCAGCCCTTCCGACGCAGTCAATTTAGGGTTTTTAGAATTCAATAATCTCATATGCCTCAAATAAGAGGTATTTATACAATATACAAGAGCCCATTCTAGGAAGGAAAGCTAATCTCAGTAAGGCCCAAAATACAATCCCATAACAATTGGGAATTCCCTAATTACAAGATATTTAATTACAAACTAGTCTACGATTCAACACTCCCCCTCAAGGTGGTGCATAGACATCGCAAATGCCCAACTTGTCGAGCGAATCGTTGAAAACCGAAGTTGATACAACCTTGGTTAACACATCTGCCAACTGGCCTGTTGTATTGACATATTGTATCTCAACTATCTTTTCTTCCAACTTTTCATAGATAAAGTTCCTGTCAATCTCCACATGTTTCGTTCTATCATGCTGAACTGGGTTCTCAGCAATTTTAATCGCTGATTGATTATCACAATACAACTTCATTGGTTTCTCAGAGGAAAAACCCAGCTCCCCCATAAGCCTTTTAAGCCACAGCAATTCACACATACCTTTCACCATTGCCCGGTACTCAGCTTCTGTACTAGATAGTGAGACAACCTTTTGCTTCTTACTCTTCCAAGTGACCAAATTACCTCCAACAAAGGTAAAATAGCCCGAAGTTGATCTTCTCCTATCTCCTTTACCCCCCCAATCTGAGTCTGTATATCCCAAAACATCTACATGCCCATGTTTTGAAAACAATAAACCCTTTCCTGGTGCAGATTTCAAATATCTCAAAATCCTTACAACTGCTTCCATGTGTTGCTTCCCTGGATTATGCATAAATCTACTCACAACACTCACAGCATACGCAATGTCAGGTCTTGTATGTGATAAATAAATCAAACGCCCAACTAACCTCTGATATTGTCCTTTGTCAGCTGGAATTTGATCAGAAAGCTCTTCTAAACCGTGGTTCTGCTCAATAGGAGACCTAATCGGTTGACTCCCAAGCATGCCTGTTTCCTCTAGCAAATCAAGCACGTACTTCCATTGAGACAAGAAGATGCCTTGTTCAGACCGGACGACTTCAATTCCCAAGAAATATTTGAGGCCACCCAAATCCTTCATATCAAACTCAGACGACAAATAGTTCTTCAATTTATTCATCTCTTCAATATCATTACCTGTGACCACCATATCATCTACATAAATAATGAGTGCTGTTAATTTGTCTCCCACTCTTTTCAAGAATAAAGTATGATCTGCATTACTCTGTTCATATCCATACTTCTTCATGGCAAGTCGGAATCTACCAAACCAAGCTCGTGGAGACTGCTTCAAACCATATAATGCTTTCTGCAGTTTGCATACAACATTAGAGCAGTGTATCAATGTACGGCTGCTCCTCTATTATTTATATATGTAGGGCAATTTACACATGTTATGATGTACCCTATTACATAATATAATCTCTACGTATATTTCCTATTTTACAAAATATTTCCTAAATTACAATGCATTCCATAATATTCCCCCTCAAGATGAGGGTGGGTGATCCACGTGAAGCTTGGAACGTACAAAAGTAAGAATCGACGAGGCAAGTGGCTTTGTAAGAATATCTACTAATTGATCTTTGGAAGGGATGAAACGTATTTGAATTTCCTTCTTAGTAACTCGATCACGGACAAAATGATAGTCTACCTGAACATGCTTTGTACGAGCATGAAAGATCGTATTAACAGACCGATAAGTAGCTCCCAAATTATCACACCAGATAGTCATAGCAGAACTAGGGGAAACACATAAATCATTCAAAAGCCTTATACTCGGCTTCTGTGGAGGAGCGAGCAACAGTTCGTTGCTTACCAGATTTCCATGAAATGGGAGTAGTCCCGAGAAAGACAATGTAGCCACCCGTAGATTTTCGGTCATCAACACTACCGGCCCAATCAGGATCAGTATAACCATGAAGAGACAAGGTAGGATCATGGGTGAGATGTAGACCAAAAGAGGAGGTACCTTTTAGGTATCGCAGTATACGCTTAACAGCAACCCAATGGCCTTCAGTAGGAGCATGCATAAACTGACATACTTTGTTTACCGCATAGCAAATATCAGGTCGAGTAAACGTTAGATACTGAAGAGCACCAGATCTGCCTCTTCTCTTCCTTTCTCTCTCGCCGGAGATGGCCTTCCGGTGACATGCAAAGCAACAGAAAACACACAAACAAACGCACAAAGGCAGCTGGGTCGTTCTTCCTTCAGATCGTAGATCTGTTCTTCTCGGCCCGTTCCTCTTCTTCTTCCTCTTCCTCTTCTTCTTCCTCTTCTTCTTCTTCTTCTTCTTCTTCTTCTTCTTCTTCTTCTTCTGCTTCGCCGGTAAGGGTGTTCATAATGACCTACAAACAGAAAAATACACAAACAAGCGCGCGAAGGCAGCTGGGTTCTCCTCTTCTGGATTTCAGAACTGTTCTTCCTTGTCTCAGTCTGTTCTTCGATTCTCCTCTTCTCCTTCTCGCCATCAAAGGGTGTTCCAATATGACCTGAAAATAAAAAAAAAGCCACAAGCACAAACACAAGAAAAATCAGTTAGTTCTGTCCTTCAAATCTTTGCTCTTTCTCGGCGATCTGCTCTCCTTCAGTCTGTTCTTCCTCTTCCAGATGGCCGGAGCTCAAACTTAACAGGGAGAGAGGGTGCTGTGGAAGTTGAGGCGTGAGACCGTGGAGGTTGAGAGGGTGTCTGCTGGGGCTGAAGGCAGGCTGGAAATGGCTGAGGTGGTTGGGCAGAGGAGAGTGTGAGCTGGTCTGTGAAGGCAAGGGAAGAGAGGAGAGTGAATGAGGGAGTGGGGGCTGACTGTGGTGTTGGTCGGAGAAGAAAAGAGCAAGGGAAAGAGAGATTGTGGAGGAGCTGTGTCTTGGGAAACAAAAATGGAGGTTGGCTGGAGGACAGTGGAGATGGGGCGTCTGGCTGGAGAAGAGAGTGGAAGGGAAGAAAGGAAATGAAAAATGGGTAAGATGAAAAAAGAGGGGCTGCAGCTGCTGCCCAGATGGGGGCGGCGACTACAGCCCTTTGGAGAAGAAAGAGATGGTTTAGGGGTTTTTTTTAGGGTTTTTGAATGGGGTGTATATTTTTGGTCCCCTTTTCTTGTGGATTACCAACTCTATTATAGAGTTTTCAAAGGCAAAATTCCAAAAACAGCCCTCAGCTTGCGCGCTTCTTTCAATTTGGTCCTTGATTCCAATTTGTGCGATTTGGCCCTGCATTGACTGTTAAATTCTCAATTTATTCAATTTTGCCCCTGTAACAAGATATTTTTGGATTTTTGTCTTTTTTTCTATTTTTTTCTTTTTCTTCCGAAACCTAAAAATAAGTAGGTCAAAATTTGGGTAGCAACAAGCCTAATTTGGGTTAAATTGAGACGATCGGAATTTTCGGTGACAAAACTTTTCGGGTGAAATCGGAAGTCAAAATTAAAGATAAAAACATCATTCTTCCTGGTTTTTTCCATCGAAAAACTCTTTTTTGTCACAACTTATTGATTTCAAATTTAAAAAAAAAAAAAAAACTCCTGGCGACAGCCATGGTTGGCCATTCTAGCAGCCATGCTGCACCATGCTGCCACCACTCTCACCATAACACACCATTCCTATGCACCATACTCTGGACACTTCCCCCATGTCGAGCACCATCCCTTCTTTGCCTATAAATGGGAGGAGAAATTGACAGTAAAAGAGGGGGAGGACAGACGAAAAACTTGAGGGAAAAAACTGAGAAAACAGGGTTGAAAACTAAGGAAAAACCGGGGAGAAATTTTGTAGTCATGAGGGGATTAAACATGGGTGAATGATGCTGAAATAGTAGAAATTTTTGACAGGGGGAGACCATTTAAAATAGAAAAACACACAGAAACACAACACAGAAATAACACATACACATGCGTAGCAGCCCATCACCTTCATCAGCCCCGGCGACAGCTCCCCCCAGCTGCTGTAGCACGACGTCTCTACCTGTCTTCTTCATCCCCGGGAAGCCACCACCACCATCGACGTCACTCTCCCTCTCCCTTGCAGTTAGCCCGTTGCAGGTCTCTTTCTCTCTCCCCGATGGCTGCTCTCTCTCTCTAAAAAAACCAGTTGGTTAGCAGCCCTCTCGCTTCTCCGACAGCAACCAGCACCACCCAGAACCATCACCCTCATCACTACCATCTCCTCCTCCGCAGAAAGGTTCCAACCGTGGCCTCCGGCAAGGACACAGCAGCACGAGGAGCAGCAACGGTTCCAGCATCAGGCCACCACGACAAGAAGAACCACCTCGATCTCCTCTATCCGGTGGCAGTGGCAGGTGAGCTCCTAGTGGTGGTCGACCGACCACCATTTCTACTGTACACGCTGCATGCAACGTGTAATATATATATATGGGCTGCGTGGGTGAGTGGGCTGCTCTCGGCCCAGCCCAGCTGGCTGGGCCGGGTCTAGCCTACCCCAGACCAAGCTCTCATAGTTGGGCCCTTTGCCCAACTTGATTGGGTCGGCCCACTAGGGTAAAAAAATACAAAAACAATATTATAAAAAAACAAAAAAAATATGTTGTTTTCGTGCATACGGCCGAATTCCAAGATTTTTCCATGTTTATTTTTCATAAAAAAATATGTTGCATCTTTCTCATAATTTAAAACAAAAATTGGATATCGTAACCGGTTTATGATTATCCTTTGGAATTTGGCCAAAATATCAAAAAAATAAAAAAATATTTTCTTTTATTGCGGTGTAAACTTACATTGTAAAGTACACCCGCCAATAAAAAAATGTTTTTTTTTATGCAGTGTAAAATTATTTTGGTTAGTCTTTCAAACTCCCAACGAGGTAGAGATTCTCTCACGAAGAGAAATCTACGTCGAACTTTAGAAAAGACAGAAAAATTTAACTTAGAAAAAAACAATCAAACAACAATGCAGCTTACCTTAGGTAGGGTGCACTGGGGGTGATGTGTCTTCCCCTTGCACAACAAGTCCCCTTACCCAAGACTCTCGCAGACCACTAGGTTCCTAGTGACCTTAATACTAGGTGGTGACTCCTGATAATAATAGTCATAATTTTTACGACTATAAAACAACCCCATTTTCATCGCGCGCCGTTGTCTCCCCGATCCCGGGGATGGCGGGGCGCGAAGCGCGAAAAAATCACCATCGCGACACACAGAATCATGCCATGAATGCTATGCAGAGTGTTTATTTGTCCCCTCAGCAGTCATCAACTCAGCCTCAAGTGTGGCTTACTGATTCGGGTGCCACTAATCACATGACAATTGATTTGTCCAATTTGTCAT
This sequence comes from Salix caprea, assembly GCA_964035475.1. Taxonomy (NCBI): domain Eukaryota; kingdom Viridiplantae; phylum Streptophyta; class Magnoliopsida; order Malpighiales; family Salicaceae; genus Salix; species Salix caprea. The sequence continues at coordinate 3,650,958 of OZ037743.1, forward strand.
TAACTACTGCCTACCCTACGAATGATATAGTTCAGATATCAAATGGTAAAGGTTTGTTAGTGTCTCACACTGGGTCTATGTGCATTCCTACTCACACAAAACCACTCAAGATGAACTCGGTCTTATGTGTGCCAAAATTGACTAAGAATTTACTATCAGTTCATCATATTTGTTTGGATAACAACTTCTATTTAATATTTGATGCTTTTTGCTTTTTGATTCAGGACAAAGTCACAGGGAGGATATTGTACAAAGGGGAATGCCGTAATGGACTCTATCCTATGTCTTTTGTGTCTCCATCAGCTCAACACTCCTTCCGTTTTCAATCTCAGGCCTATATTGGTTAGTTTGTATTATCCTCTACTTGGCATCGTATATTAGGGCATCCTGCCAATAAAATTGTCAATTTGATATTGCAAAAAGCTAGTATTCAATGTCCTTTAGATTCTGTCACTGATGTATGTTTTAGCTGTCTTCAGGGCAAATTCACTAAGCTTCCCTTTCAGTTTAGCGATCATTTGTCTGTAACACCTTTTCAGATAATATATAGTGATCTTTGGGGTCCTTCCCCTAGTGTTTCTATAGATGGTTATAAGTATTATGTCATTGTTGTTGACGATTTCTCTCGCTACTGCTGGTTATATCCTCTTGTCAATAAAAGTGACTTGTGTTCTATTTTTGTTACCTTTTATCATCATATTCAAACTCAATTTTCGCATTCTATTAAAACTTTGCAAAGTGATGGGGGGTGGGGGAGTATGTTAACAAATCTCTAAAACAGTTTCTTGATTCAAAAGGGATTTCACACCATAATCTTGTCCATATACACCTGAACAAAATGGGTTGTCCGAACGTAAACACAGACACCTTATTGAAACCACCATTACTCTACTTCAACATGCTAATATGATTAGTCCATCAAAGCAAGAGATTGAGGGGGGATGTTAGAGTATAGAAGAATGAGTATTCTAGAGTAGTGTATTTGTATTCTAGAAGTATGAATGATGATATTTTGTTATGTATAAATAGGAATATGTACTCACGGTAAATGTAAGAAAAAACAGAATAGTTTACTGTTGAAAATTCAAAATTCATTATCCCTCTCTTTCTCTCTTCTCTTCTCTTCACAACTTTCCCTTTCTTCCTAATTCCTTCAATTACTTGTAACATTTCTCAATCCTTACAGAAGGACAACAACATGCTCTTGGCCAACCACACATCTAGAGAAGGATGACAATATGGTCATGGCCCTAGCTACTTTTTTTTTTATAAAAAAACACATTCTGGGACCATCTATTTATATTTATATTATAATATAATAATATTTTTATTTTTAAAAAATGGGTATTTCATAAAAATATATGATTTTCTCGCATATTTTTCCAGTAACTTTGCATAATATTAGGTCTCGAACTTACACTGTAAGTTTCAATATTTTCCAGTAAGTTTCAATCTTGGTATTAAAAATACTTGTCTCTACAATTTCAATGACAGTTTCAAATTTTTTATGATTTCATCAAATGTTTTTCCTCTAATTTTGTTCTATATGGGTTCGTAGACTTACCTTTTTTTCATTCTTTATTCTCTCTTTGTTTATTATCTTAAGTTGATGAGGGAAAGGATTGAAAATATTTATATTAGCTTCTTATCCCTATCTTAATTATTACCATGAATAGTAAATATTTTTTTTCTTTTTTCTTGATTGAATTTTCTCTATCTTTTTCTTAGAATTTTTTATTTTTATTTTTATTTTTATAAAATGGTCATAAATGAAATGTGTTAAAAATATATGTTTTTGTATTTTTTTTAAATAGTAATAATAAAATATGAGTAAAAATCAAGGAATCACTTAGATTGATAGTTTCCCTTCCAAATTCATTACTATAATTATTTATAGGAGTAAAAAGATATTTTAGATACACATTCTCCCTACTTTATTTTATTTTCAATAATTAGTTTTTTTATTCGAAGGCAGCAAAAGAGCTTGTTAAAAAGGATATAATGGAGCACATCACATTGTTTTCTGAATGCTTAGATTTTTCACAAGATTTATTTTCTTTGTGTTTATACTTTATAGACCACATGCTCTCTATTGGCAAACAAATACATAGTACTTGTTAGGATTGTGTAATTGATGAAGAATAATTTGAGAGAAAACATAAGAGAGAGAACAGAGGAGATGGAGAGAATAGAATTTGAATTTTATTATATTTGTCACACCAATTGTGTGTTACAATAACCACTATTGATAGAAATCACTATTGTATACTCTAACATCCCCCTCGATCTCATGTTTTGATAAACCAAGCATGAGATTGCAACAATGAAAACGAAAGACATGAGTACTGAAACCTTTTTGATAGAAATCACTATGTAAAAGAAAGATGATTTTGAATACGATTGAGAAGAAAAAGAAAAATGCTCAAATGGAAAAAAAGATAGAAGAGAGAGAAAAGACATTTCATATGTCTATTTCTTGGTTGATTGTCTACTTCAGTTAGGATTGAGAGAGTTTGCAGATAATTGAAAGAAGAATTAGTTTAGAGACGGGAAGAGGGAGAAGAGAGAAAAGAGAGAGAGAAGGAAATTTTGAATATATTCTGTTGTAATATTTCTACATACAAACTGTGTGCTACTAACAACTTTATATACATGTGTCAAATACCCTATACTACATTCTAGAATATACTTTCAATATTCCAGAATATACACTCTAACATCCCCCTCAATCTTTTGCTTTGACAAACCAAGCATGAGATTGTAACAATGAAAACAAAACACATGAGTACTGAACCCTTTTTGACAGAAATCACTATGTAAAAGAAAGATGAGTTTGAATGCGATTGAGAAGAAAAAGAAAAATGCTCAAATGGCAAAGAAGATAGAAGAGAGAAGACATTTCATTTATCTATTTCTTGATTGAAATTTCATTTGTCTACTTCAGTTTTTCTGAAGTTTTTTCCTTTGTCTACTTCAATTTTTCTGAAGTTTTTCATCTTTGAGAAGAGAGGGATGAGAAGAAAGAAATGGGAGGTAAGAGAGGTGATAGAATGGGTTTGAAGTTCATTTGTCTACTTCAGTTTTTCTGAAGTTTTTCATTTGTTGATGAATTTCTTATTCTGTGAAAGAATTCATTTTCTAATTCTCAATGATATTGATATTTTTTTTCTTTCTCTCTTCTTCTTCTTCTTCTTCTTCCTTTTTTTTATAACAACTGATCAAAACGGCAGCACAACAAACAACAGGACAATACAAACGACACTACACTAATCGTAACATCCAAGGTTTCTACTTATTCCTTTACCAGCAGCCGCCTCATCCTCTTCTACTTGCAAAACCAGATGAAATGGCAGCTTTCGCTGAAGCACATCCTGGCGATTCTAAAGTGGGAGAGAAGATCTTTAAGACTAAGTGTGCTCAGTGCCATACCGTCGACAAAGGTGCTGGTCACAAGCAAGGACTCAATCTGAATGGCTTGTTTGGAACCTTAGCTGCCTTTCCTGATTTATGTGCTAATAAGCCCACTGATGCTGCTAAAGAGACAAAGGAGACAACATATGCAAAGAAAAGCTAGAGCTTCAATCTCCACTCGCCTAACGCAGTTAAACATCAGAGCTGCAATAGATGCAAATATGCCAGGGAGTTAGTGAACGAAGGAAACTTTAATAGAGCTACACACAACGGCGTTGATCCAGAACCACCATCTCGCGCCAAATACCGCGCCAGCGACTCCAGGACCAGACTGCCCACTCATCTGGTAAATCAACTCTCCCTCGATTGCTCTTTTTTTTTTCACTCTGCTGCTGCTCTGTTTGAGCTTCATGATGCTAGTCAGTGATTGACTGTTGATGCTGCTCTGTTGTTGCGATGTCGTGGTCACACAAATTAATTACCCTAGCTTAAAACAAATCAAACAAGATAGTATAGAGCAAGCAAGGGGTCGATCCCACGAGGACGATTTAGTTCAGATTTCCGTGCTATATGTTATGCAATTGGGGGGGTTGTAAGTTGTCTAGGCTAGGCTAAAGCAAACTAAGCGAAAAATATATAAAACTAAAATTTATCAATAAAACAAACCTTGGTCGCAAATCAACATCCACCTACAGAAATAAGAACTGATCATGGAAACGACACATCAATTTATATTCTGAATATTTATCTCTTCTTAAAATTGGTTCGTTAATGGATCCGCCGTATAACTTACCCTAACCATCAAACAACCACAGTGTCCACACTAGTAATTTGATTCAATGGCAGCATTAAAATCTAGATAAATTGATCGATTAAGAAACATAATTGTCCGCAATATATGTTTAGTTCGATTGAATGTTCTCCCTAAGATTAATAACATAGATCCGCTACAATTATTAACTTAGTTGCTTCATAAGTTCATATACCACAACTCCGGTTTTGATATCAAACTTAGCAATTGATTGTCTACAATAATAACTTCAAGTCCGCTCTTAGCAATTAAATAAACAATCATAGGAAAATAAGCATAAGAGAACAAACATATTCATCATATAAACTGAAAAATTGAGGTAAAAATAGATCTCACAGTTCTTGAAATCTGAAGGTTTCTGTGTCCTTGCAACCAAGCAAAAGAGTCTACCCTTGCATGTTTATTGAACAACTAAATAAAAAGATGAAAGAACACATGATTTAGGGTTTGGAGGAGGAAGATTTTGTGTTTTCTTTTGTGCTGACCGCCACTTCCTTGCCCCTCTTCTCCTTTATATATGCTTAGAAACCCTAGTGTCTATTTTACAAAATAGTCCTTCCTTAAGTTGGCAGAATTTAGTTGTCCCTTGTAAAATTCATATATCCTTCATATCACATCGTTTTGAGCTGAAATGTGGAGCGTTTATAGGCCTTTGAGTCCTGAATCCACGACAATTTAGTTTGCATCAATCGGACATTTGTAGCTCGAGATATTGAAGTTGGAATGGACAAAGGTCAATATCGGCAGATTGCAAGATTTGACTTTGAAGGCTGTGATTTCCATGATCTTCCTTATTTTATTTCTTTTCCTTAGCTTTCCATAAATTTATGGATGTTAGCTATTGAATGTCACTGGAATCACTTCATTTCGATCTCTAGAGCTTCCACTGTGCACAAAACACCGACTAAAGGTCAAATATGTCAATCACCTCCAATTACCTCCTTTTTGCATCTTTCATCCAAAAATGCCTTCAAAATATAAAACAAAGAATATCAAGGCATTTTATACATAAAACATATGCAAAACACTACGTAAATATGGATGAAATTATCAAATAATATGGTCGCATCAAATACCCCCACACTTAGCTCTTGCTTGTCCTCGAGAAAGGATAGGTAAAATTTTTTTTTTAATAAAAATAAAAAATAAAAATAACCATGATCAATCTCTTAATCTCCCATCAATATCCAAGAATTCAAGCATTATAAATAAGAATACAATCCAGAAGGATAAAGAACATAAATCTTCATGAATTTGTTTACATACAAACTCCAAAACTCAATTACTCTTCGGGATTTAAAAGAAATCTATGCCATGCCAAAGTGATAGGTCCTCTCATTGATATACACTCCAACACTCATGTGTTTAGGGCTTATGTGTTTAAATCTCTCAAATTCAATCAATGAAGATATTCTACCATAAGCTTGCTCTTCAATCTCATCTCCATTACTAAAATATTACAAACAATGCATGAATCAAAAGGTCTTATTTTCCGGTTGTAATGGGGCTAAGGTTAAGGTGAGGTAAAAGAGAGTAGAAGAAAAGGTTCAAACCAAAGAAAGTAGAGCATTCTGAAGAAAAAAAATTTCAACCAAGATATTCCATCAAAACACATCAATTTTCAATCTTCAAGCACCAATGCTTAGCTTCTTTTGATTTCAAGCTCTTTTCTATTTCTTTTTTGCTTGTTCTGTTTTTTTGTTTTTTTTTCTTTTGTTCTTTTTCACCTTTGACAACTTTGCCCATCTTTACATCAAGCATCACTTCTTCTTTCTTTTCACATAATTTCCAACCATAATTCCATGAGATATCACAAGTATATGCTCTACTAATCCTTGGCCAGGGGAAAAGAGGAAAACATATAAAAAGTTTAAGGCTTATACATGGATAAAGCAAAGAAAAGATAAACAAGCTCAAAAGGGGCTCACTAAAGATAATATGCTTTAGGCTGGCTTTTTGGCTCAAGGAGTTAAAATTCCTAATGCCTTTATCATCTTCATGCATCTATGTAATGTGAATGTAATCTCAATAAGATATGAAGCAAGTTCTAGAGATACATATCATTGAAAGAACGAACAATCAAAGAATATAATGTTGAAGGCTCAAAAGCTTACATTTGTATAACACTATTAAGTCAACATGACATATTTTCAGAGTCAGTCCCTAAACCAATTAAACATTAAAACTTGCATGCACACTCATTCATTCAATTTATATATTCATCTATCTCACTTAATTCTCATACATAATACTCATATTCTCATAAACCAATGGGAGTTCAAAAAGATCAATCATAGATTTTTTTCTTTTTTTTTCTTTTTTTCTTACGGAAGAATAAAGAAAACCAAAATAAGAAAACTAACATTTTCCCAATACCCCCACACTTAAAACAAAACATTGTCCTCAATGTTGAAAATAAAAGAAAAGGAATATAGGAGAATGACAAAAATGAAATAAAATAAAAGATAAGGGAAAAAGAAGGCAAATCTGATTTTGTTTTGTGTTGGGTTGCCAACTGATTTTTTTCAGAGGAAGAGAATGAAAGTAGTAGAAACAGAGGTTCTCCAACTCAAGGACACACGCTGGTCAAAGAGCTGATCGAGCTTTAAAGAAAACATCAAATTCACAGAAGCAGAAGACTGTATTGAGGTAAACTTACAGGAACAAGAAGTTCTTTATGTGTGCACTCCTCTTCACGATACATGATTGTGCTTGCTCTGCTGCTGATGTGTTTTTTTTTTTAATGATCCATTGAAGGATCAGATTGCGGAAGATTGGATCAATTCATGCGCTAGCAAAATAGATCTGATACCATGTTAGGATTGTGTAATTGATGAAGAATAATTTGAGAGAAAACATAAGAGAGAGAACAGAGGAGATGGAGAGAAGAGAATTTGAATTTTATTATATTTGTCACACCAATTGTATGTTACAACAACCACTATTTATACACTCTGTATACTCTCTATTGTATACTCTAACAGTACTGAGCATGAGTTTGCAAATTTTCACAAAGCTACAGTCGACGTCGACTCATCATGGAAATTTAGAAACCGGATCTTGAGCGGTTGCAGCCAATTTATTTTGTGAAACCACGTTTTCTAGCACATTATAATTCGAATAATTGAAGACAGCAAGGAAAAATTTATCTAAGATATTATTTGGGATGACAGTGTAACCGAAACTTTAGAGCAGGGTTATTACTCTCGTTTTATTTTGGCTGAAATGGCCGAAACGTTTTCTACCAGTAAAAAAACAAGATAAAACGTGTTGTTTTTATCTTGGTTTAAATTCTCGTCCGTTCCTGATTTTTTGGCCAAATACCAGCCGAAACGTGGTGGAAGCACGCTGCAAGCGTCGTTTCGGCCATGAAAAAAATTAAAAAAAGAATGAATTATATGGCCGTTGATGATTTTAAAGTTAAAGCACAGCTGTGTTGATTAGGTATCTTTTTTTATTGCAGCTCAGTAATTGCTCATGAGTGGGTCCATCATCATGGTTTCATGTTCTCTGTGTTTTGTTTTTATTATTAACTCATAGAGTTTCTTTAATTAAAATTATATTTTATTTTAGATTTTTTATGTCAATATATATTCTCAGTTTTTTTTCATATAAAAAGAAATTTAAAAAAATAAAAAAATAAAATAAAAAATAAACCCACCTGTAATTAAAAACTTCAAATAATTTTTAGTTTTCAAGTAACTTTCCAATAACAATAAGAATTAATATGAGACTAATTTTTTAGAAATACATTAAAATAATATATATATATAAAGAATTATTTTTGATATCTATGAAAACAATAAAAATGCATTAATTTTTTTTTAAATAAAATACATTTCAAATTATAACAAAAAACAAGTTGAACGGCTCACACAAAAACACCTTAAATTATATTAATATGGTATTACGCTGTTATATTTACATTAGACATTCCAATTATTTAAACGAACGACTTTAATTAGAAGTTAGCGATGGGAACTATATTTATTTTTCTTAGAAAATGAAATTTTATAAAACTTAAAAAAAAAAACAGAACTTTCATTAGAATTCAACGAGCATGATGGAAAAAGGCAATTATTAAAAACACCACCCAAGAAGGGTTGGTGACTAGAAACCAGTTTTATATTTGTCTTTCATTATACCCCTGATTGCACCCTAAATTACTCTTCAGTTTTTTTTTTATTTCATTTAGACCTTTGACTTCTCGATTTGTTTTCATTTTTGTTTTAATGGTGGAAACGAGAAATAAATTTTGCTTTTAACAAATGTGATGTGATCCATAATAACCTTTTCAACAACACTACTAAAAAAGGAGGCTGTTTGCAACGGAATTTTGTTTAGCAACAGATTTTCTGTTGCTAAACAAATTCCGGATTTTCTGTTGCATTTAAAAACCGTTTTTTATCTATGGATGTACTTTACAATGTAATTTTACACCGCAAAAGCTAAAACAAAATAATTGTCAAATTATTTTTGACATTTTGGCCAAATTCCAATGGATAATCATAAACTGGTTACGATATCCAATTTTCATTTTAAAATATGAAAAAGATGCAACATATTTTTTACGAAAAATATGATGCCAAAAAACTTGGAATCCGGCCGTATGCACGAAAACAAACACATGTCTTTGTTTTTTTAAATGCAATTTGTTTTTTTTAAATAAAAAATAAAAAAAATTGGGTCGGGCCCGACCCAGCTAAATAGGCCGGCCAACCAAGATGGGGCAAAGCCCAACTCTAATGGGCTGGGCTGGACTCGGTCCAGCCAACTGGGCTGGGCCAAGAGCAGCCCATCCCAACAACCAATTCATGTGAAGTAAATCAATTCACGCAATTCACTTTACGTGAACAGTAACTGGTGTTCAGTCAACCACGACGAGAGGCTCATCTGCCACTTTTGTCGGGTAGAGGAGGCCGAGGTGGTTGTCCCTGCGGTGGTGGCGTAAAAAATGGCGGCTTGTGGGGCCGAAGGAGGAGTTAGAAATGGATGACTTGTGCTGTCTTCGTGGTTGCTGCTACGTTGCTCGTCACTGGAGAAGAAGGATGATCCCTTACAGGTCACGGTGGAGGTGTTTGCTGCTGTTGTGCTCGCCGGGAGCTGTTACAGGAGTTAGCAAGGAGAGAGAGCTGGAGGAGAGAGAGAGAAGAGAGAGAGAGAGAGAGGTTGTTGTTGGTTCAACCGGAGATGAGGAAGATGGCTGAGAGAGATGGCTGACTTTGCTGGAGATGAGGAAGATGAAGAGATGATGGACGTGTTTTGTCATCTCCCTCTCTGTGTAATTTTTCCTGGTTTTTGCACCTCTGTTCGTGATTCTCTGTTTTTTGTCCGCTGCATCATAATTTTTCCTCCCCTGAATGCAGCGTCCATGTCTGCTATTTATAAGAGAATTTGGCCTGCCACGGTAGTTGAAACACTGTGGCTGTTAGTGCCATGTTTTCGATTGGGCTGCTTTCGGCGGTGGGCTATCGGCAGGCGTGCAGGTGGCTGGTAGGCAAAGGGCTGTCGGTAGCGTGCAGGTAAAGGCAACGGCAGGACTGCAGTTTTAAGAAAAAGTGGAAATGCAATTTGGTCCTTCAATTTGTAATTGTTTTAATTGCACCCCTAATTGGATTTAAACTTGTCTATTTGTGCAATTGTATCCCCGTCAGAACTTCAACAACAACCTTAGCTTTGCGCGCCTTTTTTATTTTGGTCCTTGGCTTCCGATTTATGCGATTTGACCCTTAATTGACCATCAAATTCTCGATGTCTTCAATTTGGCCCCTGATTTCGCATAATTGGCTTGGAGAAATTCAATTCGGTCTTCGAAAATCAGGAACAACATAGTTCTCCTCCACTGCTTCCCACAAATCCAATGCCTCAAGATGAACTTTCATTCTGATGGCCCAAGTTTCATAATTTTCACTATTGAAACTTGGTGGTGATCCATGCGAAACGGTTGTCTCAGTCTCCATTTTGTTTGTGAATTGTTTGTGTGTTTGGTTTTGTCTGTGTTTTGGTTTCTCTCAGCTCACAAGTTCCTCAAAGATCTAGCTAGGCTTGGTTCTGATACCAATTTGTTGGTTTTTTGATGGTTTGATTATGCAGGGGATAATTATGCAGCAGAAGAGTTGTAGTAAAAGAAAGAAAAAATGGATGTTTGGTGGAAGAAGATGTAATTATTCTTTTATTCAAATACTTGTTTAAATAGACGTAGAGTTTTGATTTGAAACAAACACTTTCAAATTCAAAACTTTAGCAGATCAAATAATCAGATTACATCAATATCTTATTACTGGAAAATTCAAATTTCAAAAATCAAAACATTCAAATATTCAAATCTTCAATTAACAGTATCTCGTTTTCTGCAGATTGAAGACATCTTATTTCAACATGATCACATTGGCACAGGATCGATGAGTAGAGAAGAAACAAAATCTTTGAGCCCACTTCCAGCATTTGTGTACCCGTCGTCATCTTTGTACACGACATCAATTACACGAGCAAGATTGAGTATCCTCGTCAGAATAGGCATGGGGACAGCGGTCGGGAAGAGACACTCTTCATTGACATCCTTCCATGCATTTGTAACTTGTTTTCGAAATTCATGGACAGTTTCTTGCTCTGTGGTGCCATGTTGTTTCATGTAACATTCGATGCTCGAGGCAACATGCCCTCTCTTTTGCTCCAGCTATGGAAGTACGCAGAAAAAAAAAATAGCAGTAAAATGACAGAAAATATGTTGAAATTAATTATTCTAGGAGTAAAGGGACCATTAATTACTACCTTGTGGGACACGATGTCATCCGCGAGTCTGCAAATTGTTTCTGAGGCTTTAACAATCTTAGGTCCACTAAATAACCACTCGAAGGAGTCCTTAGTTACAACAGATCCCATTCCAACAAAGGATGTAGCTGCTAGCATTGCATAGCCCGAAGTGACCATTGCAACAGCCATGTATTCCTCCATTGTTGGCGTGTGTTCTTGGTGGAACCATATAGATTCAAGGTAGTAGGCTCGAACTTGATTCTTCATCTAAGAAATCACCAAACGTGTCAATTACTATATTTTTAGCTGCATATATATATCCTCAAGAGAGCCGATCTTTTATTTTCAATCAGCCTATGACACTTACAGCTTCTTTTGCATAGTAGAGTCGGTATGATCTTTCTTCCTTAACCATATTTTCCTCAATTTCTGTGTAGACATCTAGAAGTGCCTTGTAAGCCACTTTCATGTACTCTGGCAGCTGATCTATGGCAGTAATTTCCCACCTGCAAATAGCCAAGATTGAAAGATTGGATAAACCGAAGAGAAATGGTTATGAATCGAAAGTATAAAATGCATATATATATGTATTACTGAGGGGGGGAAATTTGAGTAAATATTTTTTTAAAAATTCGATACATAATGATGGAAAACGTTATAATGTGAATGGATCCGACCTCTCAATTGCACCAGTAAAGAGCTTGAGTTCATCCGGTGTACCGTAGACATCATAGATATCATCGATGACGGAAGTCATGGCAATCACTTTGGTCAGCACCCTTCGAGCCAAGAAGTACTCTCGCTCAAAGTACACTGCTAATATCCAAAAATAGCACTCGACAACTCGGTCTCTTGCAAAAGGCAGCTTCTTAGCAAAATCTAATTCTTTCCACCACCTGTTTAATCAGCATCGATTAAAGAAAACTCACAGTTGAAATCTAAAACTCAGTATTGTATCTTGTAATAATTTTGTTTGCTTCAGCTCACTTTGTAATATCACTTAGTTCCTTCTGGTGTTGCTTTTGCAAAATGTTGAAGTCTAATTTAGCGAAGTTCAGTAAGACTTCACTGCATGAAGGATCTTCTTGATAAATAAAGAAGTAATGCCTTGCCTCTAGCCTTGGTATGCCCTTGCGAATAGGCTGTTTTAAAGCATGATTTATTTTCTCTCTCAGCGGGGAGCTTGAATGGGTGGCCAAGAACTCTAGGCGGGAAGTAGTGAACACAAGTGCTTCTTCTAATATCTCTTCTCCATGCACCCGGAGATGAGTAGCTTCATAGAAGCTTAAAATTCCTCGAGTGTCATTGGCAAGGGAATCATTGAAGGTCCCTTGGCTGTTCTTGAATTTTCCGAACACATCTGCATTGGAACAGAAAACATTACGTGAATGTAGAAACTAGTTTGGGAAGATTAAATAAGAAATAAGCAAGAGAGGGAAAGTCCATACCACATGAGATTTTATAGCCTTGTTGTCTCAGGAGTCGAAATTTGAGAGAAATGGCGTATAGGTCATTATGATGATCATCGTCATCTCCATTATTGAAGTCGCAATGGGAGTTGTACATTTCTATTAGTATTTCATCAATCTCAACTTCAAAATGGTAAGAGATGCCTAAGCGTTGGATCGCATCAATGAAGTCCAATGTTTGCGAAGGCTTACTGATATTGGCCATCAGCTCCCTTTTCACTTCTTCCTTGAGTTTTTTATGCTCTACTTCGTCGTTCGTTTCCTGATATTAGCAACAGAGACAATACATTTTCTTGGAGCATTTTTATCTAAAAAACTTATGCTACAAAACAGAAATTCCTGTTTATAATATTTATCATTCCTTTTTCTTGAAGGAGCTCACAACAATGATTACTGTTTGATTAGATGGGATGGTGATTTCAGTCGCTAAAATCAGTAGTACTCCGTGGCCATGAATGGCCATTTGAGTTTTGGGCTTTCATTTAAATAAATATGGGTCCAGGTGAGTTTTGACCATGAATCACACAGGTCCTGAAAGAGATTAAAAATAAATATGGCTGATGAAAATCTTCTCCCGGAATTATTTATGCGATCAATCTGGTCGCCATGACATATGTAGCTCTATATATTAGGACAGTTTATTTTCTTTGGATTTGAAGAAACCCTACTTTCCTTGGAAGTGTACTTTATGGGTCCAGGTGAGCGAGTAAACTTTGGTTATCCCAGGCTCTTATAATAGGTGCACGTTCTGACTCGAACTCGAGACCTACTGTGCAGATCTCAAGTCCTTTGCCATCACCCCACTCGTTGGGACAAGTTTGTTCGCCAAAAAACACATCAGTTATTTTTTGCGTTGACCCTTTGATAAAATGGTCACTACAGCTCCCTCTTTTATTGTGCTGTCTCTATAATGTAGCTTTGTGATTGTGGGATCGTTAGATAGACTAGAGGGAAAAACAATTGAGGCCTTGTCACTTAAAAGTGTTAAGAAGGACAATATCAAGCATGTAATCAAGTGCATGAATGATATAATCTATACCAAGAAAGAATATTTTACCATGGAATTGGTTGCGTACGAGAGAAAATGGTCACCCCAAACGCTAGGAGCATAATTTGCAGAACGGCGATTAACATCGGGCTCGACAATGGCAGTAGAGAAAGTTGCAGAACCTTCAACAGACATTTTCCTAGTATGCTTTGGGAAAGAGTGGGTTTCTAAGGTTCGATCGTTTGTGTTTTGAAGGGAACTGTGAGTCAGGAGCTCTTCTGCTCGACTATTTATAGGCCATGGCACCTTATAAGCTTTACAATTATTCATAAGGGACGTGACACGCACACATGTTGAATTGAAATTAAGGGAATTGAGTCGATATTCCTCATAAATTACGCACACATGTATTATTCGTTTTGTGTGTCACTTTCCACCGTTTTGCAAGAAAAAAAAAAAGAAAAAAAAAAAAAAAAGAAAAAAGAAAACAAACGAAAAAAAAAAAAAAGAGATTAAGAAAAACTTAATCCAATGAAGAAGAAGAAGAAGAAGAAAATAAATTCTTACACAGATTAAGAAATTCATCGGCAAATGAAAAACTTCAGAAAAACTGAAGAAGCCAAATGAAATCCTTCAGAAAAACTGAAGTAGATAAATGAAATTCAAACCCATTCTATCACCTCTCTTACCTCCCATTTCTTTTTTCTCATCCCTTTCTTCTGCAGATGAAGAAACACATCGTTCAAGACAAATTTGATGTTTTCTTTGTTTTTTTTTTTTGGAATAGATCCGTGTTGCTGCTCTAGCAACATCTAGCATTTTTCATGCCAAATCAAGGTCAGACTCTGCTTCATCTGCTTCAGCAAGATCCTCATCATCTTCTTCTGCTACTCCTCTCTCCACCGTCTCCACTCCTTAAATCGAACAGTAATACTCTCAACTCTTCAGTCTCTGCGCAACAAATTACTGCTAATTTTGCACAATAAAAGTGAAGCTCCAACAGAGCACAGAGCAGCAGCAGCAGAGCAAGAAAAAAAAAAAAAAAAAAAAAAGCAACAGAGTGAGAATTACAGTGCATTGTGAAGAAGCAGCCACGATTCTCCACAACAAAGCATCAACTCCTCCAATCGATCTCTAGGAATGGCGACGTTTGAGCTGTATAGAAGATCGACGATCGGGATGTGCTTGACGGAGACTCTTGATGACATGGTTCAAAACGGTACTCTCAGTCCTGAGCTAGCCTTCCAGGTTCTTGTTCAGTTTGATAAGTCCATGACTGAAGCTTTGGAAGCACAAGTGAAGAGCAAAGTCTCAATTAAGGGACATTTGCATACCTACAGATTCTGCGACAACATCTCTCACTCTGTCATATCCAGCTTCTTGCAACTTGGCAGCGATTGGAGACAGAGCAGGATTGCCTCTCTCACCTCTTTCAAAAAAAAAAAAAAAATTGTATGTGTCGCTCTGTGAGAGAAAACTGGGTTGTCATTCTGTGTGTTCGTGGTCAGGCTGTTAGATTCTTCGTGGTGACAGCTGAAGCCGTGCAAGGTGGAGCTGGAACAGGGGAAGAATAAAATCGATTTGGCAGAGAAGAGAGACGAGCCTCAGGCGGCTGCTGCGAGAGGAATAAGTAGAAAACCTAGATTTTGTGTGTGCTGGTGTCGTTTGTATTGTGGTGTTGTTTTGTGTGTGCGTCATTTGTTTTGTGTGTGCTGCTGGTTTAGTTAGATGAAAATAAATAAAAAAAATAAATCAAAAAGAAAGAAAGAAAAAGAAGAAGAAGAAAAATAATAATAATAATAAAAAAAAGAGATTAAGAAAAACTTAATCCAATGAAGAAGAAGAAGAAGAAGAAGAAGATGAATTCTTACACAGATTAAGAAATTCATCGGCAAATGAAAAACTTCAGAAAAACTGAAGAAGCCAAATGAAATCCTTCAGAAAAAAAAACTGAAGTAGATAAATGAAATTCAAACCCATTCTATCACCTCTCTTACCTCCCATTTCTTTTCTCTCATCCCTCTTTTCTCAAAGTCTTACAGAGACAAATGAAATTCTGGTCAAGAAATAGACCAATGAAATTCCTTCTCTTCTCTCGTTTACATACTGTTTGTCAAAAGAATTAAGTACTCTTGTATTTCATTTTCATTGTTGCAATCTCATGCTTGGTTTATCAAAGCATGAGATTGAGGGGGGATGTTAGAGTATAGAAGAATATTCTAGAATAGTATAATGTGTATAAATAGAGAAGTGCATACACAACAAATGTATGCAAAACAAAATTCAATACAATACAATTTTAAATTTCAGTTTCCCTCTCTTTTCTCTCCTCCCTCTTCCCTTCTCTAAACTAATTCTTCTTTCTCTTTCAATTATCTGCAAACTCTCAATCCTAACAACACGCACACATGTTGAATTGAAATTAAGGGAATTGAGTCGATATTCCTCATAAATTACAGCTTTTTTGTTAAATGACCTTTGAAAGTTAAGGAAAGATGTCCAAATAGTTAGGATAAGATACTCTGATTGACTTCTTATTTTATAAAATCTATGCTTGAATTTATTTTAATTTTTTCTGAAAATGCTATTTTAACATTTACAAAATTACTTGATAAGAAATGGTTGGCCCTAAATCAATTTACAGCAGAGAGAGAGAGAGAGATATGGCAAGGTGTTTTCAACAGAAATTTTCAACACTTTATTACTATTGTTGAGGATGAAATTTGATCCGTTCAACCACTATGAAACAAAAAGAAAAGAAAACACTAACACAGAATCAATTTGCAAGAACAAATAATTATTATTTGATACTTGCTATGTGAATACTTCACCGGTTACACCCCCTTTTACGTGGGTTCCCTATCTCTATATATAGAGTCTAGTCTTACTATAGTGGGCAATCCCTACAAATCAGGTTGACTCATTCCTATGGAACTAGTCTTTCTCCACTATCTTTCTCCACTGTATGGGGACATGGGATACTAACCAACTAGGCTAATCTCTTGCCGAGAATTACTCTTGCCTAGACTGATTCTTCTCTGCATGGCTTCTCTGCATGGCTAGTCCAGGTGTCAACCAACGATCGTCCCAGATCATGACTCCCCCTGTTAGGACGAGCCAGCTCCTGCTGGTTCTAGAATTGGAGGTGAGGAAACTGCGCTTGTCCAGTTTCCCGGGAGAACCATTTTGCCTTACTTGGACGTTGACCTTTACTGCCAATTCAGAATGATTCTCTCACACCACCTCGAGTGGTAGTGGTTTTCCTTTCCACGATAGTATCTTCGGATAGGAGGATTTCTTGTTCAGTTACTAAATCTTCCACCATAGGTAGAGTTCCATCGGGCTCATCGTCAAGCATAGAGGGCTCAAAGAGTTTCAATTTTTCGACGTTGACCACAGAATACATCTCCATATAAGCTGGTAACTCCAATTGACACGCGTTATCACCAATCTTACGAAGGATTTTGAATGGTCCATAACGGATTGGCTTGAGTTTCTTTCCGACTCCACGCAGTCTATCTTTGCCCAGGTGTAACCAAACAAGGTCACCTTCTTGGAAATTACCTTGGACGCGATGTCTGTCGTGACGCTCCTTATACTTTTGTTGAGCCTTTGTGAGCTGCTGCTCCACTTCCGAATGTATCTTCCGAATTTGATCCACAAACCGTTGTGCTCGTAATCTCTCGCCTTCTCCTTTATCTAATTCAAAGTTTGATTCAATTGTGAATTCCAAATCAAAAGGGCTCTGTGGTAAGAAACCCAAGCACACTTCTGTGGGAGACTTGTTTGTTGAACCATGTACTGCATGATTAATGGCAAACTGCAGGAAGGGAATGCTTTCATCCCAAGTTTTGGGATGACGAGCATTGTATCCGCGTAGAAGGTGAACAACTGTTCTATTTACCACTTCGTTTTGTCCGTCACTCTGAGGATGGAATGCGGTACTTCTTTTCAACTTAGTGTCCATCATGGCCCATAAAGCACACCAAAATTTGCTGAGGAACCGACTGTCTCGATCAGATATAATCGAGTTAGGCAGACCAAATAATTTCCATACATTTTCGAAGAAGAGGCGTGCTGCTCCGTCACTAGTGATCATCTTTTTGCAGGGCATGAGTACCACCATTTTTGAGAACCTATCGACTACTACAAACAGATAGTCATTACCTCACCGAGTCATAGGAAGACCACCCAAGAAATCCATAGAAATACTCTCCCATGGGCGTGTCGAAACAGGTAGTGGTGTGTACAATCCCACCTTACGATTAGCAGGTTTAGATGTGCTACACAGTACACACCCTCTGATGAATCGAGCCACATCATGCTGAATCTGGGGCCAGAAAACATAACGAGACAAATTTTGCAATGTTTTTGTTACCCCAAAATGACCAGAAATTTTGGATGTATGTGCCTCCCGTATGTATCTCACCCTCTCATCCGATCGGGGTATGCATAAGAGTTTCCCTTTGTATAGAAGTCCATCCCGTAGCATGAATTCTGACGGTCTACTACCTCTTCTAATGTGCTTTGAAAGTCAGGATCCTCTTTATACCAATCAACATACTCCTCATGTAAAGTCGGATGCACTTGCATAAAAACTGATAAACAAATTGCCGTCACTGGAGGTCGGGACAACATATCTGCCAACTTGTTATGGCTGCCTTTCTTGTACTTTATAACCAAGTGAAATTGTTGTAGGTATGTCATCCATTTCATGTGTCTGGCTTGCTGCAAACGGGCTTGTGTCTGCAAATACTGTAATGGCTGATGATCAGTGTGGACCACCGTTTCTTTGCCCAGAAGATAAACACGCCAATGTTTCACTGCTTGGTGTAGTGCTAGTAGCTCTTTGTCATATGTTGGATAGTTCTTTGTAGCACCTTGAAACATCTCTGAATGGTATGCTACCGGTCGTCCTCCTTGCATCAAAACGGCTCCCATTGCATATCCTGATGCATGCATCCCCTTCAATTTCAAAGGGTTTCTGTAAATCCGGCAAGGCAAGGACCGGCGCCTCACTTATCTTCCTTTTCAATAATTGGAACGTGCCCTCATGTGCCTTAGTCCAAACAAAGGCTTGATTGGCCTTAGTCAACGAATGGAGAGGAGACGCAAGAAGAGAGAAATTTTGAATAAACTTACGAAGGTATTGGCACGCACCCATAAAGCTTTGGACATCTGTGACCGAACGAGGTCGTGGCCATTCTGTGATCACTTTAACTTTAGCAGGATCAACTTGCAATTCACCGCCACCCACGATGAATCCAAGATAAATTAAGGTCTGTTTCCCAAACTCACATTTCTTGCGGTTCAGGCGCAATTGATGCTCTTCTAGGACGGCAAACACCTGTTGTACATGCACGAGATGTTCCTCCCAAGAGCAACTGTAGATCAAGATATCATCGAGATATACGATGACAAAGTGATCAATGAAGGGGCGGAGAACATCATTCATGAGTCGCATAAATGTTGTTGGGGCATTGCAAAGACTGAATGGCATGATCAACCATTCAAATAATCCTTGTCGTGTTTTGAATGTTGTCTTCCAGGAATCCTCCTTGCGGATTGGAACTTGATGATACCCAGATTTCAGATCGAGCTTGGTGAAGATGGTAGCATGACGTAGTTGATCTAATAGATCATCAATACGAGGAAGAGGGTATCGATTCTTAACAGCAATTTTGTTAAGTGCTCTGTAATCGATACACATCCGCCATCCACCATCTTTCTTCGGGACAAGCATAATTGGTGAGCCGCAAGGAGAACTGCTAGGTTTAATAACACCTGTGTCTAGCAATTCAGTTACTTGTTTTTTGATCTCCTCATTCTCCAGTACTGAATTGCGATACATGCAAATATTAGGCAATGTGGAGTCTGAGATGAGTTGAATTTCATGCTCAATTGCTCGTTTGGGAGGAAGTCCACCTACTTCCGCAAACAAGTTTGTATACTTGTTAAGCAACTCATTCAACTTGTTGTCTATTGCCGTACATGATAGTGTGAAACGAGAAGGGGTGACTTCATCTGTTATTGGTCGAATCATCATAAGGACAAACTTCTGAGATGCATTTATCATTCTTCTCGCCTGGCAGGCAGTGACTAAGTCTGCCTTTTGAGATGATCGATCTTTGTGGACAATGTACGTCTTCCCATCTTTCACAAGCTGATATTGTTGAGCACGTCGGTGATAGATAGCATCCCGCTCCCACAAATATGGGTTGCCAAAAATCACTTGACAAATATCTAAAGGAACCACTTCACAAGTTACCTCATCAATGTATTGACTAGTGATAGCAAAGCGGAATCTACACTGCCGATCAATCTTGAGTTCCACGTCCTTTTGTATCCATCCAAGTGGATATGGTTTAGGGTGTGGATTTGTCTCAAGTCCTAATTTTTGAACCAAACTGGCCGAGATAAAATTCTTTTGGCTGCCAGTGTCAATGATTGCATCAAGGATCTCCTGCTTCACTTGAATTCGTAGGGTGAAAAGCTCCTCTTTCTCATCGGGAGTGGTCAGCAGATTTGAGGTTGTCTCCTTCGGCATTGCCATCAAAGACAAACTCATATCTGCTTCCTCCACCTGCCCGAGTTCAATGTGATCATTGAGAATTGTTGTTGTCATTGTGCGCTTGCCCTTGTCGTCCTTTTTCCATTTTGTAGGAAAAAGTTCAGGACGTAGTTTCCAGCACGTCGGTTTGTCATGCCCCGAAACTCTACAATGCTCACAAAACTTAGTAGATTTGGATGCAGATGAGGGGTTACCTTGTGTGAACTTCTTAAAATTGTGGTTGCTACTGCTTCTCTCCTTGTCATTGTCGGTAGGACGTTGCCCACGAGGTTTATTCTTCTGTTCTATGGCCATGGCAATGCTGCTGGCAGCAGAGATATTAACGGCCTGGTATAACCGTAATTCATTTTGAATGTGCTGCCATAAGCCAGCCACAAACTTCGTGAAGACATCTTCGTGGTCCAGTCCAATTCCCAGTGTCACTGCTAGTCTGCGGAATTCGGTGATGTATTCTTGCACCGTTTGATTCTGTCTTTGTCGCAAATTGTGCCATCGTGTCCAGCGATCTTGAGAATATCCCATCGGGTAGAATTCCTGTTGTAAGAGTTAAGTAAATTCCTTCCAACTTATCTCTCTATCATCGTTATTCTTCAAGAATGCATTCCACCAGGCCAATGCATGGCTGGTTAATTTCAACCTTGCAAATGCAACCTTCTCGCCACTACTGAAACCATAGAGTGTGAAATAAGTCTCCAACTGATCCACCCAAGAATCCAACTTCTCTGCATCTATGGTGCCGTCAAATGTTGGAATGTCTATCCTGGCTTCAACCTTAAAAGGTTGGGGTCCTAAGCCAGTGACGAATCGAGGGTGGGCCTCTTCATCCTGGCTCTTTTCTTTTTCAGTCGTCAGGCGAGCTCTTGGAGGAGAAATGCCATCATCAACATTCTTCAGTCCTGGGGATGCCGATGATGATGGTTGAGATTGAATCCATTTTAGAACAGCTTCTAGTTGCGTGGTCAGCCTATCAACCTTGTCTGAAAGGTTAGACTAATCTGGTAGAACTTCTTTGTCTTCGCTGGACATGCTTGATGGAATTGTGGCCTTCCTTGTTGATCGTCGATGGGACTGCAAAACAGAGAGGGGTTCACCAATTGTCTGATATCCAGACTTGGTCAGCACCATCAACTAAAATTTTGCCACAGGGAGGAACAATTGCTCTGATACCAAGTTGATCCGTTCAACCACTATGAAACAAAAAGAAAAGAAAACACTAACACAGAATCAATTTGCAAGAACAAAGAATTATTATTTGATACTTGCTATGTGAATACTTCACCGGTTACACCCCCTTTTACGTGGGTTCCCTATCTCTATATATAGAGTCTAGTCTTACTATAGTGGGCAATCCCTACAAATCAGGTTGACTCATTCCTATAGAACTAGTCTTTCTCCACTATCTTTCTCCACTGTATGGGGACGTGGGATACTAAACAGCTAGGCTAAGCTCTTGCCGAGAATTACTCTTGCCTAGACTGATTCTTCTCTGCATGGCTTCTCTGCATGGCTAGTCCAGGTGTCAACCAACGATCGTCCCAGATCAAAATTAATACACAATATATGCTGAATGTAAGAAATTACATTAAGTTAAATATGAAATGATTTGCAATTGCGTTCCTAGAATATTACTATAGTATCCGTTTGCATTAATATACACATGATTTTCAACTAGAGTGATGTTGGATTTATTTTGCCATTAGCTGTCTTAATATACCCCCTAAAAATTGAACTGCCATCAGCAAGGAAAAATTTGCTTCTTAGATGTTTTGTGTGTTGTTTGGAGAGAGGTTTCATCAACAAGTTAGCAAGTTGATCTTGAATATGGACATGTTGAACGTGAATAACTCCACGATGAACTAGATCACGAAACAAATTGAAGATCAATTTGAATATGTTTCATCCGAGAGTGGTGTACTGGATTGTGATTAAGATGTATAGCTCCAAGATTGTCACACAGGATTGAGGGAGTAGTGTTGAGTTTGAACCCAAGTTCTTGAAGGAGAGAATATATCCAAACAGTTTCAGAGGCTGCATTGGTAAGAGCCCTGTATTCGAGCCCTGTATTCGACTTAAATTGAAGATCGAGCGATTGCATGTTGTTTCTTCGAAAACTAGGAGACATGATTGGATCCAAGAAAGATAATATATGCGAATGTGGATGTGCGATCTTCAAGGTTGCCTGCCCAATCACACATGTTGAATTGAAATTAAGGGAATTGAGTCAAAGTTCCTCATAAATTACAGTTTTTTGTTAAATGACCTCTGAAAGTTAAAGGAAGGATATCCAAATAGTTAGGATAAGATACTCTGATTGACTTCTTATTTTTATAAAATCCATGCTTTAATTTTATTTTAATTTTTTCTGAAAATGCTATTTTAACATATACAAGATTCCTTGATAAGAAATGGTTGGCCCTTCCTGCCTAAAATAATTAACATGCTCATGTTGGTGCATTCTGGGGAGTTTAGGTGTGATAGTGAATTCATGCCTGGATTCGGGATCGTAGAGAATCCATATTTACCTTTATCTGTTAAAAGATATTGCCTGCTTTGTGGAGCTTTAGTAAAGTTCCTTTGGTTTTTTTTAATAAATAATTTCATCTGGTTTTATTAACTATAATACATATGTTAGAAAAAATAAAATGAAAATGGTTATTTGGTTCAGAACCTTGGATCCTTCACTAGTCTCAAACTATTTGGTTCAAATCGAAGTTGTGGTCGTGGAAAGAAAAGGAATTTGATCGTCTCTTTCTGAAGTGTCTTGGACAAGTAATTAGCAGCCTACACCTTATTCTTTTGCAAAATTATCTCCTTTATTTTATTTTATTTTCATAGAAACAAGAGTTTTATATGAGAACAAATTAACATAATTCAGCTAAATATCATTTAGTGAGGTCTAATGTTTTTCCACTAATTTTGTTCTATATGGGTTCACTTTTTTACCTTTTTTTCTTCATTTTTTTACCTTTTTCCTTTCATTTTTTTACATCAGATAAGGACCACAATATGCTCAAATGTTTTTCAACTAATTTTGTTCTATATGGGTTCATAGACTTACATTTTTTCATTTTTTTACATCAGAGAAGGACCACAATATGCTCAGTTGTTTTTCCACTAATTTTGTTCTATATGGGTTCATAGACTTACCTTTTTTTTCATTCATTCACACCAGAGAAGGATGACAATATTCTCAATTGTTTTTCCATTAATTTTGTTCTATATGGGTTCATAAACTTACCCTTTTTTTCATACTTACACGTAGATTGTGTTAGGAGAAGAAAAGAGAACCTCACAATCACTCAATTTGGGCAGTAATCACTCTGCTTTGTATTATGATTTAGCTGGCTATATATAGCCTTACAAAGACAAATGAAATAAGCACTAATAACGTGCTCAACAGAATGCAAACAAAAAATAACAACTAATAGCTATTACACGTGTACAAGTAATTAGCAACCAAACAATTACACGTGTAAGTCTAGTCAGCATCCAATTGTCAACCATAACATTCCCTCCCTTAAACTAGATTGCTCAAGCAATCTAGTTTACTCCTGGTGATCTGCACATTCCCAGCTGATCTCTTAGCTTCTGAAATGATTCCAACTTAAGTGGCTTAGTCAACACATCAGCAACCTGTTCCTGCGTCCCACAATATTTCAGCTGCACAATTCCTCCTTGAGCAAGTTCCCGTAAGAAATGAAAACACACATCAATGTGCTTGCTCCTTCCATGCATAACAGGGTTTTTAGATAGTTTTATTGCTGAACTATTATCACAGTTCAAAACCACCTCATCACCTTTTGTGTTGACATTTAAAAACCATTCTGAGGCTCCTGTCAAGGGATAAAAATAATTCCCTTAAGATCAAAAGGCAATAAACACTTTCCTTTGATCTCAAGTTTGTTACAAAACCATTTAAACCTAAAACCTTAATTATTTAAGTAAAACTAATAAGTTTTTTGTTTGGTACAGCCCTAAAAAACTCATATAAAAACCTTTGGTTTGGCCTATAAAAGAAAGATGATCAGTATAAGTGAAAATGAAGGAGAGAAAACAATGGAATTTAAAATTAATGTAAAATTTTGAAGAAGGTTTCCAATCCGAGAGAATTGCAAAGCAGATAAGGTATATATTTTGAAACTATTAAGAGTGGAGCCCATATGACCTGCTTAACTATTTTAGTTCTTTGTTTAACCAAATCTTAGTTGTATTATGCATCGCAGTTGACCTTAAATAATTGGTCAAAGTCTGGTGGAGCTAGTACTGATGCCTCAGCTATCTTCTGCTTCACTAACTAGAAATTGGTTGCAGCCTCATCTGTCCACTGGAATTTACAACCCTTCAAGCAATCAGTAATAGGAGTAATAACAGAGCTAAATTTTCAGATGAACTGCCGGTATAAGGAGGCAAGCCTATTCATGAATATTTCAAGGAGTTGGCAACTCCATTATGGTAGATACCTTGGATTAACCAGCTTGGACACTGTCGTAATCCAATTTTTGGATTACTCCCTAAAATAAAATAAAAATGACAAAAATAAAATAAAAGGGGTTTGGCGTTGTTAGAAAAATCACGGTGAAAATTTTGAATATTTTCTGAGTTGAATCACATCTCTTTTGTGCCCAAATAATGAGAAAAATACAAATTCGAGGTAAAAATTAAGTCAAAAATCATAATTATATTTTGAATAGGCCAATTTGATTTAATCATGGGCCAATTTAAAGTATAATTATATTTTGGAATTAATTTAGGATCCAATTGAAGGATTTAATTAAGTGCAAGGACTTAGTTATACTTTAAATTGGTCAAATCAATTTTATTTAAGGCTTAATTGATAAAAATCAAATTCTTGAATTTAATTCGGGCTCAATTGAGAAGATTGGAATTTTTGGAGACCCAATTGAATTTTTCCAAGCTAATTGTGCAAAGTTAGGGGTCAGATTGAAGACAATTGAGAGTTTAATGGTCAATTGAGGGTCAAATTGCATAAATCGGAAGCCAAGGACCAGAATAAAAAGGGCGCGAATATTTAAGGCTAACAGTGAATTTCTGACAGGGGCACAATTGCATAAAATTACAAATTTAAATCCAATTGGGGGGTGCAATGGACGCTGACAGCCCACCAGCAGCTGCCACCGCGCCGTCTGTCACAGACCACCACACCGACCAGTCAGCCACCGTGTCAGGCCGAACTCTTCTATAAAAGGCAGCCATGGACGCTGCATGCAGAAAAAACGGAGGAGAAAACCGGTAGCATAACTAGAAAAATCACGCAGAAAGAGGGGAGGGTTTACGTAGAGAGAACAAGAGAAAAACCAGATAAAAATTTACGCAAAGAGAGGGAGACAACAGAACGTGAAATCTCTTCATCTTCCTCGTCTCCGACGGCCATCTCTCTCTCTCTCTTGGCCATTTTCTTACCAGCCCTCTCTTTCTCATCCAGCCCTCTCTCTATCCTTCCTCACCCCGTTGCAGCTCTCTCTCCCTCCCTGATGGTGCAGCAGCCCCTTCTCTCGTCGGCCAACAGCGAGATCTCTCTCTCCCCTTAGCAGCAAGCTCTCTCTCTCCTCCATCTCTCTCTCCTCGCCAACCCTTGCCATATCTCCCGGCAAGCACAGCAAGGAAAATACCTCCACCGTGACTTGCAACAGATCACCCTTCATCTCCAACGGCAGCAACCACGAACGGCGAAGCAGCAGCCACGCACCAGCACAGGTCAGCCCTTCCGACGCTCCTACCGGCCGCCACCGGCCACCATTTTCGACGCCACCACAACAGTGAGAACCACCTCGACGTCCTCTACCCGGCGTCAGTAACATGTAAACCTCTAGTCGTGGTCGGCCGACCAAGTTACTGTGCACGTAAGAACAGTGCAGTGAATTAATTCACTGCACTGTGTTCACGTGTTTTGCGTTTTTATTTATTTATTTTTTGGCCTTCGGCCAGCCCCTCTCGGCCCAGCCTAGTTGGCTGGGCCGGGCCCAAGTCCAGCAGACTTGGCCCTTGGCCAGCCTCAGCTGGGCCGACCAGGCTTCAATTTTTTTTAAAAAAACAAAAAAACAAAAAAAATGCGTTTAAAAAAAAACAAAAAATGTATTTGTTTTCCTGCATACGGCCGGATTCCAAGATTTTTCCATCATATTTTTCGTAAAAAAATATATGCTACATCTTTCTCATATTTTAAACGAAAATTGGATATCGTAACCAGTTTATGATTATCCGTTGGAATTTGGCCAAAATATCAAAAATAATTTAACAATTATTTTGTTTTAGCTTTCGCGGTGTAAATTTACATTGTAAAGTACACCCGCAGATAAAAAATATTTTTACCACGATGTAAAATTACATTGTATAATACATCCGTAGATTTAAAAAATATTTTAACTACGGTGTAAAATTACATTGTAAAGTACATCCGTAGATAAAAAAAGATTTTCAACTGCGGTGTAAAATTACATTGTAAAGTACACCCGCAGACAAAAAAAAATGTTTTTCTTTGAAAATGCAGTGTAAATTTTTTTTTTTTAACTTAGAAAAAACAATCAAACAGCAATGCAGCTTACCTTAGGTAGGGTGCACTGGGGGTGATGCGTCTTCCCCTTGCACAACAAGTCCCCTTACCTAGACTCTCGCAGACCATTAGGTTCTTAGTGACCTTAATACTAGGTGGCGACTCCTAATAATTATAGTCGTAATTTTTACGACTATAAAACAACCTCCATTGTCACCGTGCGTCGTTATCTCCCCAAATCACGGGGGATGGTGGGCTGCGAAGCGCGTAAAAATCGCCGTCGCGACAGACACCATTGAAAGACAAGATAAAACCCAAAAAGGTGATAGGGCTGGTAGAGAACTTACACTTTGTTCAACTGATAAATAATTGTTCCTTTCTTAGGGTATCAAAACAACCCGTAAGTGTTCAATGTGAGACTCCAGGGTAGGGCTATAAACAAGAATGTCATCAAAATAAATGACGATGAATTTTCCCATGAATGATATAACAAAAAATATGGATTGAAAGAAACAAGAAAACATATATATACCACCTCAAAACAACTCAATAAGCATGAGTAGAAATCAATGACATAATTCCGAAATAGGGATAAATAAGTATTTGAATATGAAGGAATTACAATGATAATGTTACTTCTCACAACTTAGTAATGAAGATGATGTCTATTGCCCTTGAAATGAAGGCAAAGTTTAGTTCATAGCTGCTGGAAAATCAACACAGAAAAGAGAGAAGAAGTTTCTTTGGTGGAAAGAGAGATTAGCTTTTTATAATGTGATTTGTTTTCTTTATTCCCTCCCATAGCTATTGTATTTCATTAGGATTCTACTCTTTATTAGGATTCCTCAATGTTACTTAAATCTTCCTTTTTTATTTGGTCATTAAGGTTGATAAAATCCCTCAGAATATGTGTTGAAAACTAACTTTGCTGTTGTCACCAATCTGCTAATACTTTAGGTTTTGTTGCAACTTGGACTTTATTTCTGACTTGGTTTCTTGCAATATTCAACCACTCCATATATATCCTTTCTCCATGAATGTTATAGGATTTATTTTCACCTTTTTTACATTAGAATCTTATCTCTAGTAGGACTCAAAACTGTTAGTTTTCTCATTAGATCAGAGGATCAATCTCATCCTCCAGATTGCATCCTACTTTCACCTTCAAAAATATTTTATCTAGACAAGAATCCTGCATAAGAGTCATAGTACTTAATGTGTAGATGAGTTTGAACTTTTGAATCACATGATCTCGAGATCTTAAGCTCAAGCCATGCTCATTCTAATATGTAGTATGAAAGTTGAAAATCCTGCACCAAGTATGATTTTGGTCTGATTTTGCAAGTCACATTAAAAGTTCAAACAAACTCCAATTTCTTCCAATAAAAATCCTAGAAAGCTCGACATGTGTACTTTATCTTATATTCATCCCACGTTCACGTTATAATCTAATTTTCACAAAATAATTTGCATCTTTTCTCATGTTTTAAAATTCAAAAAGGAATATCGTAACTAGTTTATGATTATCCATCAAGGTTCAACCAAAATATAAAAAATCCTTCACCAATCATTTTGTTCATTTTACTTCTTAGGACTTAGTTGTAGACTTCAATAATGAAGGTGTAAAGCTACATTGTAGAGTTTTGGTAAAGACGATGCTGAGATTTATTTTTTAAAATGATTATGTTTTTGACTTAATAAGATAGAGACTCCATCATGTAGAAAAGACCAAGGAATAAAAATCTGACCTAGAAAAATCATTAAACAATAATGCAACTTACCTTAGGTATGGTGCATTAGAAAAGATGCGTGCTACACTTGCACAACAAGTCCCTTTACCAAAACTCTCACAGTCCATTAATTTTCTAGTAACCTTAATACTGGGTGGTGACTCCTGAAAATAATAACCATAATTTTATGATTATACAAAACCCTTTTTCCACGTACCCCATCTTTAAGAGGCCCGAAAACTCCACGAATGATCTAAGATATTTTATTTTATTTCATTTTAAGCTTTTCAATCATTCTCAAATGCTTGATCACTTCTCTTATGCTTGTCCTTAAATGGGGTGTGATGCTTGTTGATGCTACCTAAGTTTTTATCCTATTTTTGAAGTATTTTCAACAAAAAACAACAAAAACCAGAAACAATAATGTTTTATCGATACATTTGCGTTGGTTTTAGTATTTTCAGCATCGTCTCAAAAGAATTAAAATTTTAAATGTATTTTCAATGCGTTTAGGTTTTAATGAGTCATTTTTAATATCACTTTTTTTTCTCTTTGATTTGATGTTTATGTATTTTCAGTTTAGAAAAGAGCTAAAAAAACAAAAAAAAACAAGAAATATATGGACACAAGGACTGAAGTTGAAAACAGTTGAAACAATAGTTTGAATAATATGTTTTGGCAGTGTATCAAAGTACGGCTGCTCCTCTATTATTTATATATGTAGGGCAATTTACACATGTTATGATGTACCCTATTACATAATATAATCTTTACATATATTTCCTATTTTACAAAATATTTCCTAAATTACAATGCATTCCATAATATTCCCCCTCAAGCTGAGGGTGGGTGATCAACGTAGAGAAGTAAACACCGACGAGGCAAGTGGCTTTGTAAGAATATCTGCTAATTGATCTTTGGAAGGGATGAAACGTATTTGAATTTCCTTCTTAGTAACTCGATCACGGACAAAATGATAGTCTACCTGAACATGCTTTGTACGAGCGTGAAAGATCGGATTAACAGACAGATAAGTAGCTCCCAAATTATCACACCAGATAGTCATAGCAGAACTAGGGGAAACACATAAATCATTCAATAGCCTTATACTCGGCTTCTGTGGAGGAGCGAGCAACAGTTCGTTGCTTGCCAGATTTCCATGAAATGGGAGTAGTCTTGAGAAAGACAATGTAGCCACCCGTAGATTTTTGGTCATCAACCATGAAGAGACAAGGTAGGATCATGGGTGAGATGTAGACCAAAAGAGGAGGTACCTTTTAGGTATCGCAGTATACGCTTAACAGCAACCCAATGGTCTTCAATAGCAGCATGCATAAACTGACATACTTTGTTTACCGCATAGCAAATATCAGGTCGAGTAAATGTTAGATACTGAAGAGCACCCACAATTTGGCGAAAGCGGGTGGTGTCTGAAAATAACGTGGTAGACTGCAGATCAAGTTAGAAACAGATGATGGTGTATCCACAGGTTTACATGATGTCATACCAGCACGATTTAGAATATCCAGAACATACTTGTGTTGACTGAGCACAAGACCCATACTGGTTGGAGCCACTTCAATCCCTAAAAAATAACGTGCATGGCCCAAATCGTGCAGTTTGAACTCCGCGCTTAGCAGAGTAATAAGACGATGAATCAACGCAGAGTTATTTCCAGTAATCAGGATGTCGTCGACATAGACAAGTAAGTGTCATGGGACCTATTTAGAATAAATAGGGATGTATCAACCTTTGAAGCTCGAAAACCAATGGTCATGAGGAAATCATATAGGGGCATGTACCAAGCCCGTGGTGCCTATTTTAACCCATATAAAGATTTGTGAAGGCGACAAGCATGAGTGGGAAGAGTAGTATTAGCAAAACCTGGTGGCTGCTGCATGTAAACTAGTTCACGAAGTGAGCCATTATGGAACGCATTGTGAACATCAAGTTGCCGAATCTACCATCCTTTTGAGACTGCAATGGTAAGAACTAACTGAACAGTAGTTGGTTTAACTACAGGACTGAAGGTTTCTGAATAATTTATACCTTCCTGTTAGGTGAATCCCCGCGCAACCAAGCGAGCCTTGTAGCGATCAATGTCCCCATTTGCTTGACGCTTGATCTTATACACCCAGCGGCTGCCAACAATATTCATAGAGGGGTCGAATGGGACTAAGGACCAAGTGGAATTTGCATGTAATGCTGTAATTTCATCCTTCATAGCAGTATGCCAACACAAATACCGGTCAGCCTCCCTAAAACTCAGGGGCTCAAGAGCAGATGGAGTGACTTCCCGTGAAGTAGGAGTGGACGGGGAAGAAGTAGAGATAGAGCTGAAGTTGGCAGTCTTTGGCTGCCATGGACAGAGCACCATTGGATGCTTGCGAATGGGTGGTGGAGAGGATGGCAAAGTAGTGGAGTGCAGCTGCGGAAGAGAATACATGGAAAGATCCACACATAAATCCAGGCCGGGCACAGACTTGGCCGAGTCTGGTGAAGGAGATGAATGAGCTGAAACCAATGCCGAAGGGTCTGCAGCAGAGGATGGAGCTGCTGAAGACATGACTGGAAGAGCCGAACCTGAACCTGCATAATGATCATAAAACATAGATGGAGATGATAGTGAAGGGACGGACTCTTGTGTGGGTCGAGATGGTGTAGTGGAGACGGACTTGGATGATAAAATAGGAAGGGAGGGTAAAAAGGAGACAGGCATAGACGAGGAGGAGGATGGAGACGGTATGGTGGATTTGTCAAAGGGAAAAACGTGCTCATGAAATTGGACATGACGGGAAATGTAGATGCGATCAATCGACAAATCAAGACAACGATAGCCTAGGTGAGATGAACTGTAGCCTAAGAACACACACGGAGTGGAGCGATAATCTAGCTTATGAGCATTGTAAGGATGAAGAAGAGGAAAACACAAACATCTAAAAATGCATAGAAAAGCATAGTCAGGAACTTGACGAAACAAACATTCAAAAGGAGATTTGTTGTTTAAAATCGATGTAGGCATACGATTAATAAGGTAGACCGATGTTTCGAATGCATAATTCCAGAATTTTAATGGTGCCTTACATTGTCCTAAAAGAGTAATGCCAGTTTCAACAATATGACGATGACGTCGCTCAACAGTACCATTTTGTTCA
Organism: Salix caprea; assembly: GCA_964035475.1. NCBI lineage: Eukaryota > Viridiplantae > Streptophyta > Magnoliopsida > Malpighiales > Salicaceae > Salix > Salix caprea. The sequence continues at coordinate 3,682,357 of OZ037743.1, forward strand.
TGAGTATGCGGACATATGAGACGATGATGAATACCGATGGTTTTAAAAAAGGAATTTAATTTTCGATATTCACCCCCCAATCAGTTTGAACAGTTTTGATTTTACGAGAGAATTGATGTTCAACAAGTAACTGAAATTGTTGAAACACAGCAAATACATCTGATTTTAGAGCAATAGGATAAAAGCAAATATATTTTGTATGCGCATCCACAAATATGACAAAATACCGAAAACCATCAGATGATAAAAACAGGGCAGGTCCCCAAACATCACTAAATATAAGTTCAAGTGGAGTCGATGTTTTATGACCCGTAGGTCCTAACGACAAACGTGAGGATTTTCCTAGCGGACAAGCTTGACATTGAAAATCAAAACGGTGAGAGGTACAAGTAAACTTTTTATTTGAAGCTAAGAGACTCAGAATACGAGAACTAGGATGACCAAGACGACGATGCCAAAAATCGGCAGAAGCGGCCAAGCTGGTGGACAAAAAAGCTTGCGGCAACGATGTTGCGGAAGACTCGGAAAGAACATAGAGACCGTCTTTACTCTGACCGGAAAGAAGAACTTCCTTGTTGATGACATCTTTAACATAAAAAACAGACGAGTGAAACTCAAAGAAGACATAATTTTCACGACAAAATTGCTGAACAGATAATAATATTTTTTTAATGTGGGGAACATGTAATATATTTGACAAGGAGAAGACTCTTTTTGGTGTATGCAAAATATTGTGGGCAGTATTAGATATGACAAGTCCCTTACCATCACCAACATGTAATTGATCATTACCAAGATAAGGTTTTGCGTAAGCCATACCAGTTATGTCCGGAGTAACGTGATGATTCGCACTTGTGTCCGGAAAGCATTCGGCAGATTCCTTTATGGCTGAATGATCGGCTGATGCAGTGCTAAAGGAGAGATTGGCTGATGCATGGTTTCCATGATGAGCAAGTTGAGAGCATTGCTGTGCAGAGTGACCATATATATGGCAAAGCTGACAATTGACTTGATGCCGAGGCCACTGGTTTGAAGCTGCATTACGGTAAACTTTTGCCAATTGTTGCTACGGGACTCCTGCCAAGAGGAATTATTTCCTCCACCACGGAAGGGTTGTCCAGTGGGCTGAGAATAATTGTTGTGAGATTGGCGCCAGCCACCCCTTCATCCTCTATCCCGCGAAAAACCATGGCTGTGAGACCCAGAAAATCCACGCTGGATTGCATAAGTTGCGGGCTGAACTGCAGGAGTGGGTAGCAGAGGTGCAGCAGACGTGAGACTTGAAGACATTGAGTTTTGATGAATAAATTCAAGAGTAGATAGATGACTATGAAGTTCAGAATAGGATAATGGATCAGCTTTAGTAGACAGAGCAGCAACCAAATCACGAAAATCACCACGAAGCCCCCGAAATACATAAAGATTGAAGTCTGTGAGAGAGATTGGTCTGCCAGCCGCAGCTAACTCATCAAATAAACCTTTTGCGCGTTGTAAAGAGAGGGTTACAGTATCATCGCCTTGCCGAAGATCCTGAAGAGAACCATGCAATTGCATGATCCGAGAGTTTGATGGGGAAGCAAGAGCACATTCAAGGGTGTTCCAAACACTTGCAGATGTTGAACAATCCACCACCAGATGAAGAACTTCAACCAAGAGAGATGACAGCAAAGCACTAAGAATAAGTTGATCTTGCTGTTTCCAAGCGAAGACCATAGAGCATGAAGAAGTAGCAGAGGCGTGAGAAGATGGGCATGGATTTGAACCATCCACAAACAAGAACACCCCATGACCAATCAGGTAAGGCTTCATCTGCATACACCAAAACAGGTAATTGTTGTTGGTAAGCTTGAGATTAATAACCTATTGAGTGTTGGAGAGTGGAACAATGAGTGCTGTTGCAGCAGAGGAAGGCATGGCTGCGTTGGATGCAGTGGCAGCAGAATTTGGGGAAGAAGGGCTGGCATTAACATCAACATTAGTTTCTGAATGATTCATGATAGAAGACGCACGAGAGCAGCAACTTTAAACACGAGAGAGAGCACAGCAGCAGGAGAAGAAACGAGAGAGTGCACAGCAGCACGAAGAAACGAGAGAGTGCACAGCAGAAAGAGAAGAAACACGCCTGCAAATAGAGAGAGACCGAAGCAGGGGAGACAGCCAAGCAAAAAACAGAGGAGCAGAAACGTGGCTTTTAAAGTTGCAGAGGAAGAAGAACCGATTAAGGTATATTGGCTCTGATACCAAGTTGAAACAAGAGTTTGAATAATATGTTTTGGCAGTGTATCAAAGTACGGCTGCTCCTCTATTATTTATATATGTAGGGCAATTTACACATGTTATGATGTACCCTATTACATAATATAATCTCTACGTATATTTCCTATTTTACAGAATATTTCCTAAATAAAATTGCATTCCATAATACAAACACAAGGGACCAAAATTATGTGTTTGTCTGAATTTGATAAGTGACAAATATAGATGTTCTTCTCACTGAATTATTTGATAATGGTCATTCAGGATAGTAAAATATTGATAAATTCTCACTCGAAGGCAATTCACCTCCATCATTATGTCTTGAAAAGTGGTTGCTTCTTGTTTATAAGTGAGCTCAAAATAGTGCAAAGTAAATATTAAAATCTCTTCAATAATATAAGTCACACATATTGAAGTTTTAATTAAAACAGGGAAAAAAATTATTGGACCGCTTGAATCAGCATCTCACAGTATTTATTGATGGTGAAGGATTTTAATCCTATCAGTTAACAGATTTAAGTCTCAATTACTAGCTGATCACATTGGCACAGGATCGATGAGTAGAGAAGAATAAAATCTTTGATCGCAATTCCAACATTTGTGTATACCTTCCTATTATGAAACTAGTCCATTGCCTAAAATATCTAAAAAACCAGTTATAGTAAAACATATCTTCCTACAAATACTTTCTTGAGCCTGCACGGTTGTTGTAGGACGACAATATGCTCATGGACAAGTTAAACATCATAGGAGGCCAAGTTAAAATTTAGTTTAAATTTATTTATTTTATTTTTGATATTAAATTTACTTATTTTAATTTATTTTCTATAAGGTTATTTTTATTTCATGATCAACATCGTTGGTTTGATGAGTTAATCTAAATTAACTTGTTTTTTTTTATATTTTTTTAATTATATCTTTTAACATTGGACTGAATGAGAACTGAATTTCATAATTTATCTTGATTTGTTTATATGAGGTGATCCCAATCTCATAACTTATATTTTGAGTTTGGCGAGTTAAACAAAATTAACTCTAATCGCTTTTTATGTTTATTTTTTTAATTGAATTTCTTTCAATTTTGTTTTTTAATATTATATTAATTAAGTAAGTCCATACCACATGATATTTTATAGCCTTGGTATCTCATGAGTCGAAATTTGAGAGAAATGGTGTATAGGTCATTATGATGATGATCATCATCTCCACTCCTTTACTCTGAACTCCTTCATGCCAGGTAAATGTTTTTTAATAAATCCCTTTCTTTAGAGCAAGTCCAACGCAGAAGCTATCTGTGTTGGCAAAGCTAAATTTTTGTCCTTTTAGCTATTTTCATTCTTTTTCAGGTGTCCAACGGGCAAGCCATCCTAGTAGACAAAATGCCTTTTCTATAGCTGCGAAGCCATTCCTACATATTTTGAGAGAGAAGTCAAAAGTTAAAAAACATTAAAAAAAGTACACATATCCGTTGTTTATTTCTTGTAGATAAGGAAAAAAACCCAAATACCTTGGTTTGGGGGAGGATAGGGGGTGCCCGGGGGGCGGGGGTGGGCTGGGGGGTGCTGTCTGTGTGTGTCTGGGGGGGGTCTGGGGTGCTGGATTGAGGTCAGTTGAAGGGGGTTGGGGTGCTGGATCGAGGTCAGTTGAAAGGGGCTGGATTGGAGAAGGAAGGTTGGTGGAAGAGGGACGCAGCTGGGGGTTGACGGCATAGAAGAGAGAGTGAGAGAAGAGCTGAGGGGTTTTTTATGCAGGTGTGTGTGAATTTTTTATCCCTAAATTCTTCTTGGACATATATATATATATATATAGTAGAAAATATAAATATATTGAAAATGATGTAACTATATCAAAAATATAATTATATTGTTGGAGGGTTTTTTTTAAAACAATTATTTAATTCTATAACTTACTCCTATTAATTATATAATTTATTGCATAATTAAAGTATATACAAAATAATTTCACTATATTTAAAATGATATATAAAAAATGGTTCTTGTAAATGATTTTTACCATCGTAGTAGACATAAACAAAAAAACTATATTTCCACTATTCAAAAAGCTATTTTAGAGATTTAACTCTCCAAAATAGCTTTTACCATTGGACTTGCTCTTACTCTGAACTCCTTCATACCAGATAAATCTCCACTCCTTCTTCTCCCCCCTCTCCGACAAACTACAGTGGAGAGTGAAATAATTCATTCTCTACTGTTCATGTGCATATGAACATTGTTCACATGTACGATAATAGTAGCCCAATTCGGCTGGACTTGTTATGATCTAAACCAATAAAAGAATAATTTGGGTCGTTAGCAGCCCAAATATTTCCAGGTCTGCTAGCGGCCCACCCAAATTCTATAGGGCCAACCTAGCCGCATCGGTCGGCCCAATCCATATATTTATATTTATATTATAATAATATATTAATATTTTAAAAACACAAAAAAAATCCAAAAATAATGAAATGAGTTTTTCATTAAATTTTGTGATTTTTTTAAAATGGGGTTTCCTTATAATTTTGCCAAATATCAGGCCTTGGACTTACATTGTAAGTTTTAATCTAGGCATTTAATACCCGGTTTTCTCCAAAATTTCAATAAACAAATTCCAAAACATTTTAAGGGTCATTTTAAAATTTTTATGATGTTTTCCATATTTTTTTTGTAATATTGGTTTGTTGACTTACATTGTAATGTACATATTCAATACAAAATATGTGATGTCCTCCTAAATTTTAAGAAACAAAACAAAAAACCCTTATTTTTAAAAAAAAATATTTTGTTTTCATGCATACGGTTGATCCTAAAATTCTATCATATTTTTCACAAAACAATTTGCTTCTTTTCTTAAAATGCAAAAATGAATATAATAACCAGTTTACGATTTTTCATTAGGGTTCAGCCAAAATATAAAAAATACTTCACCAATTATTTTGTTCATTTTTCTTATTGGATTTAGTTGTAGACTTCAATATTGAAGGTGTAAAGCTACATTGTACAATACACCTTTAAGATAAAAGATACAAAAATAAAAGGCGATGCTAAGATTTATACTTTAAAATTATTATGTTTTTGACTTAATAAGATAGAGACTCTATCATGTTGAGAGATCTATCTTGAACCATAGAATACAACAAAGAATAAAAATCTGACCTAGAAAAATCATTAAACAATAATACAACTTACCTTAGGTACAGTGTATTAGGGGTGACGCGTCTTACACTTGCATAACAAGTTCCTTTACTAAGACTCTCACAGACTATTAGATTTTCTAGTAACCTTAATACTAGGTGGCGAGTCTTAAAAATAATAATTATAATTTTATGATTATACAAAACCCTTTTTCCACACACCCCATCTTCAAGAGGCCCAAAAACTCCTTCGCGAATGATCAAAGATATTTTTTTTTATTTTAAGCTTTTCAATCATTCTCAAATGCTTGATCACTTCTCTGATGCTTGCCCCTAGTATGGGGTGTGATGCTTGTTGTTGCCACCCAATTTTTATCTTATTTTTGAAGTATTTTCAGGAAAAAATAGCAAAAAACAACAAAAATCCGAAACAATTATGTTTTTAATGTATTTGCGTTGTTTTTATTATTTTCAGCGTCGTCTCAAAATGATTCAAATTTTAAATGTATTTTAAATGCGTTCAGGTTTTAATGCGTCATTTTTAAAATATATTATTTTTCTCTTTGATGTGACCTTTATGTTTTTTCAATTTAGAAAAGAACTAAAAATAAAAAAAAATAAGAAATATATGGACACAAGGACTAAAGTTGAAAAAAAAAAAACAAGGGACCAAAATTATGTGTTTGTCTGAATTTGATATTTGTCAAATATAGATCTTCTCCTCACTGCATTATTCGATAATGGTCATTCAGGATAGTAAAATATTGATAAATTCTCACTTGAAGGCAATTCACCTCCATCATTATGTCTTGAAAGGTGGTTGCTTCTTGTTTATAAGTGAGCTCAAAATAGTGCAAAGTAAATATTAAAATCTCTTCAATAATATAAGTCACACACATTGAAGTTTTAATATGCGCTTTGTTTTTAATATTTTTTAATAATTGAATAGATATTTCCATGCAATGATTAGATATGAATAACTAGATGTTTAGAAAAAAGACAATGAATAATTACATGTTATCTGAGGTTAAACATAAGTATGGCTAATGAAATTGGTCACCTATCCAACCATTTTTGTGGGTTCATATAAGAGGAAAAATTGCAGACAAGCTATTAACAGTAGGCTCTACAGTGGTAGCAAAGAAAATTGTGTAATCTTCAACGGGCATTTTCCTTGTATGATTTGGGAAAGAGTGGGGTTCTGAGGTTCTTGGATATTTAAATGATTTTTTTTATATTAATTTTTTTTTGATGTTTTTAGATCATTTTCATGTGCTCATGTCAAAAATAATTTTTAAAAAATAAAAAAAAAAACATATTGATATATTTCAAAAAACACTTTAAACTTTAAAAAACAATCTTAGCAAGTTTCCAAAGGCTACTACCATGAGTCGAGAGCTCCTGTGCTCGATAATTTATAAGCCAAGGCACCTTATAAGGTTTTTAAAGCGCACTTGTTTGAAAGGAGAATGACACACACACACACACATGTTGAATTGAATAAACTCTTTTCCCCGCTAAGATTAGGGAGTTTAGTCAAATTTTCTATCTGGAAACAACATTCATGGGATTCCAAAAACTAGAGAGTAGTCTTCGTCAGTGAATCGTAGAGACTATTATTGGACCCTATGAACTAGCATCACACAGTATTTATTGACGGTGAAGGATTTTAATCCTATTATTTCAGCAACATGGAAGATTTAAGTCTTAATTACTAGCTGATATTAGTTCAGCAACATGACAGATTCAAGTCTCAATTACTAGCTGATCACATTTGTATACCCGTCTTCATCTTTGTACAGAACATCAATTACACGAGCAAGATTGAGTATCCTCGTCAGAATAGGCATCGTGTTGAAAATCTTGATGAAATATGATTTCTTCATGTATTTTCATTTACAGGTTAACATTATATATAGGGAAAGAGGCACAACTAACCAAGCCTCTTTCCTCAATTAGCTCCTTGATTTAAGGATGAGTAAACTACAAGAAAGCAACCTAGAACAAATAACCACCCTACCTATAGTAGCAGCCACCCTATAGCAACCTAGAATAAGTAACCACCCTATAGCAGCCACCCTATAGCAACCTAGAATTGACTTTCAATATTTCAATACTCCCCCTCAAGCTGGATCAAGAGGGTTGATTGATCCACGCTTGGAAAGTAGCCGTTGGAAATGAGTTGTAGGTAAGGCTTTGGTAAATATATCTGCTAGTTGATCACAACTTCGAGTGTATTATGTCTGAATCACCTTGGATTGAACGTGAGCACGAATATAATGGCAGTCGACTTCTATATGCTTGGTTCTTTCATGGAAGACAGGATTGGAGGCGATGTGAAGTGCTGCTTGATTATCAAAGAAGAGAAGCATGGATTGATTGTGACAAAAACCTAGGTCAGCACTTGAACGAGCGATGACTGATTGCTTCTTGCTTTTCCAAGTGACCAAGTTTCCTCCTACAAAGGCACAATATCCTGTGGTTGATTTTCAATCCAAGCAGTTCTCGGCCCAATCAGCGTCAGTGTACCCAAGGATGTGAACATTATCATTCTTTTTCATGAGTATACCATGACCAATAGACCCTTTAAGATACCGCAAGATTCTTTTCACCACATTCAAGTGTAACATGGTGGGAGAATGCATGAATTGACTCACAATGCTTACTGCATATGTGAAGTCGGGTCTGGTGATAGTTAAGTAGATAAGTTTACCAACCAACCTCTGATAATAACGGATGTCATTGAGAGGTTCACCTTCCATATCAAGCTTGAGTTTACTGTCTAAAGGAGTGCGAGCAGGTTTTGAATCAAGCTTGCCAGATTCTTGGAGAAGATCAAGAGCATATTTGTGTTGATTTAAAAATAACCCTTTGTGTGAAGTAGCCATTTCAATGCCAAGAAAACACTTCAAGACTCCCAGATCTTTGATTGCTAGCTTCTGTTTCAAATACCATTTAAGATTGTTAATTTCATTAGTATTGTCACCTGTGACAATAAGATCATCAACATAAATGAGAACCACCACTTTTCCTGCTGATCCACTTCGAACAAATAGAGTAGAATCTGCATTGCTACTTTGGAAGCCAACTGCCTCTAGAACTGAACTCAACTTTGCATACCAAGCACGTGGGGATTGTTTTAATCCATAAATAGATTTGTGTAGTTTACAAACCAGATTAGGATTAGTGCTTTGAGGATGACCAGGCGGAAGTTTCATAAAAACTTCTTCTTCAAGATCCCCTTGCAAGAATGAATTTTCACATCCATTTGGTATAAAGGCCACGTCTTATTGATTGCAATAGATAATAACACACGAACTGTGTTCATTTTTGCAACTGGAGCGAAAGTCTCTTTATAGTCTACACCATACGTTTGAGTGAAGCCTCGCGCCACCAATCTTGTCTTGTGTCTTTCAATAGATCCATCAGAGTGAAACTTGGTTTTGTAGATCCATCGACTACCCACAGCCTTCTTTCCTTTGGGGAGCTTAACAACACTCCAAGTGTTGTTATCATCAAGAGCTTGCAGCTCTTCTTGCATTGCCTTTCTCCATACTGCTTGAAGAGTTGCATCCTGGAAGCTTTGAGGATAATGAGTGCTAGAAACCGCACTAAGGAAGGCAAAATGACGTGGTGAGAACTTGTGATAAGATACAAAGTTGGTGATGGGATGCTTGGCATTATATGTGACATAGCCTTGCAGCCTTGTAGGAGGACGATGATCACGCATAGGATTGCATCTTAGAGGTGTATTAGAGGCTTCAACATTGCTTTGGTCCTTAGGATGATTATGAGAATTGTTCAGGTCTTCAACATGTTCATTTTGAAGTTCACCTTCAGGCTCTTGAGATGAAGAGTAATCATTAGAAGGCATATGATGAATCGAATCAGCATTTGTACTTACAGGACAAGTAGGCAGCATAACCAGATCAAAAAATGTATCCTCCCCCTGACCAACAACTTCATGAGTTTTGGAGTAATAAGGAGTATTCTCATCAAATCGAACATCCCGTGAAATGAAGAGTTTCTTAGAGACAGGATTGTAACACTTATATCCCTTCTATGTCGAAGAATATCCCAAAAGCATGCATTTGACAGCTCTTGGATCAAGCTTATCTCGATGAGAAGCCTGAATATGAACAAAACATGTGTAGCCAAAGACCTTTAAATGAGATAGGTCAATCTTCCTTCCTTTCATGGCTTCAAGAGGTGATCTGAAATTCAACACTCTAGTAGGCAAACGATTAATAAGGTAAGTAGCAGTGAGAACTCCTTGAGACCAAAAATTTTTTGGAACATTCATTTGGTACATTAGAGCTCTAGTTTTCTCAAGTAAGTCATGATTTTTCCTTTCGGCCACTCCATTTTATTGGGGTGTACCCACACAACTTGTTTGGTGAATGATTTCGTGTGTGCTCAAGTATTGTGTCATGAGGTGGGATATATATTCAGTGCCATTATCAGATTGTAGTGTTTGAATTTTTATGGAGAATTGATTTCTAACAAGATTATGGAAGTCCTTGAAAACATTTAACAAATCACTTTTGAATTTTAAGAGATATAACCAAGTGGTTCTTGAGAAATCATCGACAAATGTCACAAAATATTTATAACCATCAAAGGATTCAATGGTTGGACCCCAGATGTCAGTGTGCACAATTTCAAAAGGTTTATTAGCTCGAGACTCGGAAGATTTGAAAGGTAACCTAGTAGATTTAGACAATTGACAAGAGTCACATATGGTCTGTTGTTGTACCAGGTTGGGAAACAAAATAGATAGAACATGTTCTGAAGGGTGAGCTAAATGTTGATGCCACAAACTCTGATCTGGACTGAAGTTGGAACTAACTTGAAATCCCTTCCTATTTTGAAAATCTTTGAACAAGTAGTAAAGGCCATCAAGATAGATCCCTTCACCAATCGTCTTCTTGGTGGCTATATCCTGAAAAATGACGATGTGAGAAGAGAATATAGCAAGACATTTTAGGGAGTTTGTGATTTTTCCAACTGAGAGCAATTGAAAAGGAAAAGAGGGGATATAAAGAGCCATTGACTCAATATTATCTGAGAGTAACTTGATCTTTCCTTTACCTATGGCAGTGGCACCCTTACCATTTGCAACTGACACTAAAGATGACTTACTCAATTTTTCAAAGTCATATAAGTGTGTAAGTTGATTTTTCATATGATCAGTGGCACCTGAATCTATGACCCAAAACTCATGCACATTACTAACATTTAGAGCAGTAGCAAAAGCATTCAGAGTACCTGAGGTTTCTTTTGCTGAACAGTTTTGAGTTTCAGCAAGGAATTCAGCAAATTTGTTGAGCAAGGCAGTTGAGCTTTCTTTTCCCACATTGCTTACTTCTTTGTTGTCATTACTCCATTTTGTTTTCTGAATATAGGAAGCAAATTCATTGATAAGTTCAGCTGGATTGGAAGTGAAGCTTTGAAGTCCCTTGTTTGGAGTTGTTGCCTGATTAGCCTTAGAGGCTGAAGTCTGGAACTTCCTTTGAGTGCCCTTGTTGTCCTTAAACTTGAGCGGCTTCAATTCGGGGTGAAGGATCCAGCATCTCTCTATAACATGACCAATGTTGTTGCAATAACTGCACCTCAAATCTGGCCTCTTGCCTTTGTAGACTTTCTCCTCAGTGTGCTTGTGATTGGACAAATATGCTCTAGTTTCAGATATATTTGTCTAGGTTTCAATGTTCATAACCTTTCTTCGCACCTCTTCTCGTTGAATTGTAGCACAAACACTTGTAAAGGATGGCAGCTCAGAGTTCATGAGGATGTGACTGCGGAGATCTTCATATGTTGAGTCTAAGCTCGATAATAACTGAAAATTTTTGTCTTCTTCAACTCTTTTCAGAAGCACAACTGCGTCTGTGGTATGTGGACGATACACCTTGAGCTCATTCCACTTGATTTTAAACCACCGAGAAGTTGAACAAATGGTTTACCCTCTTGTTGAAGGTTTGTAATTTCCTGTTTGAGCTGAAAGACACGGGCGGCATTGTTTTGATTCCCATACATCTCCTTGATAGTCTCCCATAGTTGATGAGAGGACTCAGAGTAGCTGAATATTTCAGCAATTTTCCGCTCCATAGAGTTGAGGAGCCAGGACATGACCAATTGGTCTTTACATAACCAAGATTCATAATTGGAAGAGGAGATATCTGTGACTTTGATGCTTCCATTGATAAACCCGAGCTTGGACCTTCCACCAAGAGCAAGAGTAACTGCTCTCGACCAAGGAAGATAGTTGAATTCATTCAATAATATTGAGCTCAACCGTTGGTTTGGGTTGATCTCCGTCTCAGGGAGATTAGAGGGAGCTGTAACTGACGAGCTTTCTGCCTCTGATGCAAAAGGATTGTCATTTGCCATCTTAGCAAAGACACACTAAAGAAAGAAACAAATATAGAGACAGGTTGAGGAATCCCGCTCTAATACCATGTTGAAAATCTTGATGAAATATGATTTCTTCATGTATTTTCATTTACAGGTTAACATTATATATAGGGAAAGAGGCACAACTAACCAAGTCTTTTTCCTCAATTAGCTCCTTGATTTAAGGAAGAGTAAACTACAAGAAAGCAACCTAGAACAAGTAACCACCCTACCTATAGTAGCAGCCATCCTATAGCAACCTAGAACAAGTAACCACCCTATAGCAGCCACCCTATAGCAACCTAGAACAAGTAACCACCCTATAGCAGCCACCCTATAGCAACCTAGAACAAGTAACCACCCTATAGCAGCCACCCTATAGCAACCTAGAATTGACTTTCAATATTTCAATACATCGGGACAGCGGTTAGGAAGACACACTCTCCATTGACATCCTTCCAGGCATCTGTAACTTGTTTTCGAAATTTATGGACAGTTTCTTGTTCTATGGTGCCATGTTGTTTCATGTAACATTCGATGCTCGAGGCAGCATGCCCTCTCTTTTGCTCCAACTATGGAAGCACGCAGAAAGAAAAAATAACAGTAAAATGAAAGAAAATATGTTGAAATTAATTATTCTAGGAGTAAAAGGACCATAAATTACTACCTTGTGGGACACAATGTCATCCACGAGTCTGCAAATTATTTTGGAGGCTTTAACAATCTTAGGTCCACTAAATAACCACTCGAAGGAGTCCTTAGTTACAACAGATCCCATTCCAAGAAAGGATGTAGCTGCTAGCATTGCATAGCCCGAAGTGACCACTGCGACAACCATGTATTCCTCCATTGTTGGTGTGTGTTTCTGGTGGAACCATATCGATTCAAGGTAGTAGGCTCGAACTTGATTCTTCATCTAAGAAATCACTGAACGTGTCAATTACTATATTTTTAGCTGCAAATGTATGTTAGAAAGAGAAGCACGACAATATTCTCAAGGCCAAGTTACACACCAGAGAAGGACGACAACATGCTCATGGCCAACCACACATCTGGAGAAGGACGACAATATTGTCATGGTCACTTGCTACTTTTTTTTTATTTAAAAAAAACACATTCTGGAACCATCTATTTATATTTATATTATATTATAATAATTTATTTTTTATTTTAAAAAATGGGTATTTTATAAAAAAATATGATTTTCTCGCATATTTTTCCAGTAATTTTGCATAATATTGGGTCTTGAACTTACCCTGTAAGTATCAATATTTTCCAGTAAGTTTCAATCTTGCTATTAAAATGATGCAGAACAAATGGCAGCAGACTTTGAAGAAGAGTTAGACAAGAAGATGAAGAAGAAGGAACGGTCCAAAAGCTACAATTCAACTAGCAAAATGAGCAGGAATTGAAGAGCTGGATTCTTGGCATACAATTTCCAATTCCACCCGAGAAGCACTTTATTTTATTTCTACAATTTTTTCTATTTTCTCGTTATGCATTTCCAATTAATGTTTGCAATTCCTTTTGTTTCCCGTTTTAGAATATCTTGCAGATTTACTGCAATAACAATTGTAATCCTTGTTTATTGTCAAGCCTATTTGAAGGCTGCCAAGAGGAGACACAATAGAGATTATTATTATTGAATTTTTCTTCAAACAAAGTTCTTTGTTTTCAATTGATTCACGCTGGTAAATCAATTACTCTTTCCGTTATGCGTCAAGTGGTATCAGAGCAAGGAATTGCCTTGTTTCAATGGCCAACAACAACGAAGGTGGAAGAGCTAATCCCTGTGACGCTGGTCGCAGGGACACAGACGCTGATCTGTGGGCTGCCATTGACGAACAAAGGCAAGCGATGGCAAGAATGGAAGCCATGATCCAGCAGCTGGTTAGGGGACCTTTGGCACCTGCCAATGAGGGTGTCCACAACCGTCCAAGGGTGGAACATCCCCCTAGAGTCGCCAGAAATAGACCTTATGCTGACGATAGTGATGATGACTCAGAAGAAGAAGCAGCAGACGCACCTGAAGTTCAATTGCAGCGCCGAAACCAACTTGAATACAGGGTACGAGCTGACATTCCTTTGTTCCATGGGAAATTGCAGATCGAAGAATTTTTGGACTGGATCTCCGAGGTCGAAAGGTTCTTTGATTTTACAGAGGTCGCAGAAGCGCGACAAGTGAAACTTGTCTCCTACAAACTAAGAAGTGGGGCTGCTGTGTGGTGGGAAAGGCTGCAGATGGACAGGAGACGTCAAGGCAAGGCACCCACACGGTCTTGGAGGAAGATGAAGCAGCTCATGATGGGTAGATTTCTACCCCCTGATTATGAGCAATTTCTTTTCCAAAGCCTGCAGAATTGTGTGCAGGGGAACAAACCAGTAGCAGATATACCGAAGAGTGGTCTCGGTTGTCGGTTCGAAACGATTTGAATGAATCAGAAGCTCAACAGGTTTCCAGGTATTTGGGGGGCTTAAAACCCTCCATTAGAGAGAGGATTGGGCTGCAAGTAGTATGGACAGTTGATGAGGCACACAATATGGCCCTGAAGGCAGAATTGATGGAGAAATTTGCCACCCGTTTTTCCCCTTTTCGAAACTCGAGTGAACCAACTTACAGAGGGAAATTCGCAGCAGCTGATGGCCAAAATCCTCCCAAGATAACCAAAGACTAGACCCCATGAGGAGCAGCGTCCACTAGCAACCAGTCCGGAGGTCACGCAGTCACAGCGGCTTGAGAAGCCCCACGAGCATCAAATGCGTATGTTAAACCAGGAGGGTTTAAATGCTATAGATGCGGGCAGCCAGGGCATAGGTCTAATGAGTGTCCAGCCAGGAGACCCGTAAATTTGGTGGATGCTGGGATGGACGATGAAGACAATTATATGGAAGAGGAATCCGGAATGGTGGAGCTGTTGGAAGGAGCCGAAGTGGCAGAAGAAGAAGGAGAGTTTGTGAATTGTGTTGTGCAACGTGCCCTATGCTCAACTAAGGTAGAAAATCCCTCACAATGTAATAACATATTTAAATCATGTTGCATTGTGCAAGGCAAAGTTTGTGATTTAATTGTTGATACCGGTAGTTGTGAAAATTTTGTATCTAGAAGGCTAGTGGAACATTTGAAGTTGAGGGCCGAAAAACACCCAAAGCCCTATATGATTGGGTGGATTAAAAAGGGGCCTAAGGTTAGCGTGACCGAAGTGTGCAAAGTTCCTATTTCGATTGGACAACATTACTAGGATGAAGTGACTTGTGACGTCGTCGACATGGATGCTAGTCATGTATTATTGGGCCGTCCTTGGCAATTTGATGTGGATGTGACGTATCGAGGGCAGGAGAATGTCTATGTCTTCAATTGGGAAGGCAGAAAAATCGCTATGGTGCCTAAGCGAAATTCAGGAGGGTTTGCGAATAAGGTTGCGGCGGAGGATCCTTCATTACTCTCATTAGTCACCTCTTTTGCGGACTTGGAAGAGGAGGTGAAGGAAGCACGGGAGGTCCACGTGGTAGTCGTGTGGGCTCTGGTGGTAACAGAAAAGGGGGCTCGA
The DNA here is from genome assembly GCA_964035475.1 of Salix caprea. Lineage (NCBI taxonomy): Eukaryota > Viridiplantae > Streptophyta > Magnoliopsida > Malpighiales > Salicaceae > Salix > Salix caprea. The sequence goes on from OZ037743.1 coordinate 3,697,684, forward strand.
GAGGAGGAGGTACCTAAAAGGGTACAATCTCTTTTGGGAGAATTTAGTGCATTGGTGTCGGAGGAATTACCAGATGATCTTCCTCCGTTGAGAGATATACAACACTAAATTGATTTGGTGTCGGGAGCAAGTTTACCAAATCTACCGCACTATCGAATGAGTCCTAAAGAGAATCAGATTTTGCAGGGGAAGGTGGAAGAATTACTAAAGAAGGGGTTTATTCGAGAGAGCATGAGTCCATGGCTGTTCCTGCATTACTGGTTCCGAAGAAAGACGGGAGTTGGAGGATGTGCGTTGACAGCCACGCCATAAATCAGATAACAGTCAGATATAGCTTTCCGATCCCGCAGCTAGATGACATGCTGGATATGTTGGAAGGGTCAAAATTATTCTCCAAAATTGATCTCCGCAGTGGGTACCATCAGATTCGAGTGAGGCCGGGTGATGAATGGAAGACAGCTTTTAAGATGAAGGATGGGCTCTACGAGTGGCTGGTGATGCCATTCGGGCTGTCAAACACCCCTAGTACCTTTATGCGGCTCATGAATCAGGTATTACGGCCTTTTATTGGGAAATATGTTGTCGTTTATTTTGACGACATACTAATTTACAACCGCAGCAAAGATGAGCACATGAGTCACCTACGAGCCGTGTTGGGAGTATTATCCGAAAATAAGTTGTTTATCAACTTTAATAAGTGCAGTTGGCTGACCGAGAGGTTATTATTCCTGGGGTATGTTGTCAGTTCTGAAGGCATATTGGTAGATACGGAGAAGGTAAAAGCCATCCGCGAGTGGCCGACACCGAAAACAGTGGGGGATGTCCGGAGTTTTCATGGATTGGCAACTTTTTACCGAAGGTTTATTCGAAATTTCAGCAGCATTGTAGCTCCTATAACTGAGTGCCTGAAGAAAGGAAAATTTTATTGGGGTGTAGCGGCTGACACAGCTTTCGCCGTGATCAAAGAAAAGCTGTGTACCACTCCCGTCCTTGCCTTACCCAGTTTTGAGAAATTATTTGAGGTGGAGTGTGACGCCAGCGGGATTGGGGTAGGAGCAGTTCTATCACAAGAGAAGAGGCCGGTAGCTTTCTTCAGTGAAAAACTCAGCGAAGCACGATAGAAGTGGAGCACTTATGATCAGGAATTTTATGTCGTTGTACGTGCTCTTAAGCATTGGGAACATTATCTTATTCAGCGGGATTTCATAATATATACCGATCATCAGGCGCTGAAGTACCTGAATAGTCAGAAAAATCTGAGTAATATGCATGCACGGTGGTCGATGTACTTGCAGAAATTCCCTTTCATTCTGAAGCATAAGTCTGGAGCTCTAAACAAGGTAGCTGATGCCTTAAGTCGGCGTGCCAACCTACTAGTGACTATGCAGCAAGAGGTTGTTGGGTTTGAGTTTTTGAAGGAATTATACGAGGGTGATGAAGACTTCGCCGGAGTATGGGAAAAATGCCGGCTACAACATACGGTGGGGGAATTCCATATTGTTGATGACTACCTTTTTCGTGGTAATCAACTTTGTGTCCCTCGAAGTTCTTTGAGGGAGAAGCTGGTACGAGAGCTACATGGCGGAGGTTTGAGTGGACACTTGGGGCGTGATAAGACTATCAGCAGTGTGGCCGAGAGGTATTATTGGCCCCAGCTAAAACATGACGTGGGAAACTTGGTCTGTAAGTGCTATGTTTGCCAGACCTCAAAAGGACAAGCCCAAAATACAGGATTATACATGCCACTACCAGTACCAGACGTGATATGGGAAGATTTGTCGATGGATTTTGTGTTGGGATTACCGCGGACTCAGCGGGGAGTGGACTCCGTATTTGTCGTAGTTGACAGGTTTTCCAAAATGTGTCACTTTATGCCGTGCCGGAAAACCTCCGATGCTTCTCATGTAGCTCACTTGTTCTTTCGGGAGGTGGTGCGACTACATGGGGTACCGCAATCCATCACTTCTGACCAGGATTCAAAATTTCCTAGTCATTTTTGGATCACATTGTGGAGGAGGATGGATACCACATTAAAATTCAGCAGCACAGCCCATCCACAAACTGATGGACAAACGGAGAATCTGAACAGGACTTTGGGAAATTTGATACGCAGCATTTGTGGTGATAAGCCAAAGCAGTGGGATGTGTCTTTGGCCCAAGCTGAATTCGCATATAATAATGCAATTCATACAGCTACAGGTAGATCCCCTTTCTCACTGGTTTATTTAAAATCGCCTAAGCATGCATTGGATTTAGCCCGCCTGCCCAAGATGACTAGTTCTAGTGTGGCCGCTGAAAATCTGGCCGAACATGCGCGAAGTGTCCAAGCAGAGGTGAAAGCTCGGTTGGAGGAGAAGAATGCGAAGTATAAAGCTGCAGCCGATGTCAAGAGGCGCGAAAAACTATTCGCTGAAGGAGATGAGGTGATGGTATTTTTACGCAAGGAGCGGTTTCCTCTTGGGACCTATAACAAGCTGAAACCAAGAAAATATGGGCCATACAAAATCATCAAGAAGATCAATGACAACGCCTATGTGGTCGATCTCCCTGCTGATATGCACATCTCTCGTACTTTCAATGTAGCAGATCTGCATGAATTTTGTGCTGATGTTCCAGTCTATCCGGAATATAACTCAGGGTCGTGTTCTTTGCAAGTAGAGGAGACTGATGCAGAACAAATGGCAGCAGACTTCGAAGAAGAGTTAGACAAGAAGATGAAGAAGAAGGAACGATCCAAAAGCTACAATTCATCTAGCAAAATGAGCAGGAATTGAAGAGCTGGATTCTCGGCATACAATTTCCAATTCCACCCGAGAAGCACTTTATTTTATTTCTACAATTGTTTCTATTTTCCCGTTATGCATTTCCAATTAATGTTTGCAATTCCTTTTGTTTCCCGTTTTAGAATATCTTGCAGATTTACTGCAATAACAATTGTAATCCTTGTTTATTGTCAAGCCTATTTGAAGGCTACCAAGAGGAGACACAATAGAGATTATTATTATTGAATTTTTCTTCAAACAAAGTTCTTTGTTTTCAATTGATTCACGCTGGTAAATCAATTACTCTTTCCGTTCTGTGTCATAAAAATACTCGGTTTTCTCTAAAATTTCAATGACCGTTTCAAAATTATTATCATTACATCAAATGTTTGTACACTAATTTTGTTCTATATGGGTTCATAGACTTACCTTTTTTTCATTCTTTATTCTCTCTTTGTTTATTATCTTAAGTTGCTGAGGGAAAGGATTGAAAATATTTATATTAGCCTCTTATCCCTTTCTTATTTTTTACCATGCTTACTAAATTTTTTTTTTCTTTTTTCTTGATTGAATTTTCTCTATCTTTTTCTTAGAATTTTATATTTTTATTTTTGATTTTTATAAAATGGTCAGAAATGACATGCGTTAAAAATATATGTTTTTGATATTTTTGTATTTTTTTTAAATATTTATAATCAAATATGAGTAAAAAGCAAGTAATCTCAAACTTGGATTGGAATTTTCCCTTCCAAACTTCATTACTATTATTATTTATAGGAGTAAAAAGATATTTTAGATACACATTCTGCCTACTTTATTTTGTTTTCAATAATTAATTTTTTTATTAGAAGGCAGCAAATGAGCTTGTTAAAAAGGACATAAATGGAGCAAATCACATCGTTTTCTGCATGCTTAGATTTTTCAGGAGATTTATTTTCTTTGTGTTTATAGACCACATGCTTTCTATCATCAAACAACATACATGGGAGTCCACAACTTTAGAGTACTATTCGACAATAAATAGTACTGAGCATAAGTCTGTATACCATATTTCACCATTCCATGCCAAGTTCTTGACCTAGGACACCAAGGTTTGTTTATCATTGCAAACCCATCACGGTAAAGTAGTAGAAATAAAAACATCATAAGACCATAGCAAACAAAGAAAAATAATGTACTTTACCTCAAATAAAACATACTACCGGTGTTAATATTTTCCTATTATGAAACTAGTCCATTGCCTAAAATATCTAAAATACTAGTTAGGGTTTCTAGTAATCATACTACTAGATAAAAAGTCTTTATCAACCATGTCGCGACGGTGATTTTTTCGCGCTTCGCGCCCCGCCATCCCTCTCTAGAGAGACAACGGCGCGCGGTGAAAATGGGGTGATATAGTCCTAAAATTACAACTATAATTATTAGGAGTCGCCACCTAGTATTATGGTGACTAGGAACCTATTGGTCTGCAAGAGTCTTGGGTAAGGGGAGTTGTTGTGCACAGGGGAAGACGCATCACCCCCAGTGCACCCTACCTAAGGTAAGCTGCATTGTTGTTTGATTGTTCTTCTAAGTTAAAATTTTTACATTGCATTTTGAAAAACCATTTTTTTTTGTTTGTGGGTGTACTTTACAATATAATTTTACACCGCAGCTGCAAACCTTTTTTATCTACGGATGTACTTTACAATATAAATTTACACCGTAGTTAAAACCCTGTTTTTTTATCCATGGATGTACTTTACAATGTAAATTTAAACCCTAATAGATAAAACAAAAATATTTAATTATTTTTGATATTTTGGCGAAATTCGAACGGATAATCCTAAACCGGTTACGATATCCAATTTTTTTTTTAAAACATGAGGAAGATGCAAAATATTTTTTTTTATGAAAAATATGATGGAAAAAATCTTGGAATCCGGCCGTATACACGAAAACATCACACTTTTTTATTTTTTTAAATGCAATTTTTTTTGTTTTCCATAATTTTTTTTGTTATTGGTTTGTTGACTTTCATTGTAATGTATGTACCCGATACAAAATATGTTATGTTCTCCTAAATGTTGAAAAACAAAACAAAAACCCCTTATTTAAAAAAAATATTTTGTTTTCATGCATACAGTCAAATCCTAAAATTCTCTCATATTTTCACAAAATAATTTGCATCTTTTCTCATGTTTTAAAATACAAAAAGGAATATCGTAACCAGTTTATTATTATCCATTAAGGTTCAACCAAAATATAAAAAATCCTTCACCAATCATTTCATTCATTTTACTTCTTAGGATTTAGTTGTAGACTTCAATAATGAAGGTGTAAAGCTACATTGTAGAGTACGCCTTTAAGATAAAAGATAGAAAAATAAAAGACAGATTTAAGTATTTATTGATGAACTAGCATCACACAGTATTTATTGATGGTGAAGGTTTTTAATCCTATTATTTCAGCAACATGACAGATTTAAGTCTTAATTACTAGCTGATATTAGTTCAGCAACATGACAGATTCAAGTCTCAATTACTAGATGATCACATTGGCACAAAATCGATGAGTAGAGAAGAAACAAAATCTTTGAGCGCAGTTCCAGCATTTGTATACCCGTCTTCATCTTTGTACAGAACATCAATTACACGAGCAAGATTGAGTATCATTGTCAGACTAGGCACAGGGACAGCGGTTGGGAAGAGACACTCTTCATTGACATCCTTCCAAGCATTTGAAACTTGTTTTCGAAATTCATGGACAGTTTCTTGTTCTGTGGTGCCATGTTGTTTCATGTAACATTCGATGCTCGAGGCAACATGCCCTCTCTTTTGCTCCAGCTATGGAAGCACGCAGAAAGAAAAAATAGCAGTAAAATGACAGAAAATATGTTGAAATTGATTATTCTAGGAGTAAAGGGACCATTAATACCTTGTGGGACACAATGTCATCCATGAGCCTGGCAATTATTTCTGAGGCTTTAAGAATCTTAGGTCTACTAAATAACCACTCGAAGGAGTCCTTAGTTACAACAGATCCCATTCCAACAAAGGATGTAGCTGAGGGATTGGAAGATTGGAAGATTGGATAAACCGAAGAAAAATGGTTATGAATCGAAAGTACAATATATATATATATTACTGAGGGAAAATTTTTGAGTAAAATTATTTTTAGAAATTTGATACATATGATGGAAAACGTTATTATGTGAATGGATCCGACCTCTCAATTGCATCAGTAAAGAGCTTGAGTTCATCCGGTGTACCGTAGACATCATAGATATCATCGATGACGGAAGTCATGGCAATCACTTTGGTCAGCATCCTTCGAGCCAAGACGTACTCTCGCTCAAAGTACACTGCTAATATCCAAAAATAGCACTCGACAACTCGGTCTCTTGCAAAAGGCAGCTTCTTAGCAAAATCTAATTCTTTCCACCACCTGTTTAATCAGCATCGATTAAAGAAAACTCTCAGTTGAAAGCTAAAACTCAGTATTGTATCTAGTAATAATTTTGTTTGCTTCAGCTCACTTTGTAATATCACTTAGTTCCTTCTGGTGGTGTTTTTGCAAAATGTTGAAGTCTAATTTAGCGAAGTTCAGTAAGACTTCACTGCATGAAGGATCTTCTTGGTAAATAGAGAAGTAATGCCTTGCCTCTAGCCTTGGTATGCCCTTGCGAAGAGGCTGTTTTAAAGCATGATTTATTTTCTCTCTCAGCGGGGAGCTTGAATGGGTGGCCAAGAACTCTAGGCGGGAAGTAGTGAACACAAGTGCTTTTTCTAATATCTCATCTCCATGAACCCGGAGATGAGTAGCTTCATAGAAGCTTAAAATTCCTCGAGTGTCATTGGCAAGGGAATCAGTGAAGGTCCCTAGGCTGTTCTTGAATTTTCCGAACACATCTGCATTGGAACAGAAAACATTACGTGAATGTGGAAACTAGTTTTGGGAAGATTAAATAAGAAACAAGCAAGAGAGTATTGTGAAGTTTAAATAAGAATCAAGCAAGAGAAGGAAAGTCCATACCACATGAGATTTTATAGCCTTGTTGTCTCAGGAGTCGAAATTTGAGAGAAATGGAGTGTAGGTCATTATGATGATCATCATAATCTCCATTATTGAGGTCGCAATGGGAGTTGTACATTTCTCTTAGTATTTCATCAATCTCAACTTCAAAATGGTAAGAGATGCCTAAGCGTTGGATCGCATCAATGAAGTCCAATGTTTGCGAAGGCTTACTGATATTGCCCATCAGCTCCCTTTTCACTTCTTCCTTGAGTTTTTTATGCTCTCCTTCGTCGTCCGTTTCCTGATATCAGCAGCCGAGAGAATAACTTTTCTTGAAGCATTTTTATCTAAAAAAACTTATGCTACAAAACAGAAATTCCTGTTTATAATATTTATCATTCCTTTTTCTTGAAGGAGCTCACAACAATGATTACTGTTTGATAAAATGTTCACTACAGCTTTGTGATTGCGGGTTCACGTCAGATAGAATATAGGGAAAAACAATTGAGGCCTTGTCACTTAAAAGTGTTAAGAAGGACAATATCAGCATGCAATCAAGCGCATGAGTGAGATAATCTATACCAAGAAAGATTACTTTTACCATGGAATCGGTTGCGTACGAGAGAAAATGGTCACCCCAAACGCTAGGAGCATAATTTGCAGAACGGCGATTAACATCGGGCTCGACAATGGCAGTAGAGAAAGTTGCAGAACCTTCAGCAGACATTTTCCTAGTATGATTTGGGAATGAGTGGGTTTCTAAGGTTCGATCGTTTGTGTTTCGAAGGGAACTGTGAGTCAGGAGCTCTTCTGCTCGACTATTTATAGGCCATGGCACCTTATAAGCTTTATAAAGTGCAATTATTCATAAATTACAGTTTTTTGTTAAATAACTTTTGAAAGTTAAAGGAAGGATGTCCAAATATATAGTTAGGATAAGATTCTCTGATTGACTTCTTATTTTATAAAATCTATGCTTGAATTTTATTTATTTTTTTTTTCTTTCTGAAAATGCTATTTTAACATATCCAAGACTCCTTGATAAGAAATGGTTGGCCCTTCCTGCCTAAAATAATTTACATGCTCATGATGGTGCATTCAGGGGAGTTTAGGTGTGACAGTGAATTCATGCCTGGATTCGGGATCGTGAAGAATCTGATAAGACAACAACCACAACTGCTGTTGAGCCAAGGAGGTCCAAACGTGTGCCTGTCAAAAATCCTAAGTTCGCGGACAATTGATAAATGCAGGAGTAGTGGATGAGTTCGTGAGCAGTGAAGGTGCAAGTGTTTGAAGACCAGTCTACCAGTTATTAGTGATCGTGGGAAGTGTTAGGAGTCAGTTTATTAGTGGGAACCCATTGTGGGTAGTACGTGTAGGAGTCAGTTTATTTCATTCAGTTATTTCCCTGTATTCAGTTATTTCCCTTCTGTATTTATAATTCACAATTATGCAGTAAATGGCAGACAATTATTCAGTTCAATCACTGGTTCATTCTTACCACAAAAGAATTATCTTGCAAATTATTTATTGCTTTGACTGGGACCTATCATTGGTATCAGAGCAAGGTTACTATGACAACAAACAAGGAAAGAATTGAGAATTTGGAAGCTGGGCTTGTTGGGATGCAGGGTGGATTCCAACGAATGTAGCTGGACGTAGGGAACAAACTGCATCAATTGGAAGAGCCAATTTCCAAGCTATCTGAGATCCTACGGGCTAACAAAGGGTCTGTTGACAACGCCAATCAATTTCAAGATATGGGTTCATGACCATTCTTTGAAGAAGGTGATTGTTCACGCCAAATGGTACAATCGCAATTGGCCAAATTGGTGTTCCCAAAATATTCGGGTGATGACCCGACCGCGTGGTTCAACCAGGTTGCCCAGTTCTTTGAGTATCAAGGGACTCCAGACAACCAGAAAGTATCGTTAGCTTCATTTCACCTTGAAGGGGAAGCTAATCAATGGTGGCAACGGATGCAGAGAACCCACAAAATTGAAAATACTGTGGTAACATGGAAAATCTTTGAGGAGGAATTGTGGGCACGTTTCGGCCCTACAGACTGCGATGACTTTGACGAGGCGTTATCGAGAATCAGACAGACCGGGTCATTACGTGAATATCAGAAAGAATTTGAAAGATTGGGGAATCGGGTTTATGGGTGGACCCAGAAGGCAATGGTGGGCACGTTCATGGGAGGGCTGAAACCTGAAATTTCTGAAGCCATACGAATGTTCAAACCAGAAAATCTGAAGGAAGCCATCAGTCTGGCAAGGATGAAGGAGGAGCAGCTGCTGCGACAAAGAAGATTCAATCGACCATCCCTACCAATTCGGGCACTACCTGCTCTACCATCTCCAACGAAGAACACTACTGTTCCTTTTAAGAGGCTATCGTGGGATGAAATGCAACGACGACGAGCACAGGGTCTTTGTTTTAATTGCAATGAGAAATTCACAATTGGGCACAAATGCTAGGGTCCTCAACTATTATTAATGGAGAATTATGGGGAATTCGATGGGGGGATTGTGAAGAGTTTGATGGCAAGGATGCAGACATCAAAGTTGACGAATTACTCAAGATATCGTTGCATGCTCTTACTAGGTGGACCACCTCGCGGACAATGAGGCTGAAGGCAAAAATTGGGAATCAGGAGTTAATTGTCTTGATTGACAGTGGATCGACACACAATTTCATTAGTGAACGAATGGCAAATTGGCTGCAACTTCCCGTGATTCCCACTGAATCTTTCAGTGTAAAGGTGGCAAACGGACAACCATTAAAATGCCAAGGAAGATTCAAAAATATCAATGTCCTGCTGCAAGGTATTCCATTCTTCCTCACCCTTTATGCTCTACCACTTATTGGGCTAGATTTGGTGCTAGGAGTTCAATGGTTGGAGCAACTGGGACCCGTGGCTTGTGATTGGAAAAAGTTAACAATGGAGTTTTGATGGAATGATCAAGCTCATAAGCTGCAGGGAATTGATGCTCCTTCAATTCATTCGGCAACATTGAAGGCATTGACAAAGAACTTACGCTACCAAAATTCCATGTTTGCTATTTGTGTCCAAACTGCCAATGAAGCACCAAAGAATGGGATTGGAGCCGAAATGCAACAACTGTTAGATCAATTTTCAGACATCTTTCAAGAGCCGAATCAAGTACCTCCTGAAAGGGAACTAGATCATCGCATTGCCTTGAAAGAGGGAGCTGAACCGGTCAATGTGAGACCCTACAGGTATGCCTACTTTCAAAAAGCTGAAATTGAAAAACAAGTTCATGACATGCTACAATTGGGACTCATACGATCTAGTACTAGCTCATTTTCATCTCCTGTTTTATTGGTTAAAAAGAAAGATGGCTCATGGCGCTTTTGCACAGATTATAGGGCACTTAATGCTGTAACCTTAAAAGACTGATTTCCAATCCCAACCGTAGACGATATGTTAGATGAACTCTATGGAGCTAAATTTTTTACGAAATTAGATTTAACGGCCGGCTACCATCAAGTTATTAGTGGGAACCCATTGTGGGTAGTACGTGTAGGAGTACTATAATTCGCAATCATGCAGTAAATGACAGACAATTATTCAGTTCAATCACTGGTTCATTCTTACCACAGAAGAATTATCTTGCAAATTATTTATTGCTTTGACTGGGACCTATCAGAATCCATATTTACCTTTCTTTGTTAAAAGATATTGCCTGCTTTGTGGAGCTTTAGTAAAGTTCCTTTTTTTAATTTTTTTAAATAATAATTTCATCTTGTTTTATTAATTATAATACATATGTTAGAAAAAATACAATGAAAATGGTTATTCGGTTCAGACCCTTGGTCCTCCACTAGTCTAAAACTATTTGGTTGAAATCGAAGTTGTGGTCGTGGAAAGAAAAGGTATTTGATCGTCTCTCTCTGAAGTGTCTTGTACAAGTAATTAGCAGCCGATCGTCTCTCTCTGAAGTGTCCTGTACAAGTAATTAGCAGCCTACTCGTTATTCTTTTGCAAAATTATCTCCTATATTATATTTTATTTTCATAGAAACAAGTGTTTTATATGAGAACGAAATTAACATAATTCAGCTAAATATCATGTAGTGAAGTCTGCTATGGCGGATATCGTGTTTACAGAAAGCTTTGAACATCAATTACATGTCTTCCTTCTTCTTTTTCAGCATGTCTCCTCCGTTCTGTGAATTTTTTTTGTATTTTTTTAAATATTTATAATAAAATATGAGTAAAAAGCAAGGAATCCCAAACTTAGATTGGAATTTTCCCTTCCAAACTTCATTACTATTATTATTTATAGGAGTAAAAAGATATTTTAGATACACATTCTCCCTACTTTATTTTGTTTTCAATAATTAATTTTTTTATTAGAAGGCAGCAAATGAGCTTGTTAAAAAGGACATAAATGGAGCGAATCACAACGTTTTCTGCATGCTTAGATTTTTCAGGAGATTTATTTTCTTTGTGTTTATAGACCACATGCTTTCTATCATCAAACAACAAATTTCTTATGGTTGCAATTAGGTGTACAAAATTGCAAGAAAAAATCAAAGTTTTTGGGTCAATTATGGTCTAAATTGAAGAAATTCACAGTCAACTCCAACCACTACTGACTCCACCGACACAGTTATAGATACCAATACATCGCTTTTCTTTTCTCTAAACTCCTTCATGCTAGGTAAATCTCCACTCCTTCTTCCCCTTCCCCGTCAAACTACTGTGGATTTTTTTTTGTATTTTTTTTTAAATATTTATAATAAAATATGAGTAAAAAGCAAGGAATCCCAAACATGGTTTGGAATTTTCCCTTCCAAACTTCATTACTATTATTATTTATAGGAGTAAAAAGATATTTTAGATACACATTCTCCCTACTTTATTTTGTTTTCAATAATTAATTTTTTTTATTAGAAGGCAGCAAATGAGCTTGTTAAAAAGCAGATAAATGGAGCGAATCACAACGTTTTCTGCATGCTTAGATTTTCCAGGAGATTTATTTTCTGTGTGTTTATAGACCACATGCTTTCTATCATCAAACAACAAATTTCTTATGGTTGCAATTAGGTGTACAAAATTGCAAGAAAAAATCAAAGTTTTTGGGTCAATTATGGTCTAAATTGAAGAAATTCACAGTCAACTCCAACCACTACTGACTCCACCGACACAGTTATAGATACCAATACATCGCTTTTCTTTTCTCTAAACTCCTTCATGCTAGGTAAATCTCCACTCCTTCTTCCCCTTCCCCGTCAAACTACTGTGGATTTTTTTTTGTATTTTTTTTTAAATATTTATAATAAAATATGAGTAAAAAGCAAGGAATCCCAAACATGGTTTGGAATTTTCCCTTCCAAACTTCATTACTATTATTATTTATAGGAGTAAAAAGATATTTTAGATACACATTCTCCCTACTTTATTTTGTTTTCAATAATTAATTTTTTTTATTAGAAGGCAGCAAATGAGCTTGTTAAAAAGCAGATAAATGGAGCGAATCACAACGTTTTCTGCATGCTTAGATTTTCCAGGAGATTTATTTTCTGTGTGTTTATAGACCACATGGTTTCTATCATCAAACAACATACATGGGACTCCACAAGTTTAGAGTGCTATTCGACAATAAATAGTACTGAGCATAAGTCTGCATTTTTGTCACTAAGCTACACTTGCAAAGAGACGACAAGTTCATGGAAATTTAGAAACCACATCTTGAGCAATTGCAGGCAATCTGTGTACCATATTTCACCATTCCATGCCAAGTTCTTGACCTAGGACACCAAGGTTTGTTTATCATTACAAACCCATCACGGTAAAGTAGTAGAAATAAAAACATCATAAGACCATAGCAAACAAAGAAAAATAATGTACTTTACATCAAGTAAAACATATCTTCCTACAAATACCTTCTTGAGCCTGCACGGTTGTTGTAGGACGACAATATGCTCATGGCCAAGTTAAACATCATAGAAGGACGACAATATAAGAACTTCTTATAATTAATTGAATTAGATTTTTTGGATTGTTTTATCAATGGTATTGGACAAAATCTTTTTTTTTTACTCTGCACCAACGATAATAATATTATTATTAGTGACTATTATTATTAATAGTCACTATTATTAGTGAAAAATAATGGAAAAAAGTGAACAATACTAGCAAAATTCCTTCATATTCATAGAGATAGGGGACATAATTCACATGGATATAGTAAGTCTCGCTTGGGCTGCTCATGGCCAACCACACATCTGGAAAAGGATGACAATATGGTCATGGCCACTGTCATAACCCAATTTATGGGTTACTCCCCAAAATCTACCCAAAATAACAAAAAATAAAATAAAAAGGGTCGGCGTTGGTAGAAAAATCAATGTCAAAATTTTGGTTGTTTTCGAGAGTCCAATCATATCTCTTTTGTCCAAAAAAAATAGAGGAAAGTACAGATTTAAGGCAAAATTAATTTATCATTGGATACATATGTGTAAAAATTAAGTCATACGACATAATTATATTTTTTTGGGTTGATTTGATTTAATCGCCGACCAATTTAAAGTGTAATTATGTTTAGGAATTAATTTAAGGTCCAATTGAAGGATTTAATTAAGTGCAAGGACTTAATTATACTTTAAATTGGTCACATCAAATTAATTTAGGGCTTAATTGATGAAAAATCAAGCTCTTGAGCTTAATTCGGGCTCAATTGAGAAGTTTGGATTTTTTCGGAGACCAAATTGAATTTTTCCAAGCCAATTGTGCGAAATCAAGGGTCAAAATTGAGGACAATTGAGAGTTTAATGGTCAATTGAGGATCAAATCGCATAAATCAGAAACCAATGACTAAAATAAAAAAGGCGCGCAAAGACAAGGTTGCTGTTAAATTTTTGACGGGGATACATATGCACAAAATTACAAGTTTAAATCCAATTAGGGGTGCAATTAGAGCAATTACAAATTATCTCCTTTATTATATTTTATTTTCATAGAAACAAGTGTTTTATATGAGAACGAAATTAGCATAATTCAGCTAAATATCATGTAGTGAAGTCTGCTATGGCGGATATCGTGTTTACAGAAAGCTTTGAACATCAATTACATGTCTTCCTTCTTCTTCTTTTTTAGCATGTCTCCTCCGTTCTGTGAATTTTTTTTGTATTTTTTTTAAATATTTATAATAAAATATGAGTAAAAAGCAAGGAATCCCAAACTTAGATTGGATTTTTCCCTTCCAAACTTCATTACTATTATTATTTATAGGAGTAAAAAGATATTTTAGATACACATTCTCCCTACTTTATTTTGTTTTCAATAATTTTTTTTTTTTTAGAAGGCAGCAAATGAGCTTGTTAAAAAGGACATAAATGGAGGGAATCACAACGTTTTCTGCATGCTTAGATTTTTCAGGAGATTTATTTTCTTTGTGTTTATAGACCACATGCTTTCTATCATCAAACAACAAATTTCTTATGGTTGCAATTAGGTACAAAATTGCAAGAAAAAATCAAAGTTTTTGGGTCAATTATGGTCTAAATTGAAGAAATTCACAGTCAACTCCAACCACTACTGACTCCACCGACACAGTTATAGATACCAATACATCGCTTTTCTTTTCTCTAAACTCCTTCATGCTAGGTAAATCTCCACTCCTTCCCCTTCCCCGTCAAACTACTGTGGATTTTTTTTTGTATTTTTTTTAAAATATTTATAATAAAATATGAGTAAAAAGCAAGGAATCCCAAACATGGTTTGGAATTTTCCCTTCCAAACTTCATTACTATTATTATTTATAGGAGTAAAAAGATATTTTAGATACACATTCTCCCTACTTTATTTTGTTTTCAATAATTAATTTTTTTTATTAGAAGGCAGCAAATGAGCTTGTTAAAAAGCAGATAAATGGAGCGAATCACAACGTTTTCTGCATGCTTAGATTTTCCAGGAGATTTATTTTCTGTGTGTTTATAGACCACATGGTTTCTATCATCAAACAACATACATGGGACTCCACAACTTTAGAGTGCTATTCGACAATAAATAGTACTGAGCAAAAGTCTGCATTTTTGTCACTAAGCTCCAGTAGACGTCATAGCAAAGAGACGTCACATCCAAATTTAGAAACCACATCTTGAGCAATTTCAGGCAATCTGTGTACCATATTTCACCATTCCATGCCAAGTTCTTGACCTAGGACACCAAGGTTTGTTTATCATTGCAAACCCATCACGGTAAAGTAGTACAAATAAAAACATCATAAGACCATAGCAAACAAAGAAAAATAATGTACTTTATCTCAAATAAAACATACTAAGAGTGTTAATATTTTCCTATTATGAAACTAGTCCATTTCCTAAAATATCTAAAAAACTAGTTAGGGTTTCTAGTAACCATAACCATACTACTAGGTGAAACATCCTTATCAACAAATACCTTCTTGAGCCTGCCCGTAAAGGGTCGTTGTGATGTCATGCTCTTGAGAGAGTACAATACATTATATGTGCCGATAACGCTCATTACAAGGTCAATAGTTAAGAAAATTAAATAGATATTTAATGGCTTAATTTAAGCCTTTTTATTTCCTACAAGACTTGTGAATTCGTCTTATTTTCATACTTGCACGTTGATTGGACTTTCAAAAATACAAAATGCATAGTTTTAAGCTAACAAACATAATTTTCAATTCCACCATTGGTTCGAGCTGATATTTTTCCATAAGTTATTAGAGATCTTTTTTTATATTGAGTTAATGTTTTAAGTCAATCATACATCATAAAAGACCTTATAATAAGTCTGGAAGCTTTTGTACTAGAATTGCATTAGTTTTCTAGTTCATTTAGGATTCTTTTTCTATTTTATTGATAACTCTTTTGTTAATTCTCACACGTTTCTTAGGATATTCTACCTATTATAAATATAATTATTCATCTTGTTTTATTGATTATAATACATATGTTAGAAAAAATAAAATGAAAATGTTTTAATTGAGTATATTTATGAAGTTAGTGTAATAAAGCCTATTCAAGTTAGTTGATAATGCTCGTATCATAGAAGAAGATTATGGTTCAATTTGAGACACCTACCTGCATAAAACCACCTCATCACCTCTTGTGTTGACATTTAAAAACCATTCAGAGGCTCCTGTCAAGGGATAAAAATAATTCTCTTAGGATCAAAAGGCAAAAAACACTTTCCTTTGATCTCAAGTTTGTTACAAAACCATTTAAACCTAAAACCTTAATTATTTAAGTAAAACTAATAAGTTTTTTGTTTGTTACAGCCCTAAAAAACTCATATAAAAACCTTTGGTTTGGCCTATAAAAGAAAGATGATCAGTATGAGTGAAAATGAAGGAGAGAAAACAATGGAATCTAAAATTAATGTAAAATTTTGAAGAAGGTTTCCAATCCGAGAGAATTGCAAAGCAGATAAGGTATATATTTTGAAACTATTAAGAGTGGAGCCCATATGACCTGCTTAACTATTTTAGTTCTTTGTTTAACCAAATCTTAGTTGTATTATGCATCGCAGTTGACCTTAAATAATTGGTCAAAGTCTAGTAGAGCTAGTACTGATGCCTCAGTTATCTTCTGCTTCACTAACTAGAAATTGGTTGCAGCCTCATCTGTCCACTAGAATTTACAACCCTTCAAGCAATCAGTAAGAGGAGTAATAACAGAGCTAAATTTTCAGATGAACTGCCGGTATAAGGAGGCAAGCCTATTCATGAATATTTCAAGGAGTTGGCAACTCCATGATTAATCAGCCTGGACACCATTGAAATGATGGAATTGTGATGAAATCGTGGGTGTCAACTGTTTTTATTGTTTTAAGTTTATTACTGTCAATTGAATCATTCCTCAGCTTTGCTTGAGGAATAAGTCTGTTCTTCCATTTTCTTAGTCATGCTCCACGACCTTAGGATGTTGCAGTCGTGGGTAGTTATTTCCTTGTATTGTTTTCTTTCTTCAACCAGTGTAAGGCTATTTATTAGCCACAACATCACTTAGCAATTTATTCGAATTCTTCATACTTTTGATCAATCCACTTAGAAAAGCTCTCTGTTATCCAACATCTGGTATCAAAGCCTCCTCACGAGGTGATAAAAAAGGCAAGCAATTCAAATCTTACAGGGAAGGGAATCAGTGACATGGCATCCGAGAGCAATTTCGTGCAACCTGCTATACCAAGGCTTGATGGTCACTATGACCATTGGAGTATGCTAATGGAAAACCTCTTACGTTCCAAGGAGTATTGGAACTTGATAGAGAATGGGATCAATGCTGCAGCAGTGGGGTCGAACTTGACTGAAGTTCAACAGAAGGCTTATGATGAGCAGAAGTTGAAAGACCTCAAGGCTAAGAACTACTTGTTCCAAGCCATTGATCGGTCGATACTGGAGACAATCTTGAAGAAAGAAACAGCGAAAGACATTTGGGATTCCTTGAAACAAAAATATCAAGGAACATCATGGGTCAAGCGTGCTCAATTGCAAGCTCTTCGCAAGGAGTTTGAGGTGCTGCAAATGAAAGTTGCAGAACCAGTCAATGCATATTTTGGCAGAACCCTCACCATAGCCAACAAGATGCGAGCACATGGAGAACAAATGAAAGATGTGATCATCATTGAGAAAATTTTGAGGTCTTTGACTGCAAAATATGATTACGTTGTTTGTTCCATTGAGGAATCAAATGACCTGGACTCTATGTCCATAGATGAACTTCAAAGCAGCCTCTTGGTGCATGAACAGAGGATCAGCAGACATGTGAATGAAGAACAAGCACTTCAGGTCACTCACGGATTTTAGGCAAGCAGAGGTGGAGGAAGAGGTACTTATCGAGGAAGAGGAAGAGAAAGGTCTGGATTCAACAAATCAACTTTGCAGCGCTATTATTGTCATGAGTTGGGACATTTTCAATGGGAATGTCCCAACCGAGACAAAGAAAAGAAGATGAATTTTGTTGAGTCAAAGGATGAGATGTTATTGATGGTATTTATTCAATCCAACGAAGCTGACTTGGAGCACACTTGGTTCCTTGATTCTGGGTGTAGCAACCACATGTGTGGAATGCAGAACATGTTCTTTGATCTTGACAAAAATTTTCGAGAATCAGTGAAACTTGGCAACAATTCAAGTATCACGGTACAAAAGTTTTTTATGTACCAGACCTGAAGAACAACCTGTTGAGTCTCGACCAGTTGCAAGAAAAGGGGCTGACAGTTCTAATTCAACATGGAAGATGCAAAATATTTCACCAAGAGAAAGGGCTCATCATGGACACCAGAATGGCACACAACAGGATGTTCACTGTACGTGCTCATTGCATTCCATATAATCAAAAATGCTTCTCTTCACAAATTACAGATCAAGCAGACCTCTGGCATTATCGGTATGGTCATCTCAGCTGGAATGGGCTAAGGTTGCTGCAGCAAAGAAACATGGTAACAGGACTACCTTCATTTAAGGTTTCTCAAAGGATTTGTGAAGATTGTTTGGTGGGAAGACAACATCGAGATTCATTTCCAACAGCAAGCATGTGGAGAGCTTCCAAAACTCTTCAAGTGGTGCATGCCGACATTTGCGGACCAATCAATCCGGTCTCAAATGGCAAAAAAGGTATCTTATAACCTTTATTGACGATTTTAGCATAAAAACGTGGGTGAATTTCTTGATGGAAAAGTCAGAAGCATTCTTCATGTTCAAAACTTACAAAGCCAGAATGGAGAAGGAGACTGGAAACTGCATCCAAAGCCTAAGGACAGATCATGGGGGGGGATTTACATCGCAAGAGTTCACTGATTTTTGCAAGGAGCATGGCATTCAAAGATAGTTAACGACAGCCTATTCCCCCCAACAAAATGGAGTTGCGGAAAGAAAGAATCGCACGATCATGAACATGGTGCGAAGCATGTTGACGGCAAAGCAGATTCCACAGACTTTTTGGCCTGAAGCAGTGAACTGGACAATTCATATTCTAAATCGCTGTCCAACATTAGCCGTGAAGAACAAAACACCAGCAGAGGTGTGGAGTGGACACAAGCCATCAGTGGAACATTTTCGAGTTTTCAGTTGCATTTCTCATGTCCATGTACCTGACAGCAAAAGAATAAAGCTTGATGCCAAAAGTATAAAATGCATTCTATTGGGGGTTAGTGAGGAGTCCAAGGCTTATAGGCTATTTGATCCAATTTCAAATAGAATAATTATAAGCCGCGATGTATTATTTGAGGAAGATCAACAATGGAGCTGGAATGATGCTCAAAAGCAGACAATCTTTACTGAACTTGAGTGAGAGAATGCAGGGGCAAGAGAAATAGAAGATGAGGAGGAGCAAGACACTGCAGAAATTGATGAAGAGGAACACGAAAATGAAGAACATGCTGAGCACGAAAATGAAGAGCATGCTGAATCTGGAAATCAAAATTCAGCAGTCAGCAGCACTGAATCAAATGATGAAATTGATTCAGTTGTAGCTGAAGTTGGAGGGACTGAACCTGCAGATAATCATAACACAAGAGCACGAAGACCATCAGTTTGGATGCAGGACTATGAAACTGGACAAGGGCTCTCGGATGAAGAAACTGAAAATCTGACACACTTGGCTTTCTTCACTGATAGAGATCCAATCACGTTTGCTGAGGCTGTGAAATCTGAAAAGTGGAGAAAGCCCATGGATCAGGAAATGCAAGCCAGAGAGAAGAATGACACGTGGGTTTTGACAGTGTTGCCACCAGGAGTGAAAGCTATAGGTGTCAAATGGGTATTCAAGACGAAATTCAACGAAAATGGAGAGGTGGATAAACACAAAGCGCGACTGGTTGCTAAGGGGTATTGTCAGCAATATGGGGTTGATTACGCTGAAGTCTTCGCACCAGTAGCTCGCCTAGACACCATACGAATTGTTATATCCATTGCTGCACAACACTCTTGGGTGATCTACCAATTGGATGTGAAGTCGGCTTTTTTGCATGGAGAAATTTCTGAAGAAGTCTTTGTTGAGCAGCCACCAGGATATGAACTAAAGGGACATGAATCTAAGGTGTATCGGCTCAAAAAGGCCTTATATGGTCTTAAACAAGCTCCTCGCGCATGGTATAGTCGCATTGAGACATTCTTCATCGGTGAAGGGTTCATAAAATGCCCTTATGAGCACACTTTGTTCATAAAATCAGCAGGAGGTAAAATTCTAATTTTATGCCTTTATGTTGATGACCTTATCTTTACTGGCAATGATGAAGGTATGTTCAAAAAATTCAAACTCCCCATGCAAACTGAGTTCGACATGACTGATCTTGGGAAAATGAAATATTTTCTCGGCATTGAAGTACTACAACAAGCAGATGGGATCTTCATTACTCAGCGAAAATATGCTAAAGAGATATTGGAGAAATTCAATATGTCTTAGTGTAATTCGGTGTACAACCCAGTTGTTCCTGGTTTCAAGCTTTGTAAGGATGAAGGGGGAGTTGCAATTGACAGCACAATCTACATGCAAATGGTGGGAAGCCTCATGTATTTGACAGCCACACGTCCCGATTTAATGTTTACTGTCAGTTTACTTAGCAGATATATGGATCGTCCAACTGATTTGCACTTCCAGGCAGCAAAGAGAACATTAAGGTATATAAAAGGCACGATTGGCTTTGGAATCTTTTACAAGAGAGGAGACAATGAAGAGCTGGTGGGTTACACGGATAGCGACTACGCTGGTGACCAAAATGACAGGAAAAGCACCAGCGGTTATGTCTTCCTCTTGAGCTCTGGAGCTGTCTCATGGTCCTCCAAAAAACAGCCTGTGGTCACCCTCTCCACCACTGAAGCCGAGTTCATAGCTGCAGCATCAAGTGCATGCCAAGCCGTGTGGTTAAGGAGAATTTTGACAGTTTTAGATCAAGAGCAGAGTAGTCCAACAGTTATATTTTGTGACAATGTATCAGCAATCAAACTTTCAAAGAACCCCGTGATGCATGGCCGTAGCAAACACATCGATATAAGATTCCATTTCCTTCGAGACCTTGTCAGGGATGGAGTTCTGGAGCTGATTCATTGTTCTACATAACAACAAGTTGCAGATGTCCTAACAAAACCTGTCAAGCTCGAGATATTTCTGAAAATGCGGAAGCTGCTTGGAGTGCATGAATATCCAGGTGTAAAATGAATTATGTGATATTCAGTTTAAGGGAGGATGATGGAATTGTGATGAAATCGTGGGTGTCAACTGTTTTTATTGTTTTAAGTTTATTACTGTCAATTGAATCATTCCTCAGCTTTGCTTGAGGAATAAGTCTGTTCTTCCATTTTCTTAGTCATGCTCCACGACCTTAGGATGTTGCAGTCGTGGGTAGTTATTTCCTTGTATTGTTTTCTTTCTTCAACCAGTGTAAGGCTATTTATTAGCCACAACATCACTTAGCAATTTATTCGAATTCTTCATACTTTTGATCAATCCACATAGAAAAGCTCTCTGTTATCCAACATGAAAGACACAAAAAAAGTGATAGGGCTGGTAGAGAACTTACACTTTGTACAATTGATAAATAATTGTTCCTTTCTTAGGGTATCAAAACAACCCGTAAGTGCTCAATATGAGACTTGACGCAGCAGAAATACGGAAAGGAATACGACCAACGTCAATACTCCGTAAATAATTCACAATGAAATTAAATCTCAGAAAACTTCAAAGTTTACTCAATAAATCAATGGTTAAATGGCTAGAGGCTCTTACAATAGTACTTAAAGCAAAAACCCTAACCTAAGCCATGACGGATAAGGAAACGACATAAGACATTAAATTTGCCATAAATGGCAAATTTGAGATAAATGCAGAATGTGAAAGGCCTATAAATTCTGAGTGAGTATTAATTGATGAAAGTCAATTTAGACTCTGAAATCAAAAGTTTGAGTCCATTGATGGAAGTCTAGATTCATGATGGCAGGTTTCGAGCAATACCCGTTGAGCAGCTATGTGAACTCTGTGATAAGGAGCTTGCTCAGGACTTACTCAGAGCACTATACATTGGTGGAAAAGGATGAAGCTATGCTGCTGGGATGGAAAGATAGGAATTTGATATCTGCTTCTGCCTGGCATTGATGAAGTTAGGATATAGTTTATATTTGTATTAATTACATGTACTTTTCAGAGGTAAAACTGTAAGGCCATCTGTAGAAAGGTTTTGTTATATTTTTATGTCATAGTCGGATGTAATTCTATTGCAGACTTTAAAAATGAATAACATTCTCTTCCTGTACCGATGTTCTTACTGAGGATTTCCTTCTCTTTGTTAACATCTGTGATTCATTCATCTCCTTGTAATTCATCATGTGACAGAATGAAATCTTTGTCCAACCCTTTTTGATACTGAATGATTTTGTCACCTGACGTGATGATAAAAAGTTTGAGATTTGAATAATAGGTTTCGAGTTCAAGTTAAAACGTCTATCTTTTATAAAAATTTGGGACAGTCGGTGTTTTACTCGCTTACCTGGCCCACAAAATATATTTTCTATGAAATGAGGTTTCCTCGAATCTAAAAAAAGATTTCAGGGCGTGCACATTTTATAAGAGTCTGAGACAGTCGGAATTTTACTCGCTCACTTGGACCCACAAAATATATTTTCTAGAAAATTGAGTTTCCTCCAATCTAAAAAAAGATTTCGTCACACTGCCATCCATTTTCTTTTTATTGCTAATTCTTTGTCCAACCATCTCCATGGACATGAATCTGGCGATTTTGTGTGTCTGCAGGCATGTCAATTACAGTTTTATATCTGCTCACTCGTCATCATTATACCTTCTTGATGCGGAAACAACCGAGAAGAAATGCATATCATGATCACTAGGGTCGGGCTGATTCATTTAATGATCTCTAATCGGATAGGATTTCCCTTTTTGTTTCTTCCTGTGATGTCGTTTAGTTCCTTCTGATATTGCCATTTTATGGGTTGGGTTCAATGGAGCTCCGGGCAGCTCCACTTAATCCATATCGGATACTTGTTTCTCATAGGCTCTAGATGGGTCCATTCAGCCCATCAAATATCGGACAACCCGACCGATCTTTTTTCTATTTTATGATATTTATACATACATATCTTTATAAATACGATATTCAGTTCATCAATATCGGACAACCCGACCTTCATCTGACTGATCCTTTTTCTCTCCCACCATCTTAAGATATCAAGATATTTAATTTTTTATATTTTTTAAAGATGTTTATCTTAAAATAAAATTATAGTTTATTTTTTTTAAATGCTCTTTTAGTACACGGTTTCAAATTGTTATTATTATTATTATTAACAAATTAATAAAAACTAAAAAAAGAATTGAATTCACTTTTATCCGCTTCACAAATCACTGTTCACCGAACATTTTTTTTTAAAATTTAGTTTAAATTTATTTATTTTATTCTTTGATATTCAATTTACTTATTTTAATTTATTTTCTATAGGGTTATCTTAATTTCATGATCATCATCGTTGGTTTGATGAGTTAATCTAAATTAACTTGTTTTTTTTTTTTTAAATTTTATCCTTTTTTATATTGGACTGATTGAGAACTGAATTTCATAAGTTATCTTGGTTTGTTTATATGAGGTGATCTCAATCTCATAACTTGTATTTTGAGTTTGGCGAGTTAAACAAAGTTGACTCTAATCGTTTTTTATGTTTATTTATTTTTAAATTGATTTTCTTTCAATTTTGTTTTTTAATATTATATTAATTGAGTAAGTCCATACCATAGTTGTCAATACCGTTCCGGTCGCCGTTCCGGTTTCGGACCGTTCCGGTCGTCGTACTGTTCATATATAATTATTTATATATATATATATATATATATATATATATATATATATGAAAAAAATAAAATATTAATTTAACAAGCATAATTAAAATTCAAGATAAATTAATTTTAAATTATATAATACAATCACAAAATCAAACAAATATAATCTCAAAATTAGAAAATCTCTAAAATGTGTGCACATCTCGGCCAGGGCTTTGAGATTTGAAAAAAAAACAATAATGGATAGATACCTTGTTATTGTTCCAATGAACGAAAAAAGAAAAAAAAAGGATGCCTAATTAATGCTTCATAAATGCTATGAGCTGGATGCATTGCAGCTCTTTAACGTGTTCCTTGGGCCTCCATAGCTTTTATGGCAAGCTCCCCGTAATCCTCCACATTCTTCCTCACCTCTTTACCCATCTCTCCTTCCATCAACTCCTCCACCATCTTCTTCAAACCCTCCCACTGATCCATTGCACATCTTTACTCTCAGCCATACTTTTATCTCCTCCTCCACCATTCGTGTATTCAAAGGCTGCTCAGCCATCATGGGCCATGCTAGAATCGGCACTCCTGCACATATGCTTTCCAACACCGAGTTCCATCCACAGTGACTCAAAAAACATTATTGAGATTTGAGGTGAGCTGATGGAAGAATTATGGAAAATTGATTTGGGGAAGAATTTTTGGGTGCCGGGGCTGTATGTGTGTGATTTAAATCGGAGACGAAATTGACAAATTGAACGACGTCGTTTTGATTCTGATACCGGAACGGCGCACCCAGAACGGAACCGAGACGTTCCTACAGGAATTTGGCCGGAATTTCCGGAACGGGCCGGAATGAAAACCGAGACGAAACCGACATCGTTTCGTCCAAGTTTTCTCAGTGGCATGGCACGTTCCAGCCGGAACGGCACGGAATTGATAGCTATGGTCCATACCACACGAGATTTTATAACCTTGTTGTCTAAAATGGTGTTCACATGCACGAGAATAGCAGCCAAAATCGGCTGGACTTGTTATGATCTAGACCAGCAAAAAACTAATTTTGGTCATAAGCGGCCAAATATTTCGAGGTCAGCTAGTGGCCCACCCAAATTCTATAGGGCCAACCTAGTTGGATCGGTTGGCCCGATCCATATATTTATATTATAATAATATATTAGTATTAAAAAAACAAAACAAATCCAAAAATAATTGAAATGGGTTTTTCATAAAATTTTGTGATTTTATTAAAAATGGGTTTTTCCTTATAATTTTGCCTAATATTAGGCCTTGGACTTACATTGTAAGTTTTAATCTGGGTATTAGAAATACCCGATTTTCTCCAAAATTTCAATAAAAAAATTCCAAAACAGTTTAAAAGTCATTTTAAAAATTTTATGATTTCATCACATGTTTTTTATAATTTTTTTTAATATTAGTTTGATGACTTATATTGTAATGTATGTACCCGATACAAAATATGTGATGTTCTCCTAATATTTGAAAGAAAAAAACAAAAACTCTTGTTTTTTAAAAATTATTTTATTTTCATGTATACTGTTGAATTCTATAATTCTATCATATTTTCACTAAATAATTTGCATCTTTTCTCATGTTTTAAAATACAAAAAGAGATATCGTAACTAGTTTACAATTATCCATCAGGGTTCAGCCAAAATATAAAAAATCCTTCACCAATAATTTTGTTTATTTTATGTATTAGGATTTAGTTATAGATTTCAATATTAAAGGTGTAAAGCTAAGTTATAGAGTGCACCTTTAAGATAAAAGATACAAAAATAAAAGGCGGTGCTAAGATTCATACTTTAAAACGATTATGTTTTTGACTTAATAAGATAGAGAATCTATCATGTTGAGAGATCAATCTTGAACCATAGGAAAGACTAAAGAATAAAAATATGACATAGAAAAATCATTAAACAATAATGCAACTAACCTTAGGTACGATGCATTAGGGGTGATGTGTCTTACACTTGCACAACTAGTCCCTTTACCAAAACTCTTAGAGACCATTAGGTTTCTTAGTAACCCTAATATTAGGTAACAACTCTTTAAAATAATAATAATAATTTTATGATTATACAAAACTCTTTTTCCACACACCCCATCTTCAAGAGGTCCGAAAACTCCTTCGCGAATGATCAAAGATATTTTATTTTAAGCTTTTCAATCATTCTCAAATGCTTGATCACTTCTCTAATGCTTGGCCCAAGTATGGGGTGTGATGCTTGTTGTTGCAACCCATTTTTTTATCCTATTTTTGAAGTATTTTCAGGAAAAATAGCAAAAAACAACAAAAATCCAAAACAATTATGTTTTTGATGTATTTGCGTTGTTTTAGTATTTTCAGCATCATCTCAAAATGATTTAAATTTTAAATGTATTTTAAATGCGTTCAGGTTTCATTGCATCATTTTTTAAAAAACTTATTTTCCTCTCTGATTTGACGTTTATGTTTTTTCAATTTAGAAAATAACTAAAAAATATCAAAAAATAAGAAATATATGGACACAAGGACTAAAGTTGAAAAACAAAAAAAAACACAAGGGACCAAAATTATGTGTTTGTCTGAATTTGATATTTGTCAAATATAGATCTTCTCCTCACTGCATTATTTGATAATTGGTCATTCAGGATAGTAAAATATTGATAATTTTTTACTCGATGGCAGTACACCTCCATCATTATGTCTTGAAAGGTGGTTGCTTCTTGTTTATAAGTGAGCTCAAAATAGTGCAAAGTAAATATTAAAATCTCTTCAATAATAATATAAGTCACACACATTGAAGTTTTAATATGCGCTTTGTTTTTAATATTTTTTTAAAGATTGAATAGATATTTCCATGCAATGATTAGATATGAATAACTAGATGTTTATAAAAAAAGACAATGAATAATTACATGTTATCTGAGGTTAAACATAAGTATGGCTGATGAAATTGGTCACCCATCCGACAATTTTTGTGGGTTCATATAAGAGGAAAAATTGCAGACCAGCTATTAACAGTGGGCTCTACAGTGACAGCAGAGAAAACTGTATAATCTTCAACGGGCATTTTCCTTGTATGATTTGGGAAAGAGTGGGGTTCTGAGGTTCTCGGATATTTGGTACCGTATTTTAAAAGTGTGTTTGAAAAAAAATAATTATTTATTAAATTAAAATTTTTCCATGTTTTTAGATTATTTTTATTTGCTGATATCAAAAATAATTTTTTTAAAATATAAAAAATTATTTTAATATATTTGGAAAAACACTTTAAACTTTAATAAACAATCTCTAGCAAGTTTTCCAAAAGCTACTACCATGAGTCGAGAGCTCCTGTGCTCAATAATTTGGCCCAAAATTATTTATTTGTCTGAATTTGATATTTGTCAAATATATATCTTCTCCTCACTGCATTATTCGATAATGGTCATTCAGGATAGCAAAATATTGATAAATTCTCACTTGAAGGCAGTTCACCTCCATCATTATGTCTTGAAATGTGGTTGCTTCTTGTTTATAAGTGAGCTCAAATTAGTACAAAGTAAATATTAAAATCTCTTCAATAATATAAGACACACATACTGAATCCATTATTGGACCCTAAGAATTAGCATCACATAATAAAACAGGGAAAAATTTATTGGACGGCTTGAATCAGCATCTCACAGGATTTATTGATGGTGAAGGATTTTAATCCTATTAGTTCAGCAACATGACAGATTCAAGTCTTAATTACTAGCTGATCTGTTGGTTTTTTGATGGTTTGATTATGCAGGGGATAATTATGCAGCAGAAGAGTTGCAGTAAAAGAAAGAAAAAATTGCAGTAAAAGAAAGAAAAAATGGATGTTTTGTGGAAGAAGATGTAATTATTCTTTTATTCAAATACTTGTTTAAATAGACGTAGAGTTTTGATTTGAAACAAACACTTTCAAATTCAAAACTTTAGCAGATCAAATAATCAGATTACATCAATATCTTATTACTGGAAAATTCAAATTTCAAAAATCAAAACATTCAAATATTCAAATCTTCAATTAACAGTATCCCGTTTTCTGCGGATTGAAGACATCTTATTTCAACATGATCACATTGGCACAGGATTGATGAGTAGAGAAGAAACAAAATCTTTGAGCGCAGTTCCAGCATTTGTATACCCGTCTTCATCTTTGTACAGAACATCAATTACACGAGCAAGATTGAGTATCCTCGTCAGAATAGGCACAGGGACAGCGGTTGGGAAGAGACACTCTCCATTGACATCCTTCCATGCATCTGTAACTTGTTTTCGAAATTCATGGACAGTTTCTTGTTCTGTGGTGCCATGTTGTTTCATGTAACATTCGATGCTCGAGGCAACATGCCCTCTCTTTTGCTCCAACTATGGAAGCACGCAGAAAGAAAAAATAGCAGTAAAATGACAGAAAATATGTTGAAATTAATTATTCTAGGAATAAAGGGACCATAAATTACTACCTTGTGGGACACAATGTCATCCGCGAGTCTGCAAATTATTTCGGAGGCTTTAACAATCTTAGGTCCACTAAATAACCACTCGAAGGAGTCCTTAGTTACAACAGATCCCATTCCAACAAAGGATGTAGCTGCTAGCATTGCATAGGCCGAAGTGACCATTGCGACAGCCATGTATTCCTCCATTGTTGGTGTGTGTTTTTGGTGGAACCATATCGATTCAAGGTAGTAGGCTCGTACTTGATTCTTCATCTAAGAAATCACCGAACGTGTCAATTACTATATTTTTAGCAGCAAATGTATATTAGAGAATAATATAAATCATATTTTAGAGCCTCGCGTAACAACTTAAGCTTTAGATAAGATGATTCTTTAACATGGTATCAGAGTCTTGTTCACCCACCGGTCACGAGTTCGAATCTCACCACCCCCTTTTATTTGATAAAAATTAAGCACAAGGTAGTGTGGGTCTATGTAAATTTCAAGCCCAAACGACTTTCACTTTAAGGGGTGTGTTAAATAATAATATAAATCATATTTTGAAGCCTCACCTAACAGCTTAAGCTTTTAGGTGAGATTGTTTTTTAATAATGTATTCTCAAGAGAACCGATCTTTTATTTCAATCAGCCTATGACACTTACAGCTTCTTTTGCATAGTAGACACGGTATGATCTTTCTTCATTAACCATAGCTTCCTCAATTTCTGTGTAGACATCTAGAAGTGCCTTGTAAGCCACTTTCATGTACTGTGGCAGCTGATCCACGGCAGTAATTTCCCACCTATAAATAGTTAAGATTTGATAAACCGAAGAAAAATGGTTATGAATCGAAAGTACAATATATATATATATATATATAATTTTTGAGTAAAATAATTTGGTCAGCATATGATGGAAAACGTTATTATGTGAATGGATCCGACCTCTCAATTGCATCAGTAAAGAGCTTGAGTTCATCCGGTGTACCATGGATATCATAGATATCATCGATGATGGAAGTCATGGCAATCACTTTGGTCAGCATCCTTCGAGCCAAGGCGTACTCTCGCTCAAAGTACACTGCTAATATCCAAAAATAGCACTCGACAACTCGGTCTCTTGCAAAACGCAGCTTCTTAGCAAAATCTAATTCTTTCCACCACCTGTTTAATCAGCATCGATTAAAGAAAACTCTCAGTTGAAAGCTAAAACTCAGTATTGTATCATGTAATAATTTTGTTTGCTTCAGCTCACTTTGTAATATCACTTAGTTCCTTCTGGTGCTGCTTTTGCAAAATGTTGAAGTCTAATTTAGCGAAGTTCAGTAAGACTTCACTGCATGAAGGATCTTGTTGGTAAATAGAGAAGTAATGCCTTGCCTCAAGCCTTGGTATGCCCTTGCGAATAGGCTGTTTTAAAGCATGATTTATTTTCTCTCTCAGCGGGGAGCTTGAATGGGTGGCCAAGAACTCTAGGCGGGAAGTAGTGAACACAAGTGCTTCTTCTAATATCTCATCTCCATGCACCCGGAGATGAGTAGCTTCATAGAAGCTTAAAATTCCTCGAGTGTCATTGGCAAGGGAATCATTGAAGGTCCCTTGGCTGTTCTTGAATTTTCCGAACACATCTGCATTGGAACAGAAAACATTACGTGAATGTGGAAACTAGTTTTGGGAAGATTAAATAAGAAACAAGCAAGAGAGTATTGTGAAGTTTAAATAAGAATCAAGCAAGAGAAGGAAAGTCCATACCACATGAGATTTTATAGCCTTGTTGTCTCAGGAGTCGAAATTTGAGAGAAATGGCGTATAGGTCATCTCCATTATTGAAGTCGCAATGGGAGTTGTACATTTCTCTTAGTATTTCATCAATCTCAACTTCAAAATGGTAAGAGATGCCTAAGCGTTGGATCGCATCAATGAAGTCCAATGTTTGCGAAGGCTTACTGATATTGCCCATCAGCTCCCTTTTCACTTCTTCCCTGAGTTTTTTATGCTCTCCTTCGTCGTCCGTTTCCTGATATCAGCAACAGAGAGAATAACTTCTCTTGAAGCATTTTTATCTAAAAAAACTTATGCTACAAAACAGAAATTCCTGTTTATAATATTTATCATTCCTTTTTCTTGAAGGAGCTCACAACAATGATTACTGTTTGATAAAATGGTCACTATAGACTATAGGGAAAAACAATTGAGGCCTTGTCACTTAAAAGTGTTAAGAAGGACAACATCAGCATGCAATCAAGCGCACGAGTGAGATAATCTATACCAAGAAAGATTACTTTTACCATGGAATCGGTTGCGTACGAGAGAAAATGGTCACCCCAAACGCTAGGAGCATAATTTGCAGAACGGCGATTAACATCGGGCTCGACAATGGCAGTAGAGAAAGTTGCAGAACCTTCAGCAGACATTTTCCTAGTATGATTTGGGAATGAGTGGGTTTCTAAGGTTCGATCGTTTGTGTTTCGAAGGGAACTGTGAGTCAGGAGCTCTTCTGCTCGACTATTTATAGGCCATGGCACCTTATAAGCTTTATAAAGTGCAATTATTCATAAATTACAGTTTTTTGTTAAATGACCTTTGAAAGTTAAAGGAAGGATGTCCAAATAGTTAGGATAAGATTCTCTGATTGACTTCTTATTTTATAAAATCTATGCTTGAATTTTATTTTATTTTTTTTCTGAAAATGCTATTTTAACATATCCAAGACTCCTTGATAAGAAATGGTTGGCCCTTCCTGCCTAAAATAATTTACATGCTCATGTTGGTGCATTCAGGGGAGTTTAGGTGCCTAAAATAATTCATGAATTCATGCCTGGATTCGGGATCGTGAAGAATCCATATTTACCTTTCTTTGTGGAGCTTTAGTGTTTTATATGAGAACGAAATTAACATAATTCAGCTAAATATCATGTAGTGAAGTCTGCTATGGCTGATATCGTGTTTAGAGAAAGCTTTGAACATCAATTACATGTCTTCCTTCTTCTTCTTTTTTAGCATGTCTCCTCCGTTCTGTGAAATTTTTTGTATTTTTTTAAAAATATTTATAATAAAATATGAGTAAAAAGCAAGGAATCACAAACTTAGATTGGAATTTTCCCTTCCAAACTTCATTACTATTATAATTTATAGGAGTAAAAAGATATTTTAGATACACATTCTGCCTACTTTATTTTGTTTTCAATAATTAATTTTTTTATTAGAAGGCAGCAAATGAGCTTGTTAAAAAGGACATAAATGGAGCCAATCACATCGTTTTCTGCATGCTTAGATTTTTCAGGAGATTTATTTTCTTTGTGTTCATAGACCACATGCTTTCTATCATCAAACAACATACATGGGATTCCACAACTTTAGAGTACTATTCGACAATAAATAGTACTGAGCATAAGTCTGCATTTTTGTCACTAAGCTACAGTAGACGTCATAGCAAAGAGACCACACATCATGGAAATTTAGAAACCACATCTTGAGCAATTGCAGGCAATCTGTATACCATATTTCACCATTCCATGCCAAGTTCTTGACCTAGGACACCAAGGTTTGTTTATCATTGCAAACCCATCACGGTAAAGTAGTAGAAATTGTTGATGATAATTCAGGCCATGACAGAGACTCAGCTACTGTCATAGAAAGTCATGGAGAGAATCAAGCATCAGAGATCAAATCATGAAATCACAATTGAATGTATAGATATCATTCCTTATATAACTTGTAAACGGCTATTTCCTTATTTCCTTGTATTTTCATCACTGTACAGTTTGTCTATATAATGAAAGCACTACACGCCATTACAAGTGTGGCAGACAATTACTGTCTCTAAAATCTCTACATGGTATCAGAGCCATACGATTAACCTCCATTCGATCCTATGGCTTCAGAAAATCTGTCTTCCACCTCCACCACTCTCTCCTTCAATACCATGGTCCACATGGTTACTGTCAAATTATCCTCCACCAACTTTCTTCTCTGGCGTAGTCAAGTAGTTCCTCTGTTGCAATGCCAAAAACTCTATGGATACATTGATGGATCCACACCAATGCCTTCTGCTGTCACTAATGCCACTGCACACAACCTTTGGAAGCAACATGATCAACTCGTCATGAGTCTTCTGCTTTCCTCTCTAACAGAAGAGGCACTGGCCATTACTATTGGGCTCACAACATCAAAAGACGTCTGGAACTCTCTTAAAACAACCTTCAGTCAAAAATCGAAGGTTCGTGACCTTCAAATTAAAGATGAACTTCACCAAATGAAACGTGGCTCTCGCAGTATTTCTGAATACTCCAGAATATTTAAGGCTCATTGTGACCAATTAGCTGCAATGGGATGACCAGTTGAAGAAACCGACAAGGTGCACTGGTATCTGCGTGGTCTTGGTCACGAATTTTCCACTTTCTCCATCACCCAACTTTCTTTAACCCCCATTCCTAGCTTCAAGGATATCGTCCCCAAAGCAGAAAGTTTTGATCTGTTTTCAAAATCTATGGACAGCAATACAGGGTTTCCTGCTGTGTATGTTGCCAATTACCCCAATACTTCCTTCAATCGCAATGGCAGGTTCAACAATTCTTATCATTAAATGATGTTCTTGTTGTCCCCGATCTCACCAAAAATCTACTCTCTGTCAGTAAACTCACACATGATTATCCTTATTCTGTTATTTTTACTGATAACTACTTTATTATACAGAATCTTCTAACTCGAAAGGTGGTGGCAAGCAGTTACCTTGTTGATGGTCTGTATGTACTGAAGCGTGGATACCAAGCCTTCTCATCAGTCATTACAAAATCCCACCTTTGTAATTCCTTTGCAATCTGGCATGCACGCCTAGGACATGTCTCATCTACAATAATCTCCATCCTTAATAAACAAAACGATTTGTCTCTTACTTCATTGTTGCCAAATCCATCATTGTGTGTAAGCTGTCAAAAGGCTAAAAGTCATAAACAAGTTCTTCCAACAAGTGACAGTCGCTCCACAACCACTCTTGGTCTCATTCACTGTGATCTATGGGGTCCTGCACCCGTAACATCCATTTCAGGATATCGTTACTATGTTATATTCGTTGATGACCACTCACGTTGTACATGGTTCTATCCATTAAAACACAAAACTGATTTCTATCAGACTTTCCTCAATTTTCAATCTCTGGTCGAGAATCAGTTCTCCACCAAGATCAAAATTTTCCAAAGTGATGGGGGCGGAGAATTCACCAGTAAGCTTTTAAAATCTCACTTCACTAAATGTGGTATTCATCACCAGCTCTCCTGTCCTTATACACCATCCCAAAATGGTAGAGCCGAAAGAAAACATAGGCATATCATAGAAACAGGACTCACAATGCTATTCCATGCCTTAGTTCCTCTTCACTTCTGGGTTGAAGCCTTCAGTACAGCAGTGTTCATCATTAATCGCTTGCCCACACCAGTCTTGAAGGGGATATCCCCCTTTGAAATTCTGTATGGTAAGTCCCCTATCTATGCCACTTTTCGCATTTTTGGTTGCTTGTGTTTTCCCAATCTACGTGACTATGCGAAACACAAATTTGATCCAAGAAGCCTTCCTGTATCTTTCTTGGTTATCATTCCTCCTACAAAGGATTTTGATGTCTTGATCCTGTTTCTCAACGTGTGTTTATCACCCGTCATGCCAGGTTTGATGAAGCTGTGTTTCCTTTTTCTTCATCCATATTGAAACCTTCCTCTACTCTTTTAGAGTTAATTGCTTTTCATGATCCATCTTCATCCCATCCTGTTATGTCCCATACTAACTCTTCTGCAGGATCTCCACATTTACATCAACACCAGTCACCAGTCGCCTCGTCAGTGCCATGTAAATCATGTGCTTTGGATGTGTTTCCCTCTTCCAGTCCATCCTCTACATTACCACCTGTTCCTACTCATACAGAGGAACCACCTTTGGCACCTATACCACTACCAACTTCAGCTCAGAACTCTCATTCGATGATAACTCGTGGGAAAGCAGGCATCTCCAAAGCCAAACATTCCAACTATGTTTGTCATATTCCATCATCCCTCATGATCTCGTCTCTTTTAACCCTCAAAACTCCAAAAGGGTTCAAGAGTGCTGCCAAATCACCTGATTGGCTTGCTGCCATGGAGGATGAAATTCATGCACTTCAGCTCAATCAAACATGGGAACTGGTTCCACGTACACCTGCCACCAATATTGTTGGATCAAAATAGATCTTTCGCATCAAATACAATGTGGATGGTTCAATTGATAGGCTCAAAGCCCGCCTTGTTGCCAAAGGATATACTCAACATTTTGGAATTGACTTCAATGATACATTCAGTCCAGTTGTTAGAGCATCCACCATTCGCATTGTCCTCTCAATTGCAGTCTTTCGTGGGTGGCCTCTATAGCAACTTGATGTAAACAATGCGTTCTTGCAAGGTGTTCTGCAAGAAAAGGTTTATATGGAACAACCACCAGGATACATTGATCCTTCTCATCCCCATCATGTCTGTCATCTCAAAAAGGCCATCTATGGTCTTAAGCAAGCACCAAGGGCATGGTTCCACGGGTTCAGCCAATTCCTCTCCACGGTTGGCTTCATCTGTAGTAAAGCTGATTCCAGCCTCTTTGTCTACTCAGCAGCTCATGACATCATCTATCTACTCTTATACGTCGATGATATTATCATCACCTGCAGCAATGTCATCCTCATTAATACTTTTATTCACAGGCTTCGTCAAGAGTTCTTGATGAAAGATCTGGGCCCTTTGAATTACTTCTTGGGTCTAGAAGTCACTCACTCTTCGGCAGGGATGTTTCTAAGTCAGTTGAAGTATGCACGGGACCTCTTACTCAAAGCTGGTTGTTTTTCATCATTTAACCACAGCTGGGGACCCCTTCCATTCTCCAACTATCTACAGGTCCCTCGTTGGTGCACTTCAATACCTCACAATCACCAGACCAGACATTGCACATGCCGTCAACTCAGTCAGCCAGTTCATGCATTCCCCTACAACTCAGCATTTTCAAGCTGTGAAACGCATCCTCAGATACGTCAAAGGCACGTTGCACTTTGGCCTGCACATCAACCCGTCTACCTCCTTCAGCATCAAGGCTTTTTCAGATGCTGACTGGGCTGGCTGTCCAGACACCAGTCGATCAACCTCTGGATATGCAATCTTTTTGGGAGGTAACTTAATTTATTGGGCATCTAAAAAGCAATCTACAGTATCTCGCTCATCTGCTGAATTTGAATACCGAGCGTTAGCCTTCACTGCTGCTGAAGTCCAATGGGTGTTAAACATCCTACATGACTTGCATATTCAACCTCCTGAGAAACCAACTCTTCTCTGCAACAATACTAGTGCAATTTTCATGGCTCGCAATCTAGTAGCCCAGAAAAGATCGCGGCATATTAACATTGATATTCATTTTTTTCGTGAGCTAGTTTGCAATGGTGTCCTACAGATCCAACATGTGCCATCCACCTTGCAAGTTGTTGATCTCTTCACTAAAAGTCCGTCAGCTTCGCTATTCACACTCTTCAGATCCAAGCTACGCGTGTTACCAACCACGCTTACCTTGAGGGGTGGTGTTGACGATAATTCAGGCCATGACAGAGACTTAGCTACTGTCATAGAAAGTCATGGAGAGAATCAAGCATCAGAGATCAAATCATGAAATCACAATTGAATGTATAGATATCATTCCTTATATAACTTGTAAACGGCTATTTCCTTATTTCCTTGTATTTTCATCACTGTACAGTTTGTCTATATAATGAAAGCACTACAATCCATTACAAGTGTGGCAGACAATTACTGTCTCTAAAATCTCTACAGAAATAAAAACATCATAAGACCATAGCAAACAAAGAAAAATAATGTACTTTACCTCATATAAAACATACTACCGGTGTTAATATTTTCCTATTATGAAACTAGTCCATAGCCTAAAATATCTAAAAAACTAGTTAGGGTTTCTAGTAACCATACTACTAGATAAAAAGTCCTTATCAACCAAATACCTTCTAGAGCCTGCCCGGAAAGGGTCGTTGTGATGTTGTGCTCTTGAGAGAGGGTACAATACATTATATGTGCCGATAACGCTCATTACAAGGTCAATAGTTAAGAAGATTAAATAGATATTTAATGGCTTAATTTAAGCCTTTTTATTTCCTACAAGACTTGTGAATTCATCTTATTTTCATACTTGCACCTAGATTGGACTTTCAAAAATACAAAATGCATAGTTTTAAGCTAACAAACATAATTTTCAATTCCACCATTGGTTCGAGCTGATATTTTTCCATAAGTTCTTAGAGATCTTTTTTTTATATTGAGTTAATGTTTTAAGTCAATCATACATCATAAAAGACCTTATAATAAGGTCTGGAAGCTTTTGTACTAGAATTGCATTAGTTTTCTAGTTCATTTAGGATTCTTTTTCTATTTTATTGATAACTCTTTTGTTAATTCTCACACGTTTCTTAGGATATTCTACCTATTATATATATAATTATTCATCTTGTTTTATTGATAATAATACATATGTTAGAAAAAATAAAATGAAAATGTTTTAATTGAGTATATTTATGAAGTTAGTGTAATAAAGCCTATTCAAGCTAGTTGATAATGCTCGTATCATAGAAGAAGATTATGGTTCAATTTGAGACACCTCCCAGCATAAAACCACCTCATCACCTCTTGTGTTGACATTTAAAAACCATTCAGAGGCTCCTGTCAAGGGATAAAAATAATCCCCTTAAGATCAAAAGGCAAAAAACACTTTCCTTTGATCTCAAGTTTGTTACAAAACCATTTAAACCTAAAACCTTAATTATTTAAGTAAAACTAATAAGTTTTTTGTTTGTTACAGCCCTAAAAAACTCATATAAAAACCTTTGGTTTGGCCTATAAAAGAAAGATGATCAGTATGAGTGAAAATGAAGGAGAGAAAACAATGGAATCTAAAATTAATGTAAAATTTTGAAGAAGGTTTCCAATCCGAGAGAATTGCAAAGCAGATAAGGTATATATTTTGAAACTATTAAGAGTGGAGCCCATATGACCTGCTTAACTATTTTAGTTCTTTGTTTAACCAAATCTTAGTTGTATTATGCATCGCAGTTGACCTTAAATAATTGGTCAAAGTCTGGTAGAGCTAGTACTGATGCCTCAGTTATCTTCTGCTTCACTAACTAGAAATTGGTTGCAGCCTCATTTGTCCACTGGAATTTACAACCCTTCAAGCAATCAGTAATAGGAGTAATAACAGAGCTAAATTTTCAGATGAACTGCCGGTATAAGGAGGCAAGCCTATTCATGAATATTTCAAGGAGTTGGCAAGTCCATGATGGTAGATACCTTGGATTAATCAGCCTGGACACCATTGAAAGACACAATAAAACCCAAAAAAGTGATAGGGCTGATAGAGAACTTACACTTTGTACAATTGATAAATAATTGTTCCTTTCTTAGGGTATCAAAACAACTCGTAAGTGCTCAATATGAGACTCCAGGGTAGGGCTATAAACAAGAATGTCATCAAAATAAATGACGATGAATTTTCCCATGAATGATATAACAAAAATTATGGATTGAAAGAAACAAGAAAACATATATATACCACCGCAAAACAACTCAATAAGCATGAGTAGAAATCAATGACATAATTCCAAAATAGAGATAAATAAGTATTTGAATATAAAAGAATTACAATGATAATGTTACTTCTCACAACTTAGTAATGAAGATGATGTCTATTGCCCTTGAAATGAAGGCAAAGTTTAGTTCATAGTTGCTGGAAAATCAACACAGAAAAGAGAGAAGAAGTTTCTTTGGTGGAAAGAGAGATTAGCTTTTTATAATGTGATTTGTTTTCTTTATTCCCTCCCATAGCTATTGTATTTCATGAGGATTCTACTCTTTATTAGGATTCCTCAATGTTACTTAAATCTCCCTTCTTTATTTGGTCATTAAGGTTGATAAAATCCCTCAGAATATGGGTTGAAAACTAACTCTGCTGCTGTCACCAATCTGCTAATACTTTAGGTTTTGTTGCAACTTGGACTTTATTTCTGACTTGGTTTCTTTCAATATTCAACCACTCCATCTATATCCTTTCTCCATGAATGTTATAGGATTGATTTTCACCTTTTTTTTTTGTTAGAATCTCATCTCTAGTAGGACTCAAAACTGTTAGTTTTCTCATTAGATTAGAGGATCAATCTCATCCTCCAGATTGCATCCTACTTTCACCTTCAAAAATATTTTATCTAGACAAGAATCCTGCATAAGAGTCATAGTCAAAAATGTGTAGATGAGTTTGAACTTTTGAATCACATGATCTCGAGATCTTAAGCTCAAGCTATGCTCATTCTAATATGTATTATGAAAGTTGAAAATCCTGCAGCAAGTATGATTTTGGTCTGATTTTGCAAGTCAGATTAAAAGTTTAAACGAACTCTAATTTCTTCCAATAATACATTCCTAGAAAGCTCGACATGTGTACTTTATCTTATATTCATCCCACGTTCATGTTATGAACTTTACCCTGATGAAAATCCTGTCACAAGAAGTAAGGTGCGAAACATAAAATGCAGAAAATCTTATCTTTTAACAATTAATTCACAAAGTCTATTAGGTATACCAAACTCATTGAAATAATTCCAATCAACTCCAAACAGATTAAAAAATTATTTTTTATATATTGAGAGCTTCATTTATTAGCCTTTCTCACACTTATTTAATCAAAATGAACTTCTTCAAGGTACGTAATGAAGGCTTGGTTTCGAGGTTATTAAAGAAACAAAACATCTTAGGATCAAATATATTTGAGGATTTTTAAGGGCCTAAGATCACTTTCCTTTGTTTGTCTTGCTATATCACTTTGATCCATCACTTAGCCATCTCTTATCACGACACTAATGTCTTTCTTTGTCATATTTTGTAATCGAGCTTCTCTATGGTTTTTTTTATAGTAACTATAGTAACAAATTTCTTATGGTTGCAATTAGGTACAAAATTGCAAGAAAATCAAAGTTTTTAGGTCAATTATGGTCTAAAATGAAGAAATTCATAGCCAACTCCAACCACTACTGACTCCACCGACACAGTTATAGCTACCAATACATCCCTTTTCTTTACTCTAAACTCCTTCATGCCAGGTAAATCTCCACTCCTCCTTCCCCTTCCCCGTCAAACTACAGTGGAGAGTGAAATAATTCTGTTCATGTGCATGTGAACAATGTTCACATGCATGAGAATGGTAGCCCAATTCGGCTGGACCTGTTATGATCTACACCAGTAAGAAAATATTTCCAGGTCCACTAACGGCCCACCCGTATTCTATAGGGCCAACCTAAGCCGGATTGGTCAGCTCGATCCATATATTTATATTTATATTATAATAATATATTAATATTTTTTAAAAACAAAACAAATCCAAAATTAATTGAAATGAGTTTTTCATAAAATTTTATGGTTTTATTAAAATGGGTTTCCCCTATAATTTTGCCTAATATTAGGCCTTGGACTTACATTGTAAGTTTAAATACAAGTATTAGAAATACCAGGTCTTTTCCCCAAAACTTAAATAAACAAAATCCAAAACATTTTAAGGGTCATTTTAAAATTTTTATGATTTCATCGCATGTTTTCCATAATTTTTTTTGTTATTGGTTTGTTGACTTTCATTGTAATGTACGTACTCGATACAAAATTTGTGATGTTCTCCTAAATTTTGAAAAACAAAACAAAAAACCCTTATTCAAAAAAAAATATTTTGTTTCATGCATATAGTCAAATCCTAAAATTCTCTCATATTTTCACAAAATAATTTGCATCTTTTCTCATGTTTTAAAATGAAAAAAGGAATATCGTAACCGGTTTATGATTATCCATCAAGGTTCAACCAAAATATAAAAAATCCTTCACCAATCATTCTGTTCATTTTACTTCTTAGGATTTAGTTGTAGACTTCAATAATGAAGGTGTAAAGCTACATTGTAGAGTACGCCTTTAAGATAAAAGATAGAAAAATAAAAGACGATGCTAAGATTTATTCTTTAAAATGATTATGTTTTTGACTTAATAAGATAGAGACTCCATCATGTAGAAAAGACCAAAGAATAAAAATCTGACCTAGAAAAATCATTACACAATAATGCAACTTACTTTAGGTATGGTGCATTAGGAAAGATGCGTCTTACACTTGCACAACAAGTCCCTTTACCAAGACGACATTAAATTTTCTAGTAACCTTAATACTGGGTGGTGACTCCTGAAAATAATAAGCATAATTTTATGATTATACAAAACCCTTTTTCCACGCACCCCATCTTTAAGAGGCTCGAAAACTCCTTCACGAATGATCTAAGATATTTTATTTTATTTCATTTTAAGCTTTTCAATCATTCTCAAATGCTTGATCACTTCTCTGATGCTTGTCCTCAAATGGGGTGTGATGCTTATTGATGCTACCTAAGTTTTTATCCTATTTTTGAAGTATTTTCAACAAAAAACAACAAAAATCGAAAACAATTATGTTTTTGATATATTTGTGTTGGTTTTAGTATTTTCAGCATCGTCTCAAAAGAATTAAAATTTTAAATGTATTTTCAATGCGTTCAGGTTTTAATGAGTCATTTTTAATATCACTTATTTTTCTCTCTGATTTGACGTTTATGTTTTTTTAGTTTAGAAAAGAGCTAAAAAAAAAAACAAGAAATATATGGACACAAGGACTACAGTTGAAAAAAAAACACAAGGGACCAAAATTATGTGTTTGTCTGAATTTGATATTTGACAAATATAGATCTTCTTCTCACTGCATTATTCGATAATGGTCATTCAGGATAGTAAAATATTGATAAATTCTCACTTCAAGGCAATTCACCTCCATCATTATGTCTTGAAAAGTGGTTGCTTCCTGTTTATAAGTGAGCTCAAAATAGGGCAAAGTAAATATTAAAATCTCTTCAATAATATAAGTCACACATATTGAAGTTTTAATTAAAACAAGGAAAAAAATTATTGGACCGCTTGAATCAGCATCTCACAATATTTATTGATGGTGAAGGATTTTAATCCTATCAGTTCAGCAACATGATAGATTTAAGTCTCAATTACTAGCTGATCACATTGGCACAGGATCGATGAGTAGAGAAGAAATAAAATCTTTGATCTCAATTCCAGCATTTGTGTATACCTTCCTATTATGAAACTAGTCCATTGCCTAAAATATCTAAAAAACCAGTTAGAGTTTCTAGTAAAACATATCTTCCTACAAATACCTTCTTGAGCCTGCACGGTTGTTGTAGGATGACAATATGCTCATGGCCAAGTTAAACATCATAGAAGGACAACAATATGCTCATGGCCAACCACACATCTAGAGAAGGATGACAATATGGTCATGGCCACTGTCATAACCCAATTTATGGGTTACTCCCCAAAATCTACCCAAAATAATAAAAAATAAAATAAAAGGGGTCGGCGTTGGTAGAAAAATCAATGTCGAAATTTTGGTTGTTTTCGAGAGTCCGATCATATCTCTTTTGTCCAAAAAAATAGAGGAAAGTATAGATTTTAGGCAAAATTAATTTATCATTGCATAAATCTGTGTAAAAATTAAGTCATACGACATAATTATATTTTTTTGGGTTGATTTGATTTAATCGCCGACCAGTTTAAAGTGTAATTATGTTTAGGAATTAATTTAAGGTTCAATTGAAGGATTTAATTAAGTGCAAGGACTTAATTATACTTTAAATTGGTCACATCAAATTAATTTAGGGCTTAATTGATGAAAAATCAAGTTCTTGAGCTTAATTCGGGCTCAATTGAGAAGTTTGGATTTTTTTTGGAGACCAAATTTAATTTTTCCAAGCCAATTGTGCGAAATCAAGGGTCAAATTGAAGACAATTGAGAGTTTAATGGTCAATTGAGGGTCAAATCGCATAAATCAGAAACCAAGGACCAAAATAAAAAAGGCGTGCAAAGCCAAGGTTGTTATTCAAATTCCGACGGGGATACAATTGCATAAAATTACAAGTTTAAATCCAATTAGGGGTGCAATTAGAACAATTATAAATTGAGGGACCAAACTGCACTTCCACCTTCCCCGAAACTGCAGTCCCGCTGCAGTGAACACCCGACACGCCACCATTGCAGGCACGACGTTGCTGACAGCCCACCTGCACCACCGCCGACAGCCACAACTGCAGGCATGCTAATGCCGAAACCAACCACCCACCGAAAGCAACCCATCGTGTATAAATAGCAGCCACCATGCACAACAAAGAGAGGAGAGGGCGGGGGAGAAAAAAAGGAAACTGGGGGGGAGAAGGAAAATTTACAGAGAAAAACAGAGAATTTTGCAGAAAAAATAAGCACAAACACGTGAGGAAGAAGAAGACATCACGCAAAAACTACATCACCATCATTCATCTTCCTCGGCACCAGTCGTCTCCCTCTCTCTCGTGGTTGACAACTCTCTCTCTCTAAATCCAGTTGCAATGCCCTCTCTCTCTCCTGCAGTAGCCACGACCAGCAACAGCAAATATCTCCACCGTGACTTGCAACAGATCAGCCTTCTTCTGCAGCGCC
The DNA here is from genome assembly GCA_964035475.1 of Salix caprea. Taxonomy (NCBI): domain Eukaryota; kingdom Viridiplantae; phylum Streptophyta; class Magnoliopsida; order Malpighiales; family Salicaceae; genus Salix; species Salix caprea. The sequence continues at coordinate 3,740,266 of OZ037743.1, forward strand.
GACGACAAAGACCGGCGAAGCAGCAACCACGAATTCCAGCACAGGTCAACCACTTTAGGAGCTCCTCCCGGCTAACACAGGCTGCCATTTTCGATGGCACCACCACAGGGAGAACCACCTCGGCCTCCTCTACCCGGCAGCAGTGGCAGGCGAACCTCTCGTCGTGGTCGGCCGACCACCTGTTACTGTTCACATGAGGCACTGTCGTGAACTGAGTGAATTAATTCACTTGTTCACGTGAATTTGTTGTTGGGATGGACCTAGTCTCGCCCTAGCCAAGTCCAGCCTAGCCTAGCTAGAGGTGGGCATTTGGGCCGGCCCGAATTGCTTTTAATTTTTTTTTTTTTTTTTTTTAAATTGCATTTAAAAATAAATAAAAAAATGTGTTGCATATGGCTGAATTCCAAAGTTTTTCCAAGCATATCTTTCATAAAAAAATATGTTGCATCTTTCTCATATTTTAAAACAAAAATTGAATATCATAACCGGTTTACGATTATCCATTGGAATTTGGCCAAAATATCAAAAGCAAATTTTAATTATTTTGTTTTATCTATCGGTGTGTAAAACTAAATTGTAAAGTATACCCGCAAAAAGATTACATTGTACAGTACATCCGTAGATAAAAAAAAAGATTTTTAACTACGGTGTAAAATTACATTATAAAGTACATCCGTAGATAAGAAAAAAAAGTTTTTAACTGCGGTGTAAAATTACATTGTAAAGTACATCTGCGAAAAAAAAAAGGTTTTTGAAAATGCAGTGTAAAAGTTTTTTAACTTAGAAAAACAATCAGACAACAATGCAGTTTACCTTAGGTAGGGTGCACTGGGGGTGATGCGTCTTCCCCTTGCACAACAAGTCTCCTTACCTAGACTCTCGCAGACCAATAGGTTCCTAGTAACTTTAATACTATGTGGCGACTCCTGATATTTATAGCTGTAACTCTACGGCTATAAAACACCCCTCCTTTTCATCGTGCGCCATTTTCTCCTCAATCAGGGGGATGGCGGGGCGCGAAGCGAGAAATAAAACGCCGTCGCCACAGCCACTAGCTTTTTTTATTTTATTTTAAAAAAACACATGCTAGGCCCATGTATTTATATTTATATTATATTATAATAATATTTAAAAAAAAATCCAAAAAACATAAAATAGGTATTCCATAAAAAAGTACGATTTTCTCGCATATTTTCCAGTAGTTTTGCATAATATTGGGCCTTGAACTTACACTGTAACTTTCAATCTTGGTATTAAAAATACTCGGTTTTCTCCACAATTTCAATGACCATTTCCCGAAGTGAGCATTGCAGCAGCCAGCCATGTGTTCCTCCATTGTTGGTGTGTGTTTTTGGTGGGGACCATATAGATTCAAGGTAGTAGGCTCGAACTTCATTCTTCATCTAAGGAATCACCAAACGTCTAAGGAATCACCAAACGTGTCAATTACTATATTTTTAGCTGCACATGTATCCTCAAGAGAAGCACGACAATATTCTCATGGCCAAGTTACACATCAGAGAAGGACGACAACATGCTCATGGCCAACCACACATCTGGAGAAGGACCACAATATGGTCATGGCCACTAGCTACTTTTTTTTTTTTTTTAAAAAAAACACATTCTGGAACCATCTATTTATATTTATATTATATTATATTATAATAATATTTTTATTTTAAAAAAATGGGTATTTCATAAAAATATATGATTTTCTCGCATATTTTTCCAGTAATTTTGCATAATATTAGGTCTCGAACTTACACTGTAAGTTTCAATATTTTCCAATAAGTTTCAATCTTGGTATTAAAAATACTTGGTTTTCTCTAAAATTTCAATGACCGTTTCAATTTTTTTATGATTTCATCAAATGTTTTTCCTCTAATTTTGTTCTATATGGGTTCATAGACTTACCTTTATTTCATTCTTTATTATCTCTTTGTTTATTATCTTAAGTTGCTGAGGGAATGGAATGAAAATATTTATATTAGCCTCTTATCCCTTTCTTAATTTTTACCATGCTTACTAAGTATTATTTGTTCTTTTTTCTTGATTGAATTTTCTCTATCTTTTTCTTAGAATTTTATATTTTTATTTTTGATTTTTATAAAATGGTCAGAAATGACATGCGTTAAAAATATATGTTTTTGATTATTGTTTTGTATTTTTTTAAAAATATTTACAATAAAATATGAGTAAAAAGCAAGGAATCACAAACTTAGATTGGAATTTTCCCTTCCAAACTTCATTACTATTATAATTTATAGGAGTAAAAAGATATTTTAGATACACATTCTCCCTACTTTATTTTGTTTTCAATAATTAAATTTTTTACTAGACGGCAGCAAATGAGCTTGTTAAAAAGGACATAAATGGAGCCAATCACATCGTTTTCTGCATGCTTAGATTTTTCAGGAGATTTATTTTCTTTGTGTTCATAGACCACATGCTTTCTATCATCAAACAACATACATGGGATTCCACAACTTTAGAGTACTATTCGACAATAAATAGTACTGAGCATAAGTCTGCATTTTTGTCACTAAGCTACAGTAGACGTCATAGCAAAGAGACCACACATCATGGAAATTTAGAAACCACATCTTGAGCAATTGCAGGCAATCTGTATACCATATTTCACCATTCCATGCCAAGTTCTTGACCTAGGACACCAAGGTTTGTTTATCATTGCAAACCCATCACGGTAAAGTAGTAGAAATAAAAAGATCATAAGACCATAGCAAACAAAGAAAAATAATGTACTTTACCTCAAATAAAACATACTTCGGGTGTTAATATTTTCCTATTATGAAACTAGTCCATTGCCTAAAATATCTAAAAAACTAGTTAGGGTTCCTAGTGACCAAACTACTAGATAAAAAGTCCTTATCAACCAAATACCTTCTAGAGCTTGCCCGGAAAGGGTCGTTCTTATGTTGTGCTCTTGAGAGAGGGTACAATACATTATATGTGCCGATAACGCTCATTACAAGGTCAATAGTTAAGAAGATTAAATAGATATTTAATGGCTTAATTTAAGCCTTTTTATTTCCTACAAGACTTGTGAATTCATCTTATTTTCATACTTGCACCTAGATTGGACTTTCAAAAATACAAAATGCATAGTTTGAAGCTAACAAACATAATTTTCAATTCCACCATTGGTTCGAGCTGATATTTTTCCATAAGTTCTTAGAGATCTTTTTTTATATTGAGTTAATGTTTTAAGTCAATCATACATCATAAAAGACCTTATAATAAGGTCTGGAAGCTTTTGCACTAGAATTGCATTAGTTTGTGGTTCATTTAGGATTCTTTTTCTATTTTATTGATAACTCTTTTGTTAATTCTCACACGTTTCTTAGGATATTCTACCTATTATATATATAATTATTCATCTTGTTTTATTGATAATAATACATATGTTAGAAAAAATAAAATGAAAATGTTTTAATTGATAATATATACATATATTTTCCTCGAATATAAAAAAAGATTTTTTCACACTGCCATCCATTTTCTTTTTTATTGCTAATTCTTTGTCCAACCATCTCCATGGACATGAATCTGGCGATTTTGTTTGTCTGCAGGCATGTCAATTACAGTTTTATATCTGCTCACTCGTCATCATTATACCTTCTTGATGCTGAAACAACCGAGAAGAAATGCATATCATGATCACTAGGGTCGGGCTGATTCATTTAATGATCTCTCATCGGATAGGATTTCCCTTTTGTTTCTTCCTGTGATGTCGTTTAGTTCCTTCTGATATTGCCATTTTATGGGTTGGGTTCAATGGAGCTCCGGGCTGTTCCACCTAATCCATATCGGATACTTGTTTCTCATAGGCTCTAGATGGGTCCATTCAGCCCATCAAATATCGGACAACCCGATCGATCTTTTTTCTATTTTATGATATTTATACATATATATCTTTATAAATACGATATTCAGTTCATCAATCACTTAATCCTTCATCTGACTGATCCTTTTTCTCTCACCATCTTATGATATTAAGATATTTAAATTTTTATATTTTTTTAAGATGTTTATCTTAAAATAAAATTATAGTTTATTTTCTTAAAATGCTCTTTTAGTACACGGTTTCAAATTATTATTATTATTAACAAATTAATAAAAACTAAAAAAGGAATTGAATTCACTTTTATCCGCTTCACAAATCACTGTTCACCGAACATTTTTTTTTTAAAATTTCGTTTAAATTTATTTATTTTATTCTTTGATATTAAATTTACTTATTTTAATTTATTTTCTATAGGGTTATCTTAATTTCATGATCATCATCGTTGGTTTGATGAGTTAATCTAAATTAACTTGTTTTTTTTTTATATTTTTTAATTTTATCCTTTAATATTGGACTGAATTTCATAATTTATCTTGGTTTGTTTATATGAGGTGATCTCAATCTCATAACTTGTATTTTGAGTTTGGCGAGTTAAACAAAGTTGACTCTAATCGTTTTTTATGTTTATTTATTTTTTAATTGAATTTCTTTCAATTTTGTTTTTTAATATTATATTAATTGAGTAAGTCCATACCATAGTTGTCAATACCGTTCCGGTCGCCGTTCCGGTCGCCGTTCCGGTTTTTTGATTGGAACGGAACGTTCCGGTTTCGGACCGTTCCGGTCGTCGTACTGTTCATATATATATATATATATATATGAAAAAAATAAAATATTAATTTAACAAGCATAATTAAAATTCAAGATAAATTAATTTTAAATTATACAATACAAACACAAAATCAAACAAATATAATCTCAAAATTAGAAAATCTCTAAAATGTGTGCACATCTCGGTCGGGGCTTTGAGATTTGAAAAAAAAGCAATAATGGACAGATACCTTGTTATTGTTCCAACGAACAAAAAAAGAAAAAAAAGGACGCCTAATTAATGCTTCATAAATGCTATGAGCTGGATGCATTGCAGCTCTTTAACGTGTTCCTTGGGCCTCCATAGCTTTTCTGGCAAGCTCCCCGTAATCCTCCACATTCTTCCTCACCTCTTTACCCATCTCTCCTTCCATCAACTCCTCCACCATCTTCTTCAAACCCTCTCACTTCACAAACCCTCGCACTGATCCATTGCACGTCTCTACTCTCAGCCATACTTTTATCTCCTCCTCCACCATTCGTGCATTCAAAGGCTGCTCAGCCATCATGGGCCATGCTAGAATCGGCACTCTTGCACATATGCTTTCCAACACCGAGTTCCATCCACAGTGACTCAGAAAACATTGTTGAGATTTAAGGTGAGCTGATGGAAGAATTATGGAAAATTGATTTGGGGAAGAATTTTTGGGTGCCGGGGCTGTATGTGTGTGATTTAAATCGGAGATAAAATTGACAAATTGAACGGCGTCGTTTGGATTCTGATACCGGAACGGCGCACCCGGAACGGAACCGAGACGTTCCTGCAGGAATTTGGCCGGAATTTCCAGAACGGGCCGGAATGAAAACTGAGACGAAACCGACATCGTTTCGCCCCGGTTTTCTCACTGGCATGGCACGTTTCGGCCGTTCCGGCCGGAACGGCACAGAATTGACAACTATGGTCCATACCACACCAGAATTTATAGCCTTGTTGTCTAAAATGGTGTTCACATGCACGAGAATAGCAGCCAAAATCGGCTGGACTTGTTATGATCTAGACCAGTAAAAAACTAATTTCGGTCATAAGCGGCCAAATATTTCGAGGTCAGCTAGTGGCCCACCCGAATTCTATAGGGCCAACCTAGTTGGATCGGTTGGCCGGATCCATATATTTATATTATAATAATATATTAATATTAAAAAAAAAACAAATCCAAAAATAATTGAAATGGGTTTTTCATAAAATTTTGTGATTTTATTAAAATGGGGTTTTCCTTATAATTTTGCCTAATATTAGGCCTTGGACTTACATTGTAAGTTTTAATCTGGGTATTAGAAATACCCGATTTTCTCCAAAATTTCAATAAAAAAATTCCAAAACAGTTTAAAAGTCATTTTAAAAATTTTATGATTTCATCGCATGTTTTTCATATTTTTTTTAATATTAGTTTGATGACTTATATTGTAATGTATGTACCCGATACAAAATATGTGATGCTCTCCTAATTTTTGAAAAAAAAAACAAACACTCTTGTTTTTTAAAAATTATTTTATTTTCATGTATACTGTTGAATTCTATAATTCTATAATTCTATCATATTTTCACTAAATAATTTGCATCTTTTCTCATGTTTTAAAATACAAAAATAGATATCGTAACTAGTTTACAATTATCCATCAGGGTTCAGCCAAAATATAAAAAATCCTTCACCAATCAATTTGTTTATTTTACGTATTAGGATTTAGTTATAGATTTCAATATTAAAGGTGTAAAGCTAAGTTATAGAGTGCACCTTTAAGATAAAAGATACAAAAATAAAAGACGATGCTAAGATTCATACTTTAAAACGATTATGTTTTTGACTTAATAAGATAGAGAATCTATCATGTTGAGAGATCAATCTTGAACCATAGGAAAGACTAAAGAATAAAAATATGACATAGAAAAATCATTAAACAATAATGCAACTAACCTTAGGTACGATGCATTAGGGGTGATGTGTCTTACACTTGCACAACTAGTCCCTTTACCAAAACTCTTAGAGACCATTAGGTTTCTTAGTAACCCTAATATTAGGTAACAACTCTTTAAAATAATAATTATAATTTTATGATTATACAAAACCCTTTTTCCACACACCCCATCTTCAAGAGGTCCGAAAACTCCTTCGCGAATGATCAAAGATATTTTATTTTAAGCTTTTCAATCATTCTCAAATGCTTGATCACTTCTCTAATGCTTGGTCCCAGTATGGGGTGTGATGCTTGTTGTTGCAACCTATTTTTTTATCCTATTTTTGAAGTATTTTCAGGAAAAATAGCAAAAATTAACAAAAATCCGAAACAATTATGTTTTTGATGTATTTGCGTTGTTTTAGTATTTTCAGCATCATCTCAAAATGATTTAAATTTTAAATGTATTTTAAATGCGTTCAGGTTCCAATGCGTCATTTTTAAAATAACTTATTTTCCTCTCTGATTTGACGTTTATGTTTTTTCAATTTAGAAAATAACTAAAAAATATCAAAAAATAAGAAATATATGGACACAAGGACTAAAGTTGAAAAAACAAAAAAAACACAAGGGACCAAAATTATGTGTTTGTCTGAATTTGATATTTGTCAAATATAGATCTTCTCCTCACTGCATTATTTGATAATTGGTCATTCAGGATAGTAAAATATTGATAAATTTTTACTCGATGGTAGTTCACCTCCATCATTATGTCTTGAAAGGTGGTTGCTTCTTGTTTATAAGTGAGCTCAAAATAGTGCAAAGTAAATATTAAAATCTCTTCAATAATAATATAAGTCACACACATTGAAGTTTTAATATGCGCTTTGTTTTTAATATTTTTTTAAAGATTGAATAGATATTTCCATGCAATGATAGATAAGTCATGGCAATCACTTTGGTCAGCATCCTTCGAGCCAAGGCGTACTCTCGCTCAAAGTACACTGCTAATATCCAAAAATAGCACTCGACAACTCGGTCTCTTGCAAAAGGCAGCTTCTTAGCAAAATCTAATTCTTTCCACCACCTGATTAATCAGCATCGATTAAAGAAAAATCTCAGTTGAATTGCTATATAGCAGAAGCTAAAACTCAGTATTGTATCATGTAATAATTTTGTTTGCTTCAGCTCACTTTGTAATATCACGTAGTTCCTTCTGGTGCTGCTTTTGCAAAATGTTGAAGTCTAATTTAGCGAAGTTCAGTAAGACTTCACTGCATGAAGGATCTTGTTGGTACATAGAGAAGTAATGCCTTGCCTCTAGCCTTGGTATGCCCTTGCAAAGAGGCTGTTTTAAAGCATGATTTATTTTCTCTCTCAGCGGGGAGCTTGAATGGGTGGCCAAGAACTCTAGGCGGGAAGTAGTGAACAAAAGTGCTTCTTCTAATATCTCATCTCCATGCACCCGGAGATGAGTAGCTTCATAGAAGCTTAAAATTCCTCGAGTGTCATTGGCAAGGGAATCACTGAAGGTCCCTTGGCTGTTCTTGAATTTTCCGAACACATCTGCATTGGAACAGAAAACATTACGTGAATGTGGAAACTAGTTTTGGGGAAGATTAAATAAGAAACAAGCAAGAGAGTATTGTGAAGTTTAAATAAGAATCAAGCAAGAGAAGGAAAGTCCATACCACATGAGATTTTATAGCCTTGTTGTCTCAGGAGTCGAAATTTGAGAGAAATGGCGTATAGGTCATTATGATGATCATCGTAATCTCCGTTATTGAAGTCGCAATGGGAGTTGTACATTTCTCTTAGTATTTCATCAATCTCAACTTCAAAATGGTAAGAGATGCCTAAGCGTTGGATCGCATCAATGAAGTCCAATGTTTGCGAAGGCTTACTGATATTGCCCATCAGCTCCCTTTTCACTTCTTCCTTGAGTATTTTATGCTCTCCTTCGTCGTTCGTTTCCTGATATCAGCAGCAGAGAGAATAACTTTTCTTGAAGCATTTTTATCTAAAAAAACTTATGCTACAAAACAGAAATTCCTGTTTATAATATTTATCATTCCTTTTTCTTGAAGGAGCTCATAACAATGATTACTGTTTGATTAGATGGGATGGTGTTTTCAGTTGCTAAAATCAGTAGTCCGATGGCCATGAATGACCATTTGAGTTTTGGGCTTTCACAGGTCGTGAAAGAGATTAAAAATAACTATGGCTGATGACAATCTTCTCCTGGAATTATTTATGCGATCAATCTGGTCGCCATGACATATGTAGCTCTATAGATAGGGACAAGTTTGGTAGCCAAAAAACACATCAGTTACTTTATGTGTTGAACCTTTAACATCAGCACATCAAAATGATATAAAAATATCAATTTTTTTAATTTAAAATAAAAATAAAATAATTTTTTTAAAAAACACTTTCCAAACACACTCCAAATTTTTTAATATACAAGATCCAACTCATCCACGTAATATAACCCCCCTCTCTTAGTACCACGCCCAAAAATCTTCTTTGTGAGAACATCCTGGAATAAACAAAATGAGGAGTATATTAGCAAGCAACAATTTAACTCTTCAGTTACCTGGCCTACTGATAATAGTTTTGTGGAGAGTGAAGGCACAAAGACAGTATGACGGAGAGTAAATGTAGTTGATAATGCCACTGTTCCCCCTCCTGGTACTGGATATATGTCATCATTAGCATTTGATATGGCATGTCGTCGAGGAATTGACTTTGTTTCAAAATCATTAATATCATAGGTCATGTGATCTGTTGCCCCTGAGTCAATAATCCAACTATCTATATTTTCCTCATGGGCTACTGAATTTGTGAGGCCAATAATACCTAGATCTTGATTGTTGGGTTGCAATTGATTTTTGAGTGGCACAAGTGTGTTTGGATCCATATTCGTAGCAACTGTTGCATGGCCTTGTTCGACCTTTCTTCCTTTAAGTTCATACCACCATTTTGGGTATCCGTATAGCTGAAAACACGTATCTTTGGTGTGTTTATTTCCACCACAATGCGTGCATCCTCCCTTCTGGGCTTTTGGCATAACAAAAGCTGGCTTGCTGGAATTTTGTCCGTGTGGGCCGAGTCTGGGTCTTGATGATGATGGGCCAGGATACTGTCTTGAAGGGTTCCCGGCCTGCTTGTGTGGGCTGGTGAGAGTGAGGCCTTTAAATCTTACGCAATTCTCTTCTTCTACCTTCCTATCACCACTGTCGTGGTTCCGCTTCTATAACCCTAGGTTTCCATTTTTCATTTCATTCTATCGCTTGTCTCTGCCTTTAGATAGCAGACTGAAGTTGTCACCAACTTCACTGATTTCCTTCTCCATCATCACAACTCGTCTATTGTTCTCTCTTTGTACTTGTGCGAAGGCTGTTTTCGATTGAAGGCAGAGACACCTGTTGAAGGATATCTTGTCGAGCTTGGTCAAATTAGTCACCCAAACCATCCAAGAAGGTATAAATTTGATCTTCTTGAATTAATTTGTTGAATTTTTGTATGTCTTCTTCACATGTCATGGGGTTGGGGCGTCTATGGTCAATTTCTAGCCAAAGGGTTTGTAAGCTAGTGTAGTATTCTTCAAGGGAGCCAGTTCCTTGTGTTGTTCGGTTGACCCTTCTTTTCAGGTCATACACCTGGATGTTGTCTCCTCCATCGCAGTAGGTTGTAGCAATGGCATCCCACACCCTTTTAGCTGTAGGAAATCTGATGAAATTCCCAATTAGGTTTGGGTTTAGGGAATTGATAATCCAACCTTTAATAATGACATTTTCTGTTCTCCATTTGTTGTATGTTAGGTCTGCTAGTGCTGGTTGTTTGATTTCGCCGGTGATGAATCCAAGTTTGTCTTTGCCGGAGATAAACATCTCCATGATTTGTGACCATAGTTCATAGTTTTGGTCATTGAGTTTGATTCTAGGGATGGCTACTGGCAAGTCATGGTTATGATTTTGTATTGTGATGATTTGAGGGTTGGTTCTAGGGTTTATGGTTGTCATTGGGTTCCGTAGATTTTCTTCTGCCATGGTTGTGATAATTTTTTTTCAAAAACAGGTTGGATTTTGGATCGATTGCTCTGATACCATGTTGACAATGAGAAGTAATTGCATGTTGATCAATAATAATTTTCCATTGATCTTCTAATTGCATTGAAGGCTTATTTATACATGTATAGGTATCTTGTTTATGCTAGGAATCCTATTTACACAAGGACAACTAATACTAGGAGTATACATAAGATTTTTCCTAATTTGTAATGTTCGTGTTTTGATTCATGTTAACATCCTTTTGTTATGTATTCTGCTACGCTACCATCTCCCTATATATTTTTGTCCTTCGTATTGAGAGACCATCGCACATTATCCTGGATGCTGTTAGAAATGGTGATTGAAAACCGTTTGCGTTGGCCCCTTCAGTTTCTCATCTCGTTTTTGCAAATGACCTCATCTTGCTTGCCGAGGCATCTTTTTTAACCAATTGGAAATTATTCAGGAATGCTTAAATAAACTTTGCAGATACTCTAGCCAAAAGGCGAGCATGGAAAAAACAAAAAAGCATTTCTAAAACAGTGTTCCAATTAGAACAGCTTGAAGGTTGAGTGAGATGGCTGGCTTTCAAGTAACTCAAGTTCTGAGGATGTAACTCGGGGTTCCCATGGTCCAATATAGAGTTTCAAGAAAGATGTATGGAGGCATAATTCAGAGAGTTCAGCAGAAACTGGCTTTGTGAAAAGCTCAACATCTCTCACTTGCAGGTGTAGTTTAGTAATAACTGCAGTGCCTGTGCTTGCTATGCAGATAACTAAATCACTGAAAGGAATATGTATTGCAATTGAAAAGCTATGTGGAGGGTTTCTTTAGTTAATTGGAGCACCGTGTGTCGTCAGCCAAAAAACTTTGGGGGGGGGGGGGGGGGGGGTCAAGAAAATTGAAGGCGTTTCTTATGAAAATAGCTTGGGGTCTTTTGACTGGAGAGAATCTTTCATGGGTTAGGGCCAAATATACCATTTTGGGGAATATGGGATTGGAATTGAAAAGGGCTGGTAGCAGTTCATATATGTGGAGAATGTGAATTAATTATGGGATTTGTTGCACCAAGGATATGTGTGGGAGGCTGGTATGGAGAGAGTTATAGGTGGGACGAAAACCTGGGAACTGAGTTTATTCGACATATCTGACTTCCATAGGAGGTTAATAGTCTCAGGGATTCTAAGTTAAATGGTATGATGGCAAAGAGCTTGTGATCTGTACAGTAGGTCTCGAGTTCGAGTAAGGGCGTGCACTCCTTGTAAGAGCTTGGGATAGCCAGAGTTTTACCGGTTTACCTGGACCTACAAAATGTGTTTTTCGGAGATAAGGTTTCCTTGCATAAAAAAATAAAGTTAATAGTATCAGGATGTGTAATTTTGTCAAAGATATGGAGTATGCTAGTGCTAGAGGCTTGCTCAGAGATAGTTTGTGACATTATATTGCTGTTTTGTAGCAGAGGTGAGTGTAGGCTCTGTCTTAGATTGGATTTTTAAATATTCAAACTATAAACTTGACCTAGTAAACTTCCCTTGGGAAAAAAAAAGAAGTTGTACAAGGTTTCATAGCCCCAGAACTAAAGGAAATCGGACAAGTCATAAACTAAGGACTAGAATAAAAAAGGCGCGCAAAGCTAAGGTTACTCTCGAAATTCTAATGGGGATACAATTGCACAAAATTAAAAGTTCAAAATCAATTGAGGGTGCAATTAGAGCAATTAAAAATTGAGGGACCAAATTGTATTTTTACTTTCCCAAATCAGTTGCAAACTTGCAGGCGTGCCTGCACTTCTCAGTCACCTGAATAGTGCCAGGCACGCCACTGCAGCAATGCACGCACGTCGCCTGAGCAAAGCCCCCTTACTGGGCAATGCAGAGGCAGCAGCCCTCGGTTGCATGCCATGGGCAACCGAAGGGTTGCTTCCTCTGCTATAAATATGAAGGAACAAGGGATGGATAAGGGGAGCTAAATTCACGTAAGAAACAGAGAAAGAGAGAAAGATTTTACGAGCAGAGTGGAGAGCAGAAAATTCACGAAGGAAAGGAAGAAATAATACAGAGGGGAAGAAAAACAGAGAAAACGAAACAGAGGAGACGAGAAAATTCTGGGGAAATTTACAGAGTTTTGGCAAAGAAAAGACAGACAAAGCAAAGAAAACGAAGGAAACTTTACGTAAAAACATAGTTGATCTTCATCCCTCTCGTTGTTGGTCTCTCTCTCTCTCGGTCTTCTCTGTTTCTCTCTCACTAAAACCAGAACTCGACGTCTCTCTCTCCTCCAACAGCCATCAACTCCGGCCACCATGCATTGTACCGTCATCACCACAGCCTCCTTTCAACTCCCGCAGCTCAGTCATTTTCTCTGGTGAAGCAAAGGCAGAACAACCCTAGCAACTGCAACGCCACCCGTCACCTTCCGACGCAAATTCCGGCCACCACAGGCCACCATTTCCGACGCCACCACGACCAGAAGAACTACCTCGACCTCCTCTACCTAACGGTATTAACAGGTACGCCGTTCATCACACTCGAAAATCTTCCATTTCACTGTAGATCATCATCTTGCATGCGCTGGGCCCGCTGGGCCGGGCTTTGTGCCCGGCCTGACCCTGTTGAGGACGGGCTTCCATCCCGTCTGGGATGGAAGCCCAGCCCAGATGGGTCTGGGCTGCCAGCCATCTAGGCTAGCAGCCTAGCCTGGAGACAAGGTGGGTTGGGCTGACGAATTTAGGTGGGCTGACAGCCAGCCCACCGAAAAAGAGAAAAATATAAAAAAGTACAAAATACAAAATTGCAAATAAAAAAAATATTTTTTAGAAAAAATATAAAATGTGTTGTTTTCTTGCATACAACCAATACACTAGCATATTTTTTAAAAAAATTTCTTTCGAAAAAATATATATTATCTTGGAGTTTGAAGAGAAAATATGTTTTAGCATGGATTTCACAATGAATAATCATTTCTTGCATCTTGAGATTTTACAACATGTTTGTAAAAATCTAAAGGGCATTGGCCAATATTTCAAAAATATTAAAATCTTATTCTTGGGAATTTATTATTCATTGTCGGTATTCAGATAAATAAATCCTAAGGGGTCAATATCCAAAATATTCGGCGGGGATAATATGCTGTTATTCACTGTCGGTGTTTGGATAAATAAATCCTAAGGGGTTAATATCCAAAATATTTGGCGGGGATAATATGCTGTTATTCACTGTCGGTGTTTGGATAAATAAATCCTAAGAGGTTAATATCCAAAATATTCGGCGGGGATAATACACCATCATCATTTAACCAACATATTCTTTGAAAGATCAAAACCATAACAAATCATAAGCCAACCAAAACGTCAAGCAGCTTACCTTAGGTGCTAAAACCTTCCCTTTACGCAATCAGTCCCTTACCTTAGAATCTGTTAAAGACCAGTTTTAGATTTTCTAATAACCATAATACTAGGTGGCGACTCCCTTTTTCACAGAAATAAAGATAATACCCCCGACATCGAATCCCCCGACACGGGGTGGGTCGTCACGACGCCGCGCTCTCGCGATGGGGTGCGACACATGTATATGAATCTTGTTTATGCTAAGAATCCTATTTACACAAGGATAACTAATATTAGGAGTATACATAAGATTTTTCCTAATTTGTAATGTTCCTGTTTTGATTCATGTTAACACCCTTTTGTTACGTATTCCGCTACGCTACTATCTCCCTATATATTTTTGTCCTTCTTATGAGAGACCATTGCACATTATCCTGGATGCTGTTAGAAATGGTGATTGGAAACCATTTGCGTTGGCCCCTTTAGTTTCTCATCTCCTTTTTGCAAATGACCTCATCTTGCTTGCCGAGGCATCTTTTTTAACCAATTGGAAATTATTCAGGAATGCTTAAATAAACTTTGCAGATGCTCTGGCCAGAAGGCGAGCAAGGAAAAAACAAAAACGCATTTCTAAAACAATGTTCCAATTAGAACAGCTCGAAGGTTGAGTGAGATGGCTGGCTTTCAAGTAACTCAAGTTTTGAGGATGTAACTCGGGGTTCCCATGGTCTAATATAGAGTTTCAAGAAAGATGTATGGAGGCATAATTCAGAGAGTTCAGCAGAAACTGGCTTTGTGAAAAGCTCAGCATCTTCACTTGCAGGTGTAGTTTAGTAATAACTGCAGTGCCTGTGCTTGCTATGCAGATAACTAAATCACTGAAAGGAATATGTATTGCAATTGAAAAGCTATGTGGAGGGTTTCTTTAGTTAATTGGAGCACCGTGTGTCGTCAGCAAAAAACTTGGGGTCAGAGAATCTTTCATTGGTTAAGGGCCAAACATACCATTTTGGGGAATATGGGATTGGAATTGAAAAGGGCTGGTAGCAGTTCATATATGTGGAGAATGTGAATTAATTATGGGATTTATTGCGGCAAGGATTTGTGTGGGAGGCTGGTATGGAGAGAGTTATAGGTAGGATGAAAACCTGGGAACTGAGTTTATTCGACATATCTGACTTCCATAGGAGGTTAATAGTATCAGGGATTCTAAGTTACGTGGTGTAATGGGAAAGAGCTTGTGATCTGTACAGTAGATTTCGAGTTCGAGTAAGGGTGTGCACTCCTTGTAAGAGCCTGGGACAACCGGAGTTTTACCGGTTTACCTGGACCTACAAAATGCGTTTTTCAGAGATAAAGTTTTTTTATATAAAAAAATAAAGTTAACAGTAACATGATGTGTAATTTTGTCAAAGATATGGAGTATGCTAGTGCTAGAGGCTTGCTCAGAGATAGTTTTTGACATTATATTGCTGTTTTGTAGCAGAGATGAGTGTAGGCTCTGTCTTATATTGGATTTTTAAATATTCAAACTATAAACTTGACCCAGTAAACTTCACTTGGGAAAAAAAGAAGTTGTACAAGGTTTCATAGCCCCAGAACTAAAGGAAATCGGACCAGGTCTCACTCACATGCCAGAGCATATGGATTAAGGATATGTTCGGGTCATCAAATACGGAAGATTGAAAGCCCAGTTGAAGAAGCAAGGTTTCATAGCCCCGCCCAAGTATTCTCTTCCATTTAAGTGTTTAAAAGTGTTATTAAAATTGTTTTTTTATTTTTAAAAAAATTATTTTTGATATGAAAATGATTTAAAAACATTAATTTTTTTTTAATTTAAAATAAAATATAAAAATAAATTTTAAAAAAATTATGAATAGTTGGATTGGAATGAGCTAGAACAATTAACACACAATGGATTAACATTAAGTTTACATATACGATGACCCAAATATAAAATTGGCATTCATCCACACATTAGGATAATTATGAAGTTACCTTTTAAAGAGATAAAAAAAAACTAATATTAATTGAGGTATTATGAAGTTAAGATTTTTCCTTCCAAAAAAATTAGGATAATTAGTAGATTAACCACATTGAAGTTTTATGAAATTATATAAACTTGAAATCATACCTTTTAAAGAGATAAAAAAACTAATGTTAATTGAATATGTATCAAGATATTTTTTTATTTTTAACATAAACAATAAAATTATTGGAAAACATTAAAAAATATTAATTTAATATTTTTCAAAATAAATGTATTTTAAAAAACAATTATGTATTTTCAAAAAAGTTCTTAAATTTTGAATCAATTAACTAATCACTAAAAAAATAGCTAAAATAATATAAAAAAGGAGTAACACCAAATCCAAATTACTATTAATGCAGTATCACTAACTTTAATCTCTCCACAACATATGGAGTGCAGACAATAGTACCCAAATTATCTAAAACAAAACAAATCTTACTCTCCACCAATAAACGCTACGGGGGCATGAACTTGATTTAGGGGGTGTTTTGGGAGAGATTTTCGAAATTGTTTTTTAAAAAAAATAAAAAAATATTTTTATTTTTTATTTTATTTTATTTTTTTGTTTTTAGATAATTTTGAGAATTCTGATCCCAAATTCATCCAAAAAACACATATTTTGAGGTCAGCTAGTGGCCCACCCGAATTCTATAGGGCCAACCTAGTTGGATCGGTTGGCCCGATCCATATATTTATATTATAATAATATATTAATATTAAAAAAAACAAAACCAAATCCAAAAATAATTGAAATGGGTTTTTTTCATAAAATTTTGTGATTTTATTAAAATGGGTTTTTCCTTATCATTTTGCCTAATATTAGGCCTTGGACTTACATTTTAAGTTTTAATCTGGGTATTAGAAATACCCGGATTTCTCCAAAATTTCAATAAAAAAATTCCAAAACAGTTTAAAGGTCATTTTAAAAATTTTATGATTTCATCGCATGTTTTCCATAATTTTTTTAATATTAGTTTGATGACTTATATTGTAATGTATGTACCGATACAAAATATGTTATGTTCTCCTAATTTTTGAAAAAAAAAACAAAAATTCTTGTTTTTGAAAAATTATTTTATTTTCATGTATACCATTGAATTCTATAATTCTATCATATTTTCACTAAATAATTTGCATCTTTTCTCATGTTTTAAAATACAAAATGAGATATCGTAACTAGTTTACAATTATCCATCAGGGTTCAGCCAAAATATAAAAAATCCTTCACCAATAATTTTGTTTATTTTACGTATTAGGATTTAGTTATAGATTTCAATATTAAAGGTGTAAAGCTAAGCTATAGAGTGCACCTTTAAGATAAAAGATACAAAAATAAAAGGCGATGCTAAGATTCATACTTTAAAACGATTATGTTTTACTTAATAAGATAGAGAATCTATCATGTTGAGAGATCAATCTTGAACCTTAGGTACGATGCATTAGGGGTGATGCGTCTTATACTTGCACAACTAGTCCTTTTACCAAAACTCTTAGAGACCATTAGGTTTCTTAGTAACCATAATATCAGGTAACAACTCTTTAAAATAATAATTATAATTTTATGATTATACCAAACCCTTTTTCCACACACCCCATCTTCAAGAGGTTCAAAAACTCCTTCGCGAATGATCAAAGATATTTTATTTTATTTTATTTTAGGCTTTTCAATCATTCTCAAATGCTTGATCACTTCTCTAATGCTTGGCCCCAGAATGGGGTGTGATGCTTGTTGTTGCAACCTAATTTTTTATCCTATTTTTGAAGTATTTTCAGGAAAAAATAGCAAAAAAAAAAAACAAAAATCCGAAACAATTATGTTTTTGATGTATTTACATTGTTTTAGTATTTTCAGCGTCGTCTCAAAATGATTCAAATTTTAAATGTATTTTAAATGCGTTCAGGTTTAAATGCGTCGTTTTTAAAATATATTATTTTTCTCTTTGATTTAACGTTTATGTTTTTTCAATTTAGAAAATAACTAAAAAAAAAAAATAAGAAATATATGGACACAAGGACTAAAGTTGAAAAAAAAAACACAAGGGACCAAAATTATGTGTTTGTCTGAATTTGATATTTGTCAAATATAGATCTTCTCCTCACTGCATTATTTGATAATGGTCATTCAGGATAGTAAAATATTGATAAATTCTCACTTGAAGGCAATTCACCTCCATCATTGAAAGGTGGTTGCTTCTTGTTTATAAGTGAGCTCAAAATAGTGCAAAGTAAATATTAAAATCTCCTCAATAATAATACAAGGCACACACATTGAAGTTTTAATATGCGCTCTGTTTTTAATATTTTTTAAAGATTGAATAGATATTTCCGTGCAATGATTAGATATGAATAACTAGATGTTTAGAAAAAAGACAATGAATAATTACATGTTATCTGAGGTTAAACATAAGTGTGGCTGATGAAATTGGTCACCCATCCGACCATTTTTATGGGTTCACATAAGAGGAAAATTCGCAGACCAGCTATTAACAGTGGACTCTACAGTGGCAGCAGAGAAAACTGTAAAATCTTCAACGGGTATTTTCCTTGTCTGAGGTTCTCAGATATTTGGCACTGTATTTTAAAAGTGTGTTTGAATTTTTTTTTTAAATTAATTTTTTTAGATTATTTTCATTTTTTGATATCAAAAATAATTTTTTAAAAATATAAAAAATCCTTTTGATATATTTCGAAAAACACTTTAAACTTTAAAAAACAATCTCTAGCAAGTTTTCCAAAAGCTACTACCATGAGTCGAGAGCTCCTGTGCTCGATAATTTATAAGCCAAGGCACCTTAAAAGGTTTTTAAAGCGCACTTGTTTGAAAGGAGAATGACACACACACATGTTGAATTGAATAAACTCCTTTCCCCGCTAAGATTAGGGAAGTTAGTCAAATTTTCTATCTGGAAACAACATTCATGGGATTCCAAAAACTAGAGAGTAGTCTTCGTCAGTGAATCGTACAGACTATTATTGGACCCTATGAACTAGCATCACACAATATTTATTGATGGTGAAGGATTTTAATCCTATTATTTCAGCAACATGGCAGATTTAAGTCTTAATTACTAGCTGATATTAGTTCAGCAACATGACAGATTCAAGTCTCAATTACTAGCTGATCACATTGGCACAGGATCGATGAGTAGAGAAGAAACAAAATCTTTGAGCGCAGTTCCAGCATTTGTATACCCGTCTTCATCTTTGTACAGAACATCAATTACACGAGCAAGATTGAGTATCATTGTCAGAATAGGCACAGGGACAGCGGTTGGGAAGAGACACTCTCCATTGACATCCTTCCAAGCATCTGTAACTTGTTTTCGAAATTCATGGACAGTTTCTTGTTCTGTGGTGCCATGTTGTTTCATGTAACATTCGATGCTCGAGGCAACATGCCCTCTCTTTTGCTCCAGCTATGGAAGCACGAAGAAAGAAAAAATAGCAGTAAAATGACAGAAAATATGTTGAAATTGATTATTCTAGGAGTAAAGGGACCATTACTACCTTGTGGGACACAATGTCATCCATGAGTCTGGCAATTATTTCTGAGGCTTTAAGAATCTTAGGTCCACTAAATAACCATTCGAAGGAGTCCTTAGTTACAACAGATCCCATTCCAATAAAGGATGTAGCTGCTAGCATTGCATAGCCCGAAGAGACCATTGCAACAGCCATGTATTCCTCCATTGTTGGTGTGTGTTTTTGGTGGAACCATATAGATTCAAGGTAGTAGGCTCGAACTTGATTCTTCATCTAAGAAATCAGCAAACGTGTCAATTACTATATTTTTAGCTGCATATATATATCCTCAAGAGAACCGATCTTTTATTTTCAATCAGCCTATGACACTTACAGCTTCTTTTGCATAGAAGACACGGTATGATATTTCTTCATTAACCATAGTTTCCTCAATTTCTGTGTAGACATCTAGAAGTGCCTTGTAAGCCACTTTCATGTACTCTGGCAGCTGATCCACGGCAGTAATTTCCCACCTATAAATAGTTAAGATTGAAAGATTGGATAAACCGAAGACAAAATGGTTATGAATCGAAAGTACAATATATATATTACTGAGGGAAAAATTTTGAGTAAAATTATTCTTAGAAATTTGATACATATGATGGAAAACGTTATTATGTGAATGGATCCGACCTCTCAATTGCATCAGTAAAGAGCTTGAGTTCATCCGGTGCACCATGGATATCATAGATATCATCGATGATGGAAGTCATGGCAATCACTTTGGTCAGCATCCTTCGAGCCAAGGCGTACTCTCGCTCAAAGTACACTGCTAATATCCAAAAATAGCACTCGACAACTCGGTCTCTTGCAAAAGGCAGCTTCTTAGCAAAATCTAATTCTTTCCACCACCTGTTTAATCAGCATCGATTAAAGAAAACTCTCAGTTGAAAGCTAAAACTCAGTATTGTATCTTGTAATAATTTTGTTTGCTTGAGCTCACTTTGTAATATCACTTAGTTCCTTCTGGTGCTGCTTTTGCAAAATGTTGAAGTCTAATTTAGCGAAGTTCAGTAAGACTTCACTGCATGAAGGATCTTCTTGGTAAATAGAGAAGTAATGCCTTGCCTCAAGCCTTGGTATGCCCTTGCGAAGAGGCTGTTTTAAAGCATGATTTATTTTCTCTCTCAGCGGGGAGCTTGAATGGGTGGCCAAGAACTCTAGGCGGGAAGTAGTGAACAAAAGTGCTTCTTCTAATATCTCATCTCCATGCACCCGGAGATGAGTAGCTTCATAGAAGCTTAAAATTCCTCGAGTGTCATTGGCAAGGGAATCATTGAAGGTCCCTTGGCTGTTCTTGAATTTTCCGAACACATCTGCATTGGAACAGAAAACATTACGTGAATGTAGAAACTAGTTTGGGAAGATTAAATAAGAACTAAGCAAGAGAGGGAAAGTCCATACCACATGAGATTTTATAGCCTTGTTGTCTCAGGAGTCGAAATTTGAGAGAAATGGCGTATAGGTCATTATGATGATCATCATAATCTCCATTATTGAGGTCGCAATGGGAGTTGTACATTTCTCTTAGTATTTCATCAATCTCAACTTCAAAATGGTAATAGATGCCTAAGCGTTGGATCGCATCAATGAAGTCCAATGTTTGCGAAGGCTTACTGATATTGCCCATCAGCTCCCTTTTCACTTCTTCCCTGAGTTTTTTATGCTCTCCTTCGTCGTCCGTTTCCTGATATCAGCACCAGAGAGAATAACTTTTCTTGAAGCATTTTTATCTAAAAAAACTTATGCTACAAAACAGAAATTCCTGTTTATAATATTTATCATTCCTTTTTCTTGAAGGAGCTCACAACAATGATTACTGTTTGATAAAATGGTCACTATAGACTATAGGGAAAAACAATTGAGGCCTTGTCACTTAAAAGTGTTAAGAAGGACAATATCAGCATGCAATCAAGCGCATGAGTGAGATAATCTATACCAAGAAAGATTACTATTACCATGGAATCGGTTGCGTACGAGAGGAAATGGTCACCCCAAACGCTAGGAGCATAATTTGCAGAGCGGCGATTAACATCGGGCCCGACAATGGCAGTAGAGAAAGTTGCAGAACCTTCAACAGACATTTTCCTAGTATGATTTGGGAATGGCAGTATAGAAAGTTGCACTTTATAAAGCTTATAAAGTTTCTAAGGGAACTGTGAGTCAGGAGCTCTTCTGCTCGACTATTTATAGGCCATGGCACCTTATAAGCTTTATAAAGTGCAATTATTTATAAATTACAGTTTTTTGTTAAATGACCTTTGAAAGTTAAAGGAAGGATGTCCAAATATAGTGAAGTCTGCTATGGCGGATATCGTGTTTACAGAAAGCTTTGAACATCAATTACATGTCTTCCTTCGTCTTCTTTTTTAGCATGTCTCCTCCGTTCTGTGAATTTTTTTGTATTTTTTTTAAATATTTATAATAAAATATGAGTAAAAAGCAAGGAATCCCAAACTTAGATTGGAATTTTCCCTTCCAAACTTCATTACTATTATTATTTATAGGAGTAAGAAAATATTTCAGATACACATTCTCCCTACTTTATTTTGTTTTCAATAATTAATTTTTTTTATTAGAAGGCAGCAAATGAGCTTGTTAAAAAGGAGATAAATGGAGCAAATCACATCGTTTTCTGCATGCTTAGATTTTTCAGGAGATTTATTTTCTGTGTGTTTATAGACCACATGCTTTCTATCATCAAACAACATACATGGGACTCCACAACTTTAGAGTGCTATTCGACAATAAATAGTACTGAGCAAAAGTCTGCATTTTTGTCACTAAGCTACAGTAGACGTCATAGCAAAGAGACGTCACATCCAAATTTAGAAACCACATGTGTACCATATTTCACCATTCAAAGATGTACATCTTGAGCAATTTCAGGCATGTGTACCATATTTCACCATACATGGGACACCAAGGTTTGTTTATCATTGCAAACCCATCACGGTAAAGTAGTAGAAATAAAAACATCATAAGACCATAGCAAACAAAGAAAAATAATGTACTTTACATCAAGTAAAACATATCTTCGTACAAATACCTTCTTGAGCCTGCACGGTTGTTGTAGGACGACAATATGCTCATGGCCAAGTTAAACATCATAGAAGGACGACAATATAAGAACTTCTTATAATTAATTGAATTAGATTTTTTGGATTGTTTTATCAATGGTATTGGACAAAATCTTTTTTTTTACTCTGCACCAGCGATAATAATATTATTATTAGTGACTATTATTATTAATAGTCACTATTATTAGTGAAAAATAATGGAAAAAAGTGAACAATACTAGCAAAATTCCTTCATATTCATAGAGATAGGGGACATAATTCACATGGATATAGTAAGTCTCGCTTGGGCTGCTCATGGCCAACCACACATCTGGAGAAGGATGACAATATGGTCATGGCCACTGTCATAACCCAATTTATGGGTTACTCCCCAAAATCTACCAAAAATAACAAAAAATAAAATAAAAAGGGTCGGCGTTGGTAGAAAAATCAATGTCGAAATTTTGGTTGTTTTCGAGAGTCCGATCATATCTCTTTTGTCCAAAAAAATAGAGGAAAATACAGATTTAAGGCAAAATTAATTTATCATTGGATAAATATGTGTAAAAATTAAGTCATACGACATAATTATATTTTTTTGGGTTGATTTGATTTAATCGCCGACCAGTTAAAGTGTAATTATGTTTAGGAATTAATTTAAGGTCCAATTGAAGGATTTAATTAAGTGCAAGGACTTAATTATACTTTAAATTGGTCACATCAAATTAATTTAGGGCTTAATTGATGAAAAATCAAGCTCTTGAGCTTAATTCGGGCTCAATTGAGAAGTTTGGATTTTTTCGGAGACCAAATTGAATTTTTCCAAGCCAATTGTGCGAAATCAAGGGTCAAAATTGAAGACAATTGAGAGTTTAATGGTCAATTGAGGGTCAAATCGCATAAATCAGAAACCAATGACTAAAATAAAAAAGGCGCGCAAAGACAAGGTTGCTGTTAAAATTTTGATGGGGATACAATTGCATAAAATTACAAGTTTAAATCCAATTAGAGGTGCAATTAGAGCAATTACAGATTATCTCCTTTATTATATTTTATTTTCATAGAAACAAGTGTTTTATATGAGAACGAAATTAGCATAATTCAGCTAAATATCATGTAGTGAAGTCTGCTATGGCGGATATCGTGTTTACAGAAAGCTTTGAACATCAATTACATGTCTTCCTTCTTCTTCTTTTTTAGCATGTCTCCTCCGTTCTGTGAATTTTTTTGTATTTTTTTTAAATATTTATAATAAAATATGAGTAAAAAGCAAGGAATCCCAAACTTAGATTGGAATTTTCCCTTCCAAACTTCATTACTATTATTATTTATAGGAGTAAAAAGATATTTTAGATACACATTCTCCCTACTTTATTTTGTTTTCAATAATTAATTTTTTTTTAGAAGGCAGCAAATGAGCTTGTTAAAAAGGACATAAATGGAGCGAATCACAACGTTTTCTGCATGCTTAGATTTTTCAGGAGATTTATTTTCTTTGTGTTTATAGACCACATGCTTTCTATCATCAAACAACATCCACAACTTTAGAGTACTATTCGACAATAAATAGTACTGAGGAAAAGTCTGCATTTTTGTCACTAAGCTACAGTAGACGTCATAGCAAAGAGACGACACATCCAAATTTAGAAACCACATCTTGAGCAATTGCAGGCAATCTGTGTACCATATTTCACCATTCCATGCCAAGTTCTTGACCTAGGACACCAATGTTTGTTTATCATTGCAAACCCATCACGGTAAAGTAGTAGAAATAAAAACATCATAAGACCATAGCAAACAAAGAAAAATAATGTACTTTATCTCAAATAAAACATACTAAGAGTGTTAATATTTTCCTATTATGAAACTAGTCCATTTCCTAAAATATCTAAAAAACTAGTTAGGGTTTCTAGTAACCATAACCATACTACGAGGTGAAACATCCTTATCAACAAATACCTTCTTGAGCCTGCCCGTAAATGGTCGTTGTGATGTCATGCTCTTGAGAGAGTACAATACATTATATGTGCCGATAACGCTCATTACAAGGTCAATAGTTAAGAAGATTAAATAGATATTTAATGGCTTAATTTAAGCCTTTTTATTTCCTACAAGACTTGTGAATTCGTCCTATTTTCATACTTGCACGTTGATTGGACTTTCAAAAATACAAAATGCATAGTTTTAAGCTAACAAACATAATTTTCAATTCCACCATTGGTTCGAGCTGATATTTTTCCATAAGTTCTTAGAGATCTTTTTTTATATTGAGTTAATGTTTTAAGTCAATCATACATCATAAAAGACCTTATAATAAGGTCTGGAAGCTTTTGTACTAGAATTGCATTAGTTTTCTAGTTCATTTAGGATTCTTTTTCTATTTTATTGATAACTCTTTTGTTAATTCTCACATGTTTCTTAGGATATTCTACCTATTATAAATATAATTATTCATCTTGTTTTATTGATAGTAATACATATGCTAGAAAAAATAAAATGAAAATGTTTTAATTGAGTATATTTATGAAGTTAGTGTAATAAAGCCTATTCAAGTTAGTTGATAATGCTCGTATCATAGAAGAAGATTATGGTTCAATTTGAGACACCTACCTGCATAAAACCACCTCATCACCTCTTGTGTTGACATTTAAAAACCATTCAGAGGCTCCTGTCAAGGGATAAAAATAATTCTCTTAGGATCAAAAGCCAAAAAACACTTTCCTTTGATCTCAAGTTTGTTACAAAACCATTTAAACCTAAAACCTTAATTATTTAAGTAAAACTAATAAGTTTTTTGTTTGTTACAGCCCTAAAAAACTCATATAAAAACCTTTGGTTTGGCCTATAAAAGAAAGATGATCAGTATGAGTGAAAATGAAGAAGAGAAAACAATGGAATCTAAAATTAATGTAAAATTTTGAAGAAGGTTTCCAATCCGAGAGAATTGCAAAGCAGATAAGGTATATATTTTGAAACTATTAAGAGTGGAGCCCATATGACCTGCTTAACTATTTTAGTTCTTTGTTGAACCAAATCTTAGTTGTATTATGCATCGTAGTTGACCTTAAATAATTGGTCAAAGTCTGGTAGAGCTAGTACCGATGCCTCAGTCACTAACTAGAAATTGGTTGCAGCCTCATCTGTCCACTGGAATTTACAACCCTTCAACCAATCAGTAATAGGAGTAATAACAGAGCTAAATTTTCAGATGAACTGCCGGTATAAGGAGGCAAGCCTATTCATGAATATTTCAAGGACTTGGCAATTCCATGATGGTAGATACCTTGGATTAATCAGCCTGGACACCATTGAAAGACACAACAAAACCCAAAAACGTGATAGGGCTGATAGAGAACTTACACTTTGTACAATTGATAAATAATTGTTCCTTCCTTAGGGTATCAAAACAACCCGTAAGTGTTCAATATGAGACTCCAGGGTAGGGCTATAAATCAGAATATCATCAAAATAAATGACGATGAATTTTCCCAGGAATGATATACAAAAAGTATGGATTGAAAGAAACAAGAAAACATATATATACCACCTCAAAACAACTCAATAAACATGAGTAGAAATCAATGACATAATTCTGAAATAGGGATAAATAAGTACTTAATATGAAAGAATTACAATGATAATGTTACTTCTCACAACTAAGTAATGAAGATGATGTCTATTCCCCTTGAAATTAAGGCAAAGTTTAGTTCATAGTTGCTAGAAAATCAACACAGAAAAGAGAGAAGAAGTTTCTTTGGTGGAAAGAGAGATTAGCTATTTATAATGTGATTTGTTTTCTTTATTCATTCCCATAGCTATTGTATTTCATTAGGATTCTACTCTTTATTAGGATTCCTCAATGTTACTTAAATCTTCCTTCTTTATTTGGTCATTAAGGATGAAAAAATCCCTCAGAATATGTGTTGAAAACTAACTCTGCTGCTGTCACCACTCTGCTAATACTTTAGGTTTTGTTGCAATTTGGACTTTATTTCTGACTTGGTTTCTTGCAATATTCAACCACTCCATCTATATCCTTTCTCCATGAATGTTATAGGATTTATTTTCACCTTTTTTTTTTTTATGTTAGCATCTTATCTCCAGAAGGACTCGAAACTGTTAGTTTTCTCATTAGATCAGAGGATCAATCTCATCCTCCAGATTGCATCCTACTTTCACCTTCAAAAATATTTTATCTAGACAAGAATCCTGCATAAGAGTCATAGTACTTAATGTGTAGATGAGTTTGAACTTTTGAATCACATGATCTCCAGATCTTAAGCTCAAGCCATGCTCATTCTAATATGTAGTATGAAAGTTGAAAATCCTGCAGCAAGTATGATTTTGGTCTGATTTTGCAAGTCAGATTAAAAGTTCAAACGAACTCCAATTTCTTCCAATAATACCTTCCTAGAAAGCTCGACATGTGTACTTTATCTTATATTCATCCCACGCTCATGTTATAAACTTTACCCTGATGAAAATCCTATCACAAGAAGTAAGGTGTGAAACGTAAAATGCAGAAAATCTTATCTTTTAACAATTAATTCACAAAGTCTATTTTGTAAACAATTAAACCGAGATTGGGTATTGCAACAATTTGATGTCAAGAACGCCTTTCTCAATGGAGACCTTGAAGAAGAAGTCTACATGGATTTACCACCCGGAGCTAAAGGTAAATCCCCAAGTATAAACAAAGTATTATAATAAGCTTCTATTTGGTGTTCGAGAATTAATTCACAATTTGTCTTTCTTTGTCATATTTTGTAATCGAGCTTCTCTATGGTTTTTTTTTTTATAGTAACTATAGTAACAAATTTCTTATGGTTGCAATTAGGTACAAAATTGCAAGAAAAAATCAAAGTTTTTGGGTCAATTATGGTCTAAAATGAAGAAATTCACAGCCAACTACAACCACTACTGACTCCACCGACACAGTTATAGCTACCAATACATCCCTTTTCTTTACTCTAAACTCCTTCATGCCAGGTAAATTTCCACTCCTTCTTCCCCTTCCCCGTCAAACTACAGTGGAGAGTGAAATAATTCTGTTCACGTGCATGTGAACAATGTTCACATGTATGAGAATAGTAGCCCAATTTGGCTGGACCTGTTATGATCTAGACCAGTAAGAAAATAATTTGGGTCGTTAGCGGGCCAAATATTTCCAGGTCCACTAACAGCCCACCCGAATTTTATAGGGCCAACATAGCCGGATTGGTCAGCTTGATCCATTTATTTATATGTATATTAAAATAACATATTAATATTTTTAAAAAACAAAACAAATCCAAAATTAATTGAAATGAGTTTTTCATAAAATTTTATGGTTTTATTAAAATGGGTTTCCCCCTATAATTTTGCCTAATATTAGGCCTTGGACTTACATTGTAAGTTTGAATACAGGTATTATAAATACCAAGTCTTTTCCCCAAAATTTAAATAAACAAAATCCAAAACATTTTAAGGGTCCTTTTAAATTATTTATGATTTCATCGCATGTTTTCCATAATTTTTTTTGTTATTGGTTTGTTGACTTTCATTGTAATGTACGTACCCGATACAAAATATGTGATGTTCTCCTAAATTTTGAAAAACAAAACAAAAAACCCTTATTCAAAAAAAAAAATATTTTGTTCCATGCATATAGTCAAATCTTAAAATTCTCTCATATTTTTCACAAAATAATTTTCATCTTTTCTCATGTTTTAAAATGAAAATAGGAATATCGTAACCAGTTTATGATTATCCATCAAGGTTCAACCAAAAAATATAAAAACATTCAACAATCACTTTGTTCATTTTACTTCTTAGGATTTAGTTGTAGACTTCAATAATGAAGGTGTAAAGCTACATTGTAGAGTACTCCTTTAAGATAAAAGATAGAAAAATAAAAGACGATACTGAGATTTATTCTTTAAAATGATTATGTTTTTGACTTAATAAGATAGAGACTCCATCATGTAGAAAAGACCAAAGAATAAAAATCTGACCTAGAAAAATCATTAAACAATAATGCAACTTACCTTAGGTATGGTGCATTAGGAAAGATGTGTGCTACACTTGCACAACAAGTCCCTTTACCAAAACTCTCACAGACCATTAAGTTTTCTAGTAACCTTAATACTGGGTGGTTACTCATGAAAATAATAAGCATAATTTTATGATTATACAAAACCAGTTTTCCGCGCACCCCATCTTTAAGAGGCTCGAAAACTCCTTCGCGAATGATCTAAGATATTTTATTTTATTTCATTTTAAGCTTTTCAATCATTCTCAAATGCTTGATCACTTCTCTGATGCTTGTTCCTAAATGGGGTGTGATGCTTGTTGATGCTACCTAAGTTTTTATCCTATTTTTGAAGTATTTTCAACAAAAAACAACAAAAATAGGAAACAATACTGTTTTTGATATATTTGCGTTGGTTTTAGTATTTTCAGCATCGTCTCAAAAGAATTAAAATTTTAAATGTATTTTCAATGCGTTTAGGTTTTAATGAGTCATTTTTAATATCACTTATTGTTCTCTTTGATTTGACATTTATGTATTTTCAGTTTAGAAAAGATCTAAAAAAACTAAAAAACAAGAAATATATGGACACAAGGACTGAAGTTGAAAAAAAACACAAGGGACCAAAATTATGTGTTTTTCTGAATTTGATATGTGACAAATATAGATGTTGTTCTCACTGCATTATTTGATAATGGTCATTCAGGATAGTAAAATATTGATAAATTCTCACTCGAAGGAAATTCACCTCCATCATAATGTCTTGAAAAGTGGTTGCTTCTTGTTTATAAGTGAGCTCAAAATAGTGCAAAGTAAATATTAAAATCTCTTCAATAATATAAGTCACACATATTGAAATTTGAATTAAAACAAGGAAAAAAATTATTGGACCGCTTGAATCAGCATCTCACAGTATTTATTGATGGTGAAGGGTTTTAATCCTATTAGTTCAGCAACGTGACAGATTTAAGTCTCAATTACTACCTGATCACATTGGCACATGATCGATGAGTAGAGAAGAAATAAAATCTTTGATCGCAATTCCAGCATTTGTGTATACCTTCCTATTATGAAACTAGTCCATTGCCTAAAATATCTAAAAAACCAGTTATAGTAAAACATATCTTCCTACAAATACTTTCTTGAGC
Organism: Salix caprea; assembly: GCA_964035475.1. Taxonomy (NCBI): domain Eukaryota; kingdom Viridiplantae; phylum Streptophyta; class Magnoliopsida; order Malpighiales; family Salicaceae; genus Salix; species Salix caprea. The sequence goes on from OZ037743.1 coordinate 3,769,982, forward strand.
CTGCACGGTTGTTATAGGACGACAATATGCTCATGGCCAAGCTAAACATCATAGAAGGACGACAATATGCTCATGGCCAACCACACATCTGGAGAAGGACGACAATATGGTCATGGCCACTGTCATAACCCAATTTATGGGTTACTCCCCAAAATCTACCCAAAATAACAAAATAAAAATAAAAGGGGTCGGCGTTGGTAGAAAAATCAGTGTCGAAATTTTGGTTGTTTTTGAGAGTCCGATCATATCTGACGCAGCAGAAAATCACAGGGAATACGACCAACGTCAATATTCCGTAAAATCAAGAAACACGAGATTGAATCTCAATAAAACTCAGAGTTTATTTCATAAAATGATCGTTGAAGTCGGCTGCCAGGTTTACAAGGATACTTAAGGATAAAACCCTAGCCTAATTCAATACAGAAAAGGAAAGGACATAAAACATTAAATTTGCCATAAATGGCAAATTTGAGATAAATGCAGAATATGAAAAGCCTATGAATTCTAAGAGAGTACCAATTGACCAAAGTCAATTCGGACTCTTAATTCAAAAGTTATTGCGAAAACGAAACTTTCCTAAAATAGCAAATTTGACGATTTCGGGGCCGAAACGAAGGAATTTGGCCAAAATTGGGTCGAGGTCAGCAGCGAAGCTGCTGATTTCTTCCGCAAACGACGAAACGCATTGACTGGGTGAGTTTCGCGTCATTCCGACTTCGACGACCCGGTTGCCGAAATTCAGTTGCCTTTGAATTTCGGGTGATCCCTCTTCAGCATGTATGATTCCGCAACTTGTTCTACATCAATATCTCTTTTGTCCAAAAAAATAGAGGAAATTACAGATTTAAGGCAAAAGTAATTTATCATTGGATAAATCTGTGTAAAAATTAAGTCATACGACATAATTATATTTTGTTAGGTTGATTTGATTTAATCACCGACCAATTTAAAGTGTAATTATGTTTAGGAATTAATTTAAGGTCCAATTGAAGGATTTAATTAAGTGCAAGGACTTAATTATACTTTAAATTGGTTACATCAAATTAATTTAGGGGCTTAATTGATGAAAAATCATGTTATTTAGCTTAATTCGGGCTCAATTGAGAAAGTTAAAATTTTTCGGAGACCAAATTGAATTTTCCAAGCCAATTGTGCAAAATCAAGGGTCAAATTGAAGCAATTGAGAGTTTAATGGTCAATTGAGGGTCAAATCGCATAAATCGGAAACCAAGGACCAAAATAAAAAAGGCGCACAAAGCCAAGGTTGCTGTTCAAATTCTGACGGGGATACAATTGCACAAAATTACAAGTTTAAATCCAATTAGGGGTGCAATTAGAACATGACAATTGATTTGTCCAATTTGTCATTAAGTACTGCCTACCCTACGAATGACACAGTTCAGACAACAAATGGTGAAGGTTTGTTAGTGTCTCACACTGGGTCTATGTGCATTCCTACTCACACAAAACCACTCAAGATGAACTCGGTTTTATGTGTGCCAAAATTGACTCAGAATTTACTGTCAGTTCATCGTATTTGTTTGCATAACAATTGCTATTTAATATTTGCTGCTTTTTGCTTTTGGATTCAGGACAAAGTCACAGGGAGGATATTGTATAAAGGGGATTGTCATAATGGACTCTATTCTATGTCTTTTGTGTCTCCATCAGCTCAACACTCCTTCCGTTTTCAATCTCAGGCCTATATTGGTCAGTTCGTATTATCCTCTACTTGGCATTGTAGATTAGGGCATCCTGCCAATAAAATTGTCAATTTGATGTTGCAAAAAGCTAGTATTCAATGTCCTTTAGATTCTATCACTGATGTATGTGTTAGCTATCTTCAGGGCAAATTCATTAAGCTTCCCTTTCACTCTAGTGATTATTTGTCTGTAACACCTTTTCTGACAATACATAGTGATCTTTGGGGTCCTTCCCCTAGTGTTTCTATAGACGGTTATAAGTATTATGTCATTTTGTTGACGATTTCTCTCGCTACTGCTGATTATATCCTCTTGTCAATAAACGTGACTTGGTTCTATTTTTGTTACCTTTTATCATCATATTTGGACTCAATTTTCGCATTGTATTAAAACTTTACAAAGTGATGGGGGGGGAGTATGTTAACAAATCTCTAAAATAGTTTCTTGATTGGAAAGGGATTTCACACCATAAATCTTGTCCATATACACCTGAACAAAATGGGTTGACCGAACGTAAACACAAACACCTTATTGAAACCACCATTACTCTACTTCAACATGCTAGTATGCCTTGAGCACTTTGGACATATGTTGTGCATACTGCCTCTTTCTTAATCAACAGAATACCATCTGTCGTATTACATTACAAATCTCCTTTTGAACTGTTGTTTGGGAAAATCCCTTCTGTTACACACTTACGTATATTTGGCTGCGTTTGTTTTCCATTTTTGCAACCCTATCTACAAAATAAATTGCAGTCTAAAACTACTATGTGTGTGTTCCTTGGGTATGCCTCTCAATCTAAAGGATACCTTTATTACAACATTTCTAGCAAACGTTTATATGTATCTAGGCATGTTGTATTTAATGAAAATATGTTCCCTTACAAAGATTTGGTCATTAAAACTGTATCCTCTCCTCCACTCTCCCATTGCACTTCTCCCTCAGTTCTCCCCATTATTACAAATGACAATTTCGTTTCTTTGCCTCCAATCTCTGGCTCATTGGCTTCTGATGTTGTTTCCCCTCCTTTATCATCGTCTATGTCCATTATGCCTGCTTTTTTCCCCTTGTCCTCTATCCCTATGGCTCCTGATCCTACTGCTGAAGGTATGGATATTGAATCCTCATCATCAGAGGAACCTTTCAGACCTGAAAATTTGTCAGTTGTTCTTAACATTCCATGCAGATGCGTAGTAAAAGTGGCATTGTTAAAAGAAAGGCCTGTTTCACTATCATCAAGCCCTTTGGTGAGACTGATCCCTCATTGATTGAACCTGCTAGTTATAAGTCTGCTGTGCAGGTTCCAGTTTGGTTAAAGGCCATGGAAGAAGGTGTTTTTTCTCTTTTTTCTCAGAACACCTGGACTCTAGTTCCACTGCCTTCTCACAAGAATTTAATAGGTTGCAAGTAAATTTTTAAACTCAAAACCAATGTAGATGGTTCAGTTGCTAGATATAAAGCTAGATTGGTAGCTCAAGGCTTCAGTCAAGAACCAAGTTTGGATTATGGGGAAACTTTCAGTCTAGTTGTGAAACCTACCACGGTTCGACTTGTTTTGGCTCTTGCTGCTCATCATAAATGGTTATTGAGGCAGTTGGATGTTAAGAATGCCTTTCTTCATGGCATTCTTCATGAGGAGGTCTACATGGCTCAATCTCCTAGATTTGCAGATCCTCTACATCCTCATCTTGTGTGTAAGCTTCATAAGACTTTGTATGGTCTTAAACAAGCTCCGAGAGCTTGGAATGACAGGTTCACAACTTTCTTACCATCTCTAGGATTTAAATCTACATATGCTGACTCTTCTTTGTTTGTTAAAAGTCTTGATGTTGGGATTATAATCTTGTTGGTATATGTGGATGACATTGTAATAAATGGCAGTGATCCCTATGAGATACACCAGATTATTGCCTCTCTCATTGCTGAATTTGAAATTAAGGATTTGGGGGATCTCCATTATTTTCTAGGACTTCAAATTAAGCTTATCCGATGTGGTTTGTTTCATTCTCAGTCGAAGTATATTCAGGATTTGTTATGCAAAACAGAGATGCTTGAGGCCAAGCCATGCAATACTCCATGTCTTCCATATCAACGTTTGTCCAACGATGAGGGTGTTCCCTTTGAAAATCCTACACTATATCGCAGCATTGTTGGGGCATTACAATACTTGACTTTCACTCGTCCTGACATCACATTTGTAGTTCATCAAGTCTACCAGTTCATGCAATGTCCAATGGAGAATCATTTTACTGCAGTGAAAAGGATTATACGCTATCTCAAGGGGACTGCTACTTATGGTTTGATTTACTATCATGATTCCCTAGACCTTAAGGACTTCAGTGATGCCGACTGAGCACTGGGCAGGGGATCCTAACAATCAACGGTCCACAACTGGGTTAATCCTATTTCTTGGCTCTAATCCTATTTCTTGGTCTTTCAAGAAACAACGAACCGTCTCACATTCTTCCACTGAGGCAGAATACAGGGCACTGTCTTCTACAACAGCTAAAATTGATTGGATCAAACAGTTGATGACTTTCTTGTGTGTTTCAATTTCTCGGACTCCAGTAATATTCTATGGCAATCTCTCTGTCATTGCTCTATCATTTAATCCTGTTCAGCATCAGAAGACCAAGTACATCGAGATTGATGTCCATTTTGTTCGTGAAATGGTGGCCAATAATCAGTTGTGTGTGCAATTTGTCTCTTCGAAAGAACAATTTGCAGATATCTTGACAAAATGCCTCACTGCTCCTCTGTTTCAAAGCCATTGTTGCAATGTCATGCTTAGTCCATCAAAGCAAGAGATTGAGGGGGGATGTTAGAGTATAGAAGAAAGAATATTCTAGAGTAGTGTATTTGTATTCTAGAAGTATGAATGATGATATTTTGTTATGTATAAATAGGAATATGTACTCACGGTAAATGTAAGGAAAAACATAATAGTTTACTGTTGAAAATTCAAAATTCATTCTCCCTCTCTTTCTCTCTTCTCTCTCTTCTCTTCTCTTCATAACTTTCCCTTTCTTCCTAATTCCTTCAATTACTTGTAACATTTCTCAATCCTTAAAGAAGGACGACAACATGCTCTTGGCCAACCACACATCTGGAGGACGACAATATGGTCATGGTCCCTAGCTACTTTTTTTTTTTTAAAAAAAAAAAACACATTCTGGGACCATGACTCGATTATCAAATTTTTCACGTCTCTAAACTATTTATATTTATATTATATTATAATAATATTTTTATTTTAAAAAAATGGGTATTTCATAAAAATATATGATTTTCTCGCATATTTTTCCAGTAATTTTGCATAATATTGGGTCTTGAACTTACACTGTAAGTATCAATATTATCCAGTAAGTTTCAATCTTGCTACTAAAAATACTCGGTTTTCTCTAAAATTTCAATGACCGTTTCAAAATTATTATCATTTCATCAAATGTTTTTCCACTAATTTTGTTCTATATGGGTTCATAGACTTACCTTTTTTTCATTCTTTATTCTCTCTTTGTTTATTATCTTAAGTTGCTGAGGGAAAGGATTGAAAATATTTATATTGGCCTCTTATCCCTTTCTTGTTTTTTACCATGCTTACTAAATATTTGTTTTCTTTTTTCTTGATTGAATTTTCTCTATCTTTTTCTTAGAATTTTTTATTTTGATTTTTTATTTTTATAAAATGGTCAGAAATGACATGCCTTAAAAATATATGTTTTTGATTATTTTTTTGTATTTTTAAAAAATATTAATAATAAAATATGAGTAAAAAGCAAGTAATCACAAACTTAGATTGGAATTTTCCCTTCCAAACTTCATTACTATTATTATTTATAGTAGTAAAAAGATATTTTAGATACACATTCTCCCTACTTTATTTTATTTTCAATAATTAGTTTTTTTATTCGAAGGCAGCAAATGAGCTTGTTAAAAAGGACATAAATGGAGCGAATCACATCGTTTTCTGCATGCTTAGATTTTTCACGAGATTTATTTTCTCTGTGTTTATACTTTATAGACCACATGCTTTCTGTCGGCAAACAAATACATGAGTTTGTATTTTTTCACAAAGCTACAGTCGACGTCGACACATCATGGAAATTTAGAAACCGCATCTTGAGCGGTTGCAGCCAATTTATTTTGTGAAACCACGTTTTCTAGCACATTATAATTCGAATTGAAGACAGCAAGGGAAAATTTATCTAAGATATTATTTGGGATGACAGTGTAACCGCAACTTTAGAGCAGGGTTATTACTCTTGTTTTGTTTCGGCCGAAACGGCCGAAACATTTTATACCAGTAAAAAAATAAGATAAAACACATTGTTTTTATCTCGGTTTAAATTCTCATCCGTTCCTGATTTTTCGATCAAATACCGGTCGAAATGTGGTGAAAGCACGCTGCAAGCACCGTTTCGGCCATGAAATTTTTTTTAAAAAAAATGAATTATCTGGCCGCTGATGATTTTAAAGCTAAAGTGCAGCTGTGTTGATTAGGTATCTTTTCTTATTGCAGCTCATAATTGCTCATGGGTGGGTCCATCATCATGGTTTCTCATAATTGCTCATGGGTGGGTCCATCATCATGGTTTCATGTTCTCTATGTTTTGTTTTTATTATTAACTCGTAGAGTTTCTTTAATTAAAATTATATTTTATTTTAGATTTTTTATGTGAATATATATTCTCTTAGTTTTTTTTCATATAAAAAGAAATTTAAAAAAAATACAAAAAATAAAATAAAAAATAAACCCACGTGTAATTAAAAACTTCAAATAATTTTTAGTTTTCAAGTAACTTTCCAATAACAATAAGAATTAATATGAGACAATATTTTTTTAGAAATACATTAAAATAATATATATTTATATATATATATATATATATATATAAATATATATATAAAGAATTATTTTTGATATCTATGAAAACAATAAAAATACATACATATATATATAAAGAATTATTTTTGATATCTATGAAAACAATAAAAATACATTATTTTTTTTTAAATAAAAAAAATTTCAAATTATAACAAAAAACAAGTTGAACGGTTCAAACAAAAACACCTTAAATTATATTAATATGGTATTACGCTGTTGAATTTGCATTAGACATTCCAGTTATATAAACGAACGACTTTAATTAGAAGTTAGCGATTGGAACTATATTTATTTTTCTTAGAAAATGAAATTTTATAAAACTTAAAAAAAAACAGCTGATTTTTCTTAGACTAGAAACCAGTTTTATATTTGTCTTTCATTATACCCCTAATTGCACCCTAAATTACTCTTCCATTTTTTTTTTTATTTCATTTAGACCTTTGACTTCTCGATTTGTTTTGATTTCCTAACTATAACTCATTTTTAATGGTGGAAACGAGAAATAAATTTTGGTTTTAACAAATGTGATGTGATCCATAATAACCTTTTCAACAATGTCATATGAAACAATCAAATAAAGTTATATGGAAAAAGATGGTTGTATTCTAACGAACAATGTTTTACAAATGTTGTGCTCGTAGCTCAAGTTTTATGTGGAATTGTTATTTTGCGAAACATGGAATATATCTTTAATTTATTGGAACAATATTAAGTTTAGACAAAAATCATTTAACTATATGATTTTTTATGAAAACAAAAGTTAAAGTTTGATACAAATTTATATGGAAATATGTAAAAATAAATAAAAATATTTTAATCAAGTATATTTATGAAGTTAGTGTAACGGAGCCTGGTCAAGTTAGTTGATAATGGTCATATCATAAAAGAATAGTATAGTTCAATTTGAGGCAACTTCATGACTTATTGAAAATCTAAGACGAGGATGACACCAGGAAACCTGTCGATAATTGTTGAGATGATGCAGGGCTGAAGTTTAACATGATGGGAACGAGGCTGAAGTTTTTCATTGCAAATCATCCGCAAACGGATGCACAAATAGAAAGGATAAATGCTTTGCTAGAGGAATACTTGAGACACTATGTGAAACCAATGCAACAAAATTGGTGGAGTTGTTAGATAGCGCTCAATTTTGCTATAATCTTCAGAGATCCTTAGCAACAGAAGCAAGTCCGTTTGAATTGGTTTTGGGAGCACAACTCCAAACACATACTGAAATTGTGGTGCAGAAATGTGGAGGGAAGAGTCTAACAAAGTATAAGTTTGCTATGGAGAGGCAAGAGCTATTTGAGCAAGCCCAAGATAGCTTGCCAGGTGTTGCGATGTCGCTGTCGCACAAATTAATTATCTTAACTGAAAACAAAACACACAAGATAGTATAGAGCAAGTAAGGGGTTGATCCCACAAGGAAATTTTAGCTCAGATATTTTTGTGCTATTCGTTATGCAATTAAGGGGGGGTTGGAAGCTGTCTAGGCTAAAGAAAAGGAAAGAAAACTAAGCGAAAATTAAATAAAACCAAAATTTATCAATAAAACAAACCTTGGTCGCAAGTAAACATCCACCTACAGAAATCAAAATTGATCATGGAAAGAAAACATCAATTTATATTCTGAATATTTATCTCTTCTTAACATTGGTTAGTTAATGAATCCATCATATAACTTACCCTAACCATCAAACAACTATAGTATCCGCATTAGTAATTTAATTCAATGGTAGCCATAAGAGCTAGATAAATTGATCAACTAAGAAACATGATTGTCCGCAATCTATGTTTGATTTGATTGAATGTTCTCCCTAAGATTAATAACGTAGATCTGCCATAATTATTAACCTAGTTGCTTCACAAGTTCATATATCACAACTCCAGTTTTGATATCAAACATAGCAATAGATTGTCTACAATAATAACTTCGAGTCCGCTCTAGCAATTAAATAAACAACTATAGGAAAAATAAGCATAGGATAACAAATATATTCATCATTTACACTGGAAAAATAAGGTAAAAATAGATCTCACAGTTCTTGAAATCATAAGATTTTTATGTCCTTGCAACCAAGAAAAAGAGTTTAGCCTTGCATTTTTGTTGAACAACTAATTAAAAAGATGGAAGAATACATGATTTCGTTTTGGAGGAGGAAGATTTGTGTTTTTTTTTCTTTTTCTGCTGATCGAATGCTTCCTCTTCTCCCTCTTTTTGCTCTTTCTTTTTGTACTTCAATGACCATTTAAGTTGATAGTTTACATTTAAGTACTTCAATGACCATTTCCGTAAAAAAAAGAAATAGACTTGCATGAAATTTTCAAATTTTGACTTATAGGAGCTGAATTGCTGAAATAAAAACTTAGATTCCAGTTTCGATGCTTTGGAAAGTAATTGGAACTCGTTTTTTCATGAAACCTATTTGCTGGCAGAATTTAGTAATTATCTTGCAAAATTCATATAGCCCTCATATGACATCTTTTTTGGCTGCAAATTGGAGCGTTGATACTTGCTTGTGAGGGGAAGGAGAGGGTGGAGCGACACGAGCTCTTTCGCAAGTGGAAGTCTAGATTCATGATGACAGGTTTCGAGCAATACCCGTTGAGCAGCTATGTGAACTTTGTGATTAGGTGGCTGCTGAGGACTTACTCAGAGCACTATACATTGGTGGAAAAGGATGAAGCTATGCTGCTGCGATGGAAAGATAGGAATTTGATATCTGCTTCTGCCTGGCATTGATGAAGTTAGGATATAGTTTATAGTTGTATTAATTACATGTACTTTTCAGAGGTAAGACTGTAAGGTCATCAGTAGAAAGGTTTTGCTATATTTTTATGTCATAGTCAGATGTAATTCTACTGCAGACTTTAAAATTCAATAACATTCTCTTGCTGTACCGATGTTCTTATTGAGGACGCGGCTTGTTTCCTTCTTTTTGTTAACATCTGTGATTCATTCATCTTTCTGTAATTCATCTTGTGACAGAGAGTGAAATCTTTGTCCAACCCTTTTCTGACTTGATGCTGAATGATTTCGTCACACTTCCATCCATTTTCTTTTTGTTGCTAATTCTTTGTCCAACCATCTCCATGGACATGAATCTGGCGATTTTGTTTGTCTGCAGGCATGTCAATTACAGTTTTATATCTGCTCACTCGTCATCATTATACCTTCTTGATGCTGAAACAACCGAGAAGAAATGCATATCATGATCACTAGGGTCGGGCTGATTCATTTAATAGGATTTTCCTTTTTTTATTTTTCTTTTCTTCCTGTGATGTCGTTTAGTTCCTTCTGATATTGCCATATTATGGGTTGGGTTCAATGGAGCTCCGGGAAGTTCCACTTAATCCATATCGGATACTTGTTTCTCATAGGCTCTAGATGGGTCCATTCAATCGGACAACCCGATCGATCTTTATTTTTATGATATATATATTCACGATATTCAGTCCATAGACAACCCGACGTTCATCTGACTGATCCTTTTTCTCTCGTAATATCTTTTTAAGATATTTAGTAGATATTTACAGTAAATAAATTTAAATTTATATATTTTTTAAGATGTTTATCTTAAAATAAAGTTATAGTTTATTTATTCACACTTTTAACTTCTTGTTTAAAAATATTTATTCAAAAAATGCATTAAAATATCTTTGCTTATATATTCATCTCCAACACATAATCTTCTGGACTAAAGGAAATCTTAAGAAACTAGCCTTACCACATGAAACGAAGGACTAAACGAAGAGCTTTCTCATGATCGTTACTGTCATCTGCAATTTACTTCCTCCTCACTATTAAAGTATTCCACTGCAACACCTTAGCGTTCCACTTCTTGCCACAGATTAAAAGTATTCTGCAAACTGATATCAGTCCTAGAATAAATAAATTAGTTACCATCTGCAAGAAAGCATGTTCTTTTTGATAAGAACACAGAAAAAATTCACTAGTATATTGAGAATGAAAAACTGAAAGCTTAAGACGCAAGAAATTGAAAATGAATAGTTCAATCTTATTGAGCACTTGCTCTGGCTTATATAGCCTTTGACAAAAACAGAGCCAAAAACAGAATTACTTGGCATGCAACATGCATGTGAACTGAAATAGCAGATAACAAAAATAACAGACTGTAACTGACTACTATCAAATATAACAGACTGTAACTGACTTCTCTTTCAATCCCTCCCTTAAGCAAATTGCTGCAACAACAATTAGCTTAAATATGCGACATCATAAACCCCGAGTGAGCTTCGAAGCCTCTGGAAATCTTCAACTTTTAATGGCTTGGTCATTATATCAGCTAACTGATCCTTACTTCCGCAGTGCACAAAATCAATCAGCCCTTCCTTTGTGAGATTTCTTAAGAAATGATACCTCACGTCTATGTGTTTACTGCGTCCATGCATTACATGATTTTTTGAGAGCTTAATGGTGGAACTATTATCACACCATATATGAGTACAATTTTTATCATTATATCTTAGCTCCTTTAGTATCCTTCTTATCCATATTGCTTGACACGTACACATTGCAGCGCCACAAATTCAGCTTCAGCTGTTGATAAAGTGACAATTGGTTGCTTCTTCAAACACCACGATACTGCACCAGAGTTTAATAAGAATACATAGCCACTTGTGCTCTTCCTATCCTCCACATCCCAAGCATAGTCGTTGTCTGTATAGACACGCAATTCTCCATTTCCATCTTTCCTATAGTAGATACCATAGCTCACAGCCCCCCTGAGATATCGAAGAGCTCTCTTCACAGTCTGTAAGTGTAAATTAGTGGGTTTTGCCATATATCTGCTCACAAGACTTGTAACAAACATCATGTCTGGTCTTGTAGCTGTAAGATACATCAAACTTCCCACTAATTGTTTGAAGTATGTCTCATCTACTAGAGTTCCATCTTTATCCTTGCTGACTTTAAAATCTGGAATGATTGGACTGTTTACCTCATTGCTTTCTAGCATCCCAAATCTCTTTAGAATTTCCAATGCGTATTTTCGTTGACATATGAAAATACCATCTTCTCTTTGCAGTACCTCAATTCCAAGGAAGAAATGCATGCTTCCCAAGTCAGACATGTCAAATTCTATTAACATAGAATTCTTGAATTCAGCCAGCATATCATTGTTATCACCAGTGAAAATTAGATCATCAACGTAGACACTAACAATTAAGATCTTACCCCTTTTGCTTTGTTTTGTGAACAATGTTTGCTCACTCTCACATCTCTGAAAACCTGTTTTAAGAAAGTATGCTTCGATTCGGTTAAACCAAGCTCGCGGAGCCTGTTTTAATCCATACAAAGCTTTGTGCAACTTGTAGACCATCTGTTCCTTTCCTTTCTTTACGTATCCCTTTGGTTGTTCAACGTAAACATTTTCACTTAACTCCCCATGAAGAAAGGCTGATTTAACATCTAGCTGCCCAATTTTCCATCCTTTTTGTGCAGCCATGGATATGATCATTCTCATTGTATCCATTTTAGATACGGGTGCAAATACTTTTGTATAGTCTATTCCAGCCTTTTGTGAATAGCCTTTTGCCACCAAACGTGCCTTGTGTTTTGCAATCTCCCTATTTTCATTGTACTTAGTTTTATAAACCCATTTGACCCCAATCTTTTTGATATCAGCTGCTAAATCTACTAATGTCCATGTGTTGTTCTCAGTGGACTAGATTTCATTGTCCATTGCCCGTACCCACTTTTCTTCCTTCACGGCTTCTAATAAACTGGATCCTTAGCTGTGATCTGTGTAACATATACCTCATCTTCACTCAAACCTTCTCCATCCACATAGTCTATCATCCATGCTGGAGCATGACTTGTTCTCCCTTCAATCTCTTCATTGTCATTACTTCTTTCTACATCAGTAGTGACTTCATTCTCTTCTGCCTCGGCATCAGCCGCGACTTCAATTTTCACTTGTCTCATGTCTTTCTTCACTATTGTTTTCTCCATTGTCAATTCCACTCGCTTCTTCATTATTCTCTTCTTGATGCTCACCCCATTCCAAATCTAACAGGATCTGCTCTTGAAAATTTTCACCCCAATCCCACTCTTTTTCTTCTTCAAAGGATACATCCCTACTCACCACCACCTTATTTTCTATACGATCATATAACCTATAGCCTTTGGTTTCTTCACTGAATCCAAGCAGAATGCAAATAGAGCTTCTGTTATCCAGTTTTCCTCTCATTTCGTGTGGAATGTGAACATGTGCAAGACACCCAAAAACACGAAAATGCTCCACAGATGGTTTTAACCCACTCCATGCCTCTTATGGTGTTACCTCTTTTACTGCTGCTGTTGGACATCTATTTAGAACATAACAGGTCCACACCACTACTTCAGGCCAAAACTCTTCGGAATATTCTTATCTATCAACATGCAACGAACCATGTTCATCAGGGTTTGATTCTTCCTCTCAGCCATACCATTTTGTTGTGGCGTGTATGCAGCAGTTAATTGTCTTTTAATTCCATTCTGCTTACAAAAATCAATGAACTCTTTTGAATTAAACTCTCCTCCCCTATCTGTTCTTAGGCACTTCACAGGTAACTCTTTCTCCATTTCAACTAGCTTCTGAAAAGCTTTGAAATGCTGGAATGCTTCACCCTTTTCTACCAACAAATACACCCATGTCTTTCGGCTGTAATCATCAATAAAACACAGCATGTATCTCTTTCCACCATTGGACCTAGGTGAGATAGGTCCACAAATATCTGCATGAATTAATTCTAGTGGCTGTGATGCTCTCCACACACTTTTCTTTGGAATTGCATTCCTACGTTGCTTCCCTACCATAACATTCTATGCATGTCATGTTTGAGACTTTAAAATAAGAAAGTCCACGAATCATTCCCTTCTGTTGTAGTGTCTGTAATCCCTTAACACTCAAATGTCCATATCGTTTGTGCCAAAGATGAGGTAAGTCTTGAGAATCTACATGCAGACACCTTGGAACATTTGAGGTCCTCTGAGTTTCAGCCAAGAGAATGAACATTCTGTTGACACTCATTACAGTTTCAATTATCTACCCCCTCTCTGGATGGTAAATTTTGCAAATTCCCCCTTTAAACAATATCGCCAAGCCATTCTCTTGAAGTTGTCCAATGCTCAAGAGATTGTTGGCAAGCTCAGGAACATAGTATACTTCTTTTAAAACATGATTCACTCCATTTATAACCAGTATCACACTTCCCTTTCCAATTACCCTCATTTTGTTGTTATTTCCCAACTTAACCGAATGTTGAAATGTATCATCTAAGTTGGTAAACATACCTTGTTCTCCACACATATGGTTTGAGCAGCCTGAGTCCAGAAACCAAACATCATTTCAGTTTCTTCTCTGCAGATCAGCATGTGTCATTAACAGTGTCTCCTCTTCTTGGTTCAATTCTGTATAATTTGAGTCTTTGTTCTCCAAATCAACATGTGCCATTAACAACATCTCATCTTCTTGATTCAATTCTGCATAATTGGCTTCTTTGTTCAAACTAGGACATTCATATTGGAAGTGTCCAAGTTTGTGACATTTGAAGCATTCCACCATGGCTCTGTTATACATCTGAGCTCCTCTCCCATGACCTCTTCCTCTGAAGCTACTCCTCCCTCGATTTCTGCTTCCAAATCGATCATCATAGATCCTTAATGCTTGATCATCCCCACCTTTGTGCCTTCGAAATTTCTGTTCATGAACAAGCAATGAACTTTGCAATTCATCTACTTTAAGATGATTGATGTCGTTTGACTCCTCAATTAAGAAAACAATGTAATTGAAATTTTCAGTTAATGTACGTAATATCTTTTCAACAATCTTCCCATTTGTCATGTCTTCTCCAAGATTCCTCATATTGTTTGCTACCAATAGCACTCTAGAGAAGTAATTTGTCACTGATTCCCCAAGCTTCATTTCTAATACTTCAAAATTTCTTTGAAGGATTTGAAGTTGTGCACGCTGAACTCTAGCATTCCCCTGATACTTGATCCTCATAGAATCCCATATTTGCTTCGCAGTATCCTTCTGAGCAATTGTTTTCAAGATTGACTTGTCAATTGACGGGAACAAGTAATTCTTGGTCTTCAGATCCTTCAGTTTCATCTCCTCCAAAGCTTTCTTTTGTCCTGCTGTCAAGACCTCTCCTGATGTTGCCTCAACCAGCCTATCTCAATTAACACTTGCTCTGGCTTATATAGCCTTTGACAAAAACAGAGCCAAAAACAGAATTACTTGGCATGCAACATGCATGTGAACCAAAATAGCAGATAACAAAAATAACAGACTGTAACTGACTACTATCAAATATAACAGACTGTAACTGACTTTTCTTTGAATCTCTTTTACTACACAATTTCAAATTATTATTATTAACAAATGAATAAAAACTAAAAAATAATTGAATTCACTTTTCTCCACTTCACAAATCACTGTTCACCGAAAAATATTTTTTGTCCTTAGAGCAATTTTCTTTAGAGCAAGTCCAACGCAGAAGCCATCTATGTTGGCAAAGCTAAATTTTTGGAGAAGGGAGGTTGGCGGAAGAGGGACGCAGCTGGGGGTTGACGACGTAGAGGAGAGAATTAGAGAAGAGCTAAGGGGTTTTTTATGTGAGGGTGTGTGTGAATTTATTATCCCTAAATTCTTCTTGGATATATATATATATATATATATATCAAAAATATTTGTTTTTGTTTTTATTAAAAAATACCTCAATAAGAGAGTAAAAAATTATATATAAAATTATTAATTATATTGTTAATTGCATAATTAAATTATATACAAAATAATTTCAATATATTTAAAATGATATATAAAAAAATGGCTCTTCTAAATGACTTTTACCATTGGAGTAGACATTGTCGCACGTCGCCGCGCGGCGTCCCGGGAGGGATCCTAGCTCTCGCAATAGAGTTGAGAAGGAGTCGCCACCTGACTGTTGAGGGTCGCTAGGAACACCTGGTTGCACTGGTCTGGTCAGAGATTCAAGGGTAGAGGACTTTTTGCGTAAAGGGAAAGTATTAGCACCCCTAGTACGCCTTACCTGAGGTAAGTTGCACTGTCTATTTCGATGTGCTTTTGAGTGCTTCAACGGGTCGTATTTATTCACATGACAAATGTATCGATTGAAAAAGGAATCGTTCACCGCTCAGAATAATCCTGTGAATTTTATTGATTATTTTAGGATTTATTTACATCCCCGCCGAATATTTTGGATATTGACCCCTTAGGATTTATTTATCCAAACACCGACAGTGAATAATAACATCTATCCCCGCAGAATATTTTGGATATTGACCCCTTAGGATTTATTTATCCGAATACCGATAGTGAATAATAAATTCCCAAAAATAAGATTTTTATGTTTTTGAAATATTGGCCAATACCCTTTGGATTTTTACAAACATGTTGTAAAATCTCAAAATGTAAGAAATGATTTTTCTTTGCAAAATCCATGCTAAAACACATTTTCTCTTCAAACTCCAAGATAATATATTTTTTTTGAAAGAAAAAGAATTTTTAAAATATGCTAGTGTATTAGCCGTATGCAAAGAAAACACATTTTTTATTTCATTTTATATTCCTTTTTTTTCTTTATCAAAACTAACATAAAATTGAGTAAACACAACACAACGCAACATACACACACATTCTCTTTTTTCTTTCTTTTTCATTATATTTTTACAAATAAAATACAACTCACACACATTATCATTTTCATTTTTTTTTCATTATATTTTTTTTAACAATAATTAAAAATACAATAAAAATTCAAATAAATACATAAACACAAAGAAAATTACAAAAAAAGGACTCAGGAACAGTTCTGAACAGTGGTGGCCGCGGCTGGGGCAGTGGTGGCGCGTGCTCACGCGCCGCCGTCTCTGTCGGCGCGTGGAACCACGCGCCGCCGCAGGTGGACAGCAAACAGGGGGGTTTGCCTCTTCCCTTCCTTCCCTCGCCGGCAGTGGCCTTCAACGCGACCTGCAAAGCACAGAAAACAAACAAACAGACACACAAAGGCATCTGGGTCGTTCTTCCTTCAGATCGGAGATCTGTTCTTCTCGGCCCATTGTTCTACTTCTTCTTCTTTCCTCTTCTTTTTCTCGCCGGAGGAAGTGTTCCACAATGACCTGCAAAACCAAAGCAAACGCAACACACAAACACAGACAACACAGCCTGCTGGGCTGTTCGTCCCTCCTCCAGATCTAAGATCTTTTCTTCCCTGATCTGTTCTCTTCCTCTCTTGCCGGCGAGGTTTTTTTTTGCAACAACCTGCATACACACACAGCACAGACACGCAGCAAATACAAAAAAATAAAAATAAAATAAAAAACTACCACTGTTCGGATGCTTCTTCCTCAGGTCCCGAGTCTAGTTTTCTTGGTTTATCTTTTCAAATGGCAATAGGACTGCCCACGGTGGGGGCTGCTATGGTTACTGGAGGCAGGGGTTGTGGCTGAGTGAAGGGTGGTAGCGCTGGCAGGGGGGAAGCAGAGGAAGAGGCTGCCGGCCTGAGGCAGAGAGGACCTGCAAAACAAAAACAAAACACAACACATGACAGCATGGTTTAGTATCAAAACTGACTGTGGCGAAATTGAGAAAAGATGATGGGGGAAGGCTAAGTTAAAAATGGGAGTGGAAGGGCTGTGTGTGGCTGACGGTGGTGATGAGGGTGGATATGGGTCTGCTGGCCGGAGGGGAAGAAGAGTGAGGAAAGGGGGGGAGATCGTGGGGCCGTGATGGGTACTGTCATGGATGGAGAAAGAGGAGAGGCCATGGGGGCTACTGGCCGGAGAAGAGAGTGGATGGGGAGAAAAAGAAGGGGGGGGGGGGGGGGGGGGCTGCGGCTGCACCAAAAGGGCTGGCGGCTGCAGCCCCCACGGGAGAGAAAGAGATGGGTTTGGGGTTTTTTAGGGTTTTAGGGTTTTGAATGAGTGTATTTTTTTTGGTCCTTTTATTTGTGGCTGGACAACTCTATTTCCCTCAGCTTGCGCGCCTTTTTCAATTTGATCCTTGGTTTTTAATTTGTATGATTTGACCCTTAATTCACAATTAAACTCTCAATTTGTTCAATTTTGCCCCTGCATCAAGATTTTTGGATTTTTTTTTCTTTATTTATTTATCTTTTTTAATATTTTTTCTTTTTCTTCCAAAACCTAAAAATAAGTGGGTCAAAAATTGGGTAGCAACACACAAATAAAAAAACTATATTTACACTATTCAAAAAGTTATTTTAGAGATTTAGCTCTCCAAAATGGCTTTTACCATTGGACTTGCTCTTACTCTGATTTCCTTCATACCAGATAAATCTCCACTCCTTCTTCTGCCCCCTCTCCGACAAACTACAGTGGAGAGTGAAATAATTCATTCTCTATTGTTCACGTGCATATGAACATTGTTCACATGTACGATAATTGTAGCCCGATTCGGGTGTACTTGTTATGATCTAGACCAATAAGAGAATAATTTGGGTCATTAGCAGCCCAAATATTTCGAGGTTTGCTACGTCCCACCCAAATTCTATTGGGCCAACCTAGCCAGATCGGTCGGCCCGATCCATATATTTATATTTATATTATAATAATATATTAATATTTTAAAAACACAAAAATAATGAAATGGGTTTTTTTCATTAAATTTTGTGATTTTATTAAAATGGGTTTTTCCTTATAATTTTTCCAAATATCAGGCCTTGGACTTACATTGTAAGTTTTAATCTAGGTATTAGAAATACCCGGTTTTCTCCAAAATTTCAATAAACAAATTCCAAAACATTTTAAGTGTCATTTTAAATTTTTTATGATGTTTTCCATATTTTTTTTGTAATATTTGTTTGTTAACTTACATTGTAATGTACGTATTAAAATCAAAATTTTGAAAAACAACACAAAAAACCCTTATTTTTTTAAAAAAATATTTTGTTTTCATGCATACGGTCGAATCCTAAAATTCTATCATATTTATCACAAAACAATTTACTTGTTTTCTTAAAATACAAAAATGGATATAATAACCAGTTTACAATTGTCCATCAGGGTTCAACCAAAATATAAAAAATACTTCACCAATTATTTTGTTCATTTTTCTTATTAGATTTAGTTGTAGATTTTAATATTGAAGGTGTAAAGCTACATTGTAGAGTACGCCTTTAAGATAAAAGATACAAAAATAAAAGGTGATGGTAAGATTCATACTTTAAAATGATTATGTTTTTTACTTAATAAGATAGAGACTCTATCATGTTGAGAGATCTATCTTGAACCATAGAATACACCAAAGAATAAAAATCTAACCTAGAAAAATAATTAAACAATAATGCAACTTACCTTAGGTACAATGTATTAGGGGTGACGCGTCTTACACTTGCACAACAAGTCCCTTTACTAAGACTCTCACAGACTATTAGATTTTCTAGTAACCTTAATACTAGGTGGCGAGTCCTAAAAATAATAATAATAATTTTATGATTATACAAAACCCTTTTTTCACGAATGATCAAAGATATTTAATTTTATTTTAAGCTTGTCAATCATTCTCAAATGCTTGATTACTTCTCTAATGCTTGCTCCCAGTATGGGGTGTGATGCTTGTTGTTGCTACCCAATTTTTATCCTATTTTTGAAGTATTTTAAGGAAAAAATAGAAAAAAACAACAAATATCTGAAACAATTATGTTTTTGATGTATTTGCGTTGTTTTTAGTATTTTCAGCATCGTCTCAAAATGATTTAAATTTTAAATGTATTTTAAATGCATTCAGGTTTTAATGCGTCATTTTTAAAATATATTATTTTTCTATTTGATTTGATGTTTATGTTTTTTCAGTTTAGAAAAGAACTAAAAATAAAAAAAAAAGAAATATATGGACACAAGGACTAAAGTTGAAAAAAAAACAAGGGACCAAAATTATGTGTTTGTCTGAATTTGTTATTTGTCAAATATAGATCTTCTCCTCACTGCATTATTTGATAATGGTTATTCAGGATAGTAAAATATTGATAAATTACTCGATGGCAGTTCACCTCCATCATTATGTCTTGAAAGGTGGTTGCTTCTTGTTTATAAGTGAGCTCAAAATAGTGCAAAGTAAATATTAAAATCTCTTCAATAATAATACAAGTCACACAAATTGAAGTTTTAATATGCGCTTTGTTTTTAATATTTTTTAAAGATTGAATAGATATTTCCATGCAATGATTAGATATGAATAACTAGATCTTTAGAAAAATGACAATGAATAATAACATGTTATCTGAGGTTAAACATAAGTATGGCTGATGAAATTGGTCACCCATCCGACCATTTTTTTGGGTTCACATAAGAGGAAATTTGCAGACCAGCTATTAACATTGGGCTCTACAGTGGCATGTGAGAAAATTGTGTAATCCTCAACGGGCATTTTCCTTGTATGATTTGGGAAAGAGTGGGGTTCTAAGGTTCTGGGGTATTTGACACTGCGTTTTAAAAGTGTTTTTGAAAAAAAATGATTTTTTTTTATTTTAAATTTTGTTTTGATGTTTTTAGATCATTTTCATGTGCTGATATCAAAAATAATTTTTAAAAAATAAAAAAAATCATATTGATATATTTCTGTACGAAAAACACTTTAGAAAATAATCTCTAACAAGTTTTCGAAAAGCTACTACCATGAGTCGAGAGCTCCTGTGCCCGATAATTTATAAGCCAACGCACCTTATAAGGTTTTTAAAGCGCACTTGTTTGAAAGGAGAATGACACACACACACACACATGTTGAATTGAATAAACTCTTTTCCCCGCTAAGATTAGGGAATTTAGTCAAATTTTCTATCTGGAAACTGTTGGTGGGAGAGGCCACTGGTGGTGGCTTTGAAACACTCAGAGGGGATAAAACACATTGTTTTATTTCAACAAAAAAAAATTACACAGAAGCTTGAACACTGTCAAAACTCTCTCTTCTTCTCTCTAATGTTTTCTCTCTAATGTCTCCCACTACTATTTCACCTTAACTAAGCTTCCTATTTATACACAAAATGAAAGCTTGATAAAATTAACTTTAAGGTGTGAAAGCTACTGCAGTTGGTGGTCATTGACGGTGGTCGTGGATAGTGGCTGTCAGAGGCTTTAATTAGCCGTAGATGGTGGATGCCGGTGGTTGCATATCTGGACTTTTGTGGATTGAGTTTATCCCAACAAATTCCCTCTTTAAACTCAATCAGGAGATGTCATGCCAAGCATGAACTTTAATCTGATAAATATATCTCCCTTTAATGGCTTTGTGAAGTTATCTGCAACTTGATCATTTGTTTTGCAAGAGATCAATTCAAATTTTTTGTTCTTCACATGATCCCGGATAAAGTGATGATGTGTATTGATGTGTTTACTTCTTTCATGATACACTAGATTCTTTGCTAATGCAATCGCCGATCGATTATCAATATAAATGTCTGTTGAATCTTCTTGAGGAAATCCCAAATGCTTCAGCATATTCCTTAACCATATTAAATGGCATACTCAACTTCACAACTTGATAACGTCACTATCGATTGCTTCTTGGACGACCATGTGAAAGATGTATCTCCCATAAAAAATACAAACCCTGTTGTACTTTTCCTTTCATCCAAATCTCGACCCCAATCACTATCTGAATAGCCAATAAGTTTAAAGTTCTTACTTGATATAAACATACCTTCACTTATTGTTCCTTTGATGTAACAGAGAATTCTCTTAGCTGCACTCAAGTGCGTCTGATCCGGTGTCTCCATATATCTGCTGATAAGTCCTACTCCATAGAGTATATCCGGTCTTGTACATGTCAAGTATCTCAAGCTTCCTACCAAGCTTTTAAAGTAAGTAGGATCAACATTTCCTACTTTACTTTTCCTCAATTCCACTCCATTTTCAACTGGAGTTGATACTGGATTGCAGCTTTCCATCTTGAACTTTCCAAGAATTTCTTTGGCGTATCTGTTTTGGGACATAAAAATCCCTTCTTCTTTCTGAGTAACTTCTAAACCCAGAAAATGTGCCATCAGACCAATGTCTGTCATCTCAAACTCTTGTACCATGTTTTTCTTGAAGTATGTAAACATGGTAGGATTGTTGCCGGTGAATATCAAGTCATCAACATATAAGCAAGCAAATAGTGTGCTTCCATCATCTTCTTTCTTCACATATATGGCGTGTTCATATGGACATTTTTCAAATCCATTTTCTTGAAAATACCTGTCAATTCTGGTATTCCAAGCACGCGGAGCTTGCTTCAAACCATAGAGAGCTTTCTTCAACTTGTATACTTTGCCTTCATTGTTTTCTTCAATGTAGCCAAGTGGTTGTTCAACATAAATCTCTTCTTCTAGGAAGCCATTCAGAAACGCTGACTTCACATCAAGTTGATAGATCTTCCATCTATGCTATGCTACAAGTGAGATAATCAGTCTGATTGTCTCTAGATGGGCTACAGGAGCAAATACTTCTCCATAGTCTATGCCTTCTCTGTGTTTGTAGCCTTTTGCCACCAATCTTGCTTTATGTCGTTGTACTTCACCTTTTGCATTCTTCTTGGTCTTGTAGATCCATTTCACACCAATTGCCTTCTTACTTTCTGGCAAATTGGTTAACTTCCAAGTATCATTCTTCTCAATGGCATGTATCACTTCATCCATTGTTGTGATCCATTTCTCTTCTTTAATAGCCTCATCAAAGCTAATTGGATCACTATCTGTGAAGAAACAAAATAATGTTGTATCTTCTATTACCTGAGTTGCATCGTATAAATCCTCTAGGTTTCTCATCCTTCTTGGTTCTTCTGATGAGGATGCTTCTGGTGATATTGATGATGTTCCTGGTGTTGGAGAATTTCTCCTGTTGAATACAGGATAACTGTGTACCGGAGACTGTGACTCCTCTTCTGGTACTCTTGGATCTTCTGCAAGTACTATTGGTACTTCTACTTCATCTTCAAGGATCAAATCTGTATTGATCCATTTGATTTCTTCTTGATCCTCTTTCCACTCCCAAGTTTTATCTTCTTCAAAGATAACATCTCTGCTGATGATCACATTCTTTGTGATGGGATTATACAGCTTGTATCCCATTCTTCAATCTCCATATCCCACAAAGATGCATTTCTCGCTTTTATCATCGAGTTTTGTCCTTCTTGCATCCAGGATCTTTGCATAAGCCACACAACTAAAGACTCGAAGATGAGTCACACTTGGTTTGTGGCCACTCCATGCTTCTCCTGGAGTGATGGCTCGCAAACTTTTTGTTGGGCAGCGATTCAATAAATATACTGCACAAGATACGGCTTTAGCCCAATATTGTTTGGGCAACTTCTTAGCTTTGAGAAGACTTCTTGCCATATCAAGAATAGTTGTATTCTTCCTTTCTGCTATCCCATTCAACTGTGGTGTATAAGCTGGTGTTGTCTGATGTCTGATGCCTTGTTGTGTACAAAAGGCTTCAAAGTCATTAGATGTGAATTCACCACCTTGATCAGATCTTACGGATCTAATGTTATACCCACTTTACTTCTCCACAATTGCTTTAAAATCTTTAAAGCAATTGAACACTTCTGACTTCCTCTTCAGAAAGTATATCCAGGTCTTCCTACTAAAATCATCAGTAAAAGTGAGGAAGTACCTGTTATGTCCAGTTGACATAGGCTTTATCGGTCCACACACATCTGTGTGAACTAACTCCAGTGGCCTCTTCGCTTTCTAGTTGATCTCCTTGGCAAAACTAGCTCTGTGGTACTTGTTAAGGACAAAGCTCTCACAGACTTCTTCTCGATGATCAATGTGAGGCATTCCTTTGACCATCTGCTTACTTGCAAGCATCTTCAGGTTTGTAAAATTCAGATGTCCAAGCCTTAGGTGCCAAAGCCATTCTTCACTGTTGGTGATAGCAGTCAAACACTTTGCAGCATTATACTGGATGTTTAGTGGAAACATCCTGTTCTTAAACATCTTCACAAAGGCAATCAATCTCCCATTATTGTCTTTGACTGCAACATGACAATCCTTCATGAAAAGAGTATACCCTTTCTCCAGAAGTTATCCTGTACTCAACATGTTGTGTTTGATAGCTGGAATATAGTACACATCAGCAATGTAGCTGTTATCTCCATTCTTCAACTTTATCGAGATGTTGCCTTTCCCTTTAACTGGGACTTTGGAAGTATCTCCAAATGTGAATTGTCCTTGTATGGTCTCATCGAGATCACTAAAGAGGTCCCATTGCCCGCACATATGATTGCTAGCTCCAGAATCTAGATACCATACATGCTCCTTATTTTTGCCTAGTCCTTGTTGGACAAATAATGCAGCTGACCCACTGATGATGGTATCTTCGTCTACATAGTTAGCTTGCTCACGCAACTCTACTGGAGCTTTCTTTCAGCATTTAGTGCTATAATGCCTAAATTGATTGCAGTTATAACACTGAATATTTCTCTTATCACGGTTATTGTAACCGCCTCCTCTTCCTCTAAGAGTCAAAGGTTGTTGTCCTCGTCCTCCTCTGGTGGTGTTTCTACCACCTCTTCCCCTGAAGCTTGTATTCCAAGATCCTCTTCCTTGAAATCGTTGGAAGCCTCCTCTTCCTTGTTGATTTCTTCCTCGAGGGGTATATTCATGTGTTGAAGTCCCCCTTTGCTCATATCTGTCTTCCTTCAGAGACAATTTCGATTACAAGGCATGCTCTATTGCCTTATCTTCATTTCTTCTCACAAGCTTTTGTTCATGAGCTTGTAAAGAACCCATCAACTCATCTACCATCAATTTATCCACTTCTTTGGATTCTTCAATGGCAACAACAATATAATCAAATTTTGGATCTAGGGATCTCAAAATTTTCTCATTAATCTGAGCTTCTGAGAGGGCTTCTCCATTTCATCTCATCTGATTGATTATCACCATAATTCTCGTGTGATAATCAGAAATAGATTTCGAGGATCTCATTTGTAAGGATTAAAACTCACCTCACAAAGATTGAAGACGAATCTTCTTGATTCTGTCAGCTCCTTTGTATTTTTGTTGGAGAGCTTCCCATATATCCTTTGAATTTTCTGCAGAAGAGATAATCTCAAATGTGGCTCCATCAAGACCTTGATAAATGATGGTCTTGACTTTGTTGTCCTTCATTCTGCTGTTTCTAAGAACTTGCTTCTACGCTTCTTGTAAAGCTTCCTCTGCTTCTCTAGACTTTGGTTCATCATAACCAAAATCCACAATCTCTATGCATTCTTGTGAGCCAAGAAATGCCTTCATTCTGATTCACCAATTATCAAAATTATCTCTGGTCAGCTTCGGAATGAGTGTCTGAGCATTTTCTGTAGTCATTGTATTTGAAAATAACTATATCACCCTCTTTTCGTTCTCTTTTCATAAAATGGACACCATGTATAGATCCGGAATGGTCCAAATAGTAGGTAATCAGTCTGACTTGGTTCAAAATGAGGCCAAAAACGGGTGAACCGGTCCACAAATCACTTCTGGACGCTGGTCGGTTCACTGTGATTGAACCAGGAATATTCTAGGGAATATTCTTTGCGGCTCGACTTGAGCAGTAGCGGTTTGGCTTAGCGGCTCGGCTCGGAGCAGTTGAATGGCTCGGCTTGTCGGTAGTGGCTCGGCTTATCAGCTCGGCTCAGCTTAACGGCTCAAATATGGCGCTCGTGAAGATCAGTCGTCTTCTTCCTCGAGGCGCGTGTACTGAGAGTGGTGAATAGTGTCAGATTTTCAGAGGGAGAGTGTAGCTCACCCCTGTCTCTGATTGAGTTGATTTTTGCACCGAAGAGTTCGTATTGAAGAGCTCTGTACTCTTAAATGATCAAAATTTGTTTTTGACAAACATCAAAATTGGGATGTACCCCGAAAAACTTCTCTGTTTTTGACGAACGAGGCTCTGATACCAATTGTTGGTGGGAGAGGCCAGTGGTAGTGGCTTTGAAACACTTAGAGGGGATAAAACACACTGTTTTGTTTCAACAAAAAAATTACAGAGAAGCTTGAACACTATCAAAACTCTCTCTTCTTCTCTCTAGTGTTTTCTCTCTAGTGTTTTCTCTCTAATGTCTCCCACTACTATTTCATCTTAACTAAGCTTCCTATTTATACACAAAATGAAAGCTTGATAAAATTGACTTTAAGGTGTGAAAGCTACTGCAGTCGGTGGTCGTTGATGGTGGTCGTGGATAGTGGCTGTTAGAGGCTTTAATTGGCCGTAGATGGTGGATGCCGGTGGTTGCATTTCTGGACTTTTGTGGATTGAGTTTATCCCAACAGAAACAACATTCATGGGATTCCAAAAACTAGAGAGTAGTCTTCGTCAGTGAATCGTACAGACTATTATTGGACCTATGAACTAGCATAACACAGTATTTATTGATGGTGAAGGATTTTAATCCTATTATTTCAGCAACATGGCAGATTTAAGTCTAATTACTAGCTGATATTAGTTCAGCAACATGACAGATTCAAGTCTCAATTACTAGCTGATCACATTGGCACAGGATCGATGAGTAGAGAAGAAACAAAATCTTTGAGCGCAGTTCCAGCATTTGTATACCCGTCTTCATCTTTGTACAGAACATCAATTACACGAGCAAGATTGAGTATCCTCGTCAGAATAGGCACAGGGACAGCGGTTGGGAAGAGACACTCTCCATTGACATCCTTCCATGCATCTGTAACTTGTTTTCGAAATTCGTGGACAGTTTCTTGTTCTGTGGTGCCATGTTGTTTCATGTAACATTCGATGCTCGAGGCAACATGCCCTCTCTTTTGCTCCAACTATGGAAGCACGCAGAAAGAAAAAATAGTAGTAAAGTGACAGAAAATATGTTGAAATTAATTATTGTAGGAATAAAGGGACCATAAATTACTACCTTGTGGGACACAATGTCATCCGCGAGTCTGCAAATTATTTCGGAGGCTTTAACAATCTTAGGTCCACTAAGTAACCACTCGAAGGAGTCCTTAGTTACAACAGATCCCATTCCAACAAAGGATGTAGCTGCTAGCATTGCATAGGCCGAAGTGACCATTGCGACAGCCATGTATTCCTCCATTGTTGGTGTGTGTTTTTGGTGGAACCATATCGATTCAAGGTAGTAGGCTCGAACTTGATTCTTCATCTAAGAAATCACCGAACGTGTCAATTACTATATTTTTAGCTGCAAATGTATATTAGAGAATAATATAAATCATATTTTAGAGCCTCGCGTAACAGCTTAAGCTTTAGGTAAGATGATTCTTTAACATGGTATCAGAGTCTTGCTCATCCACCGGTCACGAGTTCGAATCTCACCACCCCCTTTTATTTGATAAAAATTAAGCACAAGGTAGTGTGGGTCTATGTAAATTTCAAGCCCAAACGACTTTCACTTTAGGGGGTGTGTTAAATAATAATATAAATCATATTTTGAAGTCTCACCTAACAGCTTAAGCTTTTAGGTGAGATGGTTTTTTAATAATGTATTCTCAAGAGAGCCGATCTTTTATTTCAATCAGCCTATGACACTTACAGCTTCTTTTGCATAGTAGACACGGTATGATCTTTCTTCATTAACCATAGCTTCCTCAATTTCTGTGTAGACATCTAGAAGTGCCTTGTAAGCCACTTTCATGTACTCTGGCAGCTGATCCACGGCAGTAATTTCCCACCTATAAATAGTTAAGATTTGATAAACCGAAGAAAAATGGTTATGAATCGAAAAATGGCAGTAATTTTCATAATTTTGTTTGCTTCAGCTCACTTTGTAATATCACTTAGTTCCTTCTGGTGCTGCTTTTGCAAAATGTTGAAGTCTAATTTAGCGAAGTTCAGTAAGACTTCACTGCATGAAGGATCTTGTTGGTACATAGAGAAGTAATGCCTTGCCTCTAGCCTTGGTATGCCCTTGCGAAGAGGCTGTTTTAAAGCATGATTTATTTTCTCTCAGCGGGGAGCTTGAATGGGTGGCCAAGAACTCTAGGCGGGAAGTAGTGAACAAAAGTGCTTCTTCTAATATCTCATCTCCATGCACCCGGAGATGAGTAGCTTCATAGAAGCTTAAAATTCCTCGAGTGTCATTGGCAAGGGAATCACTGAAGGTCCCTTGGCTGTTCTTGAATTTTCCGAACACATCTGCATTGGAACAGAAAACATTACGTGAATGTGGAAACTAGTTTTGCGAAGATTAAATAAGAAACAAGCAAGAGAGTATTGTGAAGTTTAAATAAGAATCAAGCAAGAGAAGGAAAGTCCATACCACATGAGATTTTATAGCCTTGTTGTCTCAGGAGTCGAAATTTGAGAGAAATGGCGTATAGGTCATTATGATGATCATCATAATCTCCATTATTGTGGTCGCAATGGGAGTTGTACATTTCTCTTAGTATTTCATCAATCTCAACTTCAAAATGGTAAGAGATGCCTAAGCGTTGGATCGCATCAATGAAGTCCAATGTTTGCGAAGGCTTACTGATATTGCCCATCAGCTCCCTTTTCACTTCTTCCCTGAGTTTTTTATGCTCTCCTTCGTCGTCCGTTTCCTGATATCAGCAACAGAGAGAATAACTTTTCTTGAAGCATTTTTATCTAAAAAAACTTATGCTACAAAACAGAAATTCCTTTTTATAATATTTATCATTCCTTTTTCTTGAAGGAGCTCACAACAATGATTAGTGTTTGATAAAATGGTCACTACAGCTTTGTGATTGCGGGTTCACGTCAGATAGACTATAGGGAAAAACAATTGAGGCCTTGTCACTTAAAAGTGTTAAGAAGGACAATATCAGCATGCAATCAAGCGCATGAGTTAGATAATCTATACCAAGAAAGATTACATTTACCATGGAATCGGTTGCGTACGAGAGAAAATGGTCACCCCAAACGCTAGGAGCATAATTTGCAGAGCGGCGATTAACATCGGGCTCAACAATGGCAGTAGAGAAAGTTGCAGAACCTTCAGCAGACATTTTCCTAGTATGATTTGGGAATGAGTGGGTTTCTAAGGTTCGATCGTTTGTGTTTCGAAGGGAACTGTGAGTCAGGAGCTCTTCTGCTCGACTATTTATAGGCCATGGCACCTTATAAGCTTTATAAAGTGCAATTATTCATAAATTACAGTTTTTTTTTAAATGACCTTTGAAAGTTAAAGGAAGGATGTCCAAATAGTTAGGATAAGATTCTCTGATTGACTTCTTATTTTATAAAATCTATGCTTGAATTTTATTTTATTTTTTTTCTGAAAATGCTATTTTAACATATCCAAGACTCCTTGATAAGAAATGGTTGGCCCTTCCTGCCTAAAATAATTTACATGCTCATGTTGGTGCATTCAGGGGAGTTTAGGTGCCTAAAATAATTCATGAATTCATGCCTGGATTCGGGATCGTGAAGAATCCATATTTACCTTTCTTTGTGGAGCTTTAGTGTTTTATATGAGAACGAAATTAACATAATTCAGCTAAATATCATGTAGTGAAGTCTGCTATGGCTGATATCGTGTTTAGAGAAAGCTTTGAACATCAATTACATGTCTTCCTTCTTCTTCTTTTTTAGCATGTCTCCTTCGTTCTGTGAAATTTTTTGTATTTTTTTAAAAATATTTATAATAAAATATGAGTAAAAAGCAAGGAATCACAAACTTAGATTGGAATTTTCCCTTCCAAACTTCATTACTATTATAATTTATAGGAGTAAAAAGATATTTTAGATACACATTCTCCCTACTTTATTTTGTTTTCAATAATTAAATTTTTTACTAGACGGCAGCAAATGAGCTTGTTAAAAAGGACATAAATGGAGCAAATCACATCGTTTTCTGCATGCTTAGATTTTTCAGGAGATTTATTTTCTTTGTGTTCATAGACCACATGCTTTCTATCATCAAACAACATACATGGGATTCCACAACTTTAGAGTACTATTCGACAATAAATAGTACTGAGCATAAGTCTGCATTTTTGTCACTAAGCTACAGTAGACGTCATAGCAAAGAGACCACACATCATGGAAATTTAGAAACCACATCTTGAGCAATTGCAGGCAATCTGTATACCATATTTCACCATTCCATGCCAAGTCCTTGACCTAGGACACCAAGGTTTGTTTATCATTGCAAACCCATCACGGTAAAGTAGTAGAAATTGTTGATGATAATTCAGGCCATGACACTCAGCTACTGTCATAGAAAGTCATGGAGAGAATCAAGCATCAGAGATCAAATCATGAAATCACAATTGAATGTATAAATATCATTCCTTATATAACTTGTAAACGGCTATTTCCTTATTTCCTTGTATTTTCATCATTGTACAGTTTGTCTATATAATGAAAGCACTACACGCCATTGCAAGTGTGGCAGACAATTACTGTCTCTAAAATCTCTACATGGTATCAGAGCCATACGATTAACCTCCATTCGATCCTATGGCTTCAGAAAATCTGTCTTCCACCTCCACCACTCTCTCCTTCAATACCATGGTCCACATGGTTACTGTCAAATTATCCTCCACCAACTTTCTTCTCTGGCGTAGTCAAGTAGTTCCTCTGTTGCAATGCCAAAAACTCTATGGATACATTGATGGATCCACACCAATGCCTTCTGCTGTCACTAATGCCACTGCACACAACCTTTGGAAGCAACATGATCAACTCGTCATGAGTCTTCTGCTTTCCTCTCTAACAGAAGAGGCACTGGCCATTACTATTGGGCTCACAACATCAAGAGATGTCTGGAACTCTCTTAAAACAACCTTCAGTCAAAAATCGAAGGTTCGTGAACTTCAGATTAAAGATGAACTTCACTAAATGAAACGTGGCTCTCGCAGTATTTCTGAATACTCCAGAATATTTAAGGCTCATTGTGACCAATTAGCTGCAATGGGATGACCAGTTGAAGAAACCGACAAGGTGCACTGGTATCTGCGTGGTCTTGGTCACGAATTTTCCACTTTCTCCATCACCCAACTTTCTTTAACCCCCATTCCTAGCTTCAAGGATATCGTCCCCAAAGCAGAAAGTTTTGATCTGTTTTCAAAATCTATGGACAACAATACAGGGTTTCCTGCTGTGTATGTTGCCAATTACCCCAATACTTCCTTCAATCGCAATGGCAGGTTCAACAATTCTTATCATTAAATGATATTCTTGTTGTCCCCGATCTCACCAAAAATCTACTCTCTGTCAGTAAAATCACACATGATTATCCTTATTCTGTTATTTTTACTGATAACTACTTTATTATACAGAATCTTCTAACTCAAAAGGTGGTGGCAAGCGGTTACCTTGTTGATGGTCTGTATGTACTGAAGCGTGGATACCAAGCCTTCTCATCAGTCATTACAAAATCCCACCTTTGTAATTCCTTTGCAATCTGGCATGCACGCCTAGGACATGTCTCATCTACAATAATCTCCATCCTTAATAAACAAAACGATTTGTCTCTTACTTCATTGTTGCCAAATCCATCATTGTGTGTAAGCTGTCAAAAGGCTAAAAGTCATAAACAAGTTCTTCCAACAAGTGACAGTCGCTCCACAACCACTCTTGGTCTCATTCACTGTGATCTATGGGGTCCTGCACCCGTAACATCCATTTCAGGATATCGTTACTATGTTATATTCGTTGATGACCACTCACGTTGTACATGGTTCTATCCATTAAAACACAAAACTGATTTCTATCAGACTTTCCTCAATTTTCAATCTCTGGTCGAGAATCAGTTCTCCACCAAGATCAAAATTTTCCAAAGTGATGGGGGCGGAGAATTCACCAGTAAGCTTTTAAAATCTCACTTCACTAAATGTGGTATTCATCACCAGCTCTCCTGTCCTTATACACCATCCCAAAATGGTAGAGCCGAAAGAAAACATAGGCATATCATAGAAACAGGACTCACAATGCTATTCCATGCCTTAGTGCCTCTTCACTTCTGGGTTGAAGCCTTCAGTACAGCAGTGTTCATCATTAATCGCTTGCCCACACCAGTCTTGAAGGGGATATCCCCCTTTGAAATTCTGTATGGTAAGTCCCCTATCTATGCCACTTTTCGCATTTTTGGTTGCTTGTGTTTTCCCAATCTACGTGACTATGCGAAACACAAATTTGATCCAAGAAGCCTTCCCTGTATCTTTCTTGGTTATCATTCCTCCTACAAAGGATTTCGATGTCTTGATCCTGTTTCTCAACGTGTGTTTATCACCCGTCATGCCAGGTTTGATGAAGCTGCGTTTCCTTTTTCTTCGTCCATATTGAAACCTTCCTCTACTCTTTTAGAGTTAATTGCTTTTCATGATCCATCTTCATCCCATCCTGTTATGTCCCATACTAACTCTTCTGCAGGATCTCCACATTTACATCAACACCAGTCACCAGTCGCCTCGTCAGTGCCATGTAAATCATGTGCTTTGGATGTGTTTCCCTCTTCCAGTCCATCCTCTGCATTACCACCTGTTCCTACTCATACAGAGGAACCACCTTTGGCACCTATACCACTGCCAACTTCAGCTCAGAACTCTCATTCGATGATAACTCGTGGGAAAACAAGCATCTCCAAAGCCAAACATTCCAACTATGTTTGTCATATTCCATCATCCCCTATGATCTCGTCTCTTTTAACCCTCAAAACTCCAAAAGGGTTCAAGAGTGCTGCCAAATCACCTGATTGGCTTGCTGCCATGGAGGATGAAATTCGTGCACTTCAGCTCAATCATACATGGGAACTGGTTCCACGTCCACCTGCCACCAATATTGTTGGATCAAAATAGATCTTTCGCATCAAATACAATGTGGATGGTTCAATTGATAGGCTCAAAGCCCGCCTTGTTGCCAAAGGATATACTCAACATTTTGGAATTGACTTCAATGATACATTCAGTCCAATTGTTAGAGCATCCACCATTCACATTGTCCTCTCAATTGCAGTCTTTCGTGGGTGGCCTCTACAGCAACTTGATGTAAACAATGCGTTCTTGCAAGGTGTTCTGCAAGAAAAGGTTTATATGGAACAACCACCAGGATACATTGATCCTTCTCATCCCCATCATGTCTGTCATCTCAAAAAGGCCATCTATGGTCTTAAGCAAGCACCAAGGGCATGGTTCCACCGGTTCAGCCAATTCCTCTCCACTGTTGGCTTCATCTGTAGTAAAGCTGATTCCAGCCTCTTTGTCTACTCAGCAGCTCATGACATCATCTATCTACTCTTATACGTCGATGATATTATCATCACCTGCAGCAATGTCATCCTCATTAATACTTTTATTCACAGGCTTCGTCAAGAGTTCTTGATGAAAGATCTGGGCCCTTTGAATTACTTCTTGGGTCTAGAAGTCACTCACTCTTCGGCAGGGATGTTTCTAAGTCAGTTGAAGTATGCACGGGACCTCTTACTCAAAGCTGGTTGTTTTTCATCATTTAACCACAGCTGGGGACCCCTTCCATTCTCCAACTATCTACAGGTCCCTCGTTGGTGCACTTCAATACCTCACAATCACCAGACCAGACATTGCACATGCCGTCAACTCAGTCAGCCAGTTCATGCATTCCCCTACAACTCAGCATTTTCAAGCTGTGAAACGCATCCTCAGATACGTCAAAGGCACGTTGCACTTTGGCCTTCACATCAACCCATCTACCTCCTTCAGCATCAAGGTTTTTTCAGATGCTGACTGGGCTGGTTGTCCAGACACCAGTCGATCAATCTCTGGATATGCAATCTTTTTGGGAGGTAACTTAATTTATTAGGCATCTAAAAAGCAATCTACAGTATCTCGCTCATCTGCTGAATCTGAATACCGAGCATTAGCCTTCACTGCTGCTGAAGTCCAATGGGTGTTAAACATCCTACATGACTTGCATATTCAACCTCCTGACAAACCAACTCTTCTCTGCAACAATACCAGTGCAATTTTCATGGCTCGCAATCTAGTAGCCCAGAAAAGATCGCGGCATATTAACATTGATATTCATTTTTTTCGTGAGCTAGTTTGCAATGGTGTCCTACAGATCCAACATGTGCCATCCACCTTGCAAGTTGCTGATCTCTTCACTAAAAGTCCGTCAGCTTCGCTGTTCACACTCTTCAGATCCAAGCTACGCGTGTTACCAACCACGCTTACCTTGAGGGGGGGTGTTGACGATAATTCAGGCCATGACAGAGACTTAGCTACTGTCATAGAAAGTCATGGAGAGAATCAAGCATCAGAGATCAAATCATGAAATCACAATTGAATGTATAGATATCATTCCTTATATAACTTGTAAACGGCTATTTCCTTATTTCCTTGTATTTTCATCACTGTACAGTTTGTCTATATAATGAAAGCACTACAATCCATTACAAGTGTGGCAGACAATTACTGTCTCTAAAATCTCTACAGAAATAAAACCATCATAAGACCATAGCAAACAAAGAAAAATAATTTACTTTACCTCAAATAAAACATACTACCGGTGTTAATATTTTCCTATTATGAAACTAGTCTATAGCCTAAAATATATAAAAAACTATTTAGGGTTTCTAGTAACCATACTACTAGATAAAAAGTCCTTATCAACCAAATACCTTCTAGAGCCTTCCCGGAAAGGGTCGTTGTGATGTCGTGCTCTTGAGAGAGGGTACAATACATTATATGTGCCAATAACGCTCATTACAAGGTCAATAGTTAAGAAGATTAAATAGATATTTAATGGCTTAATTTAAGCCTTTTTATTTCGTACAAGACTTGTGAATTCATCTTATTTTCATACTTGCACCTAGATTGGACTTTCAAAAATACAAAATGCATAGTTTTAAGCTAACAAACATAATTTTCAATTCCACCATTGGTTCGAGCTGATATTTTTCCATAAGTTCTTAGAGATCTTTTTTTATATTGAGTTAATGTTTTAAGTCAATCATACATCATAAAAGACCTTATAATAAGGTCTGGAAGCTTTTGTACTAGAATTGCATTAGTTTTCTAGTTCATTTAGGATTCTTTTTCTATTTTATTGATAACTCTTTTGTTAATTCTCACACGTTTCTTAGGATATTCTACCTATTATAAATATAATTATTCATCTTGTTTTATTGATAGTAATACATATGCTAGAAAAAATAAAATGAAAATGTTTTAATTGAGTATATTTATGAAGTTAGTGTAATAAAGCCTATTCAAGTTAGTTGATAATGCTCGTATCATAGAAGAAGATTATGGTTCAATTTGAGACACCTACCTGCATAAAACCACCTCATCACCTCTTGTGTTGACATTTAAAAACCATTCAGAGGCTCCTGTCAAGGGATAAAAATAATTCTCTTAGGATCAAAAGCCAAAAAACACTTTCCTTTGATCTCAAGTTTGTTACAAAACCATTTAAACCTAAAACCTTAATTATTTAAGTAAAACTAATATGTTTTTTGTTTGTTACAGCCCTAAAAAACTCATATAAAAACCTTTGGTTTGGCCTATAAAAGAAAGATGATCAGTATGAGTGAAAATGAAGAAGAGAAAACAATGGAATCTAAAATTAATGTAAAATTTTGAAGAAGGTTTCCAATCCGAGAGAATTGCAAAGCAGATAAGGTATATATTTTGAAACTATTAAGAGTGGAGCCCATATGACCTGCTTAACTATTTTAGTTCTTTGTTGAACCAAATCTTAGTTGTATTATGCATCGTAGTTGACCTTAAATAATTGGTCAAAGTCTGGTAGAGCTAGTACCGATGCCTCAGTCACTAACTAGAAATTGGTTGCAGCCTCATCTGTCCACTGGAATTTACAACCCTTCAACCAATCAGTAATAGGAGTAATAACAGAGCTAAATTTTCAGATGAACTGCCGGTATAAGGAGGCAAGCCTATTCATGAATATTTCAAGGAGTTGGCAATTCCATGATGGTAGATACCTTGGATTAATCAGCCTGGACACCATTGAAAGACACAACAAAACCCAAAAAGGTGATAGGGCTGATAGAGAACTTACACTTTGTACAATTGATAAATAATTGTTCCTTCCTTAGGGTATCAAAACAACCCGTAAGTGTTCAATATGAGACTCCAGGGTAGGGCTATAAATCAGAATATCATCAAAATAAATGACGATGAATTTTCCCAGGAATGATATACAAAAAGTATGGATTGAAAGAAACAAGAAAACATATATATACCACCTCAAAACAACTCAATAAACATGAGTAGAAATCAATGACATAATTCTGAAATAGGGATAAATAAGTACTTGAATATGAAAGAATTACAATGATAATGTTACTTCTCACAACTAAGTAATGAAGATGATGTCTATTCCCCTTGAAATTAAGGCAAAGTTTAGTTCATAGTTGCTAGAAAATCAACACAGAAAAGAGAGAAGAAGTTTCTTTGGTGGAAAGAGAGATTAGCTATTTATAATGTGATTTGTTTTCTTTATTCATTCCCATAGCTATTGTATTTCATTAGGATTCTACTCTTTATTAGGATTCCTCAATGTTACTTAAATCTTCCTTCTTTATTTGGTCATTAAGGATGAAAAAATCCCTCAGAATATGTGTTGAAAACTAACTCTGCTGCTGTCACCACTCTGCTAATACTTTAGGTTTTGTTGCAATTTGGACTTTATTTCTGACTTGGTTTCTTGCAATATTCAACCACTCCATCTATATCCTTTCTCCATGAATGTTATAGGATTTATTTTCACCTTTTTTTTTTTATGTTAGCATCTTATCTCCAGAAGGACTCGAAACTGTTAGTTTTCTCATTAGATCAGAGGATCAATCTCATCCTCCAGATTGCATCCTACTTTCACCTTCAAAAATATTTTATCTAGACAAGAATCCTGCATAAGAGTCATAGTACTTAATGTGTAGATGAGTTTGAACTTTTGAATCACATGATCTCCAGATCTTAAGCTCAAGCCATGCTCATTCTAATATGTAGTGTCGCACGTCGCCGCGCGGCGTCCCGGGAGGGATCCTGGCTCTCGCAATGGAGTTGAGAAGGAGTCGCCACCTGGCTGTTGAGGGTCGCTAGGAACACCCGATTTGTATTGGTCTGCTCAGAGATTCAAGGGTAAGGGACTGGTTGCGTATAGGGAAGGTATTAGCACCCCTAATACGCCTTACCTGAGGTAAGCTGCATTGTCTATTTTGATGTGATTTAAAATGCTTTAATAAGTCGTATTTATTCACAAAAAATGTTAAGATGAAAAAAGAAATCGATCACCGCTTAGAAAAAATCTTATGAATTTTATTGATGATTATCATTCCCACCGAATATTTTGGATAAACCCCTTAGAATTTATTTATCCAAACACCGAAAAGTAAATAATAGCATACTATTCCCGCCGAATATTTTGGATAAGATTTATTTATCCAAACACCGAACAGTGAATAATAGCATACTATTTCCCCGAATATTTTGGGTATAAACCTTTAAGATTTATTGATCCGAATATTAGTAGTGAATAATAACTTCTCAAAAAAAGATTTTTATACTTTTAAAATATTAGCCAATACCCTTTTGATTTTAACAAAGAAAACCCATTTTTTATTTCATTTTATATTCCTTTTTTCCTTAACAAAACAACATAACATTGAATAAATAAAACACAAAACACACACCCACACAATCTATTTTTCATTCCTTTTTCATCACATTTTAAAAAAATAAAATACAACTCACACACACATTGTATTTTTCATTTACTTTTCATTACATTTCACAAATAACAACTAAAATACAATAAATTCAAATAAAAACACATGAACATAAAGAAAAATACAAAATGGCCCTCGGGAACAGTGCCATACACCAGGAACAGTGGCAGCAGCAATGGAGCACTGGTGGCGCGTCAGTCCACGCGCCACCACCACTGGCGGCGCGTAGTTCCACGCGCCGCTGGTGAACAGTAAAACCAGGGGGAAGCAGCGGTGGCTTTCCTTTCTCCTCTCACCGGTGGCGACTTCCAGGCAACCTGCAAACACAAACAAACTCACAAGCAACAGACAAGCATCAAACTTCAAATCTTTCCAGATCTGTTCTCGGCTCCCTCAGATTTCGGATCTGTTTCTTCTTCTTCTTGTTCCTCTTCTTCTTCTTCTCTCTTCTTCTTTTCCTCGCCGGAGATGGCCTTCTGGTGACCTGCAAAACGAAGACAAACAAACACAAAACACAAACAAACAAAATCAACAAAATCAATGTTTCGGCTCCCTTTTCCCTCCTTTCAGATCTACAATTTTTGGGTTCAAACCCGAAACACCATGACATTTCAGTTCATTATCTCCTTTCTTCAGATCTGCCATTTTCTTCTTGGTTTTGGCATCCTCTTCTTCCCTGATCCGCTCTCTTCCTCATCTCCGTCTGCTCTGACTTCTAACGGTTTGGGGCTTCCTTCGTGTGGTGGCCGTTGCTGTGATTAGGAGGAAGACCAGTAGGTGGGCTGCTGTGGTTGACCGGAGACAGGGGTCGTGGCTGAATGAAGGCTGGAGTGAGGTCGTGGGTGATGCTGTAGTGGTGTCTTGGAGAAGTAAAAGAAAGGCTGGGGCTGCCACTGAGGGCTGAAAGCAAGGCTGAGATGGAGAGGAAGGGCTGCGTGGGGGAGATCGGGAGACGGTGGCTGATCGGAGGAGAAAGTGAGGGAAAAAGAGAAAATGGGGAAATGTCGGGGGAAGAAAGGAGAGTGAAGCTGGGACCGTGGTTGATGGGAGGCAGAGGAGAGTGAGTGGAAGACTGGTGTGGTGGTGGCCGGCCGGAGAGGGGCTGGAGGCAATGGGGAGAGGCTGGCGTCTGTAGGTGAGAAAAATGAGAGGGTGGGGCTGCAGCAGCCCTGAAGGGCGTGACGGCTGCAGCCCCTTTTGGGAGAAAAAGATGTTAGGGTTTTTTTAGGGTTTTTTGAATGGGTGTATTTTCTTTTGGGTCTCTTTTTCTTGTGGATTAGAACCTCTATTTATAGACTTTTCATATGCAAAATTCCAAACACAGCCCTTAGCTTGCGTGCTTGTTTCAATTTGCTCCTTCATTTCCAATTTGTGCGTTTTGACACTGCATTGACTGTTAAATTCTCAATTTATTCAATTTTGCCCCTGTAACAAGATATTTTTGGATTTTTGTCTTTTTTTTCTATTTTTTTCCTTTTCTTTCGAAACATAAAAATAAGTAGGTCAAAATTTGGGTAGCAATATGAAAGTTGAAAATCCTGCAGCAAGTATGATTTTGGTCTGATTTTGCAAGTCAGATTAAAAGTTCAAACGAACTCCAATTTCTTCCAATAATACCTTCCAAGAAAGCTCGACATGTGTACTTTATCTTATATTCATCCCACGCTCATGTTATAAACTTTACCCTGATGAAAATCCTATCACAAGAAGTAAGGTGTGAAACGTAAAATGCAGAAAATCTTATCTTTTAACAATTAATTCACAAAGTCTATTTTGTAAACAATTAAACCGAGATTGGGTATTGCAACAATTTGATGTCAAGAATGCCTTTCTCAATGGAGACCTTGAAGAAGAAGTCTACATGGATTTACCACCCGGAGCTAAAGGTAAATCCCCAAGTATAAACAAAGTATTATAATAAGCTTCTATTTGGTGTTCGAGAATTAATTCACAATTTGTCTTTCTTTGTCATATTTTGTAATCGAGCTTCTCTGTGGTTTTTTTTTATAGTAACAAATTTCTTATGGTTGCAATTAGGTACAAAATTGCAAGAAAAAATCAAAGTTTTTGGGTCAATTATGGTCTAAAATGAAGAAATTCACAGCCAACTACAACCACTACTGACTCCACCGACACATCCCTTTTCTTTACTCTAAACTCCTTCATGCCAGGTAAATCTCCACTCCTTCCCCTTCCCCGTCAAACTACAGTGGAGAGTGAAATAATTCTGTTCACGTGCATGTGAACAATGTTCACATGTATGAGAATAGTAGCCCAATTTGGCTGGAACTGTTATGATCTAGACCAGTAAGAAAATAATTTGGGTCGTTAGCGGGCCAAATATTTCCAGGTCCACTAACAGCCCACCTGAATTCTATAGGGCCAACATAGCCGGATTGGTCAGCTTGATCCATTTATTTATATGTATATTATAATAACATATTAATATTTTTAAAAAACAAAACAAATCCAAAATTAATTGAAATGAGTTTTTCATAAAATTTTATGGTTTTATTAAAATGGGTTTTCCCCTATAATTTTGCCTAATATTAGGCCTTGGACTTACATTGTAAGTTTGAATACAAGTATCATAAATACCAAGTCTTTTCCCCAAAATTTAAATAAACAAAATCCAAAACATTTTAAGGGTCGTTTTAAATTATTTATGATTTCATCGCATGTTTTCCATAATTTTTTTTGTTATTGGTTTGTTGACTTTCATTGTAATGTACGTACCCGATACAAAATATGTGATGTTCTCCTAAATTTTGAAAAACAAAACAAAAAACCCTTATTAAAAAAAAAATATTTTGTTCCATGCATACAGTCAAATCTTAAAATTCTCTCATATTTTCACAAAATAATTTGCATCTTTTCTCATGTTTTAAAATCAAAATAGGAATATCGTAACCAGTTTATGATTATCCATCAAGGTTCAACCAAAAAATAAAAAAACCTTCAACAATCATTTTGTTCATTTTACTTCTTAGGATTTAGTTGTAGACTTCAATAATGAAGGTGTAAAGCTACATTGTAGAGTACTCCTTTAAGATAAAAGATAGAAAAATAAAAGACAGATTTAAGTATTTATTGATGAACTAGCATCACACAGTATTTATTGATGGTGAAGGTTTTTAATCCT
The DNA here is from genome assembly GCA_964035475.1 of Salix caprea. Classification (NCBI taxonomy): domain Eukaryota; kingdom Viridiplantae; phylum Streptophyta; class Magnoliopsida; order Malpighiales; family Salicaceae; genus Salix; species Salix caprea. Next base: position 3,810,341 of record OZ037743.1, read on the forward strand.
ATTATTTCAGCAACATGACAGATTTAAGTCTTAATTACTAGCTGATATTAGTTCAGCAACATGACAGATTCAAGTCTCAATTACTAGATGATCACATTGGCACAAAATCGATGAGTAGAGAAGAAACAAAATCTTTGAGCGCAGTTCCAGCATTTGTGTAAGATAGAGACTCCATCATGTAGAAAAGACCAAGGAATAAAAATCTGACCTAGAAAAATCATTAAACAATAATGCAACTTACCTTTTTTAATATCACTTATTGCTCTCTTTGATTTGACATTTATGTATTTTCAGTTTAGAAAAGATCTAAAAAAACTAAAAAACAAGAAATATATGGACACAAGGACTGAAGTTGAAAAAAAACACAAGGGACCAAAATTATGTGTTTTTCTGAATTTGATATGTGACAAATATAGATGTTCTGCTCACTGCATTATTTGATAATGGTCATTCAGGATAGTAAAATATTGATAAATTCTCACTCGAAGGAAATTCACCTCCATCATAATGTCTTGAAAAGTGGTTGCTTCTTGTTTATAAGTGAGCTCAAAATAGTGCAAAGTAAATATTAAAATCTCTTCAATAATATAAGTCACACATATTGAAGTTTGAATTAAAACAAGGAAAAAAATTATTGGACCTCTTGAATCAACATCTCACAGTATTTATTGATGGTGAAGGATTTTAATCCTATTAGTTCAGCAACGTGACAGATTTAAGTCTCAATTACTAGCTGATCACATTGGCACATGATCAATGAGCAGAAAAGAAATAAAATCTTTGATCGCAATTCCAGCATTTGTGTATACCTTCCAATTATGAAACTAGTGCATTGCCTAAAATATCTAAAAACCAGTTATAGTAAAACATATCTTCCTACAAATACTTTCTTGAGCCTGCACGGTTGTTGTAGGATGACAATATGCTCATGGCCAAGCTAAACATCATAGAAGGACGACAATATGCTCATGGCCAACCACACATCTGGAGAAGGACGACAATATGGTCATGGCCACTATCATAACCCAGTTTATAGGTTACTCCCCAAAATCTACCCAAAATAACAAAAAATAAAATAAAAGGGGTCAGCGTTGGTAGAAAAATCAGTGTCGAAATTTTGGTTGTTTTTGAGAGTCCGATCATTTTGTCCAAAAAAATAGAGGAAATTACAGATTTAAGGAAAAAGTAATTTATCATTGGATAAATTTGTGTAAAAATTAAGTCATACGACATAATTATATTTTTTTAGGTTGATTTGATTTAATCGCCGACCAATTTAAAGTGTAATTATGTTTAGGAATTAATTTAAGGTCCAATTGAAGGATTTAATTAAGTGCAAGGACTTAATTATACTTTAAATTGGTTACATCAAATTAATTTAGGGGCTTAATTGATGAAAAATCATGTTCTTGAGCTTAATTCGGGCTCAATTGAGAAAGTTGAAATTTTTCGGAGACCAAATTGAATTTTCCAAGCCAATTGTGCGAAATCAAAGGTCAAATTGAAGCAATTGAGAGTTTAATGGACAATTGAGGGTCAAATCGCATAAATCGGAAACCAAGGACCAAAATAAAAAAGGCGCGCAAAGACAAGGTTGTTGTTCAAATTCTGACGGGGATACAATTGCACAAAATTACAAGTTTAAATCCAATTAGGGGTGCAATTAGAGCATGACAACTGATTTGTCCAATTTGTCATTAAGTACTGCCTACCCTACGAATGACACAGTTCAGACAACAAATGGTGAAGGTTTGTTAGTGTCTCACACTGGGTCTATGTGCATTCCTACTCACACAAAACCGCTCAAGATGAACTCGGTTTTATGTGTGCTAAAATTGACTCAGAATTTACTATCAGTTCATCGTATTTGTTTGCATAACAATTGCTATTTAATATTTGTTGCTTTTTTCTTTTGGATTCAGGACAAAGTCACAGGGAGGATATTGTACAAAGGGGAATGTCGTAATGGATTCTATCCTATGTCTTTTGTGTCTCCATCAGCTCAACACTCCTTCCGTTTTCAATCTCAGGCCTATATTGGTCAGTTCGTATTATCCTCTACTTGGCATTGTAGATTAGGGCATCCTGCCAATAAAATTATCAATTTGATGTTGCAAAAAGCTAGTATTCAATGTCCTTTAGATTCTATCACTGATGTATGTGTTAGTTGTCTTCAGGGCAAATTCATTAAGCTTCCCTTTCACTCTAGTGATTATTTGTCTGTAACACCTTTTTTGATATTACATAGTGATCTTTGGGGTCCTTCCCCTAGTGTTTCTATAGACGGTTATAAGTATTATGTCATTTTTGTTGACGATTTCTCTCGCTACTGCTGATTATATCCTCTTGTCAATAAAAGTGACTTGTGTTCTATTTTTGTTACCTTTTATCATCATATTCGGACTCAATTTTCGCATTCTATTAAAACTTTGCAAAGTGATGGGGGGGAGTATGTTACCAAATCTCTAAAATAGTTTCTTGATTCAAAAGGGATTTCACACCATAAATCTTGTCCATATACACCTGAACAAAATGGGTTGACCGAACATAAACACAAACACCTTATTGAAACCACCATTACTCTACTTCAACATGCTAGTATGCCTTGAGCACTTTGGACATATGTTATGCATACTGCCTCTTTCTTAATCAACAGAATACCATCTGTAGTATTACATTACAAATCTCCTTTTGAACTGTTGTTTGGGAAAATCCCTTATGTTTCACACTTACATATATTTGGCTGCGCTTGTTTTCCATTTTTGCGACCCTATCTACAAAATAAATTGCAGTCTAAAACTACTATGTGTGTGTTCCTTGGGTATGCCTCTCAATCTAAAGGATACCTTTATTACAACATTTCTAGCAAACGTTTATATGTATCTAGGCATGTTGTATTTAATGAAAATATGTTCCCTTACAAAGATTTGGTCATTAAAACTGTATCCTCTCCTCCACTCTCCCATTGCACTTCTCCCTCAGTTCTCCCCATTATTACAAATGACAATTTCGTTTCTTTGCCTCCAATCTCTGGCTCATTGGCTTCTGATGTTGTTTCCCCTCCTTTATCATCGTTTATGTCCATTATGCCTACTTCTTTGCCCTTGTCCTCTATCCCTATGGCTCCTGATCCTACTGCTGAAGGTATGGATATTGAATCCTCATCATCAGAGGAACCTTTCAAACCTGAAAATTTGTCAGTTGTTCTTAACATTCCATGCAGATGCGTAGTAAAAGTGGCATTGTTAAAAGAAAGGCCTGTTTCACTATCATCAAGCCCTTTGGTGAGACTGATCCCTCATTGATTGAACCTGCTAGTTATAAGTCTGCTGTGCAGGTTCCAGTTTGGTTAAAGGCCATGGAAGAAGATGTTTTTGCTCTTTATTCTCAGAACACCTGGACTCTAGTTCCATTGCCTTCTCACAAGAATTTAATAGGTTGCAAGTAAATTTTTAATCTCAAAACCAATACAGATGGTTCGGTTGCTAGACATAAAGCTAGATTGGTAACTCAAGGCTTCAGTCAAGAACCAAGTTTGGATTATAGGGAAACTTTCAGTCTAGTTGTGAAACCTACCACGGTTCGACTTGTTTTGGCTCTTGCTGCTCATCATAAATGGTTATTGAGGCAGTTGGATGTTAAGAATGCCTTTCTTCATGGCATTCTTCATGAGGAGGTCTACATGGCTCAATCTCCTAGATTTGCAGATCCTCTACATCCTCATCTTGTGTGTAAGCTTCATAAGACTTTGTATGGTCTTAAACAAGCTCCAAGAGCTTGGAATGACAGGTTCACAACTTTCTTACCATCTCTAGGATTTAAATCTACATATGCTGACTCTTCTTTGTTTGTTAAAAGTCTTGATGTTGGGATTATAATCTTGTTGGTATATGTGGATGACATTGTAATAAATGGCACTGATCCCTGTGAGATACGCCAGATTATTGCCTCTCTCATTGCTGAATTTGAAATTAAGGATTTGGGGGATCTCTATTATTTTCTAGGACTTCAAATTAAGCTTATCAGATGTGGTTTGTTTCTTTCTCAATCGAAGTATATTCAGGATTTGTTATGCAAAACAGAGATGCTTGAGGCCAAGCCATGCATGCAATACTCCATGTCTTCCATATCAACGTTTGTCCAACGATGAGGGTGTTCCCTTTGAAAATCCTACACTATATCGTAGCATTGTTGGGGCATTACAATACTTGACTTTCACTCGTCCTGACATCACATTTGTAGTTCATCAAGTCTGCCAGTTCATGCAATGTCCAATGGAGAATCATTTTACTGCAGTGAAAAGGATTAAACGCTATCTCAAGGGGACTGCTACTTATGGTTTGATTTACTGTCATGATTCCCTAGACCTTAAGGACTTCAGTGATGCCGACTAGGCACTGGAGGGGATCCTAACAATCAACAGTCCACAACTGGGTTAATCCTATTTCTTGGTTCTAATCCTATTTCTTGGTCTTTGAAGAAACAACGAACCGTCTCACATTCTTCCACTGAGGAAGAATACAGGGCACTGTCTTCTACAGCAGCTAAAATTGATTGGCTCAAACAGTTGATGACTTTTGTCGCACCCCAAAAAAAATGTGCGCGGCGTCGTGACGACTCTTCCCTGTGTGCGGGGAATATCATGTGTCGGGGGGATTATCTTTATTTGAAAAAGGGAGTCGCCACCTAGTATTAATGGTTACTAGGAAACCTAAAACTGGTCTTTCAGAGATTCTAGGGTAAGGGACTGGTTGCGTAAAGGAAAGGTTTTAGCACCCCTAGTACGCCCTACCTAAGGTAAGCTGCTTGACGTTTTGGTTTGTTTATGATTTGATCTGTCAAAACATATGTTAAATAAATGGCAAATGGGATATTACTCCGCCGAATATTTTGGATATTAACCCCTTAGGATTTAATTATCCAAACACCGACAGTGAATAATAGCATGTTATTCCCGTCAAATATTTTGGATATTAACCCCTTTAGGATTTATTTATCCAAGTACCGACAGTGAATAATAGCATATCATTCCCGCCGACTATTTTGGATATTAACCCCTTAGGATTTATTTACCCAAATACCAACAGTGAATAATAGCATATCATTCCCGTAGAATATTTTGGATATTAACCCCTTTAGGATTTATTTATCCAAATACCGACAGTGAATAATAATCTCCAAAAAAATAGGATTTTATATTTTTTGACATATTGGCCAATACCCTTTGGATTTTACAAACATGTTGTAAAATCTCAAAATGCAAGAAATGATTTTTCTTTGAGAAATCCATGCTAAAACTCATTTTTCTTCAAACCCCAAGATAATATATTTTTTTTTTAGAAAATAATTTTTAAAATATGCTAGTGTATTGGCCGTATGCAAGAAAACTACACATTTTTTTTAATAAAAATATTTTTTTTTTGGAAAATTTGTATTTTTATATTTTCTTTATTTTTCTCTTTTCGGTGGGCTGGCTGTCAGCCCACCTAAATTCGGGCTGGGCTGACAGCCCAGCCCACCTTGCCTCCAAGCTGGGCTGCTAGCCCAGATGGCTGGAAGCCCTTCAAGGCCAGGCCGGGCACAAGGCCCGGCCCGCCAAGCCCACGCGGGGAGTGAATTAATTCACTCCCCGCATGCAGATACAGGGATGATGAACAGTGGCAAGAAGAATTTTCGAGTATGGAGAATGGAGTAACTGTAAATACCTTTGGGTAGAGGAGGTCGTGGTGATTCTTCTGGTCGTTGTGGCGTCGGAAATGGGGGCCTGTGGTGGCCGGAGTTGAGGTTGGAACGGAGATGGTTCACGTTTCAGCTACCCCTCGCTGCTGCTGCCTCCTTCGCCTGAAAAGATGGAAGAACTGCTGGCGTAGTGGTGGAGAGGCTGGTGACGAAGTAATGGTGCAAAGTGGTCGGAGTTGATGACCGGTATTGCTGCAACCGAGAGGGAGAGAGAGACAGAGGCCTGGTTTTAGAGAGAGAGAGGCAGAGAAAAAAAAGGAGAGAAAGATGCTGGGAAGAGCAGGAAGAAGATTAACAAAAGGCTCTGAAATTTCTCTCTATTTCTCTGCGTGTTTTCACAAATTTCTCACATAAATCTCTTCTCTGTTTTTCCTCTCCCTTTCTCTTCAACGTGCACTGCTATTTATAGCAGAGGAGATCCAATGTTAAGGAAAATAAATCAGAGGAGAATCAGGGAGAAATGGAGGAGAATCAGGGATAGATACTGATGGAGACAAATCAGCAAGAAGACCACGATTGATTAGGAAAAAATAAAATCATGATCTGTGATCTCGCGCCTGAAGATCAATGAAAATGCACCGGAACAGTGCATACCATTTAATGCATATTTCAAAACAAATTTAGCATGTAAAATCTGATTTGGTCCTCCAATTTATAAATTCTTTAAATGCACCCAATTGGAAATTTTTGAAGGTAAAAATCTGATTTGGTCCTCCAATTTAAAAATTCTTTAAATACACCCAATTGGATTTAAACTTGTGATTTTATGCAATTAAATCCCATCAAAAATTCAATCTCAACCTAAGCTCTGCGCGATCTCCTTATCTGGTCCTTGATTTCCTGATTTTCGCGATTTAACCCTCAATCGACCATTAAACTCTCAATTCGTTCAATTTCACCCTTGTACCAAAATATGTATTTTTCAGAAAAATAAATGAGTCAAAAATTGGGTAGCAACAACTTTCTTGTGTCTTTCAATTTCTCGGACTCCAGTAATATTCTATGGCAATCTCTCTGCCATTGCTCTATCATTTAATCCTGTTCAGCATCAGAAGACCAAGCACATCGAGATTGATGTCCATTTTGTTCGTGAAAGGGTGGCCAATAATCAGTTGTGTGTGCAATTTGTCTCTTCGAAAGAACAATTTGCAGATATCTTGACAAAAGGCCTCACTGCTCCTCTGTTTCAAAGCCATTGTTGCAATCTCATGCTTAGTCCATCAAAGCTAGAGATTGAGAGGGGATGTTAGAGTATAGAAGAAAGAATATTCTAGAGTAGTGTATTTGTATTCTAGAAGTATGAATGATGATATTTTGTTATGTATAAATAGGAATATGTACTCATGGTAAATGTAAGGAAAAACATAATAGTTTACTGTTGAAAATTCAAAATTCATTCTCCATCTCTTTCTCTCTCTTCTCTTCTCTTCACAACTTTTCCTTTCTTCCTAATTCCTTCAATTACTTGTAACATTTCTCAATCCTTAAAGAAGGACGACAACATGCTCTTGGCCAACCACACATCTGGAGAAGGACGACAATATGGTCATGGTCCCTAGCTACTTTTTTTGTTTTTTTTTTTAAAAAAAAACACATTCTGGGACCATGACTCGATTATCAAATTTTTCACGTCTCTAAACTATTTATATTTATATTATATTATAATAATATTTTTATTTTTAAAAAATGGGTATTTCATAAAAATATATGATTTTCTTGCATATTTTTTCCAGTAATTTTGCATAATATTGGGTCTTGAACTTACACTGTAAGTATCAATATTATCCAGTAAGTTTCAATCTTGCTACTAAAAATACTCGGTTTTCTCTAAAATTTCAATGACCGTTTCAAAATTATTATCATTTCATCAAATGTTTTTCCACTAATTTTGTTCTATATGGGTTCATAGACTTACCTTTTTTTCATTCTTTATTCTCTCTTTGTTTATTATCTTAAGTTGCTGAGGGAAAGGATTGAAAATATTTATATTGGCCTCTTATCCCTTTCTTGTTTTTTACCATGCTTACTAAATATTTTTTTCTTTTTTCTTGATTGAATTTTCTCTATCTTTTTCTTAGAATTTTTTATTTTCATTTTTGATTTTTATAAAATGGTCAGAAATGACATGCGTTAAAAATATATGTTTTTGATTAATTTTTTGTATTTTTTAAAAATATTAATAATAAAATATGAGTAAAAAGCAAGTAATCACAAACTTAGATTGGAATTTTCCCTTCCAAACTTCATTACTATTATTATTTATAGTAGTAAAAAGATATTTTAGATACACATTCTCCCTACTTTATTTTATTTTCAATAATTAGTTTTTTTATTCGAAGGCAGCAAATGAGCTTGTTAAAAAGGACATAAATGGAGCGAATCACATCGTTTTCTGCATACTTAGATTTTTCACGAGATTTATTTTCTTTGTGTTTATACTTTATAGACCACATGCTTTCTGTCGGCAAACAAATACATGAGTTTGCATTTTTTCACAAAGCTACAGTCGACGTCGACACATCATGGAAATTTAGAAACCGCATCTTGAGCGGTTGCAGCCAATTTATTTTGTGAAACCACGTTTTCTAGCACATTATAATTCGAATTGAAGACAGCAAGGGAAAATTTATCTAAGATATTATTTGGGATGACAGTGTAACAGCAACTTTAGAGCAGGGTTATTACTCTTTGGCCGAAAAATTTTATACCAGTAAAAAACCAAGATAAAACACATTGTTTTTACTAATTTTTCGGTCAAATACTAGTCGAAATGTGATGAAAGCACGGTGCAAGCACCGTTTCGGCCATGAAAAAAATTAAAAAAAAAAATGAATTATATGGCCGCTGATGATTTTAAAGCTAAAGTGCAGCTGTGTTGATTAGGTATCTTTTCTTATTGCAGCTCATAATTGCTCATGGGTGGGTCCATCATCATGGTTTCTCATAATTGCTCATGGGTGGGTCCATCATCATGGTTTCATGTTCTCTATGTTTTGTTTTTATTATTAACTCGTAGAGTTTCTTTAATTAAAATTATATTTTATTTTAGATTTTTTATGTGAATATATATTCTCTTAGTTTTTTTTTCATATAAAAAGAAATTTAAAAAAAATACAAAAAATAAAATAAAAAATAAACCCACCTGTAATTAAAAACTTCAAATAATTTTTAGTTTTCAAGTAACTTTCCAATAACAATAAGAATTAATATGAGACAATATTTTTTTAGAAATACATTAAAATAATATATATATATATATATATATATATATAAAGAATTATTTTTGATATCTATGAAAACAATAAAAATACATTAATTTTTTTTAAATAAAAAACATTTCAAATTATAACAAAAAACAAGTTGAACGGTTCAAACAAAAACACCTTAAATTATATTAATGTGGTATTACGCTGTTGAATTTACATTAGACATTCCAGTTATATAAACGAACGACTTTAATTAGAAGTTAGCGATTGGAACTATATTTATTTTTCTTAGAAAATGAAATTTTATAAAACTTAAAAAAAAACAGCTGATTTTTCTTAGACTAGAAACCAGTTTTATATTTGTCTTTCATTATACCCCTAATTGCACCCTAAATTACTCTTCCATTTTTTATTTTTTTTCATTTAGACCTTTGACTTCTCGATTTGTTTTGATTTCCTAACTATAACTCATTTTTAATGGTGGAAACGAGAAATAAATTTTGGTTTTAACTAATGTGATGTGATCCATAATAACCTTTTCAACAATTTCATATGAAACAATCAAATAAAGTTATATGGAAAAGATGGTTGTATTCTAAATAACAATGTTTTAGAAATGTTGTGCTCGTAGCTCAAGTTTTATGTGGAATTGTTATTTTGCGAAACATGGAATATATCTTTAATTTATTGGAACAATATTAAGTTTAGACAAAAATCATTTAACTATATGATTTTTTATGAAAACAAAAGTTAAAGTTTGATACAAATTTATATGGAAATATGTAAAAATAAATAAAAATATTTTAATCAAGTATATTTATGAAGTTAGTGTAACGGAGCCTGGTCAAGTTAGTTGATAATGGTCATATCATAAAAAAATAGTATAGTTCAATTTGAGGCAACTTCATGACTTATTGAAAATCTAAGATGAGGATGACACCAGGAAACCTGTCGATAATTGTTGAGATGATGCAGGGCTGAAGTTTAATATGATGGGAACAAGGCTGAAGTTTTTCATTGCAAATCATCCGCAAACGGATGCAGAAATAGAAAGGATAAATGCTTTGCTAGAGGAATACTTGAGACACTATGTGAAACCAATGCAACAAAATTGGTGGAGTTGTTAGATAGCGCTCAGTTTTGCTATAATCTTAAGAGATCCTTAGCAATAGAAGCAAGTCCGTTTGAATTGGTTTTGGGAGCACAACTCCAAACACCTACTGAAATTGTGGTGCAGAAATGTGGAGGGAAGAGTCTAACAAAGTATAAGTTTGCTATGGAGAGGCAAGAGCTATTTGAGCAAGCCCAAGATAGCTTGCCAGGTGTTGCGATGTCGCGGTCGCACAAATTAATTATGTTAACTGAAAACAAAACACAGAAGATAGTATAGAGCAAGTAAGGGGTCGATCCCACAAGGAAATTTTAGCTCAGATATTTTTGTGCTATTCGTTATGCAATTAGGGGGGGGGGGGGGGGTTGGAAGCTGTCTAGGCTAAAGCAAAGGAAAGAAAACTGAGCGAAAATTAAATAAAACCAAAATTTATCAATAAAACAAACCTTGGTCGCAAGTAAACATCCACCTACAGAAATCAAAATTGATCATGGAAATAAAACATCAATTTATATTCTGAATATTTATCTCTTCTTAACATTGGTTAGTTAATGAATCCACCATATAACTTACCCTAACCATCAAACAACTATAGTATCCGCATTAGTAATTTAATTCAATGGTAGCCATAAGAGCTAGATAAATTGATCAACTAAGAAACATGATTGTCCGCAATCTATGTTTGATTTGATTGAATGTTCTCCCTAAGATTAATAACGTAGATCTGTCACAATTATTAACCCAGTTGCTTCACAAGTTCATATATCACAACTCCAGTTTTGATATCAAACTTAGTAATAGATTGTCTACAATAATAACTTCGAGTCCGCTCTAGCAATTAAATAAACAACCATAGGAAAAATAAGCATAGGATAACAAATATATTAATCATATAAACTGGAAAAATAAGGTAAAAATAGATCTCACAGTTCTTGAAATCATAAGATTTTTATGTCCTTGCAACCAAGAAAAAGAGTTTAGCCTTGCATTTTTGTTGAACAACTAATTAAAAAGATGGAAGAATACATGATTTCGGTTTGGAGGAGGAAGATTTGTGTTTTTTTTTTCTGCTGACCGAATGCTTCCTCTTCTCCCTCTTTTTGCTCTTTCTTTTTGTACTTCAATGACCATTTAAGTTGATAGTTTACATTTAAGTACTTCAATGACCATTTCCGTAAAAAAAAGAAATAGCCTTGCATGAAATTTTCAAGCTTTGACTTATAGGAGCTGAATTGCTGAAATAAAAACTTAGATTCCAGTTTCGATGCTTTGGAAAGTAATTGGAACTCGTTTTTTCATGAAACCTATTTGTTGGCAGAATTTAGTAATTATCTTGCAAAATTCATATAGCCCTCATATGACATCTTTTTTGGCTGCAATTGGAGCGTTGATACTTGCTTGTGAGGGGAAGGAGAGGGTGGAGCGGCACGAGCTCTTTCGCAAGTGGAAGTCTAGATTCATGATGGCAGGTTTCGAGCAATACCCGTTGAGCAGCTATGTGAACTCTGTGATAAGGAGCCTGCTCAGGACTTACTCAGAGCACTATACATTGGTGGAAAAGGATGAAGCTATGCTGCTGGGATGGAAAGATAGGAGTTTGATATCTGCTTCTGCCTGGCATTGATGAAGTTAGGATATAGTTTATAACTTTGTATTAATTACATGTACTTTTCAGAGGTAAGACTGTAAGGTCATCTGTAGAAAGGTTTTGTTATATTTTTATGTCATATTCAGATGTAATTCTACTGCAGACTTTAAAATTCAATAACATTCTCTTCTTGTACCGATGTTCTTATTGAGGATGCGGCCTGTTTCCTTCTTTTTGTTAACATCTGTGATTCATTCATCTTCCTGTAATTCATCATGTGACAGAGTGAAATCTTTGTCCAACCCCTTTTGATACTGAATGATTTTGTCACAGTCTCCAAGAGACGTGATGTGATGACAAAAAACTTAGATCTGCATAACAGGTTTTGAGTTTGAGTGAAGGCATGTATCTTTTATAAAAGTCTGGGACAGTCGGGGTTTTACTTGCTCATCTGGGCCTACAAAATATGTTTTCTAGGAAATGGGGTTTCCTCGAATCTAAAAGAAGATTTCGTCACACTGCAATCCATTTTCTTTTTGCTGCTAATTCTTTGTCCAACCATCTCCATGGACATGAATCTGGCGATTTTATGTGTCTGCAGGCATGTCAATTACAGTTTTATATCTGCTCACTCGTCATCATTATACCTTCTTGATGCGGAAACAACTAAGAAGAAATGCATATCATGGTCGGGCTGATTCATTTAATGATCTCTCATCGGATAGGATTTCCCTTTTTGTTTCTTCCTGTAATGTCGTTTAGTTCCTTCTGATATTGCCATTTTATGGGTTGGGTTCAATGGAGCTCCGGGCAGTTCCACTTAATCCATATCGGATACTTGTTTCTCATAGGCTCTAGATGGGTCCATTCAGCCCATCAAATATCGGACAACCCGATCGATCTTTTTTCTATTTTATGATATTTATACATATATATCTTTATAAATACGATATTCAGTTCATCAATCACTTAATCCTTCATCTGACTGATCCTTTTTCTCTCACCATCTTATGATATTAAGATATTTAAATTTTTATATTTTTTTAAGAAGTTTATCTTAAAATAAAATTATAGTTTATTTTCTTAAAATGCTCTTTTAGTACACGGTTTCAAATTATTATTATTATTAACAAATTAATAAAAACTAAAAAAAGAATTGAATTCACTTTTATCCGCTTCACAAATCATTGTTCACCGAACATTTTTTTTAAAAATTTAGTTTAAATTTATTTATTTTATTCTTTGATATTCAATTTACTTATTTTAATTTATTTTCTATAGGGTTATCTTAATTTCATGATCATCATCGTTGGTTTGATGAGTTAATCTAAATTAACTTGTTTTTTTTTTTTTTTAATTTTATCCTTTAATATTGGACTGAATGAGAACTGAATTTCATAAGTTATCTTGGTTTGTTTATATGAGGTGATCTCAATCTCATAACTTGTATTTTGAGTTTGACGAGTTAAACAAAGTTGACTCTAATCGTTTTTTATGTTTATTTATTTTTTAATTGAATTTCTTTCAATTTTGTTTTTTAATATTATATTAATTGAGTAAGTCCATACCATAGTTGTCAATACCGTTCCGGTCGCCGTTCTGGTTTTTCGATTGGAACGGAACGTTCCGGTTTCGGACCGTTCCGGCGTGCCGTTCCGGTCGTCGTACTGTTCATATATAATTATTTATATATATATATATATATATATAAAATAAAATATTAATTTAACAAGCATAATTAAAATTCAAGATAAATTAATTTTAAATTATACAATACAAACACAAAATCAAACAAATATAATCTCAAAATTAGAAAGTCTCTAAAATGTGTGTACATCTCGGCCAGGGCTTTGAGATTTAAAAAAAAAGCAATAATGGATAGATACCTTGTTATTGTTCCAACGAACGAAAAAAGAAAAAAAAAGGACGCCTAATTAATGCTTCATAAATGCTATGAGCTGGATGCATTGCAGCTCTTTAACGTGTTCCTTGGGCCTCCATAGCTTTTCTGGCAAGCTACCCGTAATCCTCCACATTCTTCCTCACCTCTTTACCCATCTATCCTTCCATCAACTCCTCCACCATCTTCTTCAAACCCTCCCACTGATCCATTGCACATCTTTACTCTCAGCCATACTTTTATCTCCTCCTCCACCATTCGTGTATTCAAAGGCTGCTCAGCCATCATGGGCCATGCTAGAATCAGCACTCCTGCACATATGCTTTCCAACACCGAGTTCCATCCACAGTGACTCAGAAAACATTATTGAGATTTGAGGTGAGCTGATGGAAGAATTATGGAAAATTGATTTGGGGAAGAATTTTTGGGTGTCGGGGCTGTACGTGTGTGATTTAAATCGGAGACAAAATTGACAAATTGAACGACGTTGTTTTGATTCTGATACCGGAACGTCGCACTCGGAACGGAACCGAGACGTTCCTACAGGAATTTGGCCGGAATTTCCGGAACGGACCGGAATGAAAACCGAGACGAAACCGACATCGTTTCGTCCCGGTTTTCTCACTGGCATGGCACGTTCCGCCCAGAACGGCACGGAATTGACAGCTATGGTCCATACCACACTAGATTTTATAGCCTTGTTATCTAAAATAGTGTTCACATGCACGAGAATAGCAGCCAAAATCGGCTGGACTTGTTATGATCTAGACCAGTAAAAAACTAATTTCGGTCATAAGCGGCCAAATATTTCGAGGTCAGCTAGTGGCCCACCCGAATTCTATAGGGCCAACCTAGTTGGATCGGTTGGCCCGATCCATATATTTATATTATAATAATATATTAATATTAAAAAAAACAAAACAAATCCAAAAATAATGGAAATGAGTTTTTCATAAAATTTTGTGATTTTATTAAAATGGGTTTTTCCTTATAATTTTGCCTAATATTAGGCCTTGGACTTACATTGTAAGTTTTAATCTGGGTATTAGAAATACCCGATTTTCTCCAAAATTTCAATAAAAAAATTCCAAAACAGTTTAAAAGTCATTTTAAAAATTTTATGATTTCATCGCATGTTTTTCATAATTTTTTTTAATATTAGTTTGATGACTTATATTGTATTGTATGTACCCGATACAAAATATGTGATGTTCTCCTAATATTTGAAAAAAAAAACAAAAACTCTTGTTTTTTAAAAATTATTTTATTTTCATGTATACTGTTGAATTCTATAATTCTATCATATTTTCACTAAATAATTTGCATCTTTTCTCATGTTTTAAAATACAAAAAGAGATATCGTAACTAGTTTACAATTATCCATCAGGGTTCAACCAAAATATAAAAAATCCTTTACCAATCATTTTGTTTATTTTAAGTATTAGGATTTAGTTATAGATTTCAATATTAAAGGTGTAAAGTTAAGTTATAGAGTGCACCTTTAAGATAAAAGATACAAAAATAAAAGGCGGTGCTAAGATTCATACTTTAAAAGGATTATGTTTTTGACTTAATAAGATAGAGAATCTATCATGTTGAGAGATCAATCTTGAACCATAGGAAAGACTAAAGAATAAAAATATGACATAGAAAAATCATTAAACAATAATGCAACTAACTTTAGGTACGATGCATTAGGGGTGATGTGTCTTACACTTGCACAACTAGTCCCTTTACCAAAACTCTTAGAGACCATTAGGTTTCTTAGCAACCCTAATATTAGGTAACAACTCTTTAAAATAATAATAATAATTTTATGATTATACAAAACTCTTTTTCCACACACCCCATCTTCAAGAGGTCCGAAAACTCCTTCGCGAATGATCAAAGATATTTTATTTTAAGCTTTTCAATCATTCTCAAATGCTTGATCACTTCTCTAATGCTTGGCCCCAGTATGGGGTGTGATGCTTGTTGTTGCAACCCATTTTTTATCCTATTTTTGAAGTATTTTCAGGAAAAATAGCAAAAAACAACAAAAATCCGAAACAATTATGTTTTTGATGTATTTGCGTTGTATTAGTATTTTCAGCATCATCTCAAAATGATTTAAATTTTAAATGTATTTTAAATGCGTTCAGGTTTCAATGCGTCATTTTTTAAAAAACTTATTTTCCTCTCTGATTTGACGTTTATGTTTTTTCAATTTAGAAAATAACTAAAAAATATCAAAAAATAAGAAATATATGGACACAAGGACTAAAGTTGAAAAAAAAAAACACAAGGGACCAAAATTATGTGTTTGTCTGAATTTGATATTTGTCAAATATAGATCTTCTCCTCACTGCATTATTTGATAATTGGTCATTCAGGATAGTAAAATATTGATAAATTTTTACTCGATGGCAGTTCACCTCCATCATTATGTCTTGAAAGGTGGTTGCTTCTTGTTTATAAGTGAGCTCAAAATAGTGCAAAGTAAATATTAAAATCTCTTCAATAATAATATAAGTCACACACATTGAAGTTTTAATATGCGCTTTGTTTTTAATATTTTTTTAAAGATTGAATAGATATTTCCATGCAATGATTAGATATGAATAACTAGATGTTTATAAAAAAAGACAATGAATAATTACATGTTATCTGAGGTTAAACATAAGTATGGCTGATGAAATTGGTCACCCAACCGACCATTTTTGTGGGTTCATATAAGAGGAAAAATTGCAGACCAGCTATTAACAGTGGGCTCTACAGTGACAGCAGAGAAAGCTGTATAATCTTCAACGGGCATTTTCCTTGTATGATTTGGGAAAGAGTGGGGTTCTGAGGTTCTCGGATATTTGGCACCGTGTTTTAAAAGTGTGTTTGAAAAAAAATAATTATTTATTAAATTAAAAATTTTCCATGTTTTTAGATTATTTTTATGTGCTGATGTCAAAAATAATTTTTTTAAAATATAAAAAATTATTTTAATATATTTTGAAAAACACTTTAAACTTTAAAAAACAATCTCTAGCAAGTTTTCCAAAAGCTACTACCATGAGTCGAGAGCTCCTGTGCTCAATAATTTGGCCCAAAATTATTTATTTGTCTGAATTTGATATTTGTCAAATATATATCTTCTCCTCACTGCATTATTCGATAATGGTCATTCAGGATAGTAAAATATTGATAAATTCTCACTTGAAGGCAGTTCACCTCCATCATTATGTCTTGAAATGTGGTTGCTTCTTGTTTATAAGTGAGCTCAAATTAGTACAAAGTAAATATTAAAATCTCTTCAATAATATAAGACACACATATTGAATCCATTATTGGACCCTAAGAATTAGCATCACATAATAAAACAGGGAAAAATTTATTGGACGGCTTGAATCAGCATCTCACAGGATTTATTGATGGTGAAGGATTTTAATCCTATTAGTTCAGCAACATGACAGATTCAAGTCTTAATTACTAGCTGATCTGTTGGTTTTTTGATGGTTTGATTATGCAGGGGATAATTATGCAGCAGAAGAGTTGCAGTAAAAGAAAGAAAAAATGGATGTTTTGTGGAAGAAGATGTAATTATTCTTTTATTCAAATACTTGTTTAAATAGACGTAGAGTTTTGATTTGAAACAAACACTTTCAAATTCAAAACTTTAGCAGATCAAATAATCAGATTACATCAATATCTTATTACTGGAAAATTCAAATTTCAAAAATCAAAACATTCAAATACTCAAATCTTCAATTAACAGTATCCCGTTTTCTGCAGATTGAAGACATCTTATTTCAACATGATCACATTGGCACAGGATTGATGAGTAGAGAAGAAACAAAATCTTTGAGCGCAGTTCCAGCATTTGTATACCCGTCTTCATCTTTGTACAGAACATCAATTACACGAGCAAGATTGAGTATCCTCGTCAGAATAGGCACAGGGACAGCGGTTGGGAAGAGACACTCTCCATTGACATCCTTCCATGCATCTGTAACTTGTTTTCGAAATTCATGGACAGTTTCTTGTTCTGTGGTGCCATGTTGTTTCATGTAACATTCGATGCTCGAGGCAACATGCCCTCTCTTTTGCTCCACCTAAGGAAGCACGCAGAAAGAAAAAATAGCAGTAAAATGACAGAAAATATGTTGAAATTAATTATTCTAGGAATAAAGGGACCATAAATTACTACCTTGTGGGACACAATGTCATCCGCGAGTCTGCAAATTATTTCGGAGGCTTTAACAATCTTAGGTCCACTAAATAACCACTCGAAGGAGTCCTTAGTTACAATAGATCCCATTCCAACAAAGGATGTAGCTGCTAGCATTGCATAGGCCGAAGTGACCATTGCGACAGCCATGTATTCCTCCATTGTTGGTGTGTGTTTTTGGTGGAACCATATCGATTCAAGGTAGTAGGCTCGAACTTGATTCTTCATCTAAGAAATCACCGAACGTGTCAATTGCTATATTTTTAGCTGCAAATGTATATTAGAGAATAATATAAATCATATTTTAGAGCCTCGCGTAACAGCTTAAGTTTTAGGTGAGATGATTCTTTAATATGGTATCAGAGTCTTGTTCACCCACCGGTCACGAGTTCGAATCTCACCACCCCCTTTTATTTGATAAAAATTAAGCACAAGGTAGTGTGGGTCTATGTAAATTTCAAGCCCAAACGACTTTCACTTTAGGGGGTGTGTTAAATAATAATATAAATCATATTTTGAAACCTCACCTAACAGCTTAAGCTTTTAGGTGAGATGGTTTTTTAATAATGTATTCTCAAGAGAACCGATCTTTTATTTCAATCAGCCTATGACACTTACAGCTTCTTTTGCATAGTAGACACAGTATGATCTTTCTTCATTAACCATAGCTTCCTCAATTTCTGTGTAGACATCTAGAAGTGCCTTGTAAGCCACTTTCATGTACTGTGGCAGCTGATCCACGGCAGTAATTTCCCACCTATAAATAGTTAAGATTGAAAGATTGGATAAACCGAAGAAAAATGGTTATGAATCGAAAGTACAATATATATATATATATATATATATATATATATATATATATATATAATTTTTGAGTAAAATAATTTGGTCAGCATATGATGGAAAACGTTATTATGTGAATGGATCCGACCTCTCAATTGCATCAGTAAAGAGCTTGAGTTCATCCGGTGTACCATGGATATCATAGATATCATCGATGATGGAAGTCATGGCAATCACTTTGGTCAGCATCCTTCGAGCCAAGGCGTACTCTCGCTCAAAGTACACTGCTAATATCCAAAAATAGCACTCGACAACTCGGTCTCTTGCAAAAGGCAGCTTCTTAGCAAAATCTAATTCTTTCCACCACCTGTTTAATCAGCATCGATTAAAGAAAACTCTCAGTTGAAAGCTAAAACTCAGTATTGTATCATGTAATAATTTTGTTTGCTTCAGCTCACTTTGTAATATCACTTAGTTCCTTCTGGTGCTGCTTTTGCAAAATGTTGAAGTCTAATTTAGCGAAGTTCAGTAAGACTTCACTGCATGAAGGATCTTGTTGGTAAATAGAGAAGTAATGCCTTGCCTCAAGCCTTGGTATGCCCTTGCGAATAGGCTGTTTTAAAGCATGATTTATTTTCTCTCTCAGCGGGGAGCTTGAATGGGTGGCCAAGAACTCTAGGCGGGAAGTAGTGAACAAAAGTGCTTCTTCTAATATCTCATCTCCATGCACCCGGAGATGAGTAGCTTCATAGAAGCTTAAAATTCCTCGAGTGTCATTGGCAAGGGAATCATTGAAGGTCCCTTGGCTGTTCTTGAATTTTCCGAACACATCTGCATTGGAACAGAAAACATTACGTGAATGTGGAAACTAGTTTTGGGAAGATTAAATAAGAAACAAGCAAGAGAGTATTGTGAAGTTTAAATAAGAATCAAGCAAGAGAAGGAAAGTCCATACCACATGAGATTTTATAGCCTTGTTGTCTCAGGAGTCGAAATTTGAGAGAAATGGCGTATAGGTCATCTCCATTATTGAAGTCGCAATGGGAGTTGTACATTTCTCTTAGTATTTCATCAATCTCAACTTCAAAATGGTAAGAGATGCCTAAGCGTTGGATCGCATCAATGAAGTCCAATGTTTGCGAAGGCTTACTGATATTGCCCATCAGCTCCCTTTTCACTTCTTCCCTGAGTTTTTTATGCTCTCCTTCGTCGTCCGTTTCCTGATATCAGCAACAGAGAGAATAACTTCTCTTGAAGCATTTTTATCTAAAAAAACTTATGCTACAAAACAGAAATTCCTGTTTATAATATTTATCATTCCTTTTTCTTGAAGGAGCTCACAACAATGATTACTGTTTGATAAAATGGTCACTATAGACTATAGGGAAAAACAATTGAGGCCTTGTCACTTAAAAGTGTTAAGAAGGACAACATCAGCATGCAATCAAGCGCACGAGTGAGATAATCTATACCAAGAAAGATTACTTTTACCATGGAATCGGTTGCGTACGAGAGAAAATGGTCACCCCAAACGCTAGGAGCATAATTTGCAGAACGGCGATTAACATCGGGCTCGACAATGGCAGTAGAGAAAGTTGCAGAACCTTCAGCAGACATTTTCCTAGTATGATTTGGGAATGAGTGGGTTTCTAAGGTTCGATCGTTTGTGTTTCGAAGGGAACTGTGAGTCAGGAGCTCTTCTGCTCGACTATTTATAGGCCATGGCACCTTATAAGCTTTATAAAGTGCAATTATTCATAAATTACAGTTTTTTGTTAAATGACCTTTGAAAGTTAAAGGAAGGATGTCCAAATAGTTAGGATAAGATTCTCTGATTGACTTCTTATTTTATAAAATCTATGCTTGAATTTTTTTTTTTTTTTTTTTCTGAAAATGCTATTTTAACATATCCAAGACTCCTTGATAAGAAATGGTTGGCCCTTCCTGCCTAAAATAATTTACATGCTCATGTTGGTGCATTCAGGGGAGTTTAGGTGCCTAAAATAATTCATGAATTCATGCCTGGATTCGGGATCGTGAAGAATCCATATTTAACTTTCTTTGTGGAGCTTTAGTGTTTTATATGAGAACGAAATTAACATAATTCAGCTAAATATCATGTAGTGAAGTCTGCTATGGCTGATATCGTGTTTAGAGAAAGCTTTGAACATCAATTACATGTCTTCCTTCTTCTTCTTTTTTAGCATGTCTCCTCCGTTCTGTGAAATTTTTTGTATTTTTTTAAAAATATTTATAATAAAATATGAGTAAAAAGCAAGGAATCACAAACTTAGATTGGAATTTTCCCTTCCAAACTTCATTACTATTATAATTTATAGGAGTAAAAAGATATTTTAGATACACATTCTCCCTACTTTATTTTGTTTTCAATAATTAAATTTTTTACTAGACGGCAGCAAATGAGCTTGTTAAAAAGGACATAAATGGAGCCAATCACATCGTTTTCTGCATGCTTAGATTTTTCAGGAGATTTATTTTCTTTGTGTTCATAGACCACATGCTTTCTATCATCAAACAACATACATGGGATTCCACAACTTTAGAGTACTATTCGACAATAAATAGTACTGAGCATAAGTCTGCATTTTTGTCACTAAGCTACAGTAGACGTCATAGCAAAGAGACCACACATCATGGAAATTTAGAAACCACATCTTGAGCAATTGCAGGCAATCTGTATACCATATTTCACCATTCCATGCCAAGTTCTTGACCTAGGACACCAAGGTTTGTTTATCATTGCAAACCCATCACGGTAAAGTAGTAGAAATTGTTGATGATAATTCAGGCCATGACAGAGACTCAGCTACTGTCATAGAAAGTCATGGAGAGAATCAAGCATCAGAGATCAAATCATGAAATCACAATTGAATGTATAGATATCATTCCTTATATAACTTGTAAACGGCTATTTCCTTATTTCCTTGTATTTTCATCACTGTACAGTTTGTCTATATAATGAAAGCACTACACGCCATTACAAGTGTGGCAGACAATTACTGTCTCTAAAATCTCTACATGGTATCAGAGCCATACGATTAACCTCCATTCGATCCTATGGCTTCAGAAAATCTGTCTTCCACCTCCACCACTCTCTCCTTCAATACCATGGTCCACATGGTTACTGTCAAATTATCCTCCACCAACTTTCTTCTCTGGCGTAGTCAAGTAGTTCCTCTGTTGCAATGCCAAAAACTCTATGGATACATTGATGGATCCACACCAATGCCTTCTGCTGTCACTAATGCCACTGCACACAACCTTTGGAAGCAACATGATCAACTCGTCATGAGTCTTCTGCTTTCCTCTCTAACAGAAGAGGCACTGGCCATTACTATTGGGCTCACAACATCAAGAGACGTCTGGAACTCTCTTAAAACAACCTTCAGTCAAAAATCGAAGGTTCGTGAACTTCAAATTAAAGATGAACTTCACCAAATGAAACGTGGCTCTCGCAGTATTTCTGAATACTCCAGAATATTTAAGGCTCATTGTGACCAATTAGCTGCAATGGGATGACCAGTTGAAGAAACCGACAAGGTGCACTGGTATCTGCGTGGTCTTGGTCACGAATTTTCCACTTTCTCCATCACCCAACTTTCTTTAACCCCCATTCCTAGCTTCAAGGATATCGTCCCCAAAGCAGAAAGTTTTGATCTGTTTTCAAAATCTATGGACAGCAATACAGGGTTTCCTGCTGTGTATGTTGCCAATTACCCCAATACTTCCTTCAATCGCAATGGCAGGTTCAACAATTCTTATCATTAAATGATGTTCTTGTTGTCCCCGATCTCACCAAAAATCTACTCTCTGTCAGTAAACTCACACATGATTATCCTTATTCTGTTATTTTTACTGATAACTACTTTATTATACAGAATCTTCTAACTCGAAAGGTGGTGGCAAGCAGTTACCTTGTTGATGGTCTGTATGTACTGAAGCGTGGATACCAAGCCTTCTCATCAGTCATTACAAAATCCCACCTTTGTAATTCCTTTGCAATCTGGCATGCACGCCTAGGACATGTCTCATCTACAATAATCTCCATCCTTAATAAACAAAACGTTTTGTCTCTTAGTTCATTGTTGCCAAATCCATCATTGTGTGTAAGCTGTCAAAAGGCTAAAAGTCATAAACAAGTTCTTCCAACAAGTGACAGTCGCTCCACAACCACTCTTGGTCTCATTCACTGTGATCTATGGGGTCCTGCACCCGTAACATCCATTTCAGGATATCGTTACTATGTTATATTCGTTGATGACCACTCACGTTGTACATGGTTCTATCCATTAAAACACAAAACTGATTTCTATCAGACTTTCCTCAATTTTCAATCTCTGGTCGAGAATCAGTTCTCCACCAAGATCAAAATTTTCCAAAGTGATGGGGGCGGAGAATTCACCAGTAAGCTTTTAAAATCTCACTTCACTAAATGTGGTATTCATCACCAGCTCTCCTGTCCTTATACACCATCCCAAAATGGTAGAGCCGAAAGAAAACATAGGCATATCATAGAAACAGGACTCACAATGCTATTCCATGCCTTAGTTCCTCTTCACTTCTGGGTTGAAGCCTTCAGTACAGCATTGTTCATCATTAATCGTTTGCCCACACCAGTCTTGAAGGGGATATCCCCCTTTGAAATTCTGTATGGTAAGTCCCCTATCTATGCCACTTTTCGCATTTTTGGTTGCTTGTGTTTTCCCAATCTACATGACTATGCGAAACACAAATTTGATCCAAGAAGCCTTCCCTGTATCTTTCTTGGTTATCATTCCTCCTACAAAGGATTTTGATGTCTTGATCCTGTTTCTCAACGTGTGTTTATCACCCGTCATGCCAGGTTTGATGAAGCTGTGTTTCCTTTTTCTTCGTCCATATTGAAACCTTCCTCTACTCTTTTAGAGTTAATTGCTTTTCATGATCCATCTTCATCCCATCCTGTTATGTCCCATACTAACTCTTCTGCAGGATCTCCACATTTACATCAACACCAGTCACCAGTCGCCTCGTCAGTGCCATGTAAATCATGTGCTTTGGATGTGTTTCCCTCTTCCAGTCCATCCTCTGCATTACCACCTGTTCCTACTCATATAGAGGAACCACCTTTGGCACCTATACCACTACCAACTTCAGCTCAGAACTCTCATTCGATGATAACTCGTGGGAAAGCAGGCATCTCCAAAGCCAAACATTCCAACTATGTTTGTCATATTCCATCATCCCCCATGATCTCGTCTCTTTTAACCCTCAAAACTCCAAAAGGGTTCAAGAGTGCTGCCAAATCACCTGATTGGCTTGCTGCCATGGAGGATGAAATTCGTGCACTTCAGCTCAATCATACATGGGAACTGGTTCCACGTCCACCTGCCACCAATATTGTTGGATCAAAATAGATCTTTCGCATCAAATACAATGTGGATGGTTCAATTGATAGGCTCAAAGCCCGCCTTGTTGCCAAAGGATATACTCAACATTTTGGAATTGACTTCAATGATACATTCAGTCCAGTTGTTAGAGCATCCACCATTCGCATTGTCCTCTCAATTGCAGTCTTTCGTGGGTGGCCTCTACAGCAACTTGATGTAAACAATGCGTTCTTGCAAGGTGTTCTGCAAGAAAAGGTTTATATGGAACAACCACCAGGATACATTGATCCTTCTCATCCCCATCATGTCTGTCATCTCAAAAAGGCCATCTATGGTCTTAAGCAAGCACCAAGGGCATGGTTCCACCGGTTCAGCCAATTCCTCTCCACTGTTGGCTTCATCTGTAGTAAAGCTGATTCCAGCCTCTTTGTCTACTCAGCAGCTCATGACATCATCTATCTACTCTTATACATCGATGATATTATCATCACCTGCAGCAATGTCATCCTCATTAATACTTTTATTCACAGGCTTCGTCAAGAGTTCTTGATGAAAGATCTGGGCCCTTTGAATTACTTCTTGGGTCTAGAAGTCACTCACTCTTCGGCAGGGATGTTTCTAAGTCAGTTGAAGTATGCACGGGACCTCTTACTCAAAGCTGGTTGTTTTTCATCATTTAACCACAGCTGGGGACCCCTTCCATTCTCCAACTATCTATAGGTCCCTCGTTGGTGCACTTCAATACCTCACAATCACCAGACCAGACATTGCACATGCCGTCAACTCAGTCAGCCAGTTCATGCATTCCCCTACAACTCAGCATTTTCAAGCTGTGAAACGCATCCTCAGATACGTCAAAGGCACGTTGCACTTTGGCCTGCACATCAACCCGTCTACCTCCTTCAGCATCAAGGCTTTTTCAGATGCTGACTGGGCTGGCTGTCCAGACACCAGTCGATCAACCTCTGGATATGCAATCTTTTTGGGAGGTAACTTAATTTATTGGGCATCTAAAAAGCAATCTACAGTATCTCGCTCATCTGCTGAATTTGAATACCGAGCGTTAGCCTTCACTGCTGCTGAAGTCCAATGGGTGTTAAACATCCTACATGACTTGCATATTCAACCTCCTGAGAAACCAACTCTTCTCTACAACAATACCAGTGCAATTTTCATGGCTCGCAATCTAGTAGCCCAGAAAAGATCGCGGCATATTAACATTGATATTCATTTTTTTCGTGAGCTAGTTTGCAATGGTGTCCTACAGATCCAACATGTGCCATCCACCTTGCAAGTTGTTGATCTCTTCACTAAAAGTCCGTCAGCTTCGCTGTTCACACTCTTCAGATCCAAGCTACGCGTGTTACCAACCACGCTTACCTTGAGGGGGGGTGTTGACGATAATTCAGGCCATGACAGAGACTTAGCTACTGTCATAGAAAGTCATGGAGAGAATCAAGCATCAGAGATCAAATCATGAAATCACAATTGAATGTATAGATATCATTCCTTATATAACTTGTAAACGGCTATTTCCTTATTTCCTTGTATTTTCATCACTGTACAGTTTGTCTATATAATGAAAGCACTACAATCCATTACAAGTGTGGCAGACAATTACTGTCTCTAAAATCTCTACAGAAATAAAAACATCATAAGACCATAGCAAACAAAGAAAAATAATGTACTTTACCTCATATAAATCATACTACCGGTGTTAATATTTTCCTATTATGAAACTAGTCCATAGCCTAAAATATCTAAAAAACTAGTTAGGGTTTCTAGTAACCATACTACTAGATAAAAAGTCCTTATCAACCAAATACCTTCTAGAGCCTGCCCGGAAAGGGTCGTTGTGATGTCGTGCTCTTGAGAGAGGGTACAATACATTATATGTGCCGATAACGCTCATTACAAGGTCAATAGTTAAGAAGATTAAATAGATATTTAATGGCTTAATTTAAGCCTTTTTATTTCCTACAAGACTTGTGAATTCATCTTATTTTCATACTTGCACCTAGATTGGACTTTCAAAAATACAAAATGCATAGTTTTAAGCTAACAAACATAATTTTCAATTCCACCATTGGTTCGAGCTGATATTTTTCCATAAGTTCTTAGAGATCTTTTTTTTATATTGAGTTAATGTTTTAAGTCAATCATACATCATAAAAGACCTTATAATAAGGTCTGGAAGCTTTTGTACTAGAATTGCATTAGTTTTCTAGTTCATTTAGGATTCTTTTTCTATTTTATTGATAACTCTTTTGTTAATTCTCACACGTTTCTTAGGATATTCTACCTATTATATATATAATTATTCATCTTGTTTTATTGATAATAATACATATGTTAGAAAAAATAAAATGAAAATGTTTTAATTGAGTATATTTATGAAGTTAGTGTAATAAAGCCTATTCAAGCTAGTTGATAATGCTCGTATCATAGAAGAAGATTATGGTTCAATTTGAGACACCTCCCTGCATAAAACCACCTCATCACCTCTTGTGTTGACATTTAAAAACCATTCAGAGGCTCCTGTCAAGGGATAAAAATAATCCCCTTAAGATCAAAAGGCAAAAAACACTTTCCTTTGATCTCAAGTTTGTTACAAAACCATTTAAACCTAAAACCTTAATTATTTAAGTAAAACTAATAAGTTTTTTGTTTGTTACAGCCCTAAAAAACTCATATAAAAACCTTTGGTTTGGCCTATAAAAGAAAGATGATCAGTATGAGTGAAAATGAAGGAGAGAAAACAATGGAATCTAAAATTAATGTAAAATTTTGAAGAAGGTTTCCAATCTGAGAGAATTGCAAAGCAGATAAGGTATATATTTTGAAACTATTAAGAGTGGAGCCAATATGACCTGCTTAACTATTTTAGTTCTTTGTTTAACCAAATCTTAGTTGTATTATGCATCGCAGTTGACCTTAAATAATTGGTCAAAGTCTGGTAGAGCTAGTACTGATGCCTCAGTTATCTTCTGCTTCACTAACTAGAAATTGGTTGCAGCCTCATTTGTCCACTGGAATTTACAACCCTTCAAGCAATCAGTAATAGGAGTAATAACAGAGCTAAATTTTCAGATGAACTGCCGGTATAAGGAGGCAAGCCTATTCATGAATATTTCAAGGAGTTGGCAAGTCCATGATGGTAGATACCTTGGATTAATCAGCCTGGACACCATTGAAAGACACAATAAAACCCAAAAAAGTGATAGGGCTGATAGAGAACTTACACTTTGTACAATTGATAAATAATTGTTCCTTTCTTAGGGTATCAAAACAACCCGTAAGTGCTCAATATGAGACTCCAGGGTAGGGCTATAAACAAGAATGTCATCAAAATAAATGACGATGAATTTTCCCATGAATGATATAACAAAAATTATGGATTGAAAGAAACAAGAAAACATATATATACCACCTCAAAACAACTCAATAAGCATGAGTAGAAATCAATGACATAATTCCGAAATAGAGATAAATAAGTATTTGAATATAAAGGAATTACAATGATAATGTTACTTCTCACAACTTAGTAATGAAGATGATGTCTATTGCCCTTGAAATGAAGGCAAAGTTTAGTTCATAGTTGCTGGAAAATCAACACAGAAAAGAGAGAAGAAGTTTCTTTGGTGGAAAGAGAGATTAGCTTTTTATAATGTGATTTGTTTTCTTTATTCCCTCCCATAGCTATTGTATTTCATGAGGATTCTACTCTTTATTAGGATTCCTCAATGTTACTTAAATCTCCCTTCTTTATTTGGTCATTAAGGTTGATAAAATCCCTCAGAATATGGGTTGAAAACTAACTCTGCTGCTGTCACCAATCTGCTAATACTTTAGGTTTTGTTGCAACTTGGACTTTATTTCTGACTTGGTTTCTTTCAATATTCAACCACTCCATCTATATCCTTTCTCCATGAATGTTATAGGATTGATTTTCACCTTTTTTTTTGTTAGAATCTCATCTCTAGTAGGACTCAAAACTGTTAGTTTTCTCATTAGATTAGAGGATCAATCTCATCCTCCAGATTGCATCCTACTTTCACCTTCAAAAATATTTTATCTAGACAAGAATCCTGCATAAGAGTCATATTAAAAAATGTGTAGATGAGTTTGAACTTTTGAATCACATGATCTCGAGATCTTAAGCTCAAGCTATGCTCATTCTAATATGTATTATGAAAGTTGAAAATCCTGCAGCAAGTATGATTTTGGTCTGATTTTGCAAGTCAGATTAAAAGTTCAAACGAACTCTAATTTCTTCCAATAATACATTCCTAGAAAGCTCGACATGTGTACTTTATCTTATATTCATCCCACGTTCATGTTATGAACTTTACCCTGATGAAAATCCTGTCACAAGAAGTAAGGTGCGAAACATAAAATGCAGAAAATCTTATCTTTTAACAATTAATTCACAAAGTCTATTAGGTATACCAAACTCATTGAAATAACTTCCAATCAACTCCAAACAGATTAAAAAATTATTTTTTATATATTGAGAGCTTCATTTATTAGCCTTTCTCACACTTATTTAATCAAAATGAACTTCTTCAAGGTACGTAATGAAGGCTTGGTTTCGAGGTTATTAAAGAAACAAAACATCTTAGGATCAAATATATTTGAGGATTTTTAAGGGCCTAAGATCACTTTCCTTTGTTTGTCTTGCTATATCACTTTGATCCATCACTTAGCCATCTCTTATCACGACACTAATGTCTTTCTTTGTCATATTTTGTAATCGAGCTTCTCTATGGTTTTTTTTATAGTAACTATATTAACAAATTTCTTATGGTTGCAATTAGGTACAAAATTGCAAGAAAATCAAAGTTTTTAGGTCAATTATGGTCTAAAATGAAGAAATTCATAGCCAACTCCAACCACTACTGACTCCACCGACACAGTTATAGCTACCAATACATCCCTTTTCTTTACTCTAAACTCCTTCATGCCAGGTAAATCTCCACTCCTCCTTCCCCTTCCCCGTCAAACTACAGTGGAGAGTGAAATAATTCTGTTCATGTGCATGTGAACAATGTTCACATGCATGAGAATGGTAGCCCAATTCGGCTGGACCTGTTATGATCTAGACCAGTAAGAAAATATTTCCAGGTCCACTAACGGCCCACCCGTATTCTATAGGGCCAACCTAAGCCGGATTGGTCAGCTCGATCCATATATTTATATTTATATTATAATAATATATTAATATTTTTTAAAAACAAAACAAATCCAAAATTAATTGAAATGAGTTTTTCATAAAATTTTATGGTTTTATTAAAATGGGTTTCCCCTATAATTTTGCCTAATATTAGGCCTTGGACTTACATTGTAAGTTTAAATACAAGTATTAGAAATACCAGGTCTTTTCCCCAAAACTTAAATAAACAAAATCCAAAACATTTTAAGGGTCATTTTAAAATTTTTATGATTTCATCGCATGTTTTCCATAATTTTTTTTGTTATTGGTTTGTTGACTTTCATTGTAATGTACGTACTCGATACAAAATATGTGATGTTCTCCTAAATTTTGAAAAACAAAACAAAAAACCCTTATTCAAAAAAAAATATTTTGTTTCATGCATATAGTCAAATCCTAAAATTCTCTCATATTTTCACAAAATAATTTGCATCTTTTCTCATGTTTTAAAATGAAAAAAGGAATATCGTAACCGGTTTATGATTATCCATCAAGGTTCAACCAAAATATAAAAAATCCTTCACCAATCATTCTGTTCATTTTACTTCTTAGGATTTAGTTGTAGACTTCAATAATGAAGGTGTAAAGCTACATTGTAGAGTACGCCTTTAAGATAAAAGATAGAAAAATAAAAGACGATGCTAAGATTTATTCTTTAAAATGATTATGTTTTTGACTTAATAAGATAGAGACTCCATCATGTAGAAAAGACCAAAGAATAAAAATCTGACCTAGAAAAATCATTACACAATAATGCAACTTACTTTAGGTATGGTGCATTAGGAAAGATGCGTCTTACACTTGCACAACAAGTCCCTTTACCAAGACGACATTAAGTTTTCTAGTAACCTTAATACTGGGTGGTGACTCCTGAAAATAATAAGCATAATTTTATGATTATACAAAACCCTTTTTCCACGCACCCCATCTTTAAGAGGCTCGAAAACTCCTTCGCGAATGATCTAAGATATTTTATTTTATTTCATTTCATTTTAAGCTTTTCAATCATTCTCAAATGCTTGATCACTTCTCTGATGCTTGTCCCCAAAAGGGGTGTGATGCTTATTGATGCTACCTAAGTTTTTATTCTATTTTTGAAGTATTTTCAACAAAAAACAACAAAAATCGGAAACAATTATGTTTTTGATATATTTGTGTTGGTTTTAGTATTTTCAGCATCGTCTCAAAAGAATTAAAATTTTAAATGTATTTTCAATGCGTTCAGGTTTTAATGAGTCATTTTTAATATCACTTATTTTTCTCTCTGATTTGACGTTTATGTTTTTTCAGTTTAGAAAAGAGCTAAAAAAAAAAAAAACAAGAAATATATGGACACAAGGACTACAGTTGAAAAAAAAACACAAGGGACCAAAATTATGTGTTTGTCTGAATTTGATATTTGACAAATATAGATCTTCTTCTCACTGCATTATTCGATAATGGTCATTCAGGATAGTAAAATATTGATAAATTCTCACTTCAAGGCAATTCACCTCCATCATTATGTCTTGAAAAGTGGTTGCTTCCTGTTTATAAGTGAGCTCAAAATAGGGCAAAGTAAATATTAAAATCTCTTCAATAATATAAGTCACACATATTGAAGTTTTAATTAAAACAAGGAAAAAAATTATTGGACCGCTTGAATCAGCATCTCACAATATTTATTGATGGTGAAGGATTTTAATCCTATCAGTTCAGCAACATGACAGATTTAAGTCTCAATTACTAGCTGATCACATTGGCACAGGATCGATGAGTAGAGAAGAAATAAAATCTTTGATCTCAATTCCAGCATTTGTGTATACCTTCCTATTATGAAACTAGTCCATTGCCTAAAATATCTAAAAAACCAGTTAGAGTTTCTAGTAAAACATATCTTCCTACAAATACCTTCTTGAGCCTGCACGGTTGTTGTAGGATGACAATATGCTCATGGCCAAGTTAAACATCATAGAAGGACAACAATATGCTCATGGCCAACCACACATCTAGAGAAGGATGACAATATGGTCATGGCCACTGTCATAACCCAATTTATGGGTTACTCCCCAAAATCTACACAAAATAATAAAAAATAAAATAAAAGGGGTCGGCGTTGGTAGAAAAATCAATGTCGAAATTTTGGTTGTTTTCGAGAGTCCGATCATATCTCTTTTGTCCAAAAAAATAGAGGAAAGTATAGATTTTAGGCAAAAGTAATTTATCATTGCATAAATCTGTGTAAAAATTAAGTCATACGACATAATTATATTTTTTTGGGTTGATTTGATTTAATCGCCGACCAGTTTAAAGTGTAATTATGTTTAGGAATTAATTTAAGGTTCAATTGAAGGATTTAATTAAGTGCAAGGACTTAATTATACTTTAAATTGGTCACATCAAATTAATTTAGGGCTTAATTGATGAAAAATCAAGTTCTTGAGCTTAATTCGGGCTCAATTGAGAAGTTTGGATTTTTTTCGGAGACCAAATTTAATTTTTCCAAGCCAATTGTGCGAAATCAAGGGTCAAATTGAAGACAATTGAGAGTTTAATGGTCAATTGAGGGTCAAATCGCATAAATCAGAAACCAAGGACCAAAATAAAAAAGGCGTGCAAAGCCAAGGTTGTTATTCAAATTTCGACGGGGATACAATTGCATAAAATTACAAGTTTAAATCCAATTAGGGGTGCAATTAGAACAATTATAAATTGAGGGACCAAACTGCACTTCCACCTTCCCCGAAACTGCAGTCCCGCTGCAGTGAACACCCGACACGCCACCATTGCAGGCACGACGTTGCTGACAGCCCACCTGCACCATCACCGACAGCCACAACTGCAGGCATGCTAATGCCGAAACCAACCACCCACCGAAAGCAACCCATCGTGTATAAATAGCAGCCACCATGCACAACAAAGAGAGGAGAGGGCGGGGGAGAAAAAAAGGAAACTGGGGGGGAGAAGGAAAATTTACAGAGAAAAACAGAGAATTTTGCAGAAAAAATAAGCACAAACACGTGAGGAAGAAGAAGACATCACGCAAAAACTACATCACCATCATTCATCTTCCTCGGCACCAGTCGTCTCCCTCTCTCTCGTGGTTGACAACTCTCTCTCTCTAAATCCAGTTGCAATGCCCTCTCTCTCTCCTGCAGTAGCCACAACCAGCAACAGCAAATATCTCCACCGTGACTTGCAACAGATCATCCTTCTTCTACAGCGCCGACGACAAAGACCGGCGAAGCAGCAACCACGAATTCCAGCACAGGTCAACCACTTTAGGAGCTCCTCCCGGCTAACACAGGCTGCCATTTTCGATGGCACCACCACAGGGAGAACCACCTCGACCTCCTCTACCCGGCAGCAGTGGCAGGCGAACCTCTCGTCGTGGTCGGCCGACCACCTGTTACTGTTCACGTGAGGCACTGTCGTGAACT
The DNA here is from genome assembly GCA_964035475.1 of Salix caprea. Classification (NCBI taxonomy): domain Eukaryota; kingdom Viridiplantae; phylum Streptophyta; class Magnoliopsida; order Malpighiales; family Salicaceae; genus Salix; species Salix caprea. Next base: position 3,842,887 of record OZ037743.1, read on the forward strand.
GAGTGAATTAATTCACTTGTTCACGTGAATTTGTTGTTGGGATGGACCTAGTCTCGCCCTAGCCAAGTCCAGCCTAGCCTAGCTAGAGGTGGGCATTTGGGGCGGCCCGAATTGCTTTTAATTTTTTTTATTATTTTTTTTTAAATTGCATTTAAAAATAAATAAAAAAATGTGTTGCATATGGCTGAATTCCAAAGTTTTTCCAAGCATATCTTTCATAAAAAAATATGTTGCATCTTTCTCATATTTTAAAACAAAAATTGAATATCATAACCGGTTTACGATTATCCATTGGAATTTGGCCAAAATATCAAAAGCAAATTTTAATTATTTTGTTTTATCTATCGGTGTGTAAAACTAAATTGTAAAGTATACCCGCAAAAAGATTACATTGTACAGTACATCCGTAGATAAAAAAAAAGATTTTTAACTACGGTGTAAAATTACATTATAAAGTACATCCGTAGATAAGAAAAAAAAGTTTTTAACTGCGGTGTAAAATTACATTGTAAAGTACATCTGCGAAAAAAAAAAGGTTTTTGAAAATGCAGTGTAAAAGTTTTTTAACTTAGAAAAACAATCAGACAACAATGCAGTTTACCTTAGGTAGGGTGCACTGGGGGTGATGCGTCTTCCCCTTGCACAACAAGTCTCCTTACCTAGACTCTCGCAGACCAATAGGTTCCTAGTAACTTTAATACTATGTGGCGACTCCTGATATTTATAGCTGTAACTCTACGGCTATAAAACACCCCTCCTTTTCATCGCGCGCCATTTTCTCCTCAATCAGGGGGATGGCGGGGCGCGAAGCGAGAAATAAAACGCCGTCGCCACAGCCACTAGCTTTTTTTATTTTATTTTAAAAAAACACATGCTAGGCCCATGTATTTATATTTATATTTATATTATATTATAATAATATTTAAAAAAAAATCCAAAAAACATAAAATAGGTATTCCATAAAAAAGTATGATTTTCTCGCATATTTTCCAGTAGTTTTGCATAATATTGGGCCTTGAACTTACACTGTAACTTTCAATCTTGGTATTAAAAATACTCGGTTTTCTCCACAATTTCAATGACCATTTCCCGAAGTGAGCATTGCAGCAGCCAGCCCTGTGTTCCTCCATTGTTGGTGTGTGTTTTTGGTGGGGACCATATAGATTCAAGGTAGTAGGCTCGAACTTCATTCTTCATCTAAGGAATCACCAAACGTCTAAGGAATCACCAAACGTGTCAATTACTATATTTTTAGCTGCACATGTATCCTCAAGAGAAGCACGACAATATTCTCATGGACAAGTTACACATCAGAGAAGGACGACAACATGCTCATGGCCAACCACACATCTGGAGAAGGACCACAATATGGTCATGGCCACTAGCTACTTTTTTTTTTTTTTTTAAAAAACACATTCTGGAACCATCTATTTACATTTATATTATATTATATTATAATAATATTTTTATTTTAAAAAAATGGGTATTTCATAAAAATATATGATTTTCTCGCATATTTTTCCAGTAATTTTGCATAATATTAGGTCTCGAACTTACACTGTAAGTTTCAATATTTTCCAATAAGTTTCAATCTTGGTATTAAAAATACTTGGTTTTCTCTAAAATTTCAATGACCGTTTCAATTTTTTTATGATTTCATCAAATGTTTTTCCTCTAATTTTGTTCTATATGGGTTCATAGACTTACCTTTATTTCATTCTTTATTCTCTCTTTGTTTATTATCTTAAGTTGCTGAGGGAATGGAATGAAAATATTTATATTAGCCTCTTATCCCTTTCTTAATTTTTACCATGCTTACTAAGTATTATTTGTTCTTTTTTCTTGATTGAATTTTCTCTATCTTTTTCTTAGAATTTTATATTTTTATTTTTGATTTTTATAAAATGGTCAGAAATGACATGCGTTAAAAATATATGTTTTTGATTATTGTTTTGTATTTTTTTAAAAATATTTACAATAAAATATGAGTAAAAAGCAAGGAATCACAAACTTAGATTGGAATTTTCCCTTCCAAACTTCATTACTATTATAATTTATAGGAGTAAAAAGATATTTTAGATACACATTCTCCCTACTTTATTTTGTTTTCAATAATTAAATTTTTTACTAGACGGCAGCAAATGAGCTTGTTAAAAAGGACATAAATGGAGCCAATCACATCGTTTTCTGCATGCTTAGATTTTTCAGGAGATTTATTTTCTTTGTGTTCATAGACCACATGCTTTCTATCATCAAACAACATACATGGGATTCCACAACTTTAGAGTACTATTCGACAATAAATAGTACTGAGCATAAGTCTGCATTTTTATCACTAAGCTACAGTAGACGTCATAGCAAAGAGACCACACATCATGGAAATTTAGAAACCACATCTTGAGCAATTGCAGGCAATCTGTATACCATATTTCACCATTCCATGCCAAGTTCTTGACCTAGGACACCAAGGTTTGTTTATCATTGCAAACCCATCACGGTAAAGTAGTAGAAATAAAAAGATCATAAGACCATAGCAAACAAAGAAAAATAATGTACTTTACCTCAAATAAAACATACTTCGGGTGTTCATATTTTCCTATTATGAAACTAGTCCATTGCCTAAAATATCTAAAAAACTAGTTAGGGTTTCTAGTGACCAAACTACTAGATAAAAAGTCCTTATCAACCAAATACCTTCTAGAGCTTGCCCGGAAAGGGTCGTTCTGATGTCGTGCTCTTGAGAGAGGGTACAATACATTATATGTGCCGATAACGCTCATTACAAGGTCAATAGTTAAGAAGATTAAATAGATATTTAATGGCTTAATTTAAGCCTTTTTATTTCCTACAAGACTTGTGAATTCATCTTATTTTCATACTTGCACCTAGATTGGACTTTCAAAAATACAAAATGCATAGTTTGAAGCTAACAAACATAATTTTCAATTCCACCATTGGTTCGAGCTGATATTTTTCCATAAGTTCTTAGAGATCTTTTTTTATATTGAGTTAATGTTTTAAGTCAATCATACATCATAAAAGACCTTATAATAAGGTCTGGAAGCTTTTGTACTAGAATTGCATTAGTTTGTGGTTCATTTAGGATTCTTTTTCTATTTTATTGATAACTCTTTTGTTAATTCTCACACGTTTCTTAGGATATTCTACCTATTATAAATATAATTATTCATCTTGTTTTATTGATTATAATACATATGTTAGAAAAAATAAAATGAAAATGTTTTAATTGAGTATATTTATGAAGTTAGTGTAATAAAGCCTATTCAAGTTAGTTGATAATGCTCGTATCATAGAAGAAGATTATGGTTCAATTTGAGACACCTACCTGCATAAAACCACCTCATCACCTCTTGTGTTGACATTTAAAAACCATTCAGAGGCTCCTGTCAAGGGATAAAATAATTCCCTTAAGATCAAAAGGCAAAAAACACTTTCCTTTGATCTCAAGTTTGTTACAAAACCATTTAAACCTAAAACCTTAATTATTTAAGTAAAACTAATAAGTTTTTTGTTTGTTACAGCCCTAAAAAACTCATATAAAAACCTTTGGTTTGGCCTATAAAAGAAAGATGATCAGTATGAGTGAAAATGAAGGAGAGAAAACAATGGAATCTAAAATTAATGTAAAATTTTGAAGAAGGTTTCCAATCCGAGAGAATTGCAAAGCAGATAAGGTATATATTTTGAAACTATTAAGAGTGGAGCCCATATTTTGGTTCTTTGTTTAACCAAATCTTAGTTGTATTATGCATCGCAGTTGACCTTAAATAATTGGTCAAAGTCTGGTAGAGCTAGTACTGATGCCTCAGTTATCTTCTGCTTCACTAACTAGAAATTGGTTGCAGCCTCATCTGTCCACTGGAATTTACCTGGCAATGTTTGAGTCCATTGATGTGACGCTGCCAAGGGACCGGAAGGAGCGTATTAGTGTGGAGCAGCATTGTCTAGCGAGGGATATGGTGAATGTCATTGCCTGTGAGGGGAAGGAGAGGGTGGAGCGGCACGAGCTCTTTCGCAAGTGGAAGTCTAGATTCATGATGGCAGGTTTCGAGCAATACCCGTTGAGCAGCTATGTGAACTCTGTGATAAGGAGCCTGCTCAGGACTTACTCAGAGCACTATACATTGGTGGAAAAGGATGAAGCTATGCTGCTGGGATGGAAAGATAGGAGTTTGATATCTGCTTCTGCCTGGCATTGATGAAGTTAGGATATAGTTTATAACTTTGTATTAATTACATGTACTTTTCAGAGGTAAAACTGTAAGGTCATCTGTAGAAAGGTTTTGTTATATTTTTATGTCATAGTCGGATGTAATTCTATTGCAGATTTTAAAAATGAATAACATTCTCTTCCTGTACCGATGTTCTTATTGAGGATTTCCTTCTTTTTGTTAACATCTGTGATTCATTCATCTCCTGTAATTCATCATGTGACAGAATGAAATCTTTGTCCAACCCTTTTTGATACTGAATGATTTTGTCACCTGACTGATAAAAAGTTTGAGATTTGCATAGCAGGTTTCGAGTTCGAGTTAAAACGTGTATCTTTTATAAAAATTTGGGATAGTCGGTGTTTTACTCGCTCACCTGGCCCACAAAATATATTTTCTATGAAATGAGGTTTCCTCGAATCTAAAAAAAGATTTCAGGGCGTGCACATTTTATAAGAGTCTGAGACAGTCGGAGTTTTACTCGCTCACCTGGACCCACAAAATATATTTTCTAGAAAATTGATTTTCCTCGAATATAAAAAAAGATTTTGTCACACTGCCATCCATTTTCTTTTTTATTGCTAATTCTTTGTCCAACCATATCCATGGACATGAATCTGGCGATTTTGTTTGTCTGCAGGCATGTCAATTACAGTTTTATATCTGCTCACTCGTCATCATTATACCTTCTTGATGCTGAAACAACCGAGAAGAAATGTGTATCATGATCACTAGGGTCGGGCTGATTCATTTAATAATCTCTCATCGGATAGGATTTCCCTTTTTGTTTCTTCCTGTGATGTCGTTTAGTTCCTTCTGATATTGCCATTTTATGGGTTGGGTTCAATGGAGCTCTGGGCAGTTCCACTGAATCCATATCGGATACTTGTTTCTCATAGGCTCTAGATGGGTCCGTTCAGCCCATCAAATATCGGACAACCCGATCGATCTTTTTTCTATTTTATGATATTTATACATATATATCTTTATAAATACGATATTCAGTTCATCAATCACTTAATCCTTCATCTGACTGATCCTTTTTCTCTCACCATCTTATGATATTAAGATATTTAAATTTTTATATTTTTTTAAGATGTTTATGTTAAAATAAAATTATAGTTTATTTTCTTAAAATGCTCTTTTAGTACACGGTTTCAAATTATTATTATTATTAACAAATTAATAAAAACTAAAAAAAGAATTGAATTCACTTTTATCCGCTTCACAAATCACTGTTCACTGAACATTTTTTTTTTAATTTAGTTTAAATTTATTTATTTTATTCTTTGATATTAAATTTACTTATTTTAATTTATTTTCTATAGGGTTATCTTAATTTCATGATCATCATCGTTGGTTTGATGAGTTAATCTAAATTAACTTGTTTTTTTTTTATATTTTTTAATTTTATCCTTTAATATTGGACTGAATTTCATAATTTATCTTGGTTTGTTTATATGAGGTGATCTCAATCTCATAACTTGTATTTTGAGTTTGGCGAGTTAAACAAAGTTGACTCTAATCGTTTTTTATGTTTATTTATTTTTTAATTGAATTTCTTTCAATTTTGTTTTTTAATATTATATTAATTGAGTAAGTCCATACCATAGTTGTCAATACCGTTCCGGTCGCTGTTCTGATTTTTTGATTGGAACGGAACGTTCTGGTTTCGGACCGTTCCGGTCGTCGTACTGTTCATATATATATATATATATATATATATGAAAAAAATAAAATATTAATTTAACAAGCATAATTAAAATTCAAGATAAATTAATTTTAAATTATACAATACAAACACAAAATCAAACAAATATAATCTCAAAATTAGAAAATCTCTAAAATGTGTGCACATCTCGGTCGGGGCTTTGAGATTTGAAAAAAAAGCAATAATGGATAGATACCTTGTTATTGTTCCAACGAACAAAAAAAGAAAAAAAAAGGACGCCTAATTAATGCTTCATAAATGCTATGAGCTGGATGCATTGCAGCTCTTTAACGTGTTCCTTGGGCCTCCATAGCTTTTCTGGCAAGCTCCCCGTAATCCTCCACATTCTTCCTCACCTCTTTACCCATCTCTCCTTCCATCAACTCCTCCACCATCTTCTTCAAACCCTCTCACTTCACAAACCCTCGCACTGATCCATTGCACGTCTCTACTCTCAGCCATACTTTTATCTCCTCCTCCACCATTCGTGCATTCAAAGGCTACTCAGCCATCATGGGCCATGCTAGAATCGGCACTCTTGCACATATGCTTTCCAACACCGAGGTCCATCCACAGTGACTCAGAAAACATTGTTGAAATTTGAGGTGAGCTAATGGAAGAATTATGGAAAATTGATTTGGGGAAGAATTTTTGGGTGCCGGGGCTATGTGTGTGTAATTTAAATCGGAGATAAAATTGATAAATTGAACGGCGTCGTTTTGATTCTGATACCGGAACGGCGCACCCGGAACGGAACCGAGATGTTCCTGCAGGAATTTGGCCGGAATTTCCAGAACGGGCCGGAATGAAAACCGAGACGAAACCGACATCGTTTCGTCCTGGTTTTCTCACTGGCATGGCACGTTTCGGCCGTTCCGGCCGGAACGGCACAGAATTGACAACTATGGTCCATACCACACCAGATTTTATAGCCTTGTTGTCTAAAATGGTGTTCACATGCACGAGAATAGCAGCCAAAATCGGCTGGACTTGTTATGATCAAGACCAGTAAAAAACTAATTTCAGTCATAAGCGGCCAAATATTTCGAGGTCAGCTAGTGGGCCACCCGAATTCTATAGGGCCAACCTAGTTGGATCGGTTGGCCCGATCCATATATTTATATTATAATAATATATTAATATTAAAAAAACAAAACAAATCCAAAAATAATTGAAATGGGTTTTTCATAAAATTTTGTGATTTTATTAAAATGGTTTTTTCCTTATAATTTTGCCTAATATTAGGCCTTGGACTTACATTGTAGGTTTTAATCTGGGTATTAGAAATACCCGATTTTCTCCAAAATTTCAATAAAAAAATTCCAAAACAGTTTAAAAGTCATTTTAAAAATTTTATGATTTCATCGCATTTTTTTCATAATTTTTTTTAATATTAGTTTGATGACTTATATTGTAATGTATGTACCGATACAAAATATGTGATGTTCTCCTAATTTTTGAAAAAAAAAACAAACACTCTTGTTTTTTAAAAATTATTTTATTTTCATGTATACTGAATTCTATAATTCTATAATTCTATCATATTTTCACTAAATAATCTGCATCTTTTCTCATGTTTTAAAATACAAAAAGAGATATCGTAACTAGTTTACAATTATCCATCAGGGTTCAGGCAAAATATAAAAAATCTTTCACCAATCATTTTGTTTATTTTACGTATTAGGATTTAGTTATAGATTTCAATATTAAAGGTGTAAAGCTAAGTTATAGAGTGCACCTTTAAGATAAAAGATACAAAAATAAAAGGCGATGCTAAGATTCATACTTTAAAACGATTATGTTTTTGACTTAATAAGATAGAGAATCTATCATGTTGAGAGATCAATCTTGAACCATAGGAAAGACTAAAGAATAAAAATATGACATAGAAAAATCATTAAACAATAATGCAACTAACCTTAGGTACGATGCATTAGGGGTGATGTGTCTTACATTTGCACAACTAGTCCCTTTACCAAAACTCTTAGAGACCATTAGGTTTCTTAGTAACCCTAATATTAGGTAACAACTCTTTAAAATAATAATTATAATTTTATGATTATACAAAACCCTTTTTCCACACACCCCATCTTCAAGAGGTCCGAAAACTCCTTCGCGAATGATCAAAGATATTTTATTTTAAGCTTTTCAATCATTCTCAAATGCTTGATCACTTCTCTAATGCTTGGCCCTAGTATGGGGTGTGATGCTTGTTGTTGCAACCCATTTTTTTATCCTATTTTTGAAGTATTTTCAGGAAAAATAGCAAAAAATAACAAAAATCTGAAACAATTATGTTTTTGATGTATTTGCGTTGTTTTAGTATTTTCAGCATCATCTCAAAATGATTTAAATTTTAAATGTATTTTAAATGCGTTCAAGTTCCAATGCGTCATTTTTAAAATAACTTATTTTCCTCTTTGATTTGACGTTTATGTTTTTTCAATTTAGAAAATAACTAAAAAATATCAAAAAATAAGAAATATATGGACACAAGGACTAAAGTTGAAAAAAAACAAACACAAGGGACCAAAATTATGTGTTTGTCTGAATTTGATATTTGTCAAATATAGATCTTCTCCTCACTGCATTATTTGATAATTGGTCATTCAGGATAGTAAAATATTGATAAATTTTTACTCGATGGTAGTTCACCTCCATCATTATGTCTTGAAAGGTGGTTGCTTCTTGTTTATAAGTGAGCTCAAAATAGTGCAAAGTAAATATTAAAATCTCTTCAATAATAATATAAGTCACACACATTGAAGTTTTAATATGCGCTTTGTTTTTAATATTTTTTTAAAGATTGAATAGATATTTCCATGCAATGATAGATATCATCGATGATGGAAGTCATGGCAATCACTTTGGTCAGCATCCTTCGAGCCAAGGCGTACTCTCGCTCAAAGTACACTGCTAATATCCAAAAATAGCACTCGACAACTCGGTCTCTTGCAAAAGGCAGCTTCTTAGCAAAATCTAATTCTTTCCACCACCTGATTAATCAGCATCGATTAAAGAAAGATCTCAGTTGAATTGCTATATAGCAGAAGCTAAAACTCAGTATTGTATCATGTAATAATTTTGTTTGCTTCAGCTCACTTTGTAATATCACTTAGTTCCTTCTGGTGCTGCTTTTGCAAAATGTTGAAGTCTAATTTAGCGAAGTTCAGTAAGACTTCACTGCATGAAGGATCTAGCCTTGCCTCTAGCCTTGGTATGCCCTTGCGAAGAGGCTGTTTTAAAGCATGATTTATTTTCTCTCTCAGCGGGGAGCTTGAATGGGTGGCCAAGAACTCTAGGCGGGAAGTAGTGAACACAAGTGCTTCTTCTAATATCTCATCTCCATGAACCCGGAGATGAGTAGCTTCATAGAAGCTTAAAATTCCTCGAGTGTCATTGGCAAGGGAATCAGTGAAGGTCCCTTGGCTGTTCTAGAATTTTCCGAACACATCTGCATTGGAACAGAAAACATTACGTGAATGTGGAAACTAGTTTTGGGAAGATTAAATAAGAAACAAGCAAGAGAGTATTGTGAAGTTTAAATAAGAATCAAGCAAGAGAAGGAAAGTCCATACCACATGAGATTTTATAGCCTTGTTGTCTCAGGAGTCGAAATTTGAGAGAAATGGAGTATAGGTCATTATGATGATCATCATAATCTCCGTTATTGAAGTCGCAATGGGAGTTGTACATTTCTCTTAGTATTTCATCAATCTCAACTTCAAAATGGTAAGAGATCCCTAAGCGTTGGATCGCATCAATGAAGTCCAATGTTTGCGAAGGCTTACTGATATTGCTCATCAGCTCCCTTTTCACTTCTTCGCTGAGTTTTTTATGCTCTCCTTCGTCGTCCGTTTCCTGATATCAGCAACAGAGAGAATAACTTTTCTTGAAGCATTTTTATCTAAAAAAACTTATGCTACAAAACAGAAATTCCTGTTTATAATATTTATCATTCCTTTTTCTTGAAGGAGCTCATAACAATGATTACTGTTTGATTAGATGGGACGGTGTTTTCAGTTGCTAAAATCAGTAGTCCGATGGCCATGAATGACCATTTGAGTTTTGGGCTTTCACAGGTCGTGAAAGAGATTAAAAATCTTCTCCTGGAATTATTTATGCGATCAATCTGGTCGCCATGACATATGTAGCTCTATAGATAGGGACAAGTTTGGTAGCCAAAAAACACATCAGTTACTTTATGTGTTGAACCTTTAACATCAGCACATCAAAATGATATAAAAATATCAATTTTTTTAATTTAAAATAAAAATAAAACAATTTTTTTAAAAAACACTTTCCAAACACACTCCAAATTTTTTAATATACAAGATCCAACTCATCCACGTAATATAACCCCCCTCTCTTAGTACCACGCCCAAAAATCTTCTTCGTGAGAACATCCTGGAATAAACAAAATGAGGAGTATATTAGCAAGCAACAATTTAACTCTTCAGTTACCTGGCCTACTGATAATAGTTTTGTGGAGAGTGAAGGCACAAAGACAGTATGACGGAGAGTAAATGTAGTTGATAATGCCACTGTTCCCCCTCCTGTTATTGGATATATGTCATCATTAGCATTTGATATGGCATGTCGTCGAGGAATTGACTTTGTTTTAAAATCATTAATATCATAGGTCATGTGATCTGTTGCCCCTGAGTCAATAATCCAACTATCTATATTTTCCTCATGTGCTACTGAATTTGTGAGGCCAATAATACCTAGATCTTGATTGTTGGGTTGCAATTGATTTTTGAGTGGCACAAGTGTGTTTGGATCCATATTCGTAGCAACTGTTGCATGGCCTTGTTCGACCTTTCTTCCTTTTAAGTTCATACCACCATTTTGGGTATCCGTATAGCTGAAAACACGTATCTTTGGTGTGTTTATTTCCACCACAATGCGTGCATCCTCCTTTCTGGGCTTTTGGCATAACAAAAGCTGGCTTGCTGGAATTTTGTCCGTGTGGGCCGAGTCTGGGTCCTGATGATGATGGGCCAGGATACTGTCTTGAAGGGTTCCCGGCCTGCTTGTGTGGGCTGGTAAGAGTGAGGCCTTTAAATCTTGCGCAATTCTCTTCTTCTACCTTCCTATCACCACTGTCGTGGTTCCGCTTCTATAACCCTAGGTTTCCATTTTTCATTTCATTATATCGCTTGTCTCTGCCTTTAGATAGCAGACTGAAGTTGTCACCAACTTCACTGATTTCCTTCTCCATCATCACAACTTGTCTATTGTTCTCTCTTTGTACTTGTGCGAAGGGTGTTTTCGATTGAAGGCAGAGACACCTGTTGAAGGATATCTTGTCGAGCTTGGTCAAATTAGTCACCCAAACCATCCAAGAAGGTATAAATTTGATCTTCTTGAATTAATTTGTTGAATTTTTGTATGTCTTCTTCACATGTCATGGGGTTTGGGCGTCTATGGTCAATTTCTAGCCAAAGGGTTTGTAAGCTAGTGTAGTATTCTTCAAGGGAGCCAGTTCCTTGTGTTGTTCGGTTGACCCTTCTTTTCAGGTCATACACCTGGATGTTGTCTCCTCCATTGCAGTAGGTTGTAGCAATGGCATCCCACACCCTTTTAGCTGTAGGAAATCTGATGAAATTCCCAATTAGGTTTGGGTTTAGGGAATTGATAATCCAACCTTTAATAATGACATTTTCTGTTCTCCATTTGTTGTATGTTGGGTCTGCTAGTGCTGGTTGTTTGATTTCGCCGGTGATGAATCCAAGTTTGTCTTTGCCGGAGATAAACATCTCCATGATTTGTGACCATAGTTCATAGTTTTGGTCATTGAGTTTGATTCGAGGGATGGCTACTGGCAAGTCATGGTTATGATTTTGTATTGTGATGATTTGAGGGTTGGTTCTAGGGTTTATGGTTGTCATTGGGTTCCGTAGATTTTCTTCTGCCATGGTTGTGATATTTTTTTTTTTTCAAAAACAGGTTGGATTTTGGATCGATTGCTCTGATACCATGTTGACAATGAGAAGTAATTGTATGTTGATCAATAATAATTTTCCATTGATCTTCTAATTGCATTGAAGGCTTATTTATACATGTATAGGTATCTTGTTTATGCTAGGAATCCTATTTACACAAGGACAACTAATACTAGGAGTATACATAAGATTTTTCCTAATTTGTAATGTTCGTGTTTTGATTCATGTTAACATCCTTTTGTTATGTATTCTGCTACGCTACCATCTCCCTATATATTTTTGTCCTTCGTATTGAGAGACCATCGCACATTATCCTGGATGCTGTTAGAAATGGTGATTGAAAACCGTTTGTGTTGGCCCCTTCAGTTTCTCATCTCCTTTTTGCAAATGACCTCATCTTGCTTGCCGAGGCATCTTTTTTAACCAATTGGAAATTATTCAGGAATGCTTAAATAAACTTTGCAGATGCTCTGGCCAAAAGGCGAGCATGGAAAAAACAAAAAAGCATTTCTAAAACAGTGTTCCAATTAGAACAGCTTGAAGGTTGAGTGAGATGGCTGGCTTTCAAGTAACTCAAGTTCTGAGGATGTAACTCGGGGTTCCCATGGTCCAATATAGAGTTTCAAGAAAGATGTATGGAGGCATAATTCAGAGAGTTCAGCAGAAACTGGCTTTGTGAAAAGCTCAACATCTCTCACTTGCAGGTGTAGTTTAGTAATAACTGCAGTGCCTGTGCTTGCTATGCGAATAACTAAATTACTGAAAGCAATGTGTATTGCAATTGAAAAGCTATGTGGAGGGTTTCTTTAGTTAATTGGAGCACCGTGTGTCGTCAGCCAAAAAACTTTGGGGGGAGGGGGGGTCAAGAAAATTGAAGGCGTTTCTTATGAAAATAGCTTAGGGTCTTTTGACTGGAGAGAATCTTTCATGGGTTGGGGCCAAATATACCATTTTGGGGAATATGGGATTGGAATTGAAATGGGCTGGTAGCAGTTCATATATGTGGAGAATGTGAATTAATTATGGGATTTGTTGCACCAAGGATATGTGTGGGAGGCTGGTATGGAGAGAGTTATAGGTGGGACAAAAACCTGGGAACTGAGTTTATTCGACATATCTGACTTCCATAGGAGGTTAATAGTCTCAGGGATTCTAAGTTACATGGTGTGATGACAAAGAGCTTGTGATCTGTACAGTAGGTTTCGAGTTCGAGTAAGGGCGTGCACTCCTTGTAAGAGCCCGGGACAGCCAGAGTTTTACCGGTTTACCTGGATCTACAAAATGCGTTTTTCGGATGTGTAATTTTGTCAAAGATATGGAGTATGCTACTGCTAGAGGCTTGCTCAGAGATAGTTTTTGACATTATATTGCTGTTTTGTAGCAGAGATGAGTGTAGGCTCTGTCTTAGATTGGATTTTTAAATATTCAAACTATAAACTTGACCCAGTAAACTTCACTTGGGAAAAAAAGAAGTTGTACAAGGTTTCATAGCCCCAGAACTAAAGGAAATCGGACCAGGTCTCACTCACATGCCAGAGCATATGGATTAAGGATATGTTCGGGTCATCAAATACGGAAGATTGAAAGCCCAGTTGAAGAAGCAAGGTTTCATAGCCCCGCCCAAGTATTCTCTTCCATTTAAGTGTTTAAAAGTGTTATTAAAATTGTTTTTTTTTATTTTTTAAAAAATTATTTTTGATATGAAAATGATTTAAAAACATTAATTTTTTTTTAATTTAAAATAAAATATAAAAAAAAATTTAAAAAAAAATTATGAATAGTTGGATTGGAATGAGCTAGAACAATTAACACACAATGGATTAACATTAAGTTTACATATACGATGACCCAAATATAAAATTGGCATTCATCCACACATTAGGATAATTATGAAGTTACCTTTTAAAGAGATAAAAAAAAACTAATATTAATTGAGGTATTATGAAGTTAAGATTTTTCCTTCCAAAAAAGTTAGGATAATTAGTAGATTAACCACATTGAAGTTTTATGAAATTATATAAACTTGAAATCATACCTTTTAAAGAGATAAAAAAACTAATGTTAATTGAATATGTATCAAGATATTTTTTTTATTTTTAACATAAACAACAAAATTATTGGAAAACAGTAAAAAATATTAATTTAATATTTTTCAAAATAAATATATTTTAAAAAACAATTATGTATTTTCAAAAAAGTTCTTAAATTTTGAATCAATTAACTAATCACTAAAAAAATAGTTAAAATAATATAAAAAAGGAGTAACACCAAATCCAAATTACTATTAATGCAGTATCACTAACTTTAATCTCTCCACAACATATGGAGTGCAGAGAATAGTACCCAAATTATCTAAAACAAAACAAATCTTACTCTCCACCAATAAACGCTACGGGGGCATGAACTTGATTTAGGGGGTGTTTGGGAGAGATTTTCGAAATTGTTTTTTTTTTTTTTTAAATTATTTTTATTTTTTATTTTAAATTAATTTTTTTTTGTGTTTTTAGATAATTTTGAGAATTCTGATCCCAAATTCATCCAAAAAACACAAATTTCGATCATTAGCGGCCAAATATTTTGAGGTCAGCTAGTGGCCCACCCGAATTCTATAGGGCCAACCTGGTCGGATCGGTTGGCCCGATCCATATATTTATATTATAATATTATATTAATATTAAAACAAACAAAACCAAATCCAAAAATAATTGAAATGGGTTTTTTTCATAAAATTTTGTGATTTTATTAAAATGGGTTTTTCCTTATCATTTTGCCTAATATTAGGCCTTGGACTTACATTTTAAGTTTTAATCTGGGTATTAGAAATACCCGGATTTCTCCAAAATTTCAATAAAAAAATTCCAAAACAGTTTAAAGGTCATTTTAAAAATTTTATGATTTCATCGCATGTTTTCCATAATTTTTTTAATATTAGTTTGATGACTTATATTGTAATGTATGTACCGATACAAAATATGTTATGTTCTCCTAATTTTTGAAAAAAAAACAAAAATTCTTGTTTTTTAAAAATTATTTTATTTTCATGTATACCGTTGAATTCTATAATTCTATCATATTTTCACTAAATAATTTGCATCTTTTCTCATGTTTTAAAATACAAAATGAGATATCATAACTAGTTTACAATTATCCATCAGGGTTCAGCCAAAATATAAAAAATCCTTCACCAATAATTTTGTTTATTTTACGGATTAGGATTTAGTTATAGATTTCAATATTAAAGGTGTAAAGCTAAGCTATAGAGTGCACCTTTAAGATAAAAAATACAAAAATAAAAGGCGATGCTAAGATTCATACTTTAAAACGATTATGTTTTTGACTTAATAAGATAGAGAATCTATCATGTTGAGAGATCAATCTTGAACCTTAGGTACGATGCATTAGGGGTGATGCGTCTTATACTTGCACAACTAGTCCTTTTACCAAAACTCTTAGAGACCATTAGGTTTCTTAGTAACCATAATATCAGGTAACAACTCTTTAAAATAATAATTATAATTTTATGATTATACCAAACCCTTTTTCCACACACCCCATCTTCAAGAGGTTCAAAAACTCCTTCGCGAATGATCAAAGATATTTTATTTTATTTTATTTTAAGCTTTTCAATCATTCTCAAATGCTTGATCACTTCTCTAATGTTTGGCCCCAGAATGGGGTGTGATGCTTGTTGTTGCAACCCAATTTTTTATCCTATTTTTGAAGTATTTTCAGGAAAAAATAGCAAAAAAAAAAAACAAAAATCCGAAACAATTATATTTTTGATGTATTTGCATTGTTTTAGTATTTTCAGCGTCGTCTCAAAATGATTCAAATTTTAAATGTATTTTAAATGCATTCAGGTTTAAATGCGTCGTTTTTAAAATATATTATTTTTCTCTTTGATTTGACGTTTATGTTTTTTCAATTTAGAAAATAACTAAAAAAAAAAAAATAAGAAATATATGGACACAAGGACTAAAGTTGAAAAAAAAAAACACAAGGGACCAAATTTATGTGTTTGTCTGAATTTGATATTTGTCAAATATAGATCTTCTCCTCACTGCATTATTTGATAATGGTCATTCAGGATAGTAAAATATTGATAAATTCTCACTTGAAGGCAATTCACCTCCATCATTGAAAGGTGGTTGCTTCTTGTTTATAAGTGAGCTCAAAATAGTGCAAAATAAATATTAAAATCTCCTCAATAATAATACAAGTCACACACATTGAAGTTTTAATATGCGCTTTGTTTTTAATATTTTTTAAAGATTGAATAGATATTTCCATGCAATGATTAGATATGAATAACTAGATGTTTAGAAAAAAGACAATGAATAATTACATGTTATCTGAGGTTAAACATAAGTATGGCTGATGAAAATGGTCACCCATCCGACCATTTTTATGGGTTCACATAAGAGGAAAATTCGCATACCAGCTATTAACAGTGGACTCTACAGTGGCAGCAGAGAAAACTGTAAAATCTTCAACGGGCATTTTCCTTGTATGATTTGGGAAAGAGTGGGGTTATGAGGTTCTCGGATATTTGGTACTGTATTTTAAAAGTGTGTTTGAATTTTTTTTTAAATTAATTTTTTTAGATTATTTTTATTCTCTGATATCAAAAATAATTTTTTAAAAATATAAAAAAAACCTTTTGATATATTTCGAAAAACACTTTAAACTTTAAAAAACAATCTCTAGCAAGTTTTCCAAAAGCTACTACCATGAGTCGAGAGCTCCTGTGCTCGATAATTTATAAGCCAAGGCACCTTATAAGGTTTTTAAAGCGCACTTGTTTGAAAGGAGAATGACACACACACACACATGTTGAATTGAATAAACTCCTTTCCCCGCTAAGATTAGGGAAGTTAGTCAAATTTTCTATCTGGAAACAACATTCATAGGATTCCAAATTTTCTATTATTGGACCCTATGAACTAGCATCACACAGTATTTATTGATGGTGAAGGATTTTAATCCTATTATTTCACCAACATGGCAGATTTAAGTCTTAATTACTAGCTGATATTAGTTCAGCAACATGACAGATTCAAGTCTCAATTACTAGCTGATCACATTGGCACAGGATCGATGAGTAGAGAAGAAACAAAATCTTTGAGCGCAGTTCCAGCATTTGTATACCCGTCTTCATCTTTGTACAGAACATCAATTACACGAGCAAGATTGAGTATCATTGTCAGAATAGGCACAGGGACAGCGGTTGGGAAGAGACACTCTTCATTGACATCCTTCCAAGCATTTGAAACTTGTTTTCGAAATTCATGGACAGTTTCTTGTTCTGTGGTGCCATGTTGTTTCATGTAACATTCGATGCTCGAGGCAACATGCCCTCTCTTTTGCTCCAGCTATGGAAGCACGAAGAAAGAAAAAATAGCAGTAAAATGACAGAAAATATGTTGAAATTGATTATTCTAGGAGTAAAGGGACCATTACTACCTTGTGGGACACAATGTCATCCATGAGTCTGGCAATTATTTCTGAGGCTTTAAGAATCTTAGGTCCACTAAATAACCATTCGAAGGAGTCCTTAGTTACAACATATCCCATTCCAATAAAGGTTGTAGCTGCTAGCACTGCATAGCCCGAAGAGACCATTGCAACAGCCATGTATTCCTCCATTGTTGGTGTGTGTTTTTCGTGGAACCATATAGATTCAAGGTAGTAGGCTCGAACTTGATTCTTCATCTAAGAAATCAGCAAACGTGTCAATTACTATATTTTTAGCTGCATATATATATATATATCCTCAAGAGAACCGATCTTTTATTTTCAATCAGCCTATGACACTTACAGCTTCTTTTGCATAGAAGACACGGTATGATATTTCTTCATTAACCATAGTTTCCTCAATTTCTGTGTAGACATCTAGAAGTGCCTTGTAAGCCACTTTCATGTACTCTGGCAGCTGATCCACGGCAGTAATTTCCCACCTATAAATAGTTAAGATTGAAAGATTGGATAAACCGAAGAAAAATGGTTATGAATCGAAAGTACAATATATATATATATATTACTGAGGGAAAATTTTTGAGTAAAATTATTTTTAGAAATTTGATACATATGATGGAAAACGTTATTATGTGAATGGATCCGACCTCTCAATTGCATCAGTAAAGAGCTTGAGTTCATCCGGTGTACCGTAGACATCATAGATATCATCGATGACGGAAGTCATGGCAATCACTTTGGTCAGCATCCTTCGAGCCAAGACGTACTCTCGCTCAAAGTACACTGCTAATATCCAAAAATAGCACTCGACAACTCGGTCTCTTGCAAAAGGCAGCTTCTTAGCAAAATCTAATTCTTTCCACCACCTGTTTAATCAGCATCGATTAAAGAAAACTCTCAGTTGAAAGCTAAAACTCAGTATTGTATCTTGTAATAATTTTGTTTGCTTCAGCTCACTTAGTAATATCACTTAGTTCCTTCTGGTGGTGTTTTTGCAAAATGTTGAAGTCTAATTTAGCGAAGTTCAGTAAGACTTCACTGCATGAAGGATCTTGTTGGTAAATAGAGAAGTAATGCCTTGCCTCTAGCCTTGGTATGCCCTTGCGAATAGGCTGTTTTAAAGCATGATTTATTTTCTCTCTCAGCGGGGAGCTTGAATGGGTGGCCAAGAACTCTAGGCGGGAAGTAGTGAACACAAGTGCTTTTTCTAATATCTCATCTCCATGAACCCGGAGATGAGTAGCTTCATAGAAGCTTAAAATTCCTCGAGTGTCATTGGCAAGGGAATCAGTGAAGGTCCCTTGGCTGTTCTTGAATTTTCCGAACACATCTGCATTGGAACAGAAAACATTACGTGAATGTGGAAACTAGTTTTGGGAAGATTAAATAAGAAACAAGCAAGCGAGTATTGTGAAGTTTAAATAAGAATCAAGCAAGAGAAGGAAAGTCCATACCACATGAGATTTTATAGCCTTGTTGTCTCAGGAGTCGAAATTTGAGAGAAATGGAGTATAGGTCATTATGATGATCATCATAATCTCCATTATTGAGGTCGCAATGGGAGTTGTACATTTCTCTTAGTATTTCATCAATCTCAACTTCAAAATGGTAAGAGATGCCTAAGCGTTGGATCGCATCAATGAAGTCCAATGTTTGCGAAGGCTTACTGATATTGCCCATCAGCTCCCTTTTCACTTCTTCCTTGAGTTTTTTATGCTCTCCTTCGTCGTCCGTTTCCTGATATCAGCAGCCGACAGAGTAAATTTTCTTGAAGCATTTTTATCTAAAAAAACTTATGCTACAAAACAGAAATTCCTGTTTATAATATTTATCATTCCTTTTTCTTGAAGGAGCTCACAACAATGATTACTGTTTGATAAAATGTTCACTACAGCTTTGTGATTGCGGGTTCACGTCAGATAGAATATAGGGAAAAACAATTGAGGCCTTGTCACTTAAAAGTGTTAAGAAGGACAATATCAGCATGCAATCAAGCGCATGAGTGAGATAATCTATACCAAGAAAGATTACTTTTACCATGGAATCGGTTGCGTACGAGAGAAAATGGTCACCCCAAACGCTAGGAGCATAATTTGCAGAGCGGCGATTAACATCGGGCTCGACAATGGCAGTAGAGAAAGTTGCAGAACCTTCAGCAGACATTTTCCTAGTATGATTTGGGAATGAGTGGGTTTCTAAGGTTCGATCGTTTGTGTTTCGAAGGGAACTGTGAGTCAGGAGCTCTTCTGCTCGACTATTTATAGGCCATGGCACCTTATAAGCTTTATAAAGTGCAATTATTCATAAATTACAGGTTTTTGTTAAATGACCTTTGAAAGTTAAAGGAAGGATGTCCAAATATATAGTTAGGATAAGATTCTCTGATTGACTTCTTATTTTATAAAATCTATGCTTGAATTTTATTTATTTATTTTTTTCTTTCTGAAAATGCTATTTTAACATATCCAAGACTCCTTGATAAGAAATGGTTGGCCCTTCCTGCCTAAAATAATTTACATGCTCATGATGGTGCATTCAGGGGAGTTTAGGTGTGACAGTGAATTCATGCCTGGATTCGGGATCGTGAAGAATCTGATAAGACAACAACCACAACTGCTGTTGAGCCAAGGAGGTCCAAACGTGTGCCTGTCAAAAATCCTAAGTTCGCGGACAATTGATAAATGCAGGAGTAGTGAATGAGTTCGTGAGCAGTGAAGGTGCAAGTGTTTGAAGACCAGTCTACCAGTTATTAGTGATCGTGGGAAGTGTTAGGAGTCAGTTTATTAGTGGGAACCCATTGTGGGTAGTACGTGTAGGAGTCAGTTTATTTCATTCAGTTATTTCCCTGTATTCAGTTATTTCCCTTCTGTATTTATAATTCGCAATTATGCAGTAAATGGCAGACAATTATTTAGTTCAATCACTGGTTCATTCTTACCACAAAAGAATTATCTTGCAAATTATTTATTGCTTTGACTGGGACCTATCATTGGTATCAGAGCAAGGTTACTATGACAACAAACAAGGAAAGAATCGAGAATTTGGAAGCTGGGCTTGTTGGGATGCAAGGTGGATTCCAACGAATGTAGCTGGACGTAGGGAACAAACTGCATCAATTGGAAGAGGCAATTTCCAAGCTATCTGAGATCCTACGGGCTAACAAAGGGTCTGTTGACAACGCCAATCAATTTCAAGATATGGGTTCATGACCATTCTTTGAAGAAGGTGATTGTTCACGCCAAATGGTACAATCGCAATTGGCCAAATTGGTGTTCCCAAAATATTCGGGTGATGACCCGACCGCGTGGTTCAACCAGGTTGCCAAGTTCTTTGAGTATCAAGGGACTCCAGACAACCAGAAAGTATCGTTAGCTTCATTTCACCTTGAAGGGGAAGCTAATCAATGGTGGCAACGGATGCAGAGAACCCACAAAATTGAAAATACTATGGTAACATGGAAAATCTTTGAGGAGGAATTGTGGGCACGTTTCGGCCCTACAGACTGCGATGACTTTGACGAGGCGTTATCGAGAATCAGACAGACCGGGTCATTACGTGAATATCAGAAAGAATTTGAAAGATTGGGGAATCGGGTTTATGGGTGGACCCAGAAGGCAATGGTGGGCACGTTCATGGGAGGGCTGAAACCTGAAATTTCTGAAGCCATACGAATGTT
This sequence comes from Salix caprea, assembly GCA_964035475.1. Taxonomy (NCBI): domain Eukaryota; kingdom Viridiplantae; phylum Streptophyta; class Magnoliopsida; order Malpighiales; family Salicaceae; genus Salix; species Salix caprea. The sequence goes on from OZ037743.1 coordinate 3,863,929, forward strand.
CAAACCAGAAAATTTGAAGGAAGCCATCAGTCTGGCAAGGATGAAGGAGGAGCAGCTGCTGCGACAAAGAAGATTCAATCGACCATCCATACCAATTCGGGCACTACCTGCTCTACCATCTCCAACGAAGAACACTACTGTTCCTTTTAAGAGGCTATCGTGGGATGAAATGCAACGACGACGAGCACAGGGTCTTTGTTTTAATTGCAATGAGAAATTCACAGTTGGGCACAAATGCTAGGGTCCTCAACTATTATTAATGGAGAATTATGGGGAATTCGATGGGGGGATTGTGAAGAGTTTGATGGCAAGGATGCAGACATCAAAGTTGACGAATTACTCGAGATATCGTTGCATGCTCTTACTAGGTGGACCACCTCGCGGACAATGAGGCCGAAGGCAAAAATTGGGAATCAGGAGTTAATTGTCTTGATTGACAGTGGATCAACACACAATTTCATTAGTGAACGAATGGCAAATTGGCTGCAACTTCCCGTGATTCCCACTGAATCTTTCAGTGTAAAGGTGGCAAACGGACAACCATTAAAATGCCAAGGAAGATTCAAAAATATCAATGTCCTGCTGCAAGGTATTCCATTCTTCCTCACCCTTTATGCTCTGCCACTTATTGGGCTAGATTTGGTGCTAGGAGTTCAATGGTTGGAGCAACTGGGACCCGTGGCTTGTGATTGGAAAAAGTTAACAATGGAGTTTTGATGGAATGATCAAGCTCATAAGCTGCAGGGAATTGATGCTCCTTCAATTCATTCGGCAACATTGAAGGCATTGACAAAGAACTTACGCTACCAAAATTCCATGTTTGCTATTTGTGTCCAAACTGCCAATGAAGCACCAAAGAATGGGATTGGAGCCGAAATGCAACAACTGTTAGATCAATTTTTAGACATCTTTCAAGAGCCGAATCAAGTACCTCCTGAAAGGGAACTAGATCATCGCATTGCCTTGAAAGAGGGAGCTGAACCGGTCAATGTGAGACCCTACAGGTATGCCTACTTTCAAAAAGCTGAAATTGAAAAACAAGTTCATGACATGCTACAATTGGGACTCATACGATCTAGTACTAGCTCATTTTCATCTCCTGTTTTATTGGTTAAAAAGAAAGATGGCTCATGGCGCTTTTGCACAGATTATAGGGCACTTAATGCTGTAACCTTAAAAGACCGATTTCCAATCCCAACCATAGACGATATGTTAGATGAACTCTATGGAGCTAAATTTTTTACGAAATTAGATTTAACGGCCGACTACCATCAAGTTAGAGTACATCCCCCAGATATTCATAAAACTGCTTTTCGTACCCATAATGGTCACTATGAGTATTTAGTCATGCCCTTTGGACTTTGTAATGCTCCTTCTACTTTTCAAGCTATTATGAATTCCATATTCCGCCCTTATCTTCTCAGATTTGTATTAGTGTTTTTTGACGATATCTTGATCTATAGTCCCAATTGGTCCATGCATATTGAACTTGTTCAGAAAGCTTTTGAAATTTTAAGGCATCACACATTTTTTGTCAAATTAAAAAAATGTGCATTCGGTCAACAAGATTTGGAATACTTGGGTCATATCATCACTTCGGAAGGAGTCAAGGTGGACCAAGGAAAAATCCAAGCAATGGTTGATTGGCCAAGACCTACTAATATTTCTGAATTGCGTGGATTCTTAGGTCTTACAGGTTACTACCGGAAGTTTGTCCGTAACTATGGAGTACTAGCTCGTCCCCTCACCAATCTGTTAAAAAAGGGTCAATTCAGCTGGAGTGCCGAAGCTGATATGGCTTTTGAAGCATTGAAGCAAGCCATGACCACAACGCCTACTTTGGCTATGCCTGATTTTGATGATTCTTTTATTATTGAGACAGATGCTTCTGGTGATGGAATTGGTGCAGTCCTAACCCAAAAGGGTAAACCGATTGCCTTCATGAGCCGTTCCCTAGGGGTGGCAAAACGAGCTTGGTCTACATATGCTCGCGAAATGCTAGCAATTGTCGTTGCTGTCCAGACTTGGCGGCCATATTTAATAGGACAAAAATTCTTCATTCATACAGACCAGTGCAGCCTTAAATACATCTTGGAGCAGCGCATCACTACTCCAGAACAACAAAAGTGGGTCTCGAAGCTATTTGGGTATGAGTATGAAATCCTCTACAAACCTGGTAAGGAAAACTCAACCGCTGATGCCTTATCCTGCAGATTAGACAGCCCGTGTCTTCATGCCATTTCTGTTCCACAAGCGCAGATATGGGACTCTCTTCGGGAAGAAACGCGGCAGAATCCTTACATGCAAAAAAATGGCAAATTGGCAGTTGACAATCCGGACAGCCCTTACTCGTGGCGACAGGGGTTAATTTGTTATAAAAATCGCGTGGTTGTGCCCCCGCAGTCCACTTTCATCAAACAACTGTTACATGACTTCCATGACTCCCCAATTGGAGGTCACTCCGGAGTGCTGCATACCTATAAATGCTTGGCCCAACAATTCTATTGGCCATCCATGAATCGCATTGTTCGTGCTTATGTTGCAGCCTGTGATGTTTGTCAAAGGGCCAAATTAGAAACTCTCTCCCCAGCTGGTCTCTTGCAGCCGTTGCCCATTCCACAGCAAGTATGGGAGGACATCAGCATGGACTTCGTTGAAGGTCTGCCACCTTCAAACGGTAAAAACTCCATACTCGTGGTGGTCGATCGCCTCATTATTCCCCTAGCACATCCATTTACTGCAAGGGTGGTGACTGAGAAGTTTGTGGAGTTTGTTGTGAAATTACATGGCCTGCCAAAGTCCATAATCAGTGACAGGGATCCTATTTTTATCAGCAATTTCTGGCGTGAATTTTTCAAATTGGCAGGAACTTCACTGAAGATGAGTTCATCTTATCATCCGCAGACGGATGGTCAGACGGAGGTGGTTAATCGGTGCGTCAAGCAATATCTGCGTTGTTTTGTTCATCAGCAGCCACGGAAATGGTGCTCCATCCTTCCATGGGCTGAATACTGGTATAACACAGCCTATCACTCATCAACTGGTATAACTCCATTCCAAGCTTTGTATGGCAGATTGCCACCCCCTATTCCCCACTATGATAGTGGGTCCTCTCCTGTTCATGAAGTGGATCAGCAGCTCACCACACGGGATGAAATACTGCGTCTTCTTAAGCTAAATTTACAGGCAGCAAACAACCGCATGCAACAAGTGGCTAATTCGAAGCACCGTGATTTAGAATTCCAGATAGGCGATTGGGTTTTTCTTCGATTACACCCCTATCGACATCGTACAGTTTTTCCACGGGCTTCACAAAAATTGGCCAGTCGTTTTTATGGTCCATTTCAGGTTGAGGAACGTATTGGGCAGGTCACTTATAAGCTCAAGCTCCCTGAAGGCTCTCGCATTCATCTCGTTTTTCATGTTTCCTTACTTAAGAGGAAATTGGGTGACTCAACTGTGCCTATTATGGAGTTGCCATCCCCCACAGAGAGTGACGGTGATATCGTGCTGCAGCCATAATCTATCTTGGACACCCGCTGGGTAAAGAAAGGTTCCAAGTTTGTCGCATAAAATATGGTGAAATGGAAAAATCTCCCAGTAGATGATGCCACTTGGGAAAATGCTCACGAATTGCAGAGCAATTTCAGCCACTTAAACCTTGAGGACAAGGTTCCTTTTCGTTGGGGGGGGGGGGGGGGGGGGGGGTATTGATAAGACAACAACCACAACTGCTGTTGAGCCAAGGAGGTCCAAACGTGTGTCTGTCAAAAATCCTAAGTTCGCGTATAATTGATAAATGCAGGAGCAGTGGATGAGTTCGTGAGCAGTGAAGGTGCAAGTGTTTGAAGACCATTCTGCCAGTTATTAGTGATCGTGGGAAGAGTTAGGAGTCAGTTTATTAGTGGGAACCCATTGTGGGTAGTACGTGTAGGAGTCAGTTTATTTCATTCAGTTATTTCCCTGTATTCAGTTATTTCCCATCTGTATTTATAATTCGCAATTATGCAGTAAATGACAGACAATTATTCAGTTCAATCACTGGTTCATTCTTACCACAAAAGAATTATCTTGCAAATTATTTATTGCTTTGACTGGGACCTATCAGAATCCATATTTACCTTTCTTTGTTAAAAGATATTGCCTGCTTTGTGGAGCTTTAGTAAAGTTCCTTTTTTTTATTTTTTTAAATAATAATTTCATCTTGTTTTATTAATTATAATACATATGTTAGAAAAAATAAAATGAAAATGGTTATTCGGTTCAGACCCTTGGTCCTCCACTAGTCTAAAACTATTTGGTTGAAATCGAAGTTGTGGTCGTGGAAAGAAAAGGTATTTGATCGTCTCTCTCTGAAGTGTCTTGTACAAGTAATTAGCAGCCGATCGTCTCTCTCTGAAGTGTCCTGTACAAGTAATTAGCAGCCTACTCGTTATTCTTTTGCAAAATTATCTCCTATATTATATTTTATTTTCATAGAAACAAGTGTTTTATATGAGAACGAAATTAACATAATTCAGCTAAATATCATGTAGTGAAGTCTGCTATGGCGGATATCGTGTTTACAGAAAGCTTTGAACATCAATTACATGTCTTCCTTCTTCTTTTTCAGCATGTCTCCTCCGTTCTGTGAATTTTTTTTGTATTTTTTTAAATATTTATAATAAAATATGAGTAAAAAGCAAGGAATCCCAAACTTAGATTGGAATTTTCCCTTCCAAACTTCATTACTATTATTATTTATAGGAGTAAAAAGATATTTTAGATACACATTCTCCCTACTTTATTTTGTTTTCAATAATTAATTTTTTTATTAGAAGGCAGCAAATGAGCTTGTTAAAAAGGACATAAATGGAGCGAATCACAACGTTTTCTGCATGCTTAGATTTTTCAGGAGATTTATTTTTTTTGTGTTTATAGACCACATGCTTTCTATCATCAAACAACAAATTTCTTATGGTTGCAATTAGGTACAAAATTGCAAGAAAAAAATCAAAGTTTTTGGGTCAATTATGGTCTAAATTGAAGAAATTCACAGTCAACTCCAACCACTACTGACTCCACCGACACAGTTATAGATACCAATACATCGCTTTTCTTTTCTCTAAACTCCTTCATGCTAGGTAAATCTCCACTCCTTCTTCCCCTTCCCCGTCAAACTACTGTGGATTTTTTTTTGTATTTTTTTTTAAATATTTATAATAAAATATGAGTAAAAAGCAAGGAATCCCAAACATGGTTTGGAATTTTCCCTTCCAAACTTCATTACTATTATTATTTATAGGAGTAAAAAGATATTTTAGATACACATTCTCCCTACTTTATTTTGTTTTCAATAATTAATTTTTTTTTAGAAGGCAGCAAATGAGCTTGTTAAAAAGGACATAAATGGAGCGAATCACAACGTTTTCTGCATGCTTAGATTTTTCAGGAGATTTATTTTCTTTGTGTTTATAGACCACATGCTTTCTATCATCAAACAACATCCACAACTTTAGAGTACTATTCGACAATAAATAGTACTGAGGAAAAGTCTGCATTTTTGTCACTAAGCTACAGTAGACGTCATAGCAAAGAGACGACACATCCAAATTTAGAAACCACATCTTGAGCAATTGCAGGCAATCTGTGTACCATATTTCACCATTCCATGCCAAGTTCTTGACCTAGGACACCAATGTTTGTTTATCATTGCAAACCCATCACGGTAAAGTAGTAGAAATAAAAACATCATAAGACCATAGCAAACAAAGAAAAATAATGTACTTTATCTCAAATAAAACATACTAAGAGTGTTAATATTTTCCTATTATGAAACTAGTCCATTTCCTAAAATATCTAAAAAACTAGTTAGGGTTTCTAGTAACCATAACCATACTACGAGGTGAAACATCCTTATCAACAAATACCTTCTTGAGCCTGCCCGTAAATGGTCGTTGTGATGTCATGCTCTTGAGAGAGTACAATACATTATATGTGCCGATAACGCTCATTACAAGGTCAATAGTTAAGAAGATTAAATAGATATTTAATGGCTTAATTTAAGCCTTTTTATTTCCTACAAGACTTGTGAATTCGTCTTATTTTCATACTTGCACGTTGATTGGACTTTCAAAAATACAAAATGCATAGTTTTAAGCTAACAAACATAATTTTCAATTCCACCATTGGTTCGAGCTGATATTTTTCCATAAGTTCTTAGAGATCTTTTTTTATATTGAGTTAATGTTTTAAGTCAATCATACATCATAAAAGACCTTATAATAAGGTCTGGAAGCTTTTGTACTAGAATTGCATTAGTTTTCTAGTTCATAAAATGCCCTTATGAGCACACTTTGTTCATAAAATCAGCAGGAGGTAACATTCTAATTTTATGCCTTTACGTTGATGACCTTATTTTTACTGGCAATGATGAAGGTATGTTCAAAAAATTCAAACTCCCCATGCAAACTGAGTTCGACATGACTGATCTTGGGAAAATGAAATATTTTTTTGGCATTGAAGTACTACAACAAGCAGATGGGATCTTCATTACTCAGCGAAAATATGCTAAAGAGATATTGGAGAAATTCAATATGTCTCAGTGTAATTCAGTGCACAACCCAGTTGTTCCTGGTTTCAAGCTTTGTAAGGATGAAGGGGGAGTTGCAATTGACAACACAATCTACATGCAAATGGTGGGAAGCCTCATGTATTTGACAGCCACACGTCCCGATTTTATGTTTACTGTCAGTTTACTTAGCAGATATATGGATCGTCCAACTGATTTGCACTTCCAGGCAGCAAAGAGAACATTAAGGTATATAAAAGGCACGATTGGCTTTGGGATCTTTTACAAGAGAGGAGGCAATGAAGAGCTGGTGGGTTACACGGATAGCGACTACGCTGGTGACCAAAATGACAGGAAAAGCACCAGCGGTTATGTCTTCCTCTTGAGCTCTGGAGCTGTCTCATGGTCCTCCAAAAAACAGCCTGTGGTCACCCTCTCCACCACTGAAGCCGAGTTCATAGCTGCAGCATCAAGTGCATGCCAAGCCGTGTGGTTAAGGAGAATTTTGACAGTTTTAGATCAAGAGCAGAGTAGTCCAACAGTTATATTTTGTGACAATGTATCAGCAATCAAACTTTCAAAGAACCCCGTGATGCATGGCCGTAGCAAACACATCGATATAAGATTCCATTTCCTTCGAGACCTTGTCAGGGATGGAGTTCTGGAGTTGATTCATTGTTCTACACAACAACAAGTTGCAGATGTCCTAACAAAACCTGTCAAGCTAGAGACATTTCTGAAAATGCGGAAGCTGCTTGGAGTGCATGAATATCCAGGTGTAAATTGAATTATGTGATATTCAGTTTAAGGGAGGATGATGGAATTGTGATGAAATCGTGGGTGTCAACTGTTTTTATTGTTTTAAGTTTATTACTGTCAATTGAATCATTCCTCAGCTTTGCTTGAGGAATAAGTCTGTTCTTCCATTTTCTTAGTCATGCTCCACGACCTTAGGATGTTGCAGTCGTGGGTAGTTATTTCCTTGTATTGTTTTCTTTCTTCAACCAGTGTAAGGCTATTTATTAGCCATAACATCACTTAGCAATTTATTCGAATTCTTTATACTTTTGATCAATCCACTTAGAAAAGCTCTCTGTTATCCAACATGAAAGACACAAAAAAAGTGATAGGGCTTGTAGAGAACTTACACTTTGTACAATTGATAAATAATTGTTCCTTTCTTAGGGTATCAAAACAACCCGTAAGTGCTCAATATGAGACTTGACGCAGCAGAAATACGGAAAGGAATACGACCAACGTCAATACTCCGTAAATAATTCACAATGAAATTAAATCTCAGAAAACTTCAAAGTTTACTCAATAAATCAATGGTTAAATGGCTAGAGGCTCTTACAATAGTACTTAAAGCAAAAACCCTAACCTAAGCCATGACGGATAAGGAAACGACATAAGACATTAAATTTGCCATAAATGGCAAATTTGAGATAAATGCAGAATGTGAAAGGCCTATAAATTCTGAGTGAGTATTAATTGATGAAAGTCAATTTAGACTCTGAAATCAAAAGTTTGAGTCCATTGATGGAAGTCTAGATTCATGATGGCAGGTTTCGAGCAATACCCGTTGAGCAGCTATGTGAACTCTGTGATAAGGAGCTTGCTCAGGACTTACTCAGAGCACTATACATTGGTGGAAAAGGATGAAGCTATGCTGCTGGGATGGAAAGATAGGAATTTGATATCTGCTTCTGCCTGGCATTGATGAAGTTAGGATATAGTTTATATTTGTATTAATTACATGTACTTTTCAGAGGTAAAACTGTAAGGTCATCTGTAGAAAGGTTTTGTTATATTTTTATGTCATAGTCGGATGTAATTCTATTGCAGACTTTAAAAATGAATAACATTCTCTTCCTGTACCAATGTTCTTACTGAGGATTTCCTTCTCTTTGTTAACATATGTGATTCATTCATCTCCCTGTAATTCATCATGTGACAGAATGAAATCTTTGTCCAACCCTTTTTGATACTGAATGATTTTGTCACCTGACGTGATGATAAAAAGTTTGAGATTTGAATAGTAGGTTTCGAGTTCAAGTTAAAACGTGTATCTTTTATAAAAATTTGGGACAGTCGGTGTTTTACTCGCTTACCTGGCCCACAAAATATATTTTCTATGAAATGAGGTTTCCTCGAATCTAAAAAAAGATTTCAGGGCGTGCACATTTTATAAGAGTCTGAGACAGTCGGAGTTTTACTCGCTCACTTGGACCCACAAAATATATTTTCTAGAAAATTGAGTTTCCTCCAATATAAAAAAAGATTTCGTCACACTGCCATCCATTTTCTTTTTATTGCTAATTCTTTGTCCAACCATCTCCATGGACATGAATCTGGCGATTTTGTGTGTCTGCAGGCATGTCAATTACAGTTTTATATCTGCTCACTCGTCATCATTATACCTTCTTGATGCGGAAACAACCGAGAAGAAATGCATATCATGATCACTAGGGTCGGGCTGATTCGTTTAATGATCTCTCATCGGATAGGATTTCCCTTTTTGTTTCTTCCTGTGATGTCGTTTAGTTCCTTCTGATATTGCCATTTTATGGGTTGGGTTCAATGGAGCTCCGGGCAGCTCCACTTAATCCATATCGGATACTTGTTTCTCATAGGCTCTAGATGGGTCCATTCAGCCCATCAAATATCGGACAACCCGATCGATCTTTTTTCTATTTTATGATATTTATACATACATATCTTTATAAATACGATATTCAGTTCATCAATATCGGACAACCCGACCTTCATCTGACTGATCCTTTTTCTCTCCCACCATCTTAAGATATCAAGATATTTAATTTTTTATATTTTTTTAAGATGTTTATCTTAAAATAAAATTATAGTTTATTTTTTTAAAATGCTCTTTTAGTACACGGTTTCAAATTGTTATTATTATTATTATTATTAACAAATTAATAAAAACTAAAAAAAGAATTGAATTCACTTTTATCCGCTTCACAAATCACTGTTCACCGAACATTTTTTTTTTAAATTTAGTTTAAATTTATTTATTTTATTCTTTGATATTCAATTTACTTATTTTAATTTATTTTCTATAGGGTTATCTTAATTTCATGATCATCATCGTTGGTTTGATGAGTTAATCTAAATTAACTTGTTTTTTTTTTTTTTAAATTTTATCCTTTAATATTGGACTGATTGAGAACTGAATTTCATAAGTTATCTTGGTTTGTTTATATGAGGTGATCTCAATCTCATAACTTGTATTTTGAGTTTGGCGAGTTAAACAAAGTTGACTCTAATCGTTTGTTATGTTTATTTATTTTTAAATTGATTTTCTTTCAATTTTGTTTTTTAATATTATATTAATTGAGTAAGTCCATACCATAGTTGTCAATACCGTTCCGGTCGCCGTTCCGGTTTCGGACCATTCCGGTCGTCGTACTGTTCATATATAATTATTTATATATATATATATATATATATGAAAAAAATAAAATATTAATTTAACAAGCATAATTAAAATTCAAGATAAATTAATTTTAAATTATATAATACAAACACAAAATCAAACAAATATAATCTCAAAATTAGAAAATCTCTAAAATGTGTGCACATCTCGGCCAGGGCTTTGAGATTTGAAAAAAAAACAATAATGGATAGATACCTTGTTATTGTTCCAACGAACGAAAAAAGAAAAAAAAAGGACGCCTAATTAATGCTTCATAAATGCTATGAGCTGGATGCATTGCAGCTCTTTAACGTGTTCCTTGGGCCTCCATAGCTTTTATGGCAAGCTCCCCGTAATCCTCCACATTCTTCCTCACCTCTTTACCCATCTCTCCTTCCATCAACTCCTCCACCATCTTCTTCAAACCCTCCCACTGATCCATTGCACATCTTTACTCTCAGCCATACTTTTATCTCCTCCTCCACCATTCGTGTATTCAAAGGCTGCTCAGCCATCATGGGCCATGCTAGAATCGACACTCCTGCACATATGCTTTCCAACACCGAGTTCCATCCACAGTGACTCAAAAAACATTATTGAGATTTGAGGTGAGCTGATGGAAGAATTATGGAAAATTGATTTGGGGAAGAATTTTTGGGTGCCGGGGCTGTACGTGTGTGATTTAAATCGGAGATGAAATTGACAAATTGAACGACGTCGTTTTGAGTTTGATACCGGAACGGCGCACCCAGAACGGAACCGAGACGTTCCTACAGGAATGAAAACTGAGACGAAACCGACATCGTTTCGTCCAGGTTTTCTCACTGGCATGGCACGTTCCAGCCGGAACGGCATGGAATTGACAGCTATGGTCCATACCACACGAGATTTTATAACCTTGTTGTCTAAAATGGTGTTCACATGCACGAGAATAGCAGCCAAAATCGGCTGGACTTGTTATGATCTAGACCAGTAAAAAACTAATTTTGGTCATAAGCGGCCAAATATTTCGTGGTCAGCTAGTGGCCCACCCGAATTCTATAGGGCCAACCTAGTTGGATCGGTTGGCCCGATCCATATATTTATATTATAATAATATATTAGTATTAAAAAAACAAAACAAATCCAAAAATAATTGAAATGGGTTTTTCATAAAATTTTGTGATTTTATTAAAAATGGGTTTTTCCTTATAATTTTGCCTAATATTATGCCTTGGACTTACATTGTAAGTTTTAATCTGGGTATTAGAAATACCCGATTTTCTCCAAAATTTCAATAAAAAAATTCCAAAACAGTTTAAAAGTCATTTTAAAAATTTTATGATTTCATCACATGTTTTTTATAATTTTTTTTAATATTAGTTTGATGACTTATATTGTAATGTATGTACCCGATACAAAATATGTGATGTTCTCCTAATATTTGAAAAAAAAAACAAAAACTCTTGTTTTTTAAAAATTATTTTATTTTCATGTATACTGTTGAATTCTATAATTCTATCATATTTTCACTAAATAATTTGCATCTTTTCTCATGTTTTAAAATACAAAAAGAGATATCGTAACAGTTTACAATTATCCATCAGGGTTCAGCCAAAATATAAAAAATCCTTCACCAATAATTTTGTTTATTTTATGTATTAGGATTTAGTTATAGATTTCAATATTAAAGGTGTAAAGCTAAGTTATAGAGTGCACCTTTAAGATAAAAGATACAAAAATAAAAGGCGGTGCTAAGATTCATACTTTAAAACGATTATGTTTTTGACTTAATAAGATAGAGAATCTATCATGTTGAGAGATCAATCTTGAACCATAGGAAAGACTAAAGAATAAAAATATGACATAGAAAAATCATTAAACAATAATGCAACTAACCTTAGGTACGATGCATTAGGGGTGATGTGTCTTACACTTGCACAACTAGTCCCTTTACCAAAACTCTTAGAGACCATTAGGTTTCTTAGTAACCCTAATATTAGGTAACAACTCTTTAAAATAATAATAATAATTTTATGATTATACAAAACTCTTTTTCCACACACCCCATCTTCAAGAGGTCCGAAAACTCCTTCGCGAATGATCAAAGATATTTTATTTTAAGCTTTTCAATCATTCTCAAATGCTTGATCACTTCTCTAATGCTTGGCCCCAGTATGGGGTGTGATGCTTGTTGTTGCAACCCATTTTTTTATCCTATTTTTGAAGTATTTTCAGGAAAAATAGCAAAAAACAACAAAAATCCAAAACAATTATGTTTTTGATGTATTTGCGTTGTTTTAGTATTTTCAGCATCATCTCAAAATGATTTAAATTTTAAATGTATTTTAAATGCGTTCAGGTTTCATTGTGTCATTTTTAAAAAAAACTTATTTTCCACTCTGATTTGACGTTTATGTTTTTTCAATTTAGAAAATAACTAAAAAATATCAAAAAATAAGAAATATATGGACACAAGGACTAAAGTTGAAAAACAAAAAAAAACACAAGGGACCAAAATTATGTGTTTGTCTGAATTTGATATTTGTCAAATATAGATCTTCTCCTCACTGCATTATTTGATAATTGGTCATTCAGGATAGTAAAATATTGATAAATTTTTACTCGATGGCAGTACACCTCCATCATTATGTCTTGAAAGGTGGTTGCTTCTTGTTTATAAGTGAGCTCAAAATAGTGCAAAGTAAATATTAAAATCTCTTCAATAATAATATAAGTCACACACATTGAAGTTTTAATATGCGCTTTGTTTTTAATATTTTTTTAAAGATTGAATAGATATTTCCATGCAATGATTAGATATGAATAACTAGATGTTTATAAAAAAAGACAATGAATAATTACATGTTATCTGAGGTTAAACATAAGTATGGCTGATGAAATTGGTCACCCATCCGACAATTTTTGTGGGTTCATATAAGAGGAAAAATTGCAGACCAGCTATTAACAGTGGGCTCTACAGTGACAGCAGAGAAAACTGTATAATCTTCAACGGGCATTTTCCTTGTATGATTTGGGAAAGAGTGGGGTTCTGAGGTTCTCGGATATTTGGCACCGTATTTTAAAAGTGTGTTTGAAAAAAAATAATTATTTATTAAATTAAAATTTTTCCATGTTTTTAGATTATTTTTATGTGCTGATATCAAAAATAATTTTTTAAAAATATAAAAAATTATTTTAATATATTTGGAAAAACACTTTAAACTTTAATAAACAATCTCTAGCAAGTTTTCCAAAAGCTACTACCATGAGTCGAGAGCTCCTGTGCTCAATAATTTGGCCCAAAATTATTTATTTGTCTGAATTTGATATTTGTCAAATATATATCTTCTCCTCACTGCATTATTCGATAATGGTCATTCAGGATAGTAAAATATTGATAAATTCTCACTTGAAGGCAGTTCACCTCCATCATTATGTCTTGAAATGTGGTTGCTTCTTGTTTATAAGTGAGCTCAAATTAGTACAAAGTAAATATTAAAATCTCTTCAATAATATAAGACACACATACTGAATCCATTATTGGACCCTAAGAATTAGCATCACATAATAAAACAGGGAAAAATTTATTGGACGGCTTGAATCAGCATCTCACAGGATTTATTGATGGTGAAGGATTTTAATCCTATTAGTTCAGCAACATGACAGATTCAAGTCTTAATTACTAGCTGATCTGTTGGTTTTTTGATGGTTTGATTATGCAGGGGATAATTATGCAGCAGAAGAGTTGCAGTAAAAGAAAGAAAAAATGGATGTTTTGTGGAAGAAGATGTAATTATTCTTTTATTCAAATACTTGTTTAAATAGACGTAGAGTTTTGATTTGAAACAAACACTTTCAAATTCAAAACTTTAGCAGATCAAATAATCAGATTACATCAATATCTTATTACTGGAAAATTCAAATTTCAAAAATCAAAACATTCAAATATTCAAATCTTCAATTAACAGTATCCCGTTTTCTGCAGATTGAAGACATCTTATTTCAACATGATCACATTGGCACAGGATTGATGAGTAGAGAAGAAACAAAATCTTTGAGCGCAGTTCCAGCATTTGTATACCCGTCTTCATCTTTGTACAGAACATCAATTACACGAGCAAGATTGAGTATCCTCGTCAGAATAGGCACAGGGACAGCGGTTGGGAAGAGACACTCTCCATTGACATCCTTCCATGCATCTGTAACTTGTTTTCGAAATTCATGGACAGTTTCTTGTTCTGTGGTGCCATGTTGTTTCATGTAACATTCGATGCTCGAGGCAACATGCCCTCTCTTTTGCTCCACCTAAGGAAGCACGCAGAAAGAAAAAATAGCAGTAAAATGACAGAAAATATGTTGAAATTAATTATTCTAGGAATAAAGGGACCATAAATTACTACCTTGTGGGACACAATGTCATCCGCGAGTCTGCAAATTATTTCGGAGGCTTTAACAATCTTTGGTCCACTAAATAACCACTCGAAGGAGTCCTTAGTTACAACAGATCCCATTCCAACAAAGGATGTAGCTGCTAGCATTGCATAGGCCGAAGTGACCATTGCGACAGCCATGTATTCCTCCATTGTTGGTGTGTGTTTTTGGTGGAACCATATCGATTCAAGGTAGTAGGCTCGAACTTGATTCTTCATCTAAGAAATCACCGAACGTGTCAATTGCTATATTTTTAGCTGCAAATGTATATTAGAGAATAATATAAATCATATTTTAGAGCCTCGCATAACAGCTTAAGTTTTAGGTGAGATGATTCTTTAATATGGTATCAGAGTCTTGTTCACCCACCGGTCACGAGTTCGAATCTCACCACCCCCTTTTATTTGATAAAAATTAAGCACAAGGTAGTGTGGGTCTATGTAAATTTCAAGCCCAAACGACTTTCACTTTAGGGGGTGTGTTAAATAATAATATAAATCATATTTTGAAACCTCACCTAACAGCTTAAGCTTTTAGGTGAGATTGTTTTTTAATAATGTATTCTCAAGAGAACCGATCTTTTATTTCAATCAGCCTATGACACTTACAGCTTCTTTTGCATAGTAGACACGGTATGATCTTTCTTCATTAACCATAGCTTCCTCAATTTCTGTGTAGACATCTAGAAGTGCCTTGTAAGCCACTTTCATGTACTGTGGCAGCTGATCCACGGCAGTAATTTCCCACCTATAAATAGTTAAGATTTGATAAACCGAAGAAAAATGGTTATGAATCGAAAGTACAATATATATATATATATATAATTTTTGAGTAAAATAATTTGGTCAGCATATGATGGAAAACGTTATTATGGGAATGGATCCGACCTCTCAATTGCATCAGTAAAGAGCTTGAGTTCATCCGGTGTACCATGGATATCATAGATATCATCGATGATGGAAGTCATGGCAATCACTTTGGTCAGCATCCTTCGAGCCAAGGCGTACTCTCGCTCAAAGTACACTGCTAATATCCAAAAATAGCACTCGACAACTCGGTCTCTTGCAAAAGGCATCTTCTTAGCAAAATCTAATTCTTTCCACCACCTGTTTAATCAGCATCGATTACAGAAAACTCTCAGTTGAAAGCTAAAACTCAGTATTGTATCATGTAATAATTTTGTTTGCTTCAGCTCACTTTGTAATATCACTTAGTTCCTTCTGGTGCTGCTTTTGCAAAATGTTGAAGTCTAATTTAGCGAAGTTCAGTAAGACTTCACTGCATGAAGGATCTTCTTGATAAATAAAGAAGTAATGCCTTGCCTCTAGCCTTGGTATGCCCTTGCGAAGAGGCTGTTTTAAAGCATGATTTATTTTCTCTCTCAGCGGGGAGCTTGAATGGGTGGCCAAGAACTCTAGGCGGGAAGTAGTGAACACAAGTGCTTCTTCTAATATCTCATCTCCATGCACCCGGAGATGAGTAGCTTCATAGAAGCTTAAAATTCCTCGAGTGTCATTGGCAAGGGAATCATTGAAGGTCCCTTGGCTGTTCTTGAATTTTCCGAACACATCTGCATTGGAACAGAAAACATTACGTGAATGTGGAAACTAGTTTTGGGAAGATTAAATAAGAAACAAGCAAGAGAGTATTGTGAAGTTTAAATAAGAATCAAGCAAGAGAAGGAAAGTCCATACCATATGAGATTTTATAGCCTTGTTGTCTCAGGAGTCGAAATTTGAGAGAAATGGAGTATAGGTCATTATGATGATCATCATAATCTCCATTATTGAGGTCGCAATGGGAGTTGTACATTTCTCTTAGTATTTCATCAATCTCAACTTCAAAATGGTAAGAGATGCCTAAGCGTTGGATCGCATCAATGAAGTCCAATGTTTGCGAAGGCTTACTGATATTGCACATCAGCTCCCTTTTCACTTCTT
This sequence comes from Salix caprea, assembly GCA_964035475.1. Taxonomy (NCBI): domain Eukaryota; kingdom Viridiplantae; phylum Streptophyta; class Magnoliopsida; order Malpighiales; family Salicaceae; genus Salix; species Salix caprea. The sequence continues at coordinate 3,880,265 of OZ037743.1, forward strand.
CCCTGAGTTTTTTATGCTCTCCTTCGTCGTCCGTTTCCTGATATCAGCAACAGAGAGAATAACTTTTCTTGAAGCATTTTTATCTAAAAAAACTTATGCTACAAAACAGAAAATCCTGTTTATAATATTTATCATTCCTTTTTCTTGAAGGAGCTCACAACAATGATTAGTGTTTGATAAAATGGTCACTACAGCTTTGTGATTGCGGGTTCACGTCAGATAGACTATAGGGAAAAACAATTGAGGCCTTGTCACTTAAAAGTGTTAAGAAGGACAATATCAGCATGCAATCAAGCGCATGAGTGAGATAATCTATACCAAGAAAGATTACTTTTACCATGGAATCGGTTGCGTACGAGAGAAAATGGTCACCCCAAACGCTAGGAGCATAATTTGCAGAGCGGCGATTAACATCGGGCTCGACAATGGCAGTAGAGAAAGTTGCAGAACCTTCAGCAGACATTTTCCTAGTATGATTTGGGAATGAGTGGGTTTCTAAGGTTCGATCGTTTGTGTTTCGAAGGGAACTGTGAGTCAGGAGCTCTTCTGCTCGACTATTTATAGGCCATGGCACCTTATAAGCTTTATAAAGTGCAATTATTCATAAATTACAGTTTTTTGTTAAATGACCTTTGAAAGTTAAAGGAAGGATGTCCAAATATATAGTTAGGATATCATGTAGTGAAGTCTGCTATGGCGGATATCGTGTTTACAGAAAGCTTTGAACATCAATTACATGTCTTCCTTCTTCTTCTTTTTTAGCATGTCTCCTCCGTTCTGTGAATTTTTTTGTATTTTTTTTTAAATATTTATAATAAAATATGAGTAAAAAGCAAGGAATCCCAAACATGGATTGGAATTTTCCCTTCCGAACTTCATTACTATTATTATTTATAGGAGTAAAAAGATATTTTAGATACACATTCTCCCTACTTTATTTTGTTTTCAATAATTAATTTTTTTTATTAGAAGGCAGCAAATGAGCTTGTTAAACAGGACATAAATGGAGCGAATCACAACGTTTTCTGCATGCTTAGATTTTTCAGGAGATTTATTTTCTTTGTGTTTATAGACCACATGCTTTCTATCATCAAACAACAAATTTCTTATGGTAGCAATTAGGTGTACAAAATTGCAAGAAAAAATCAAAGTTTTTGGGTCAATTATGGTCTAAATCGAAGAAATTCACAGTCAACTCCAACCACTACTGACTCCACCGACACAGTTATAGATACCAATACATCGCTTTTCTTTTCTCTAAACTCCTTCATGCTAGGTAAATCTCCACTCCTTCCCCTTCCCCTTCCCCGTCAAACTACAGTGGATTTTTTTTTTGTATTTTTTTAAAAATATTTATAATAAAATATGAGTAAAAAGCAAGGAATCCCAAACATGGATTGGAATTTTCCCTTCCAAACTTCATTACTATTATTATTTATAGGAGTAAAAAGATATTTTAGATACACATTCTCCCTACTTTATTTTGTTTTCAATAATTAATTTTTTTTATTAGAAGGCAGCAAATGAGCTTGTTAAAAAGCAGATAAATGGAGCGAATCACAACGTTTTCTGCATGCTTAGATTTTCCAGGAGATTTATTTTCTGTGTGTTTATAGACCACATGCTTTCTATCATCAAACAACATACATGGGACTCCACAACTTTAGAGTGCTATTCGACAATAAATAGTACTGAGCAAAAGTCTGCATTTTTGTCACTAAGCTACACTTGCAAAGAGACGACAAGTTCATGGAAATTTAGAAACCACATCTTGAGCAATTTCAGGCAATCTGTGTACCATATTTCACCATTCCATGCCAAGTTCTTGACCTAGGACACCAAGGTTTGTTTATCATTGCAAACCCATCACGGTAAAGTAGTACAAATAAAAACATCATAAGACCATAGCAAACAAAGAAAAATAATGTACTTTATCTCAAATAAAACATACTAAGAGTGTTAATATTTTCCTATTATGAAACTAGTCCATTTCCTAAAATATCTAAAAAACTAGTTAGGGTTTCTAGTAACCATAACCATACTACTAGGTGAAACATCCTTATCAACAAATACCTTCTTGAGCCTGCCCGTAAAGAGTCGTTGTGATGTCATGCTCTTGAGAGAGTACAATACATTATATGTGCCGATAACGCTCATTACAAGGTCAATAGTTAAGAAGATTAAATAGATACTTAATGGCTTAATTTAAGCCTTTTTATTTCCAACAAGACTTGTGAATTCGTCTTATTTTCATACTTGCACGTTGATTGGACTTTCAAAAATACAAAATGCATAGTTTTAAGCTAACAAACATAATTTTCAATTCCACCATTGGTTCGAGCTGATATTTTTCCATAAGTTCTTAGAGATCTTTTTTTATATTGAGTTAATGTTTTAAGTCAATCATACATCATAAAAGACCTTATAATAAGGTCTGGAAGCTTTTGTACTAGAATTGCATTAGTTTTCTAGTTCATTTAGGATTCTTTTTCTATTTTATTGATAACTCTTTTGTTAATTCTCACACGTTTCCTAGGATATTCTACCTATTATAAATATAATTATTCATCTTGTTTTATTGATAATAATACATATGTTAGAAAAAATAAAATGAAAATGTTTTAATTGAGTATATTTATGAAGTTAGTGTAATAAAGCCTATTCAAGTTAGTTGATAATGCTCGTATCATAGAAGAAGATTATGGTTCAATTTGAGAAACCTACCTGCATAAAACCACCTCATCACCTCTTGTGTTGACATTTAAAAACCATTCAGAGGCTCCTGTCAAGGGATAAAAATAATTCCCTTAAGATCAAAAGGCAAAAAACACTTTCTTTGATCTCAAGTTTGTTACAAAACCATTTAAACCTAAAACCTTAATTATTTAAGTAAAACTAATAAGTTTTTTGTTTGTTACAGCCCTAAAAAACTCATATAAAAACCTTTGGTTTGGCCTATAAAAGAAAGATGATCAGTATGAGTGAAAATGAAGGAGAGAAAACATTGGAATCTAAAATTAATGTAAAATTTTGAAGAAGGTTTCCAATCCGAGAGAATTGAAAAGCAGATAAGGTATATATTTTGAAACTATTAAGAGTGGAGCCGATATGACCTGCTTAACTATTTTAGTTCTTTGTTGAACCAAATCTTAGTTGTATTATGCATCGCAGCTGACCTTAAATAATTGGTCAAAGTCTGGTAGAGCTAGTACCGATGCCTCAGTCACTAACTAGAAATTGGTTGCAGCCTCATCTGTCCACTGGAATTTACAACCCTTCAAACAATCAGTAATAGGAGTAATAACAGAGCTAAATTTTCGGATGAACTGCCGGTATAAGGAGGCAAGCCTATTCATGAATATTTCAAGGAGTTGGCAATTCCATGATGGTAGACACCATTGAAAGACACAACAAAACCCAAAAAGGTGATAGGGCTGATAGAGAACTTACACTTTGTACAATTGATAAATAATTGTTCCTTCCTTAGGGCATCTCAAGCAGCAGAGGCATCCGGGAAGCCAAAGCCAAAAATTCAAATATTTGGCTTTTTTGGGTTAAATTTCGTCTCCAGCAGAGGAGCCAAGTGAAGAGCCAAAATGGCTTCTTCATTTTCTGGAGGCATCCGGGAGCTATTCCCACATATCAAAACCTGCAGAGACAAATAAAAATGACCGTTGAAATAGATCTGTTGGCCATGCTACAATAAAAAACCCAGCAACAAAGAAATTGAAACACACAACACACAACACACAACTGATTCAACAAAGCAACATCAACCCAGAATTCAACAATTTTACACCCATCAACACAGCAACCCACAGAATTAAAAAATTGAAAAAACATTTGATTTTGCATCCAATCCAAAGAAGAAAAGTTGGCAAGAAAATACCTTCATCAAAGTTCAAAATCCAACGAACAGATTGCATCTTCGGTTCCTGTCAAACCTTCTGCCCCAGAATCTTCGGTTTGTTTTCTTAAATTGATATATTTTTTGTTAAGAAATAAAGAAAGATGAAGAAGGAGAGGAAGGATACCATGCATCGGTGACTTAAAAGGAAATGAAGGGAAAAACAAAATACATGAAAAACAAAAGCAGAAATAAAGAAAGATAAAGAAAGATGAAGAAGGGAATATGTTTGGCTTTGTAAAGGAGATGGATCGAAGGGAAGGGTTGACAGATCGATCGAGAGAGAGACAAGAGGGGGGGGGGGTTGGCGGCTGGGGAGAAGAAAAGAAATGGGGTAGGGTTTTTTAGCTTTAAGTTTGAGATGGGGAATGGACGGGTGGGTGGGTATTTATGTTAATTATTATTATATTATAATAATAATTATTATATAATTAGTATTATTAATTATAATAATAGTTAGCATAAAAAAATAGGGGTATTAATTTGATTGAATTATTTGTAATGAAATGTATTTTAATTAATTATGTTTAAACTTATTGGTTATTTGTTAATGTGTTCATTTTGTTTTTTTAAGTTTTTCTCACACTCGAAGAGAATAAGTAACATTAATTAACTTCAAATACAATACCCATAAAAAAAAACATATAATTACTTGAAAAACATAAAATAAGCAGCTTAAAATTCAAATATTGCGGGTCTTATTTAATTTTAAATATTTTAGAATTTCAAATTTAAATTATTGCGGGGTTTTTAATTTTAAATTAATTTTTTTAATTTCATATTAAATCTGAAAAATTAATAATTATATTGTTGGAGGGTTTTTTAAAACTAATTATTTAATTATATAACTTACTCCTATTAATTGTATAATTAATTGCATAATTAAATTATATACAAAATAATTGCATTACATTAAAATAATAATATAAAAAAATGGCTCTCCAAAATGCCTTTTACTGTTAAAGTGCACACCAAAGCCAAAGCCATTTTTACACTATTCAAACATCCATTTTAAATATTTGGCTCTCCAATATGCCTCTACTGCTGGAGATGCTCTTAGGGTATCAAAACAACCCGTAAGTGTTCAATATGAGACTCCAGGGTAGGGCTATAAATCAGAATGTCATCAAAATAAATGACGATGAATTTTCCCATGAATGATATACAAAAAGTATGGATTGAAAGAAACAAGAAAACATATATATACCACCTCAAAACAACTCAATAAACATGAGTAGAAATCAATGACATAATTCTGAAATAGGGATAAATAAGTACTTGAATATGAAAGAATTACAATGATAATGTTACTTCTCACAACTAAGTAATGAAGATGATGTCTATTCCCCTTGAAATTAAGGCAAAGTTTAGTTTATAGTTGCTAGAAAATCAACACAGAAAAGAGAGAAGAAGTTTCTTTGGTGGAAAGAGAGATTAGCTATTTATAATGTTATTTGTTTTCTTTATTCCCTCCCATAGCTATTGTATTTCATTAGGATTCTACTCTTTATTAGGATTCCTCAATGTTACTTAAATCTTCCTTATTTATTTGGTCATTAAGGTTGATAAAATCCCTCAGAATATGTGTTGAAAACTAACTCTGCTGCTGTCACCACTCTGCTAATACCTTAGGTTTTGTTGCAATTTGGACTTTATTTCTGACTTGGTTTCTTGCAATATTCAACCACTCCATCTATATCCTTTCTCCATGAATGTTATAGGATTTATTTTCACCTTTTTTTTTTATGTTAGAATCTTATCTCCAGAAGGACTCGAAACTGTTAGTTTTCTCATTAGATCAGAGGATCAATCTCAACCTCTAGATTGCATCCTACTTTCACCTTCAAAAATATTTTATCTAGACAAGAATCCTGCATAAGAGTCATAGTACTTAATGTGTAGATGAGTTTGAACTTTTGAATCACATGATCTCCAGATCTTAAGCTCAAGCCATGCTCATTCTAATATGTAGTATGAAAGTTGAAAATCCTGCAACAAGTATGATTTTGGTCTGATTTTGCAAGTCAGATTAAAAGTTCAAACGAACTCCAATTTCTTCCAATAATACCTTCCTAGAAAGCTCGACATGTGTACTTTATTTTATATTCATCCCACGCTCATGTTATAAACTTTACCTTGATGAAAATCCTGGCACAAGAAGTAAGGTGCGAACCGTAAAATGCAGAAAATCTTATCTTTTAACAATTAATTCACAAAGTCTATTTTGTAAACAATTAAACCGAGATTGGGTATTGCAACAATTTGATGTCAAGAATGCCTTTCTCAATGGAGACCTTGAAGAAGAAGTCTACATGGATTTACCACCCAGAGCTAAAGGTAAATCCCCAAGTATAAACAAAGTATTATAATATGCTTCTATTTGGTGTTCGAGAATTAATTCACAATTTGTCTTTCTTTGTCATATTTTGTAATCGAGCTTCTCTATGGTTTTTTTTTTATAGTAACTATAGAACAAATTTCTTATGGTTGCAATTAGGTACAAAATTGCAAGAAAAAATCAAAGTTTTTGGGTCAATTATGGTCTAAAATGAAGAAATTCACAGCCAACTACAACCACTACTGACTCCACCGACACAGTTATAGCTACCAATACATCCCTTTTCTTTACTCTAAACTCCTTCATGCCAGGTAAATCTCCACTCCTTCTTCCCCTTCCCCGTCAAACTAAAGTGGAGAGTGAAATAATTTTGTTCACGTGCATGTGAACAATGTTCACATGTATGAGAATAGTAGCCCAATTTGGCTGGACCTGTTATGATCTAGAGCAGTAAGAAAATAATTTGGGTCGTTAGCGGGCCAAATATTTCCAGGTCCACTAACAGCCCACCTGAATTCTATAGGGCCAACATAGCCGGATTGGTCAGCTTGATCCATTTATTTATATGTATATTATAATAACATATTAATATTTTTAAAAAACAAAACAAATCCAAAATTAATTGAAATGAGTTTTTCATAAAATTTTATGGTTTTATTAAAATGGGTTTTCCCCTATAATTTTGCCTAATATTAGGCCTTGGACTTACATTGTAAGTTTGAATACAGGTATTATAAATACCAGGTCTTTTCCCCAAAATTTAAATAAACAAAATCCAAAACATTTTAAGGGCCATTTTAAATTATTTATGATTTCATCGCATGTTTTCCATAATTTTTTTTGTTATTGGTTTGTTGACTTTCATTGTAATGTACGTACCCGATACAAAATATGTGAAGTTCTCCTAAATTTTGAAAAACAAAACAAAAAACCCTTATTCAAAAAAAAAAAATTTTGTTCCATGCATATAGTCAAATCTTAAAATTCTCTCATATTTTCACAAAATAATTTGCATCTTTTCTCATGTTTTAAAATGAAAATAGGAATATCGTAACCAGTTTATGATTATCCATCAAGGTTCAACCAAAAAATAAAAAAACCTTCAACAATCATTTTGTTCATTTTACTTCTTAGGATTTAGTTGTAGACTTCAATAATGAAGGTGTAAAGCTACATTGTAGAGTACTCCTTTAAGATAAAAGATAGAAAAATAAAAGACGATACTGAGATTTATTCTTTAAAATGATTATGTTTTTGACTTAATAAGATAGAGACTCCATCATGTAGAAAAGACCAAAGAATAAAAATCTGACCTAGAAAAATCATTAAACAATAATTCAACTTACCTTAGGTATGGTGCATTAGGAAAGATGCGTGCTACACTTGCACAACAAGTCCCGTTACCAAAACTCTCACAGACCATTAAGTTTTCTAGTAACCTTAATACTAGGTGGTGACTCCTGAAAATAATAAGCATAATTTTATGATTATACAAAACCAGTTTTCCGCGCACCCCATCTTTAAGAGGCTCGAAAACTCCTTCGCGAATGATCTAAGATATTTTATTTTATTTCATTTTAAGCTTTTCAATCATTCTCAAATGCGTGATCACTTCTCTGATGCTTGTTCCTAAATGGGGTGTGATGCTTGTTGATGCTACCTAAGTTTTTATCCTATTTTTGAAGTATTTTCAACAAAAAACAACAAAAATATGAAACAATAATCTTTTTGATATATTTGCGTTGGTTTTAGTATTTTCACCATCGTCTCAAAAGAATTAAAATTTTAAATGTATTTTCAATGCGTTTAGGTTTTAATGAGTCATTTTTAATATCACTTATTGTTCTCTTTGATTTGACATTTATGTATTTTCAGTTTAGAAAAGATCTACAAAAACTAAAAAACGACAAATATATGGACACAAGGACTGAAGTTGAAAAAAAACACAATGGACCAAAATTATGTGTTTTTCTGAATTTGATATGTGACAAATATAGATGTTCTTCTCACTGCATTATTTGATAATGGTCATTCAGGATAGTAAAATATTGATAAATTCTCACTCGAAGGAAATTCACCTTCATCATAATGTCTTGAAAAGTGGTTGCTTCTTGTTTATAAGTGAGCTCAAAATAGTGCAAAGTAAATATTAAAATCTCTTCAATAATATAAGTCACACATATTGAAGTTTGAATTAAAACAAGGAAAAAAATTATTGGACCGCTTGAATCAGCATCTCACAGTATTTATTGATGGTGAAGGATTTTAATCCTATTAGTTCAGCAACGTGACAGATTTAAGTCTCAATTACTAGCTGATCACATTGGCACATGATCGATGAGTAGAGAGGAAATAAAATCTTTGATCGCAATTCCAGCATTTGTGTATACCTTCCTATTATGAAACTAGTCCATTGCCTAAAATATCTAAAAAACCAGTTATAGTAAAACATATCTTCCTACAAATACTTTCTTGAGCCTGCACGGTTGTTGTAGGACAACAATATGCTTATGGCCAAGCTAAACATCATAGAAGGACGATAATATGCTCATGGCCAAGCTAAACATCATAGAAGGACGACAATATGCTCATGGCCAACCACACATCTGGAGAAGGATGACAATATGGTCATGGCCACTGTCATAACCCAATTTATGGGTTACTCCCCAAAATCTACCCAAAATAACAAAAAAAATAAATAAAAGGGGTCGGCGTTGGTAGAAAAATCAGTGTCGAAATTTTGGTTGTTTTTGAAAGTCCGATCATATCTCTTTTGTCCAAAAAAATAGAGGAAATTACAGATTTAAGGCAAAAGTAATTTATCATTGGATAAATCTGTGTAAAAATTAAGTCATATGACATAATTATATTTTTTTAGGTTGATTTGATTTAATCGCCGACCAATTTAAAGTGTAATTATGTTTAGGAATTAATTTAAGGTCCAATTGAAGGATTTAATTAAGTGCAAGGACTTAATTATACTTTAAATTGGTTACATCAAATTAATTTAGGGGCTTAATTGATGAAAAATCATGTTCTTGAGCTTAATTCGGGCTCAATTGAGAAGTTGAAATTTTTCGGAGACCAACTTGAATTTTCCAAGCCAAATGTGCGAAATCAAGGGTCAAATTGAAGCAATTGAGAGTTTAATGGTCAATTGAGGGTCAAATCGCATAAATCGGAAACCAAGGACCAAAATAAAAAAGGCGCGCAAAGCCAAGGTTGCTGTTCAAATTCTGATGGGGATACAATTGCACAAAATTACAAGTTTAAATCCAATTAGGGGTGCAATTAGAACATGACAACTGATTTGTCCAATTTGTCATTAAGTACTGCCTACCCTACGAATGACACAGTTCAGACAACAAATGGTGAAGGTTTGTTAGTGTCTCACACTAGGTCTATGTGCATTCCTACTCACACAAAACCACTCAAGATGAACTCGGTTTTATGTGTGCCAAAATTGACTCAGAATTTACTGTCAGTTCATCGTATTTGTTTGCATAACAATTGCTATTTAATATTTGCTGCTTTTTGCTTTTGGATTCAGGACAAAGTCACAGGGAGGATATTGTACAAAGGGGAATGTCATAATAGACTCTATCTTATGTCTTTTGTGTCTCCATCAGCTCAACACTCCTTCCGTTTTCAATCTCAGGCCTATATTGGTCAGTTCGTATTACCCTCTACTTGGCATTGTAGATTAGGGCATCCTGCCAATAAAATTGTCAATTTGATGTTGCAAAAAGCTAGTATTCAATGTCCTTTAGATTCTATCACTGATGTATGTGTTAGCTATCTTCAGGGCAAATTCATTAAGCTTCCCTTTCACTCTAGTGATTATTTGTCTGTAACACCTTTTCTGATAATACATAGTGATCTTTGGGGTCCTTCCCCTAGTGTTTCTATAGACAGTTATAAGTATTATGTAATTTTTGTTGACGATTTCTCTCGCTACTGCTGATTATATCCTCTTGTCAATAAAAGTGACTTGTGTTCTATTTTTGTTACCTTTTATCATCATATTCGGACTCAATTTTCGCATTCTATTAAAACTTTGCAAAGTGATGGGGGGGAGTATGTTAACAAATCTCTAAAATAGTTTCTTGATTCAAAAGGGATTTCACACCATAAATCTTGTCCATATACACCTGAACAAAATGGGTTGACCGAACATAAACACAAACACCTTATTGAAACCACCATTACTCTACTTCAACATGCTAGTATGCCTTGAGCACTTTAGACATATGTTGTGCATACTGCCTCTTTCTTAATCAACAGAATACCATCTGTAGTATTACATTACAAATCTCCTTTTGAACTGTTGTTTGGGAAAATCCCTTCTGTTTCACACTTACGTATATTTGGTTGCGCTTGTTTTCCATTTTTGCGACCCTATCTACAAAATAAATTGCAGTATAAAACTACTATGTGTGTGTTCCTTGGGTATGCCTCTCAATCTAAAGGATACCTTTATTACAACATTTCTAGCAAACGTTTATATGTATCTAGGCATGTTGTATTTAATGAAAATATGTTCCCTTACAAAGATTTGGTCATTAAAACTGTATCCTCTCCTCCACTCTCCCATTGCACTTCTCCCTCAGTTCTCCCCATTATTACAAATGACAATTTCGTTTCTTTGCCTCCAATCTCTGGCTCATTGGCTTCTAATGTTGTTTGCCCTCCTTTATCATCGTTTATGTCCATTATGCCTGCTTCTTTGCCCTTGTCCTCTATCCTTATGGCTTCTGATCCTACTACTGAAGGTATGAATATTGAATCCTCATCATCAGAGGAACCTTTCAGACCTGAAAATTTGTCAGTTGTTCTTAACATTCCATGAAGATGCGTAGTAAAAGTGGCATTGTTAAAAGAAAGGCCTGTTTCACTATCATCAAGCCCTTTGGTGAGACTGATCCCTCATTGATTGAACCTGCTAGTTATAAGTCTGCTGTGTAGGTTCCAGTTTGGTTAAAGGCCATGGAAGAAGATGTTTTTGCTCTTTATTCTCAGAACACCTAGACTCTAGTTCCATTGCCTTCTCACAAGAATTTAATAGGTTGCAAGTAAATTTTTAAACTCAAAACCAATGCAGATGGTTCAGTTGCTAGACATAAAGCTAGATTGGTAGCTCAAGGCTTCAGTCAAGAACCAAGTTTGGATTATGGGGAAACTTTTAGTCTAGTTGTGAAACCTACCACGGTTCGACTTGTTTTGGCTCTTGCTGCTCATCATAAATGGTTATTGAGGCAGTTGGATGTTAAGAATGCCTTTCTTCATGGCATTCTTCATGAGAAGGTCTACATGGCTCAATCTCCTAGATTTGCAGATCCTCTACATCCTCATCTTATGTGTAAGCTTCATAAGACTTTGTATGGTCTTAAACAAGCTCCAAGAGCTTGGAATGACAGGTTCACAACTTTCTTACCATCTCTAGGATTTAAATCTACATATGCTGACTCTTCTTTGTTTGTTAAAAGTCTTGATGTTGGGATTATAATCTTGTTGGTATATGTGGATGACATTGTAATAAATGGCACTGATCCCTGTGAGATATGCCAGATTATTGCCTCTCTCATTGCTGAATTTGAAATTAAGGATTTGGGGGATCTCCATTATTTTCTAGGACTTTAAATTAAGCTTATCAGATGTGGTTTGTTTCTTTCTCAGTCGAAGTATATTCAGGATTTGTTATGCAAAACAGAGATGCTTCAGGCCAAGCCATGCAATACTCCATGTCTTCCATATCAACGTTTGTCCAACGATGAGGGTGTTCCCTTTGAAAATCCTACACTATATTGCAGCATTGTTGGGGCATTACAATACTTGACTTTCACTCGTCCTAACATCACATTTGTAGTTCATCAAGTCTGCCAGTTGATGCAATGTCCAATGGAGAATCATTTTACTGCAGTGAAAAGGATTATACGCTATCTTAAGGGGACTGCTACTTATGGTTTGATTTACTATCATGATTCCCTAGACCTTAAGGACTTCAGTGATGCCGAATGGGCACTGGGCAGGGGATCCTAACAATCAACGGTCCACAACTGGGTTAATCCTATTTCTTGGCTCTAATCCTATTTCTTGGTCTTTCAAGAAACAACGAACCGTCTCACATTCTTCCACTGAGGCAGAATACAGGGCACTGTCTTCTACAACAGCTAAAATTGATTGGCTCAAACAGTTGATGACTTTCTTGTGTGTTTCAATTTCTCGGACTCCAGTAATATTCTATGGCAATCTCTCTGCCATTGCTCTATCATTTAATCCTGTTCAGCATCAGAAGACCAAGCACATTGAGATTGATGTCCATTTTGTTCGTGAAAGGGTGGCCAATAATCAGTTGTGTGTGCAATTTGTCTCTTCGAAAGAACAATTTGCAGATATCTTGACAAAAGGCCTCACTGCTCCTCTATTTCAAAGTCATTGTTGCAATCTCATGCTTAGTCCATCAAAGCAAGAGATTGAGGGGGGATGTTAGAGTATAGAAGAAAGAATATTCTAGAGTAGTGTATTTGTATTCTAAAAGTATGAATAATGATATTTTGTTATGTATAAATAGGAATATGTACTCACGGTAAATGTAAGGAAAAACATAATAGTTTACTGTTGAAAATTCAAAATTCATTCTCCCTCTCTTTCTCTCTTCTCTCTCTTCTCTTCTCTTCACAACTTTCCCTTTCTTCCTAATTCCTTCAATTACTTGTAATATTTCTCAATCCTTAAAGAAGGACGACAACATGCTCTTGGCCAACCACACATCTGGAGAAGGACGACAAAATGGTCATGGTCCCTAGCTACTTTTTTGTTTTTTTAAAAAAAAAAACACATTTTGGGACCATGACTCGATTATCAAAATTTTCACGTCTCTAAACTATTTATATTTATATTATATTATAATAATATTTTTATTTTTAAAAAATGGGTATTTCATAAAAATATATGATTTTCTCGCATATTTTTTCCAGTAATTTTGCATAATATTGGGTCTTGAACTTACACTGTAAGTATCAGTATTATCCAGTAAGTTTCAATCTTGCTACTAAAAATACTCGGTTTTCTCTAAAATTTCAATGACCGTATCAAAATTATTATCATTTCATCAAACGTTTTTCCACTAATTTTGTTCTATACCTTTTTTTCATTCTTTATTCTCTCTTTGTTTATTATATTAAGTTGCTGAGGGAAAGGATTGAAAATATTTATATTGGCCTTTTATCCCTTTCTTGTTTTTTACCATGCTTACTAAATATTTTTTTTCTTTTTTCTTGATTGAATTTTCTCTATCTTTTTCTTAGAATTTTTTATTTTGATTTTTGATTTTTATAAAATGGTCAGAAATGACATGCGTTAAAAATATATGTTTTTGATTATTTTTTTTGTATTTTTTAAAAATATTAATAATAAAATATGAGTAAAAAGCAAGGAATCACAAACTTAGATTGGAATTTTCCCTTCCAAACTTCATTACTATTATTATTTATAGTAGTAAAAAGATATTTTAGATACACATTCTCCCTACTTTATTTTATTTTCAATAATTAGTTTTTTTATTCGAAGGCAGCAAATGAGCTTGTTAAAAAGGACATAAATGGAGCGAATCACAACGTTTTCTGCATGCTTAGATTTTTCACGAGATTTATTTTCTTTGTGTTTATAGACCACATGCTTTCTATCATCAAACAACATCCACAACTTTAGAGTACTATTCGACAATAAATAATAGTACTGAGCAAAAGTCTGCATTTTTGTCACTAAGCTACACTTGCAAAGAGACGACAAGTTCATGGAAATTTAGAAACCACATCTTGAGCAATTTCAGGCAATCTGTGTACCATATTTCACCATTCCATGCCAAGTTCTTGACCTAGGACACCGAGTTTGCATTTTTTCACAAAGCTACAGTCGACGTCGACACATCATGGAAATTTAGAAACCGCATCTTGAGCGGTTGCAGCCAATTTATTTTGTGAAACCACGTTTTCTAGCACATTATAATTCGAATTGAAGACAGCAAGGGAAAATTTATCTAAGATATTATTTGGGATGACAGTGTAACCGCAACTTTAGAGCAGGGTTATTACTCTTGTTTTGTTTCGGCCGTTTACTTTAGAGCAGGGTTATTACTCTTGTTTTGTTTCGGCCGAAACGGTTGAAATATTTTATACCAGTAAAAAAATAAGATAAAACACGTTATTTTTATCTCAATTTAAATTCTCATCTGTTCTTGTTTTTTTGGTCAAATACCAATCAAAACATGGTGAAAGCACTCTGCAAGCGCCGTTTCGGCCACGAAAAAAATTAAAAAAAGAATGAATTATCTGGCGGTTGATGATTTTAAAGTTAAAGTGCAGATGTGTTGATTAGGTATCTTTTTTTATTGCAGCTCATAATTGCTCATGGGTGGGGCCATCATCATGGTTTCATGTTCTCTATGTTTTGTTTTTATTATTAACTCGTAGAGTTTCTTTAATTAAAATTATATTTTATTTTAGATTTTTTATGTGAATATATATTCTCTTAGTTTTTTTTTCATATAAAAAGAAATTTAAAAAAAATACAAAAAATAAAATAAAAAATAAACCCACCTGTAATTAAAAACTTCAAATAATTTTTTGTTTTCAAGTAACTTTCCAATAACAATAAGAATTAATATGAGACAATATTTTTTTAGAAATACATTACAATAATATATATATATATATATATATATATATATATATATATAAAGAATTATTTTTGATATCTATGAAAACAATAAAAATACATTAATTTTTTTTAAATAAAAAACATTTCAAATTATAACAAAAACAAGTTGAACGGCTCAAACAAAAACACCTTAAATTATATTAATATGGTATTACGCTATTGAATTTACATTAGACATTCCAGTTATATAAACGAACGACTTTAATTAGAAGTTAGCGATTGGAACTATATTTATTTTTCTTAGAAAATGAAATCTTATAAAACTTAAAAAAAAACTGCTGATTTTTCTTAGACTAGAAACCAGTTTTATATGTGTCTTTCATTATACCCCTAATTGCACCCTAAATTACTCTTCCATTTTTTTTTTTTTTTTCATTTAGACCTTTGACTTCTCGATTTGTTTTGATTTCCTAACTATAACTCATTTTTAATGGTGGAAACGAGAAATAAATTTTGGTTTTAACAAATGTGATGTGATCCATAATAACCTTTTCAACAATGTCATATGAAACAATCAAATAAAGTTATATGGAAAAAGATGGTTGTATTCTAACGAACAATGTTTTAGAAATGTTGTGCTCGTAGCTCAAGTTTTATGTGGAATTGTTATTTTGCGAAACATGGAATATATCTTTAATTTATTGGAACAATATTAAGTTTAGACAAAAATCATTTAACTATATGATTTTTTATGAAAACAAAAGTTAAAGTTTGATACAAATTTATATGGAAATATGTAAAAATAAATAAAAATATTTTAATCAAGTATATTTATGAAGTTAGTGTAACGGAGCCTGGTCAAGTTAGTTGATAATGGTCATATCATAAAAGAATAGTATAGTTCAATTTGAGGCAACTTCATGACTTATTGAAAATCTAAGATGAGGATGACACCAGGAAACCTGTCGATAATTGTTGAGATGATGCATGGCTGAAGTTTAACATGATGGGAACAAGGCTGAAGTTTTTAATTGCAAATCATCCGCAAACAGATGCACAAATAGAAAGGATAGCGCTCAGTTTTGCTATAATCTTCAGAGATCCTTAGCAACAGAAGCAAGTCCGTTTGAATTGGTTTTGGGAGCACAACTCCAAACACCTACTGAAATTGTGGTGCAGAAATGTGGAGGGAAGAGTCTAACAAAGTATAGGTTTGCTATGGAGAGGCAAGAGCTATTTGAGCAAGCCCAAGATAGCTTGCCAGGTGTTGTGATGTCGTGGTCGCATAAATTAATTATCTTAACTGAAAACAAAACACACAAGATAATATAGAGCAAGTAAGGGGTCGATCCCACAAGGAAATTTTAGCTCAGATATTTTTGTGCTATTCGTTATGCAATTAGGGGGGGGGGGGGGGGGGGTTGGAAGCTGTCTAGGCTAAAGCAAAGGAAAGAAAACTAAGCGAAAATTAAATAAAACCAAAATTTATCAATAAAACAAACCTTGGTCGCAAGTAAACATCCACCTACAGAAATCAAAATTGATCATGGAAAGAAAACATCAATTTATATTCTGAATATTTATCTCTCCTTAACATTGGTTAGTTAACGAATCCACCGTATAACTTACCCTAACCATCAAACAACTATAGTATCCGTATTAGTAATTTAATTCAATGGTAGCCTTAAGAACTAGATAAATTGATCAATTAAGAAACATGATTGTCCGCAATATATATTTGATTTGATTGAATGTTCTCCCTAAGATTAATAACGTAGATCTGCCACAATTATTAACCCAGTTGCTTCACAAGTTCATATATCACAACTCCAGTTTTGATATCAAACTTAACAATAGAATGTCTACAATAATAACTTCGAGTCCGCTCTAGCAATTAAATAAACAACCATAGGAAAAATAAGCATAGGATAACAAATATATTCATCATATAAACTGGAAAAATAAGGTAAAAATAGATCTCACAGTTCTTGAAATCATAAGATTTTTATGTCCTTGCAACCAAGAAAAAGAGTTTAACCTTGCATGTTTGTTGAACAACTAATTAAAAAGATGGAAGAATACATGATTTCGGTTTGGAGGAGGAAGATTTGTGTTTTTTTTCTGCTGACCGAATGCTTCCTCTTCTCCCTCTTTTTGCTCTTTCTTTTTGTACTTCAATGACCGTTTAAGTTGATAGTTTATATTTAAGTACTTCAATGACCATTTCCGTAAAAAAGAGAAATAGCCTTGCATGAAATCTTCAAGCTTTGACTTATAGGAGCTGAATTGTTGAAATATAAACTTAGATGCCAGTTTCGATACTTTGGAAAGTAATTGGAACTCGTTTTTTCATGAAACCTATTTGCTGGCAGAATTTAGTAATTATCTTGCAAAATTCATATAGCCCTCATATGACATCTTTTTTGGCTGCAAATTGGAGCGTTGATACTTGCTTGTGAGGGGAAGGAGAGGGTGGAGCAGCACGAGCTCTTTCGCAAGTGGAAGTCTAGATTCATGATGACAGGTTTTGAGCAATACCCGTTGAGCAGCTATGTGAACTCTGTGATTAGGTGTCTGCTGAGGACTTACTAAGAGCACTATACATTGGTGGAAAATTATGGAGCTATGCTGCTGGATGGAAAGATAGGAATTTGATAGCTGCTTCTGCCTGGCATTGATGAAGTTAGGATATAGTTTACAGTTGTATTAATTACATGTACTTTTCAGAGGTAAGATTGTAAGGTCACCAGTAGAAAGGTTTTGTTATATTTTTATGTCATAATCATTTATAATTCTACTGCAGACTTTAAAATTCAATAACATTCTCTTCCTATACCAATGTTCTTATTGAGGACGCGGCTTGTTTCCTTCTTTTTGTTAACATCTGTGATTCATTCATCTTTCTGTAATTCATCTTGTGACAGAGAGTGAAATCTTTGTCCAGCCCTTTTCTGACTTGATGCTGAATGATTTCGTCACACTTCCATCCATTTTCTTTTTGTTGCTAATTCTTTGTCCAACCATCTCCATTATTAGGAAATATATTGAATCGTAACTGGGAAAGGATTCCTAAGGATCAGGGATTCATAGAAGTAGAATTTCAGTTTGCTTGTAATACCTGTATCTATATATATAGACTGTATAGCTTCCAATCAATTGTACAAACACATCTCCAGTCAATAAACAATTGGCTCAAGCCCCTTTTAACTTGGTATCAGAGCAAATCCATCGATCAAAAACACCAGCAAAAGACAACCAAACAAACCAGCAAACCTGGTATGGAACAATCAAATACATCTGACAATCCTGTTATGGAGTTATCAAATCCATCCAACAAACCTGGTATGGAATTACCAAATCCATACTATGTTCATCCCTCAGATCACCCTGGTCACGTGCTTGTTGCTGAAAAACTAAACAGCACCAATTATTCCTCTTGGAGCAAATCTATGCTTCATGCATTACGAGCAAAAAATAAAATTGGATTCATTGATGGATCCATCAAACCTCCTTCTGAAAAAAAAAAAAACTAGGTGACTATGCTCTATGGGCACAAAGCAACAGCATGATACTGTCATGGATTTCGAATTCAGTCGACTCCCATGTTTCTAAAGGAGTTGTACATGCCCAATTCACATACAAAGTTTGGGAAGATTTCAAACATCAATTTTCACAACAAAACACATCAACAATTTATCAAATTCAGAAGCAAATTGCCTCTCTATCCCAAGGCTCCATGACAATCTCAACATATTTTACAAAACTCAAGCATCTCTGGACCTAACTCGATGCATATGAAGACCCTGTCACTTGCAACATGACAGATATGCATCATGAGCAGAGAGACAAATATAGACTCATGCAATTTCTTATGGGTCTCAACAATATCCATGACACTATTCGCACAAGCATTCTCATGATGACACCATTACCCAACATTCATCAAGCTTACTCATTCGTCGGCAACCATGAGCAACAAAACCAACTTTCATTAGAGAAACGCCAACAGTTGCCAATCGATAATTTCTCTCTCGCTGTCGCAGCACAAACCACCTCCGATCAACACTGCGATCATTGCAATCGCCAAGGACACACCATTCATAATTTCCGCACTCTAAAATATCATTGCAAATTTTGCAACAAAAAAGGACACACAGAAGACCGATGTAAGATAAAAAAATGGAACATGGGTACCTAAATCCAATGGAAATCAAGGGTACAAAATGGGTCGAAAAAACCGACATCAAGGGGGGTTTCCTTCTTGTCCTGCTGCACATGCCGTAGAGACGATGCCAGATCCCCAAGAGACATCCATGCTGCAGCCAACATCTTCCAACCCTTTGAGTACACTTTCTGCAACTCAAATACAACAATTAACCCATGCTCTCTCTTTGCTCTCTACTGGTAATGGTAACACTCATGCCGCAAGTTTGGTTCCACTTATTCCCCTTAAATCTATATTTAATAAGCCGTGGATCTTAGATAGTGGAGCAACATATCATATTACTGCTGAACCTACTTTACTTACCAACACAAGACCGCCATCTATACCTGTTGTGAAACTGCCCACTGGTTCTTCAATACCAATCACTTGCATTGGCACATTACCTTCTGCCTCCCGTCTTAAATTAGCCTCTTCATTACTTTCAACAAATATTTCTTTTGACAATAATTGTAATATCTGTCCTTTAGCTAAACAAACCAGACTCCCATTTCCTCTAAACACAATATCAACTCATGCACCATTTTATTGCATTGCAACATATGGGGCCCTTATAAAATTCCAACTCACTCTAGGGCGCGTTTTTTTCCTTACCATTATTGATGATTTCAGCCGATGTACTTGGATATTTTTAATGTCAAAAAAATCTGAAACACAAAATTTCATAAAGTCTTTTTATCACTTTTTCTCACACTCAGTTCCACGCAACAATTAAAACCATTAGAACAGACAATGGTTCTAAATTCCTCTCTATGAAAAGTTACTTCCAAACCCACGGCATTGAACTCCAAAACACTTGTGTTTACACACCCCAACAAAATGGAGTTGTTGAACGCAAACACCGAAATATCCTTACAATAGCCCGTGCTTTACGCTTCCAGTCTAACATACCTCTTCCCTTTTGGGGCAATTGTGTACTCACTGCCGTCTATCTCATCAATCGTTTATCTTCCCCACTGCTCTCCAATAAAACACCATTTGAATTATTATACAATCGTCCACCAACTCTTGACCATCTTCGAGTTTTTGGTTGCCTTAGTTATGCTAAAGTAGTTCACCCTACCCAAAAGTTTGACCCGCGAGCTCACCATTGTGTTTTCATTGGCTACCCAACAAACCATAAAGGATATAAGCTTTATAACTTGGACACTCATCAAATATTTATCAGCCGTGATGTCAAGTTTCATGAAACCTCATTTCCATTTTCTAATTTTCCATCCCATACTCATCAAATTCCCATAATCCAACCCACCAATCATGACCACACATCCTCTTCACCGCCCTCACCAATCACCCCACCTCTCTCTGCATCCACCGATATAACTACTACTATCCCCTTCACTCCATACTATGATGACCCCATCATTGGTCCCTCATCGGCCGACACAAACCAACAGCCCATCTCTTCCCACACACCAGTCCATACAACTATCCCTTCCACCACTGATTCCACTGGTTCCCCTAACCACGATGACATCTCAGTCACTAACCCACCTCCTTCTTCGTCCCTCAGGCAATCCATTCGACCCAAGCAACCACCGGCATGGACTAAAGACTACCACATGTCAAACCTAGTCACTCACTCTTCTCTGGCACCATGTTCTACAAAAGGTACACGATATCCCATCTCCGATTTCCTTTCAAACTCTAAATTCTCTCCTTTCCATTGCTCTTTTTTAGCTCAAATTTCAGGACCATTTGAACCTACCACCTACGCCGATGCTGCACTTGATTCCAATTGGCAACAAGCTATGCAGGTAGAATTGGATGCATTACACCATAGCCAAACATGGGACTTGGTTCCCCTCCCTGCTGGATATAAGCCTATCGACTCAAAATGGGTCTTTAAGAAAAAATACAAATCGGATGGCTCCCTTTATCGTTACAAAGCACGTGTTGTTGCAAAAGGATATACAGAGGTTGAAGGAGTTGATTATCAAGAAACATTCTCACCAATTGCAAAACTCACAACTCTGCGTTGCCTTCTTACCGTCGTTGCTGCTCGCAACTGGTTCCTCCACCAATTAGATGTTCAGAACGCTTTTCTTCATGGCACTCTTAATGAAGAGGTGTATATGGTTTCCCCACTAGGACTTCACCGACAGGGGGAGCATCTCGTATGTCAGCTCTATAAATCCCTTTACGGACTCAAGTAGGCCTCCAGAACATGGTTCACTACCTTCTCAGATGTTGTTCAAACTGCAGGATATCGTCAATCAAAGGCAGACTACTCTTTGTTTACTAAGGTTCAAGATACTTCGATCATTGTCATCCTCATTTATGTAGATGATATACTTGTCATGGGAAATAACATACAGGAAATAGAACAGCTCAAAGCATTTCTCCTCAAACGCTTCCGCATCAAAGACCTCGATGAACTCAAGTATTTTCTAGGCATTGAGTTTGCACGCTCATAAAAAGGAATTTTCATGTCTCAAAGAAAATATGCACTTGACATCCTGCAAGATTCAAAATTACTTGGTACTCGACCAGAATCCTTTCCAATGGAACAAAATCTAGCTCTTACACCCACAGATGGCACATTATTGAATGACCCAATAAAATATAGAAGATTAGTTGGAAGGTTGATATATCTCACTGTTACCCGACCGAACATTGTTTATCCTGTTCGCATCTTAAGCCAATTTATGTAAGAGCCAAGGAAATCGCATTGGGACGCAGCTATACGAATCCTTAGATATATTAAGGGAACGCCTGGACAAGGTCTAATGTTTTCTGCCAATAACAATTTAGAAATGAAAGGTTTTTGTGATTCTGACTAGGGACGATGTCGCACCACGAGAAGATCAGTCACATGATATTGTGTTTTCCTTGACAATTCCCTCGTTTCTTGGAAATCCAAGAAACAAAGTAATGTGTCTAGGTCATCAGCTGAAGCAAAATACCGTGCAATGGAAAATACTTGTCTGGAAATAACTTGGTTACGTTACATATTAAAGGACCTACAAGTTGAACAGAAAGCTCCCGCTTCATTGTATTGTGATAATCAAGCAGCCTTACACATTGCAGCAAACCCAGTTTTTCACGAACGAACCAAGCATATTGAAATTGATTGTCATATAGTTCGAGAGAAATTACAATCTGACATAATTCATCCCACACATGTGCCTACACTTTTTCAAATAGCCGATATATTCACAAAAGCTTTGGGAAAAGAGCAATTCATTAAATTGCGAGACAAGTTGGGAGTTCTCAATCTTCACTCTCCAACTTGAGGGGGAGTATTAGGAAATATATTGAATCCTAACTCAGAAAGGATTCCTAAGGATCAGGGATTCATAGAAGTAGAATTTCAGTTTGCTTGTAATACCTGTATCTATATATATAGACTGTATAGCTTCCAATCAATTGTACAAACACATCTCCAGTCAATAAACAATTGGCTCAAGCCCCTTTTAACTTCCATGGACATGAATCTGGTGATTTTGTTTGTGTGCAGGCATGTCAATTTCAGTTTTATATACCTACTCCCTCGTCATCATTATACCTTCTTGATGCTGAAACAACTGAGAAGAAATGCATATCAAGGGTCGGGCTGATTCATTTAATACTCTCTCATCGGTTAGGATTTCCCTTTTTTTCCTTTTCTTTTCTTCCAGTGATGTCGTTTAGTTCCTTCTGATATTGCCAGTTTATGGGTTGGGTTCATTGGAGCTCCGGGAAGTTCCACTTAATCCATATCGGATACTTGTTTCTCATAGGCTCTAGATGGGTCCATTCAATCGGACAACCCGATCGATCTTTATTTTTATGATATATATATATACACGATATTCAGTCCATAGACAACCCGACGTTCATCTGACTGATCCTTTTTCTCTCTCACTATCTTATGATATTAAGATATTTAGTAGATATTTACAGTAAATAAATTTTAATTTATATATTTTTTAAGATGTTTATCTTAAAATAAAATTATAGTTTATTTATTCACACTTTTAACTTGTTTAAAAATATTTATTCAAAAAATGCATTAAAATATCTTTGCTTATATATTTATCTCCAACACATAATCTTCTGGACTAGAGGAAATCTTAAGAAACTAGCCTTACCACATGAAACAAAGGACTAAACGAATAGCTTTCTCATGATCGTTACTGTCATCTGCAATTTACTTCCAGCTCACTATTAAAGTGTTGAGCAACACCTTAGCGTTCCACTTCTTGCCACAGATTAAAAGTATTCTGCAAACTGATATCAATCCTAGAATAAATAAATTAGTTACCATCTGCAAGAAAGCATGCTCTTTTACTTCACGGTTTCAAATTATTATTAACAAATGAATAAAAACTAAAAAATAATTGAATCCACTTTTATCCGCTTCACAAATCACTGTTCACCGAGCATTTTTTTTTAAAATTTAGTTTAAATTTATTTATTTTATTCTTTGATATTAGATTTACTTATTTTAATTTATTTTCTATAGGGTTATCTTAATTTCATGATCATCATCGTTGGTTTGATGAGTTAATCTAAATTAACTTGTTTTTTTAAATATTTTTTAATTTTATCCTTTAACATTGGACAAAATGAGAACTGAATTTCATAATTTATCTTGATTTGTTTATATGAGGTGATCCCAATCTCATAACTTGTATTTTGAGTTTGGCGAGTTAAATAAAATTGACTCTAATCGTTTTTTATGTTTATTTTCTTAATTGAATTTCTTGCAATTTTGTTTTTAAATATTATATTAATTAAGTCAGTCCATACCACATGAGATTTTATAGCCTTGGTATCTCATGAGTTGAAATTTGAGAGAAATGGTGTAAAGGTCATTATGATGATCATCATCATCTCCACTCCTTTACTTTGAACTCCTTCATGCCAGGTAAATGTTTTTTAATAGATCTTTTTCTTTAGAGCAAATCCAACGTAGAAGCCATCTGTGTTGACAAAGCTAAATTTTGAATGATGTAAAAAATATTTGTTTTTGTTTTTATTCAAAAATACCTCAACAAGAGAGTAAAAAATTATATACAAAATCAATAATTATATTGTTGGAGGGTTTCTTAAAAACAATTATTTAATTATATAACTTACTCCTATTAATTGTATTATTAATTGCATAATTAAATTAGATACAAAATAATTTCACTATATTAAAAATGATATATAAAAAATAGCTCTTCTAAATGACTTTTACCATTGGAGTAGACATAAATAAATAAAAAACTATATTTACACTATTCAAGAAGCTATTTTAGAGATTTAACTCTCTAAAATAGCTTTTATCATTGGACTTGCTATTACTCTGAACTCCTTCATACCAGATAAATCTCCACTCCTTCTTCTCCCCCCTCTCCGACAAACTATAGTTGAGAGTGAAATAATTCATTCTCTACTATTCACGTGCATATGAACATTGTTCACATGTACGATAATAGTAGCCTAATTCGGCTGGACTTGTTAAGATTTAGATCAATAAGAGAATAATTTGGGTCGTTAGCAACCCAAATATTTCCAGGTCTGCTAGCGGCCCACCCAAATTCTATAGGGCCAACCTAGCTGGATCGGTTGAACTAATCCATATATTTATATTTATATTATAATAATATTTTAATAATAATTACCAAAAAATAGGCTAAAGGATGTTTGTCAAACACACCTTTAAGAGAGAAAAAAAACCCTTTAATTAAAACATGGCAAACCAAACATTATATAAGCATTTTGACCCAAATTGTTTTAACCTAATCCAATTGGGTTGACTCAACTACTTAGACCTATAAAAAAGCTTTGCTTTTGGGCTATTTGGGTATTTTCATAGTGATTTTTTTTTGTAGTTAAGAAGGGCTTTGGGGTGTTTTGATATTTTCATGTTTTTAAATAAACACAATTGTTGGTGTGTGTTCCACGCACACCAGTGATTTGGAGGTGTTTGCGCCCTGAAACACGATATGGTGGGAAAATTTAACTATGCATAGTCTCCTTGGATGGGCATCTATATCCTCTTTCACATGGTGTAATGTGCGTAGGCGTATGATGATCATATTGTCACTATTGATGATTTGTTTTTTTTCTTTTCTCTCTCTTGTCAGTTAATGTCTATACATGTATATTTTTGTTCATTTTAGTCTTTATTCTGTTAATTTCTTATTTCATCCCACTACAAGAAAAATGGGTTGTTTGCAACGGACTCATCCGTTGCAAACAACAAAGACATCCGTTGCTAATATTAATTAGCAACGGATTTTGCAACGGAAGTATTCCGTTGGAATTCAGTGATTGCAAATTGCAACGGAATATCCGTTGCAAATTTACAACAGCAAATCCGTTGCTAATTTGCAACGGAATATCCGTTGCTAATTTGCAACGGATATTCTGTTGCAAATTTAGAAATTTCAACTTTTTCTTCTTTTCTCTCTCTCTCCCCTCTGCAATGACACAAAATTAAACTCTGGATCATAGCTAATTTTTCACAAATCACACGAAAAAGAACTTTCATTTATATAGATATTAGAAAAAAAAAAAAGAAGCTTTTCACTTGAAATACAACAATAAAAAATAAAGTGCCTAGACTACCCCCCCCCCCCCCCTCACCATCTTCAACAGATCTGTTGTCTAGACAACTTGAAGAAAAAAAAAAGGCGCTCTCTCTAGAAACTTCAATGGCTCTCGCTAATGGTAGTGATGGTCACTCGAGGATGGAGCTGCTGCTGATGTCGTCGCTGTGTATTGATGGTCATCGGGTGGTTGGTGCGCGCGTGGAGAAGATGGAGGAGGGACGGTGGTGCGCGGTTTATGTGTAGATCGATGCTGACAATGGCCATGGTCAGTTGGATGGTTCGGAAGGGATGAGAGAGACGATGGTCGTGGTCTGTGGTGACGCTGAGATAGGCTATCATACAAAGCCTTCACTGGCATGGAAATTTTCTCGCTTTCTCTCCGATTCGTAACAAGTTTTCCGAGCTCGGAAATGGCCTCCTGTTTTTCTTCTCAAAGAGAAGAACAATTAATGGCGCTTAACTTACAAATTTTAAAACAGTATGTATGGGCGCTTGCAAGTATTTAAAGAATTTTGAAAAGCAATTTTCATTTGCAAAGGAATTTCCGTTGCAAAATATTTTGCAACGGATTATCCGTTGCAAAATAAAATATGGGTTGCAACGGAAATTCCGTTGCAATTTAAAACCATTTGCAACGGATTATCCGTTGTAAAATAAAATATGGGTTGCAATGGAATTTTCGTTGCAAATTAATATTTGCAACGGAAATTCCGTTGCAAAGTAATTTTATTTTGCAACGGATAATCCGTTGCAAATGATTTTAAATTGCAACGGAATTTCCGTTGCAAATTAAATTTGCAACGGAAATTCCGTTGCAACCCATGTTTTTTTTTCCTGGAATTTGTTTAGCAACGGAAAATCCGTTGCTAAACAAAATCCCCGTTGCAAACAGGTCATTTTTCTAGTAGTGTCCTAATCCTTTTATATTTTTTTTCATTTCAATCCTCATTCTTTTAATTTTTAATTTTGTTTTTATTTGTTTAATAGTTTCAGCCCTTCTAAAGAAGTCCTTATTTTTTGCTGGTGTTTCTGAATCTATCCATATTTTTAGTTTTTTATTTTGTTCTTTTTCTCATTTATTAGAATTTTCTTTATTTTCAATTCAATTTTTCAATTTTAATTTGTGTAGATGATATTTTTTTTATTTAGTACTTCTTCTTTTAATTTTTAATTTTCCCTTAGCTTTTTTTTCAAAGTTTTTATGGTTTTTAATTTTTGTGCTTCAAATCAAATAGTTTTTTTTCAATAGTTATAATATTTATTTTAATTTTATCCTTTTCTTTTCATTTTTTTCACTTGCTCTTTTATCAAAGTTTTTATAGTTTTGATTTTATCCTCCAAGATAAAAAAATTTAAATATATATTATCTTATTCGGGTTTATAGCATTGCAAAAAATCTTTGCGATCATAATCACTTTTGTCTTATATTTTAAAAAAACATGGTTCGCCCTGCGGTGAAGAAGAAACAAATCATCTAGTATTATTTAAGGAATGTGAATTTGAAAAAATCAATGATAATCATGTATTGGTTGGCAGTATTATGTTAAGCGAGGTCAACTATAATTACATATTGTATTAAAAAGATCATAAATATGTATTATAAATTTAGATGGTATTCTATTAAGAAAATAAACTATAATTATAATAATTAACTTAGAGAAATTGTAGGGCATCCCTAGTATAAAGAAACAGCCTTTTCATTTAATAAAATCATCAAGACACAATTTTCGTCCCTCTTCCCGTAGATGCTACTCCTAGAAGCAGAACTCCCTGCACTCAGATGTCAACGGGACCATGTTGTCCCACAAAGGCTCCACACATGGAAAAAAAGGAATACAGAGCAACGATCAGCATCTTGTGTAATATGATTCTGAGCAGACCATTGGTGATACTAAGCATCTTAAGTCAGGTACTTTTTAAATTTGTTCAAAGGTTCATACATCAAAATACACCTAAAGTTGTAAAGCCAGTAGGATTATAATATAGCTACCTCATTGGGATCTACGAAAGGAGACAGGAATAGAAAGTTTTATCAACTCACCACATTAGTGAGACGGGAAAAGAAATAAGACACTGAAGGATTTAAGTGGCAATTGGGCGTGGGGTGATTACATTTATCACTCAATTTAGCCTTCTAAGCTTGTGTAACGTAGCTTATAAGATGGTAACTGAGGTGATTGTTGATAGGTTAAATCCTACAATTGCAAAGCGTATCAGACCTCATTAAGCAGCTTAGATGTAGAAAGGGGTTTCTGGCTATCAAGATTCATTTGGAGAAGGCATATGCTCGTTAATTAAAATCTCATGAAACCTTATACCTATCAGGGCAATCAGAGAGCTTAGTTGCTGTGATCATGTAATGTTTAACGAACTCCTCTGTGCAGTTACCATTGAATGGTGTGTTTAAACTGAAAGTTTTCGACCTTCGAGTGGAATTAGTCAGGGTGATCCCATCTGATGTAGAACACCTTGCAGAAGTAATCCGAAATGGAAAGGATCTCCGACAGCCAACAGTTTACTACCAGCCAACAGTGGACATCCACTCTTCCTTTATTTACGTAGACTTCTCCTTGGAGTCCTAATTCCTGCTAAGCTATTATTACTGCTTCAGTTTTGGACTGGATTTACACCTGTCAGCGGGAATTTCTCTATTTGCCCTTATTTGCTAGTTATTTTCGTAAGTGGTTGTTTCATTAGGTTTAGGGTTGGCCACTTGTAAATACAAGCAGCCAACACTCATAAAAACAACTTTATGTTTTTGAATAGGAATTTTCTTTCAAAACATCATTTACAACTCATGGATTCGAGTGTTTGTTTTAATTTTTTGCTCGTGGATTCGAGTAAACCTGTCAACAGGAGGCGGTGTCCTTTGTTGACGATGAGAAGTAATTGGTGATCAATAATAATTTTCCATTGATCTTCTAATTGCATTGAAGGCTTATTTATACATGTATAGGAATCCTATTTACACAAGGACAACTAATACTAGGAGTATACATAAGATTTTTCCTAATGTGTCCTTTGTTGACGATGAGAAGTAATTGTATGTTGATCAATAATAATTTTCCATTGATCTTCTAATTGCATTGAAGGCTTATTTATACATGTATAGGAATCCTATTTACACAAGGACAACTAATACTAGGAGTATACATAAGATTTTTCCTAATTTGTAATGTTCCTGTTTTGATTCATGTTAACACTCCCCCTCAAGTTGGTGTAAAGATATCTCGTATGCCCAACTTGTTGAGAGAACAGTGAAATACTTTACTCGATACTGCTTTCGTAAGTATATCAGCTAGTTGATCCTCATATTTGACAAAAGGAAAGATCACCGTCTTCTCGTCAAGTTTTTGTTTAATGAAATGTCTATCTACTTCCATGTGCTTAGTTCGGTCATGTTGAACTGAATTGTTGGCTATAGCAGTTGCAGCTTTGTTGTCGCAGTACATTTTTATCTCAGTCTCCATAAGATATCCTAATTCTTTAAGTAGCCCTTTTATCCATAATACCTCACATAATCCTTTGGTCATCCCCCTGAATTCTACTTCAGCACTAGATAGAGCAACTACCTTCTGCTTTTTACTATTGCAGGTTACCAAGTTTCCCCCAACAAAGGTAAAATATCCTAAAGTAGATTTTCTGTCAGTCAGATTCTCAACCCAATCTGCATCTGTATAGCTAATGATGTTAAGGTGATTATTCTTCTCAAAAAGAATTCCTCTTCCGGGAGAAGTCTTTAAGTATCTGAGTACTCGTAATGCTGCCTCCATATGTATCTTACTTGGGTTGTGCACGAATTGACTGATTAGATTGACTATATATGCAATGTCAAGACGTGTATGTGATAAGTAGATGAGTCTTCCCACCAACTTTTGATATCTTTCTTTGTTTGTGGGAACCTGGTCCGGATATTCGACTAAGCAATGATTTTGTATGATAGGTGTATCCACAGGTTTACAATCCAACATACTTGTTTAAGCTAATAAATTCAATACATATTTCCTTTGTGATAGAAATATGCCTCGTTTTGACCTATATACTTAAATGCCCAAAAAATACTTTAATCCACCAAGATCCTTCATTTCAAATTCACTTGCTAGATATTTTTATAATTCTGAAATTCCATCTTCATCATTACCTGTGACTATCATATCATCAACATAAATGATCAAGGCCACTTTTTTTCTCCCATTTTGTTTCAGAAGTAATGTGTGGTTTGAGTTGCTTTGGCTGAATCCATGCTTCTTCATTGCTAGATTGAATCTTCCAAACCATGCCCTAGGAGATTGCTTCAGTCCATATAATGATTTTTTAAGTCTACACACCATATTTCCTACTTTTCCGCTAAAACCAGGGGGAACATCCATGTATACTTTTTCCTCTAAATCTCCATGAAAAAATGCATTCTTTACATCAAATTGATGTAACGGCCAACCCAAGTTTGCTGCAAGTTATAAAAGTATTCGAATTGTGTTTAGTTTGGCTACTTGTGAATAAGTTTCCTGATAGTCTATGCCATATGTTTGTGTGTATCCCTTAGCCACCAATCTCGTTTTGTATCGTTCTATACTCCTATTTGTTTTATATTTTACACTAAACACCCATTTACATCTAACTGTCTTTTTCCCATCTGACAATGTAGTTAGTTCCCAGGTATGATTATCCTGGAGGGCCTTCATTTCATCATAAACGGCCAACTTACACCGTTCATCTAGCATGACCTCTTCAATGTTGCGTGGAAGTTGTTCTAAAGATACTTTCCCTATAAAAACTTTTGCTTCATTTGACATGTTATGACCTGAGGTAAAATTTGCAATGGAATATTTGGACTTTCTACCTTTCTTTTCTAGTGAGTATCGGTTTGGGGGAACCCCTCGATTATGCTTGTGAGGTAAAGTATATTGTATAGCATCAGATAATGTAGAAGAGTCAGGAGGCCTTACCTTAGTTGTAGTATTTAGGTTGTTCTCACGATTCTGATTTTTGTCATGGTACTGTGGCTTCAGTATGTATGTCGGTGCTCTTGGTCTTCTCAATATTTTCTTAATCTGTTTGTGTATTTCCTTTAGCAAAAAACCAATCCCATGTCTGTTGTTCAGTTTCAGTCTCCCCCGGAAGATCAGAAGGGGATGGGTCATCGAAGAAGTATTCATTCTCGAGAAAGGTCACATCTATAGTAACATAAAGTTTGTGTGAAAGGGGATCATAACACTGATATCCTTTCGTATGAGAACCATAGCCAAGAAAGACACAATGAATAACACATGGATCTAACTTGGATCGTTGGTGCTTTGGAATATGTACGAAGGCAACACAACCAAATATTTTTGGAGATAGGTAGAGTGTGAAAGGTAGTGTAACATACCATTCCAAAGTCTGTAGTGGTGTGCGGAAATCAAGTACTCGAGATGGCATGTGGTTGAGAAGGTAAACTAATGTCCCTACGGCATCAGACCAGAATCGTTGGGGTATATGAGCAGCTTTTATAATTGTTCGTACTGTCTCTAGTATGTGTTTATTTTTCCGTTCAGCAATTCCATTTTGCTGAGTATGAGGGCATGTAGTCTCATGGATGATGCCTTTGCTGTCACAAAATTGTTTAAACTCTTGACCAATATATTCACCTCCATTATCTGTTCGAAGAGTCTTAATGTTCATGGAGAATTGAGTTTGTACCAAGGTGATAAATTTCTTAAGAACTTGGAAGACATCTGACTTATGTTTTAACATATAAACCCAAGAGGTCCTTGTACAATCATCAATAAAAGTGATAAATCATCTAAAACCAGTAGTAGTCATAATGGGTACAGGTCCCCATAAATCAGAGTGAATAATCTCAAATGGTGCATCACATTTATTATAACTGATAGGATAGGTTGTTCGATGACTTTTACCTAGGATACAATTTTTGCACTTACGACTAGAGAGCGATACATTTTTGAATAAAGATGGGAATAAATGTTGTAAATAGTTGAATGATGGATGTCCTAACCGATAATGCCATAACCAAATGTCTTGTCCTTGTCGTTGTGATGAATGAACGTAATTAACTTTTCCAAGATCCAACTCATCCACGTAATATAACCCCCATCTCATAGTACCACGCCCAAAAATCTTCTTCGTGAGAACATCCTGGAATAAATAATATGAGGAGTACATTAGCACACAACAATTTAACTCTTCAGTTACTTGACCTACTGATAATAGTTTTATGGAGAGTGAAGGCACAAAGAGAGTATGAGGGAGAGTCAATGTAGTTGATAATTCCACCGTTCCCCCTCTTGTTACTGGATATATGTCACCATTAGCATTTGATATGGCTTGTCGTTGAGGAATTGACTTTGTTTTAAAATCATTAATATCATAGGTCATGTGATCTATTGCCCTTGAGTCAATAATCCAATTGTCTATATTTTCCTCATGGGCTACCGAATTTGTAAGGCCAATAATACCTAGATCTTGATTGTTGGGTTGCAGTTGATTTTTGAGTGGCACAAGTGTGTTTGGATCCATATTTATAGCAACTGTTGCATGGCCTTGTTCGACCTTTCTTCCTTTAAGTTCATACCACCATTCTGGATATCCGTGTAGCTGAAAACACGTATCTTTGGTGTGTTTATTTCTGCCACAATGCGTGCATCCTCCCTCTTGGGCTTTTGGCCTAACAAAAGCTGGACTGCTGGAATTCTGTCCGTGTGGGCCGAGTCTAGGCCATGATGATGATGGGCCAGGATACTGTCTTGAAGGGTTCCCGACCTTCTTGTGTGGGTTGGTGAGAGTGGGGCCTTTAAATCATGCCCAATTCTCTTCTTCTACCTTCATATCACCACTGTCGTGGTTCCGCTTCTGTAACCCTAGGTTTTCGTTTTTCATTTCATTCCATCGCTTGTCTCTGCCTGTAGATAGCAGACCGAAGTTGTCACCAACTTCACTGATTTCCTTCTCCATCATCACAACTCGTCTATTGTTCTCTCTTCGTACTTGTGCGAAGGCTGTTTTGATGAAGGTAGAGACACCTGTTGAAGGATATCTCGTCGAGCCTGGTCAAATTGGTCACCCAAACCATCTAAGAAGGTATAAATTCAATCTTCTTGAATTAATTTGTTGAATTTTTGTATGTC
This sequence comes from Salix caprea, assembly GCA_964035475.1. Classification (NCBI taxonomy): domain Eukaryota; kingdom Viridiplantae; phylum Streptophyta; class Magnoliopsida; order Malpighiales; family Salicaceae; genus Salix; species Salix caprea. Next base: position 3,913,041 of record OZ037743.1, read on the forward strand.
TTTTTCACATGTCATGGGGTTGGGGCGTCTATGGTCAATTTCTCGCCAAAGAGTTTGTAAGCTAGTGTAGTATTCTTCAAGAAAATTTAAGGCGTTTCTTATGAAAATAGCTTGGGGTCTTCTGACCAGAGAGAATCTTTCATGGGTTAAGGGCCAAATATACCATTTTGGGGAATATGGGATTGGAATTGAAAAGGGCTGGTAGCAGTTCATATATGTGGAGAATGTGAATTAATTATGGGATTTGTTGCAGCAGTGTGGGAGGCTGGTATGGAGAGAGTTATAGGTGGGACGAAAACCTAGGAACTGAGTTTATTCGACATATCTGACTTCCATAGGAGGTTAATAGTATCAGGGATTCTAAGTTATGTGGTGTAATGGCAAAGAGCTTGTGATTTGTATAGTAGGTTTTGAGTTCGAGTAAGAGAGCGTATACTCCTTGTAAGAGCATGGGACAACCGGAGTTTTACCAGTTTACCTGCACCTACAAAATGCGTTTTTCAGAGATAAGGTTTTCTTGCATAAAAAAATAAAGTTAATAGTAGCAGGATGTGTAATTTTGTCAAAGATATGGAGTATGCTAGTGCTAGAGGCTTGCTCAGAGATAGTTTTTGACATTATATTGCTGTCTTGTAGCAGAGGTGAGTGTAGGCTCTGTCCTAGATTGGATTTTTAAATATTTTTAATATTCAAACTATAAACTTGACCTAGTAAACTTCCCTTGGGAAAAAAAGTTGTACAAGGTTTCATAGCCACAGAACTAAAGGAAATCAGACAAGGTCTCACTCACATGCCAGAGCAAATGGAAAATTGGATAATTTGTAGAGACTTGAAAGCTTTGAAAAAACTAGTCTTCGAAAGCCCAGTTGAAGAAGCAAGGTTTCATAGCCCCGCCCAAGTATTCTCTTCCATTTGACTGTTTAAAAGTGTTATTAAAATTGTTTTTAAAAATATTTTTTATTTAAAAATGCATGAAAAATAATATTTTTTTATTTTTTAAAAAATTATTTTTGATATGAAAATGATTTAAAAACATTAATTTTTTTAATTTAAAATAAAATATAAAAATATTTTTTAAAAAACTATGAATCATTGGATTTGGATTGAGCTAAAACAATTAACACACAATGGATTAACATTAAGTTTACATATACGATGACCCAAATATAAAATTGGCATTCATCCACACATTAGGATAATTATGAAGTTACCTTTCAAAGAGATAAAAAAAACTAATATTAATTGAGGTATTATGAAGTTAAGATTTTTCCTTCCAAAAAAATTAGGATAATTAGTAGATTAACCACATTGAAGTTTTATGAAATTATATAAAATTGAAATCATACCTTTTAAAAAAACTAATGTTAATTGAATATGTATCAAGATATTTTTTTAAAAAAATTAGGATAATTAGTTTGATGGCCCACACTTCATTGCGGACGGAGCAAACAATTTTTACAACTGTTCAATTTAAAATTTAATATTTCTACATGTAAAATTTTATATAATGAAACAGATCAAAATAACCTATCATAATAACAGTAACATCGAAGTGTTAACTTCTAAAATTATTATTACTATTACTGTCAAACCAATAAAAATTATTAAACTACCTCAAGAAAAAAACACAAAAAAGAAAAATGTGGATTAAGGACTAATGTGAGTAATGACCATGGAGCCCCTCAGTCTGGCGGCGTTTTTTGTCGTTTTCGGGGGGCTTTTTCATTAATTCACTGTTCATAAACGGAAAAAAAAACAGGCGGACGAACTCGCGCGACGCACGGACGAAAAATATCTACTCTACAGTGAATGTCTGATCTCTTTTAGTATATTGTATAATTTTTAAATATTTTTAAATATTCAAACTATAAACTTGACCCAGTAAACTTCCCTTGGGAAAAAAAGAAGTTGTACAAGGTTTCATAGCCCCAGAACTAAAGGAAATCGGACCAGGTCTCACTCACATGCCAGAGCATATGGATTAAGGATATGCTCAGAATTGAAGTCTGAGAAGTAGATTTGGTGAATGTTGTCCTGGTGTAGATGAAGTCCATGCTAAATTGGATAATTTGTAGAGACTTGAAAGCTTTGAAAAAACTAGTCTTCGAAAGCCCAGTTGAAGAAGCAAGGTTTCATAGCCCCGCCCAAGTATTCTCTTCCATTTGACTGTTTAAAAGTGTTATTACAATTTTTCTTAAAAATATTTTTTATTTAAAAATGCATGAAAAATAATATTTTTATTTTTAAAAAAATTATTTTTGATATGAAAATAATTTAAAAATATTAATTTTTTTAATTTAAAATAAAATATAAAAATAAATTTTTAAAAAATTATGAATAGTTTACATATACGATGACCCAAATATAAAATTGGCATTCATCCACACATTAGGATAGTTATGAAGTTACCTTTTAAAGAGATAAAAAAAAAACTAATATTAATTGAGGTATTATGAAGTTAAGATTTTTCCTTCCAAAAAAATTAGGATAATTAGTAGATTAACCACATTGAAGTTTTATGAAATTATATAAAATTGAAATCACCTTTTAAAAAAACTAATGTTAATTGAATATGTATCAAGATATTTTTTATTTTTAACATAAACAATAAAATTATTGGAAAACACTAGAAAATATTAATTTAATATATTTCAAAATAAATATATTTTGAAAAACAATTATGTATTTTCAAACAAGTTCTTAAATTTTGAATCAATTAACTAATCACTAAAAAAATAGTTAAAATAATATAAAAAAGGAGTCACACCAAATCCAAATTACTATTAATGCAGTACACTAACTTTAATCTCTCCACAACATATGGAGTGCAGAGAATAGTACCCAAATTGATTTAGTGGTAATAGATTATTTGGTATTGTATTTAAAAATAAAAAGTAAAAAATATATATTTATTTTTTGGTATTTTAATTTATTTTTATATACTATATCAAAAATAAATTTTAAAAATTAAATAAAAATTATTTTAATGTATTTCTTTTTAAAAAAATAATAAAAAATACAATCTCAATGACAACTCACACTGAGATTTTAAGTTTTATCATGTAATTGTTTATTACTAAATTTAGATAATTGATTATAATTTTATGGTCGAGATCAAAGTTATTGATCCCGCCCCGTTCCGGCCGGAACGGCCGGAACGCCCCGTCCCAATGCCTAATCCGGGACAAAACGACGACGTTTTTGTCCCGGCTAGAATCCCGGCCTGTCCCGGAAAATCCGGGCAAATTCCGGCCGGAACGCCCCGGTTCCGTACCGGGCGTTCCGTTCCGGTACGGATCAAAACGACGTCGTTTACATAAGTAAGAAACGACGTCGTTTAGCCATTACACGTTACGCCTAATTCCCTTTCTTCTTCCCGCTCCCACTCTCCCAGACCAGACGACCGATTTTCCCCCAATTTCCCCCAATCTACTCTCGAGTTCTCTTCTCTCAAATTAATCCAGAAATCCCTTGTTTTCGATTCATAATCCAGAAATCCCACACTTGAAAAGCTCAATTTGTTATCCTCAACCCCTAAATCAGCTCAATTTCTGAAACCCTAAATCAAAAATCAAAATCACGGCGGCATAATTTCTTCCACACGGCGGCGCAATTTCTTCCACACGGCGGCACAAAATCTTCAGTAGTTCTTCTTCCCTATATCTCCAGTTAAAGGTACACATTTGAGGAACCAAATCCTTTAATTTATTGAAAAATTGAAACTGTCGAAAATGCATGAATGTGAATGTGGGATTGATGTTGTTGATGCTTGATAATGAATGCTTGATGTTGTTGATGCTTGATAATGATTGCATGATGGGGTGAACACTGAACACCATTTCTTCTGCATAATGGATGCATGCTCAGCTAATGAAGAAATTCAATTGGAAGGCATAATGTATGATATTGCCGAATGTGCAGGGGATGTTACTGTATTGTTCGGTAACTGGCATTGTCGAATGTGCTAATTCGGTAACTGGCATCTCTGAATTCATGAATTGAAGGGTATTATAGAACTTGGTGGCTCCTGTTCTTTTCTACAATGCAATGTACATAAATTGTATATAATTGTTCTCCTTGTTTATATGAATCAGTATATGATTTGGTTATATGCGTATGACCTGCCTTTGATGATTTGATAATGAGTGATAACGTGCTGCATGATTTATTTGAGGAATGTTATGGAGTATTAGTTAGAGAATTGTGAACTCATGATTGTGTAGTGGGTATTGCCGAATGTGCACAATGAACTTATTACCACAATTAAATATGCTCACTGCCTAAATGAGGATGAGTTGAAGTTGCACAATGGTCAGCTGCAATTTAGTTTTTGTCAGCTTCAGAACATATCTGATTTTTTGGCATTGTTTAGGAATTTTCTGCCTGATTCTCTTGTAATTCTTGACTCCTTGACTCCTTGACTCCTTGTAATTCTTTTTGTCTCAAGATTTAGTCAAAATGATTAAGGCTAAGAATGATACATGCCTAACTTGTGTTATCTTTTTTACAACAGATTAAATTACATGGCTGAAAACTCATCTAGTGGTGGGACTTCCATGTATTCAGCTCCAACAAGATCAGATGATCCAGCATGGGCTCATGGACAGGTGGTTCCTGGTGTAAAGAATGGAAGTATATGCATTTATTGTAATAAACGGATCAATGGTGGTGGTGTTACTCGGTTGAAGTACCACCTTGCTGGTATTAAAGGTGAAGTTGAACCTTGTAAAAAGGTCCCTCCGGAGGTTAAGTGGCAAATGAATCAACTGGTAGATGAGATGACAATGGAGAAAGAGAGAAGAAAAAGAATTAGAACCGATATTGGAAATTCTCAATCAGCTTCCAATGATGAAGAAATAGCAGAGGGTGATGCTGCAAATCCTCGTTCGGGTGATATACGTTCACAAACAAGTAGAAGAACGACAGTGCAAGGAACAAGTACATCTAGAAGAAGGATTCCTTTATTTGCTCCACGAACTACCCCGGGTTCCCAGCCTAGTATTAGAAGTGCAATGGCTACTAAAGAGATGGAACACAATGCAAGAATAGCTGTAGCAACATGGTGGTATGATGCTAATATACCGTTTAACAGTGCTAATTCGTATTATTATCAGCCAATGCTAGATGCCGTAGCATCCATAGGACCTGGGTTTAAAGGCCCATCATTTCATGATTTAAGAGGACCACTTTTGAAAGATGTAGTTCATAATGTCCATGAATACATTTTAAGTATCAAGGCTGATTGGAGAGTTTATGGATGTTCAATTATGGCTGACGGGTGGACAAATAGGAAGAATGCACCAATTATGAATTTCCTTGCCTATTCTCCGAGAGGCACCGTATTCTTGAAGTCTGTTGACACTTCAGGACTTCGAAAAGATAAAGAGACATTGCTGGAGATGTTTGATGAAGTTGTCAAAGAAGTTGGACAAGAGAATATTGTCCAATTTGTTAGTGATAATGAGGCTTCATTTAAGGCTGCTGGGAAAGCTTTGCAGCAAAGGTATGGCACCTTTTTTTGGTCTCCTTGTGCTGCCCATTGCATTGATTTAATGCTAGAAAATATTTGTGATCCGAGATATTTTCCAATGATTGATGAAACCATTAAAAAGGCAAGAAATATAACCAAGTTTATATATAATCATGCATGGGTTCTAGCTTTGATGAGGAAAGAATTCACAAATGGACATGATTTATGTCGTCCTGGCATAACAAGGTTTGCAACCCATTTCTTAAGCCTCCAATGTTTACTAAAGTTTAAGAAGGAGCTTCGACAGATGTTTACTTGCACAAAATGGGTTGAATCAAGTCATGGCAAAAGTCGGGTTGGAAATGAAATTGCTGCTATAATTTTACAAGATAACGACTTTTGGCCGAGATGTGCACATATTGTCAACGTCAGCGAGCCTTTAGTACGAGTTCTAAGGTTAGCAGACAGTGAAGAAAAACCATCAATGGGCTATTTATATGAGGCAATGGATAAAGCAAAAGAAGCCATCAAAATAAGGTTGAAAAATAGAATGTCTCAATATGGACCATATATTCGGGTAATTGATGCTAGATGGGATAAGCAACTTCATAGTCCATTACATGCAGCAGGATGTTTTCTTAATCCTGGAATATATTTTAGGCCTTCTTTTTCAAAACAAAGGGAGGTAACTCGAGGTTTGCTTACCACAATTATGAGATTGGTTCCTGATTGTGATACTCAAGATAACATCAGTGCCCAAATTGAGGAGTATAAGAGAGCAACTGGTCTTTTTGGTGTAACCATGGCTATTCGTCAAAGAGAAAAGTTAAATCCAGGTAATAACTTTTATTTTTTACAATATAATGTCTTTTTTTTTATCTATAATATTTGATTTATTCAAAATTTGTTATCTAGTTTCATGGTGGGAGCAATTCGGCATTGATACTCCAGAACTTCAAAAGTTTGCAGTTCGAGTTCTTAGTCAATGTTGTAGTGCAACTGGGTGCGAAAGAAATTGGAGTGTATTTGAATTCATTCATTCAAAAAAGCGAAATAGGCTTGAGCACAAGAGATTAAACGATTTAGTATTTGTTCGCTATAATCTAAAGATTAAACAGAGGTAAGTAAAATATCAATATTATTATATTAGTAATTATTTTCTATTACATTGCTATTAATTTTTTAATTTCTTTCGTGTTTATTCTTTGTAGGAATATGAGCAGAACAAGAGATGCTTTAGATCCCATTAGCCTTGACAACATTGATCTATTGAATGAATGGATTTGTGAAGAACCCGGTCTTCTTGATGGAGATGACATAAGTTGGGAGAGTATCGAAGCACCTTTCGCTACTTTAAATTTAGATGATGAAGAGACATGTGTAAATGAGGAGAATGAGCTTGGTGGAGATGACCAGCTATTGGAATGTCTTGTTGACGACTTTCCTTATGTTCCACAGCCAGATCAAGATCCTTACTTTTATATTAATGAAGTAGTAGAGGATGTTTGATGTATTTTTCTTTTATTTTAGAACATTTTACTTTCATAATATTTTGGAATTTCAAAGATGTTTCTAATTTTGAGATTATGTTTGTATTGTATAATTTAAATTTCATTTATCTTGAATTTAAATTATACTTGTTAAATTAATATTTTATTTTTTTCATATATATAATTAAATAAAAATGAACAGTACAAAACCGGAACGGTACCCGGAACGGTACCAAAACCGGGACGTTCCGTTCCAAACACAAATCCGGGACGGTACCCGGGACGGGATCAATAACTATGGTCGAGATATGATTGACGTTAATAAATAAAACACTGCGGGCCCGCCACCACACTCACCTATATGTTAAGAGGATGGGACATTCTCGTAAATAATTATTAAAACTTTGCCTAATTTATAAATAGGCCAGATAAGGCCAAAAGTACTGTCATCATCTCTCTCTCTCTCTCTCTCTCTCTCTTCTATATAAAAAACACCAAACCTCAAAAATACATCGCAGCTCATCACCATGAAAGGCTCTCTCTTCTTGATTTCTCCTTTTGTTTTTGTTCTGTTGAACATAACTAAATAACTAACATATTTTTTCAAGGTTCTTTCATATATTATGACATGAAGTTTTTGTTAGAGTTCGTGGGTTGTTGTGGGGTCTCTAGATGTGGAGGTGGACCAAAGGAGGGTCCTGAAAGTGTGGGGGGGCTGTCGGAGGAGACGCATGCGTTGGTGGCGTTAAGGAGGAATTATAGGAGGAGGAAGAGAGGGAGAGGGCCGTCGGCTGCGGGGAATAATAATTCAGGGGTTGAGTGGAAGCCAACGTTGAGTGCCATATCGGAGAATAACGTGGCCGCGGCGGTCATCGGAGAGACAGGAGGTGGAAGGTTGGTTAAAAGGAAAGGTAGGGTCGGTGGTGTTCGTGATGGTGGCGGTAGGGCCCGTGATATTGCTAGCTTTTCTGCTTACGTTGAAAATTACAGGTAACCACTAGTTATATTAAATTTCGTGTTGTTTCGAACATTGCTTTCCTAAATCATTTCACGAATTATTTAACCCCTTTCATCTAGTTCGAACGTTGCAAGAATTGTTTGTGTATGTAATATAATTCTTGAATGGGTCTCCTCTTGATTCATTGCTGTTCGTCAAAGGTACAAAATCGATGTATAGTTGATCACACTATACCTTCTTTATACGTTTATACCGTATGTTCGTGTGAATGAAGTTATTTGTAAGTGGAGCAATTTCTTTGTGTCGATTGGTTTTCCATATAACTTTTTTGTAAACAGATCAACCAATAATATCTGATCTCTTCTTTTCTTTAATTTGTTGATAATGATTTTTTTAGGTGACGATAATAAATTAAAAAAATACAAGTTGCCATGGTGGGTTGACGATTGATTGCCTTTATTTATTATAACCTAGTAGTGAAATAAAAAAAGAAAAAAAAATTCTGATCGTGTTCTGATTGCGAAATCCGAGTTCCAACTGGTAGAAAATAGATTTATACAGGGTGATGATTGACGATGAAGAACTATGAAGTTTCTTATTCAATTTTTTTCTTTTTTTATGAACACCCAAATGGAAAACTGGGTTTAAAATATTATTTTCATAATTAATGGGGTTGTTTTCATGAATTTTGCAGGCGAGATCGGGTATTGTCTGTAATTCCAGCATTCTCTCCAGCTCCATTCATGATTTAGTGGCCATGATTTGCCATGCAATTAAGACTTTGATTGGATGCGTGTATGTATTGATGTACATATAATAAGTAGAAAAGTAATATTGTAAAAGCTTCTCAGCTTTGTTATCAAGTCTAGGGTTCTTGCAAGTGTGAGTTCTCCTGAGGCTGTCTTCTTCTTCTTCTTCATCTGCTGTAAAACCTTAATATTGAAGCTTTTATTTTTTTTCCTCAGTCAACTCTGCGATGCTCCATTCCACTTGCCTTCGGACAATTTCACGTTGGAGCTTTTCATCGTAGGTTTAGCTGTGTTGTCTGTAATTCTGGGTTGATGATTCCAAATCTAAGCGAATGGGTGAACCACCTTCCCTTTTTTTCTTATTTTTTAGCCATAGCGTTGTGACCCATGGAAGAAAAAAATAAAGGGAGTAATAATTAATGGAAAGAAGACTTTTTATTTTTTAAAATTTTATAAAAAAAAAATTATTTTAATATATATATATATATACTTAAAAGGTAGCTTTCAATGAGTAAAATACTAATGTTTAAATAATAAAATGGATGGTTCATGAGGGAGGATACTGTGACCGCGGTAATGATTATGGATAATGTTAATGTATGAGGATCGAGTACCATAAACAACCCGGATTGCGGATCCGGATTGATATAGTTTTTCATCTTTTTTAACCATAATTATATATTTTATTTTGATATTAAAAACTAAATTTATATACATATATATATATATATATTTAAGTATGTATAGTCTTAAAAAGAATTTGAGTTTAAATTTGTGTGTGTTTTTGTTTGATTCAAAAAAAATTCAAGTTAGATTTTATTTATTGAAAAAAAACAAGTCAATGATGTGATCATTATGTCATCCTCACTTTGCTTGTTGGATCCGTGAAAATTATGTTTGAGATTAAATTATATTTGATATTATGTTAAACAATCAAAATAAAAATAAAAATCAAAGATAAGAGAGGAGATTAGGGTTCATTAATAAATAACTTCAATGCTTAATTAATTATTTAACCTAAATACAAAGAGATTATATATAGTTTAAAACAAAAAGAGTATTTTACCCTTAGTAAATAATAAAACAAAATAACTTTATTATTTTAAAAAGTTAATATCTTTTTTCAATTGATTGATTGACACGTAAGTAATTATATATCAATAATAAGGAGATACCTTTATTGATTGAAGGGAAGTTGTCAATTGAAGGAAGAAAAACTAGGGAATGACTTGATATTTTTTAACTTTAGCTTTCAATTTTTTGATGCTATGAGCATGGAACCAGCCCTTATTTACAAGAGTTGGAATAAACAAATCTTGTCTTTAATTGAGATAAATTTACAGTCATTGATTCAACCTCAAAACATGTCAATTGTTGACTCAAAGTTTGTATCATAAGCTGCCAAATTTGTCAACTTAGAGCTCTCAAGTTGTCACATTTGGAGTGGTGTCACTACGTGTGTTGTGGCAATCAGTCTAAAATGAATATACGTGCAAGTTTTGTCAAAATTGATGAAGAATTGATGCATTAAATGTATTGCAAAGTAGGTTGTTAAGTTATCATTTCAGAGAAAATTTGAAGAAGATAATGAACAATAATCACAATGACGTTGTTTTGGTAAATTTTGGTTTAGTTATGTGATTTTTTATTTCTCTTAATCACACCCTTCATTGACTTCATACTTTTAATTTTATGCAAATGTGTCCATAATGAATTTCCATATCAACCTTGGATTTTTATGTCTTTTTTATTATATTTCTTGGTTTTGGATTTATACAATTTAACCCTTGATTTACCAATACACTTTTAATTTTCTTCAATTTCATCCATGATTTCAACCAATTAAGTCATGGCTCAACACCTTTTACAAAATGATCATTGACTTTGAATTTTTTTCAATTTAGCCCTTAATTCTCCAATTGTGCCTCCAATCTCAATCAATTGATTTGGTAAAATAAAAAAATTGGGTTTCTAAAATTCTAATATTATCAATTAAGCCCAAATTTAGTTATCCCAATCTTAAGACTTGAGTTTCCAATTTTGCATATTAACTCGAGTTGACTCAGGTCAAAAATATTTTAATTTCATTCTTTGGCATTGGATTTATTAGAAATTGAGCTCATAATTTATTTTGATTTGTTTTTTATAGGGTTATAATGGTTTATGACCTGACATGCAAATTAGCAGGTTAATCCAAGTTAACCATAATTGATCTAATATATTTTCATTTATATATATATATATATATATATATATATATATATATATAACTCATTTTTTATTATTTTTTTTAGTCAAACTATATTTTTAGTGAGATTGAAATAAACACGACTATCTGGCTAGTGAGATTGGATTTCATATATTATCAGCAACTAGAAAATTTAACGAGTTCTAATTAATTTTTTCTAGTACTATTTTAATTATTTTTCTAGATAATCTACATCGTATACAAGGTTATTTTAAAAGATAATTTATTTATTTTCTAGAATATTTTTCATGTTTTTATTTTCTTGGTTACGGATGAAAGATTCAAATTTCTTAAAAGAAGATGAGACATTAGTATCAGTTGAATTACAATTCATTAATATATATATATATACACACACACACTATTAAATGGTTTCGTGTGTACACCCTGCATAACTCCACTCCCAAATGACTTGGACTTTCGTATTAGGTGTAAGAAATTCAACCAAATATGTGATAGATCAACAAACACTCACATCACCATCAAATCTACCAAATTTCATAAGGCTAGCAGCGAATAGCTTCGCTGAATGAAAAATACCACTTAAAATTTATATAATTATTAATTGGTCTGAATACTTAAATTAATAAAAAAAAAAACTAAAGCTAAGAGCTGTGCCTTCTTCTCTCTCTTTTTTTAATTATTATTATTAGAAGGTTCATTAGTTTTGAGTGAAACTTCAACCCACATGACACAATGTAGCTCGCCTGCCGTGGGTAAATGACAAATCCCTGAGTGACAACTGGACCCATATGACCTAGGGTCACAGCAAGCTATCGATTTTTCCAGTCAAGCAAGAATTAACAGCAGTATTTGACGGCATTATCATATATAAAAACAGTTTTGAACACAGAAAAGGATGTATCGATAGAGAAGACAAAAGGCAAAACCTTTGTTTTGTGCTACAAATATATATATTATCACAAACAGTTTTGTGATCCATTTGCACTTGTCGACGTAAAAGATACTCCTTGAATAGTATTGTTTTCAGTCTCTTTAGCTAGACACCCCCATCTCTGGAAGAAAACAATCAATCAAGAAACTGAAAACCCTACAAAAAAATGACAAGACCACGGTGCCCTGTATTGTGAAAATGCTACAGCGATATGTCAAGAAACGAAGACGCATTTAATTTTATCTTATTATATAGTTTTTCTCCAATAAATTTCGTCCAAATACAACTGTATTTTGTTCGTTTTAAAGGGATGATAGTGAGAAATCCTTTGTCAAGTTACTTTCGATGCTAACCTAAATTTGTTGTGGTGCTTCGAGAGGGAAGGCAGATTCTGCATGCCCATTGTCCTATTTGGAAAATCATGTTAGCGTTGCATTCATTCTAGGCCAACTGTAGCATGCAATTAATGAAAGAATTACATTTTTTTTTCTTGGAAAAAATCTTTCAGTTGACACATCTATCATCTATATTTTAAATTAAATGATAATTAAGGTTTCAAGTCCATTGGAATCTAGTAATAAATCAAGCATCATCCATGATTGATAAAGATAAAAAAAGAAAAGAAAAAAAAAAGGTTGTATATGAAAGATCTACTCTTTATTCTTGACAGTACCGAGATTTCTGGACAATTGCTTCAACACTTAATAAACCATCGTAGAAGATATGTATTCTATTAATTTTTCAATATATATATACATATAAATGTATATATATATATATATATGTATATGCTTATGTATATTAATTATGTTGTTGTGGTATCAGAGAAACTTTCTTGCTATTAATTTCTTTGTTCTTGACTGCACAGAAATCTCTAGATAATTACAATAAGGCTTAGCATTTTAAAATTATCTTACAATATCATGGTCCATTCGAACTGTTGTTGTGTTTCTAAGTGTTGACATTGATCTTATACCAGACAAAGATTGTCAATTGTACGTGTTCAATGTCGTGCACAAAATTGCAATGGAAAGAGTCGTCTAAAATTGGCTGGGTCCAAAAAGAAAAAGAAGATCCTGAAAGAAGAAATTGAGATGTTGGCCTGTTTAGCACTGAATTTCAAAAATGTTTATGAAAAAAAATATTTTTTTTTTTATTTTTGAATAATTTTTTGATGTTTCAGAATTCAAAATAAACTCTAAATAGGTGGCAAACTGGAGTGGACCTGCAAGATTTTAGTAGAAAATAATTGCTAGCTATACAGTAAGCTGGTGGAAAAAAAAAAACTTGACTATTTTACATATAATTGATTGTCCCTGATGCATTGTACTCGTTTTGGTGGAAATGATGGATGATGGAGTCTCCAATCATGTAAGTTAATCTATAAATATCACATGATCATCAAATATATAGTAATCATTGTTTGATAATTTGGTACGATCACTTTTCTTAGGCATAAAAAGACTAACCAATGTCAATTTTAAGCATAAAAAGAACTTTAATATAATTTAAATGATAGTTTAAAAACAGTACTGCTTGTAATTAAAAAGGATTTATCAAAAGAAAGAAATTATTAAGTTGTGTACAATCTATAAAATAAAACAATGCAATAATATTTAATCAGGCATGTTAGGGGTAAGGCAAAATGGGCGGGCTAGATAATAGTATAATTAAATCATCATTTTTATAAGGTACCATATAATAACATAAGAAATTAATATAAATTGATAAGATAGTATATCAAATATTTAGGAAAAAAACAATACACGCTTTTTAAAATAAAACAATGCAATAATATAAAATATTATCTAAAAATAAAGTTCAGTTATATAAAACATAGAAAAAATATAGATGAATTGAAATAATATGTATTAAAGATTAAATACATTAGAATAGGCCAAATAAGCAAAATAAAAAAGCATATAGGATGTAGTCATATGGGAGCGCGTGCACATTAATTATCCTAAGTGTTTTAGAGTTTTGTATATAAGGATTTGAAAAAAATATGCAGACACCTCTGGTAATAGCAGAAACCCTAAAAAACAGATGGATCGCACAATAACCAGCTCTATCCTCTGGTTGTGCATCCATGCTCTGAAGAACACTAAAGAATGCCTGACCTTCAGCACTACTATAAATACCTAAAATACAGATTTTGGACGTCTGATTGTAATTTCTGTTTACAAAATAAAAATTATGAACAGATTCAGAGGGCCCTAGAACAAAGTTTTCAATGAAGCAATATTCAAACAGATTTAACTTCGGTTCATGGTGTACATGATTTGTACGAAGAAGTTCATAGATAGCAAATATAATGTTGCACAAGAAAGTCACAACATGGAACAGCTGATCTCCAAAATTCTTATACTTCCAAGCTGTGAAAGAGAAACCAGGATAATGTAAGGAATTCATAATTCTTACTTGTGACCGTGCTGATTGAATAGCTAAACTTGGTCTCTCTAACATCAGGGTCACTGCCAGCGGTTATTAGGACCAGTGTAGTTTCCATATCCTGGACCCATGTTGTTCTGGGGTTGAGAAGGTGGTGGTTGGGGTCTTGCATACTCTGCAAATATAACCCATCCATCCAGAAACTGCAATACACAAAAAAAAGAGGAGTTAAAATTAGATAACAACGAGAAATTAAGTTTCAATAATTATCTGTCATCAACATTGTTATCATAATAGATAAATCATCGTCAAGGGACCAACTGGAAAAATAATAAAGAAAGAAATAAAAACAACTTATTTGCATTCTCTTAAGTAAAATTGCAAGGGCAAACATCAACAATCTGCATTTAATCTGTAGCATTGGCCAATACATTCATCTAACAAGCAAACTCAAACATTCATCGCCAACAAACCTTATATAAAATTGAGATCAATTTGAAAGATGGCTTCAGACTTTTCCTTTCAAGACCCATGCTCTGTTTTTTTTTTTTTTTTGCCATTACCATAAGGCAGTTGGTACCCTTGGTTGCCAGGCAAACACCAAGGGACAAAAGTACATATGAAACATGCATATAAGTTGATAAGATGGATTGCTTTTTAAGGGGACACTGAAAAGAATAACCAGGTGAACACCAGTCGGTGAGATTTGCTGAAACATACTGAAAGAATTCAAGGGGAAAGCCACAAATTAAGCATTTTCCAAGTGTGGATAACAATAGCAGATTTAATGGAAGAAGAATAATTCATTCCATATACATGTTCCATTTGCAACGGTGCAAGTCTCTCCCTTCCCCCTTGACAAATCTCCGTGTACACGTACACGAACATTAGGAGTTCATAGCTTGCTGAGAGAACATTGAGAAAAGGCGTTTCAGTTTTCACAAGGCAAATATAAGAATCCACCAATCTGGTGTTTGTCATAGTTTTCTTGGATTGTCACAGGACCATTGTTTAACATTTGAGACTTCAAGCTTTATTTAGTGAAAGTTTTTGGAATTCATATTGAGCTTTACGTGTTGTATTTCTTCCAAAGCTTTGACCATTGCAAAGGTTGTTCCATGGCTTCTTGTACTGAATTTTCTCGTGTTATGGATCATGCTCTATAAGCTAAACTAAAAATTGTACAGCATTTCATCCTAATGAAGTGGGGCATTTTCTTCATTATTATTGGTATAATAATGCTTATTGTATTATTTCCTTAATTGTAAAGATTTTCTAGGTTATGAGGGTTTAAGAAAAGTCCAAGACAGATTTAGTAAAGCAAGCATAATTTTGAAATGCTAGATGGATTAGTTAGGTAAATTTTAGGTTAGAACTAACATAAATAAGGATGTCTAGTTTATTTTAAGAGCATTTAGATTCAAACTATTATTCATATTTTTATAAAATACCAGAGATAAATTTCTCAACAGCTTAGATTTGTAACCTGAGAGCTTGAGAACCCTAGCTACTATCTACACTATACACCACATCACCTAAGCAATTGGAAGTCATTACACAAATACATCCACAATCTTCTCTTCAGGAAAAAAGAGGGGAGAGGGGTTAAATTCACCTGTCCATCCATGCCTTTTATTCCTTCTGCAGCATTTTCTAAGGTAGCATATTTGACAAAACCAAACCCCTTAGAATAACCTGAAGTCCTGTCAGTTACAACTTTAGCTGTACAAAGCAAGAAGACAATGGTTAGTAATCCAAAAGAGAATTTTTTGCGAAACATTTACAAAAAGAAGAGGTACCTTGAACCACTTCACCAAATTTAGAAAAGGCCTCTTGGAGTCCCTCTGTTGTTGTTCTTTTACTTAGCCCTAAAACCAAAATAATAGAAGCGTCAAATAAAACTCGACTCTAGAAAGTCAACTTAATGATAAAATTACCTACACTGAGTTTTCATAACCATCAAAGGACAAAGAAAGACAGGTTTTTTGGTTTACAAGATGAAAGGAAAAAACAGACCAGACTAAACGATTTTAATCAATGCCTGCACTGTCAACTTCCCTCTCTCAAAGAACAGGGTGAGGAGCAATTCCCCTCTCTCAAAGGAATGGACAATACACCATGTAATAGAGTGAGGAGCCACACTCCCTTTTGTATTATTTCCACCAGTACTAAGAAACTTCAGTAAAATAAACCCCTCTTTGTCATCCATCCTGCAAACATCTTCCTCGGAAAAGCCCTTTTAATCTTGTCAACTAATCTTTCTGCCAGGAAATTTTGAGTATTATATAAAGATTGCATTTGTATCCCATAAATAAGCTTTATTGTGTGCCAACAAAATATGCCTTCAGGAATACAAGAAAATGGTCTTCCAATTCTCATTCTTAGGCTCAGCATCCCCTTTTTACCCAACCACTTGCAGGTTACCATTGAAGAAATTATGCAGACTGTTCAGAATTCCCTTCCAAACTTCCATCCCCTTGCAACAGTCCCAAAATAAATGCAATTTCTTTTCCATCCATCCTCCACCTCAAGTACAAAGACCACTCTCATGAACTCTTTCCATCTAGGCTTTCTGGAGTCTGTCCTTTCACACTAGCCATAAAACATCTCTAACTTCCCCAGGATTCTTAATTCCCAAGCTCATTGCAAATTTTCATCATGAACAATTCCAGTATCCCTTCCAACTAAAACAGCACAAAGAGTATAGGATTACAAGCTACCATAACTCCAAAGATATTCTACTTTCCAATAAATACTAAGGCATGTGCCATCTCTTGAAATAGCTTAAAATCGTAAACTACACACCTGTATTATCATATCATATCATCTACTAGTTTCTCAAATGTATGATCATACCCACATCCAAATCTGCCTTCCATAGGTTTTTCAACACCTAAATTGCAAGTGCCATTAACTTCTCTTTTGGCAAATATTAATGTATAACTAGCTAAATAGCAAACATTTCCATGTATTCACTTGCTACTGTAAAATCAACAAAGCGTCGAATCACAGCACAGACATCACCACAAAATTTGACGCACTGATAAACAGAGTTAAAGCAAAAAACACCTTCCCTCAACTATCAGAGTAGTTAATAAAACATCCTTTCAATTTACTCGTAACCAAAAAAATACCACAATCGAAATCACAGAACTCATAACCAAATGAACAACACAAAAAATAACTAAAGAATCTTCATTTCGGAAAAATAATATCAATCAAATCTCATGAAATTTAAGTCTTTCCTTTACTTTCCAACATCATAGTGACAAAACCAATCCAGTAATAATAACAAGGAAATGAGAGCAACTGTAGGAGACATAAAGAAAGGGACACTTGCCAGATACAAAGAGATTGGTGTTGGGTTCAGCTTGTTCTTGTGCGGGAGTTTGCTGCGTGTTCTGAGGAAAAGGGAAGGAGGAGGATATAGTAGAAGTTGTTGAAAACAGCCGCAGCGAACCGCCACGGGGAGCTTTGGCTGCCGCAGCCAAAGCCGAAATCGTTGCTCTCATGACCATGGTGGTTTGTTTGCTTTATGATGGGGTTTAGCTAAAAGTAAAACCCCTGTATGTATATTAATTCAGAGGGCCAGGGACCTGCAGAAGGGCTTTAGAGTTAGGGTTTAGAAAGAAAGGAAGGGTTATGTCTGGGCTTTAGAGCTTGGGTTATTCTCACAAAGTTTGGAAAATGATTTCCGTTTGTAAATGGTTTTTAAAAGTATTTTTTAAAATAAAAATATTTTTATTTTTTATTTTAAATTAATTTTTTGATATTTTTAAATCATTTTCATTTGTTGTTTGAAAAAATTTGAAATATTTTTATTTTTTAATTTATAATATTTTTGGTATTTTAAAATATTTTTATTTGTTGATTTCAAAAATGATATATATATATATATATATATATATATATATATATATATATAATTTTGATGCATTTCGGAACAAAAGACACTTTCAAAAACAACTCAACCACATTCTCAAACAGGCACTTCATGTCCACGAGGATACAAGATTTCTAAGTCAATCTATTTCGATCAATTGAGGGTTATTTTTAATACTTGAATGATTTTAATATTTTTTAATAAATATTAAATTGTTTTTTTATAGATGTTTTTTTAATAGTTTTAATATATAATGTTAAAAATACTAGAAAAAATATACGAACAACTTATTGGAATTTATCAAATGGAATGAGAAACATATGTTATAGTAGTTACATATTCAACTTCAGAAGTAAATAATGTGTATATAGATTGTTTCTTTGAACTCCATATGAATGTTATGTCTGTTATATAGAACACGAAATCTATAATATTTTTTTTATCATTCATATTTTCACCCCAA
Organism: Salix caprea; assembly: GCA_964035475.1. Classification (NCBI taxonomy): domain Eukaryota; kingdom Viridiplantae; phylum Streptophyta; class Magnoliopsida; order Malpighiales; family Salicaceae; genus Salix; species Salix caprea. Next base: position 3,931,588 of record OZ037743.1, read on the forward strand.
TCATTATCACTATAACTCATAAGTTCAAAACTATTAGAATATCCATAAAACAAGACAAGATCAATAGTGTTGAAGAATTTGTTTTAATACTTTAAAGTGTGTCATAGTTGATGTCTCCATAAATCTACTCCAAAAAGAATATCTGAACAAATACATGTTAAATATTTCAAACTTTTAACTAGGTTTTTGAATATTGAAGAGTTATTTTCTCTCTCATTATTTTTTGACATCTTTACTTCATACTCAACTAGAGTATTTGTTTTTACGCAATCCTCAATCTTGAACTTCTTGATAATCTCATTTGCAAACTTTTATTGGCTTATAGAGATTTCATCCTCTTCTTATTTAATCTTAATCCCTAAGTAGTATGTTATAAGGTCAATCTTTATCATTTCAAACTCCTTGTTCATTGCTTGTTTGAAGTCTCTAAAGATCTTTGGATTATTTCTTGTAAAGATTAAGTCATTCACATGCAAACATACAATAAAAGTATCAACATTCTCTTTTAGTTTTACATAGATAACATATTCATGGGAGATTTTTACAAATCCATTATTTAAGAATATAATCATAAACATGATTATACCAAGCTCTTGGGGCTTGCTTCAATCCATATATAACTTTATTCAACTTTAAAACCTTGTATTTATATCCTTTTATTTCATGTCTCATATGTTTCTCAATGTAGATATCTTCCTCAAGAAAGCCATTTAGAAAGGCTAATTTAACATCCATTTGATATATTTTCCATATATAATGGGAAGATGTAGCAATAATTAATTAAATGGTCTTAAATCTAGCCACTAGAGCAAATATTTTACCATAGTTAATCATTTGTTTTTTACTAATAACCTTGCCTTACATCTCCTTACTTCTCTTTTAGCATTTTTCTTTTGTTTTTAGATCTAATTCACACCTATAAAAAAAATCTCTTGGTGTAAAATCCATTTTTCATGGTCATTCTTCTCAGTTGATGCAATCTCTTGATACATAGCAATTCTCCATTTTGCATCATTTATAACTTCTTAAAATACTATAGAATCACATGAAGCAAGGTGATAATATAATGTTATATCATCATCAATAGTATTAATTACCTCATATGTCATCAAGTCTCCTCATCTTTCTTGATAAGTTGTCACTACTTGAACTCCTACTAGAAGATGAAGGTGAAGTCGAGCCCATTGGTGTTTATGGGAGTGTAACTAGTTCTTTATGATTTTTATATCTCTTTTTTTTTAATTAGAAACTTGTAAAACAATATATTTATCATCATCATTTACCTTCGAACCCCATTCTCATTCGTCATCAAGTTCGACATCTCTACCAATTATTATTTTCCTTTCATTGGGGTTGTAAATGCTTGTATCCTTGTAGCCCACAAAGATCATCTTTTTGCTTTTGTCATTTACCCTAGTCATTATTTGGTCATTTACATACATGCACATAGTCAATGCTCCTAAAAAATTGCAAGTGAGTAACACTTTATTTTTTTATCACTTCATGCCTCTTATGAAGTCCTGACATTCAAACTTTTAGTAGGACATTATTTGATAATTAGACAACATAATCTACACCTTCATCCCAAAACGTTTTAGGAATCTTTATAGTTTGAAGCATATTTCTCATTATATTGAGAATGCTTATATTCTTTCTTTCCACCATATTATTTTATTATGGGGATCTAGACATTGTTAAAAGTCTTTTATACCATGATCTTCATATTAGAACAAATTAACCTCTTTATCCATTCTAAGTGATTTTATAGTACAACTACTTTTTTCTAACTAATACCTTAAACTTCTTAAAATAATTAAATACATTAGAATTTTATTCTATTATTTTTTTCTACTATAATCAAAGAAAAAAGTAGAAAATACAAGTTTTTACTAAATAAACATGAATGGATAGGACTACAAATATTTGCATGTGTTTCTTGTAGGGGTTTATTTGCTCTTAATGTATACTCCTTTAAAAAGCCTTTGCGAAATTGTTTGCCTACTCAATATCTTTCACATAATTGATCTAGATGTTTTATGAACGGTAGACCAATCAATATTTTTTTATATCATCATCTTCAAGTTATCAAAGTTTATATGTCCAAGTCTCATATATCTTAAACTTTTTAAAATAATTAAATACATTAGACTTATCTTTTAATAAATGTACCAATATTTTCTACTATAATCTTCAATAAAAAGATAGAAAATACAATTTTTTACCAAATAAGCATGAATGGATAAGACCACAAACATCTCCATGTATTTTTTGTAGGGTTTGATTTGCTCTTGATGTAGACTTCTTTAGAAAGGTCTTGCGAAATTGTTTGCCCATTAAACATCTTTCATATAATTGATCTAGATGTTTTATGGATGGTAGACCCATTGATATTTTTTGTTATGTTATCATCTTCAAGGGATCAAAGTTTATATGTCCAAGTCTCATATGCCAAAACCAAAACTTATCATCCACGAATGCCTTGAGGCATGTATGTATGTTTATCTCTATGTTTAGCAAGAATATTTTATTCTTTATCATGATGTTACCTTTGCAATCGTAGCTCCATGATTATTAAGTAGTGTCAAATCATGATCTTTCATCTTAACTTTATACCATTTCTTCAATAATTGTTCTGAGCTCAATATATTGCATTTTACCATTGATATATAATAGGCATAATAATGGATGATTTCTGTCTTTTAATTTAATCATAATCATACATTTTCCTCTGATGGAAACCTTTAAATGATCCACAAATATGACATTACCTCTAATTGTTTCATTAAACTCCATGAACTTGTCTATGTCTCCACATAAATTGTTGATGACTTTATTTTCTAGATAGCATATGTTCTTTTTATCTTGTTTTCTTTCATTATGGATTAATAATAAGATGATTTTTTTCCTTTCTTATATTATAAGGTTTGCATTCTCTTGAACCATTTTGGTTGGACTACAACAATCCTTACCATAATGAACTATCTTTTGACTATTATAGCATTTAACTTTTGATTTGTCAAACCTAGATTTGAGGATGCCACTATCAATGTAACCGATAGACAAATTTGCTTTATGTGGTTGACTGATTGACTTGTTGAGGCTACAATGGCCTCATCATACAAATCGATATCTATTTTTTCTGCTTCCTCTACCTCCTTGATAATATTCGAAACCATCTTGTTTTGAAAAAAAAAAAACGATTGTGTAACACATCCTCTTGAATCTCATTAACTTTTTCCTCATAAGCTTGTGATTTTTTCATGAGACCTTGTATTAAAAGAACATCCATATTGTGTGACTCCCTTATTGTGACCATCATATAATATAAAAAATCTTTAGTGAGTGTAAGATATTCTCTACCGTATATGTCTCTCTTATCTTCTCCTCTTTTTATTTGATTGTGCATGACCAATATTCTTGCAAAATATTCTTCGATTCAAGCATAAGTAAGTTTTCATAGTCACTGCCTAGATTTTATAGAAGTACTTTTCTTATATTGTCAACTCCTTAGTTTGATTATTGTGAAACTTATCACCCATGTTTAGCGGTGGTTGTGTTTGACACTATTTTAAAAGTGACATCATCTAGATATTGATGAGTGATTGTTAATCCTTTCTTTGTGCCTTTTGCATGACCTTGTTTTAGGATGAAGTTAACATTAATCTTTTCATAGGTTTCTCAAAACTTTTTTCAACCATTTCCAACATATCTTGAGAACCTAGCCAAATTTTTATTTGAATTCACCAAGTTTTATAATTATTTTTTTTGTCAAACAAGGATATTGAAGTAAAAAGTTAGGATTGTCTATCTTAAATAATCAAACATAAGCTCTGATACCCCTAATTAAAAAAAAGAAGCTAAATGTGGTAGAAACTAAACTTATAAACAAAGACAATTTAAGAGGAAAGATATTTTTCATTAAGTGTTTTCTCAAAAGATATACACTATAAGTTTTTGCTCATACCTCTTTATATTTATAAATTATATTTTTTATTACAACCCTACTTATAGACATCAAATCTCATGTAATCAAGGAATTAAACTACTAAGAAATATTCTAATACAATAAGAAAAAACATTCTACTGCTGAATCGACCAACCATTTCTGAGGTGGTCAATTGATTACTTTAATCCAACTGTGGACTTGTTCCTTTGTTTTTAGAAAAAAAACCATAAACAGGTTTAATTTTCAAACCATTTAGTTATGCTTATTACAAGTCACCCATTCTAGCAAGTGGACGTCATGGAAGGAGATTATTCTTACTGGCATCATTCAACATGACCAGTTGATGACAAGGAGAATAGAGTTAAGCGATATCTCACCATGGATGATAGCTGTAAACGGTGTCATTTGGTGGTAGAATCAGCATTGCATGCACGTTCTTCGGAATTGCCCACAAGTCCATTGAATTTGGAGGCAGGTTAGTAGTTCCAGAGATGGATTCCACTTGGGCGAGACAAGTTAATACCATGGTTGATCAATAATTTATAAACGCGTGCAAGCAAACGTGAAGGGATTTGCTTGGCCAGTTTTGTTTGGGGTGGCTATTTGGCTTTTATGGAAGCAACCGATTGCTAAAAGTTTTGGGGAGGTGGATGGATTATAATAAACGTGGATGGTTGCAGCAAGCTAAAATTAAATATTACAGTAAGTTTATTCCTGCAATTTCCTTCTTCTATTTCTTCTTCTCCACGTTACAGATCATGGGTCTTAGGGTATATTTATAGAGCCATGGATCACGGGTAGCCAACCATTGCTAACAGAATTTGTTATGCCTGCTAACTGTTTGTGATAATGTCATGTGTTACTCAGCTGGTGACTCTTGACTCATCAATTCCTTTCATTCTAACACAACAAAGAAACCAGTTGGCATGGTCTCTTGGGATTCAGACTGTTAGTCTTGGAGTCAGATTCTTTTGTTGGTGGTAACTCTTCTGTCTCAGCATGATTCTAAAAATGATGGAATTATATCGTGTTAGGAAGGGTAAAGGGTATGCTGGCTAGGAAGTGGGAAGTCAAGATTCATCGCGCAGTGTTAGAGAATAATATAAATTATATTATGTGATCTCATTTAAAAATTTAAGTTTTTAGATAAGATGGTCCTTTAACATGGTATTAAAACCTTGTTGACTCAGCGATTACGAGTTCAAATTTCATCATCCTCATTCTATTTGATGAAAAACCAAGCATAAAATAATATAGGTATATGCAAGTTTCAAGCCCAAAAGACTTTCACCTGTGAGTGTGCGGTGTGTGTTAGATAATAATATAAATTATATTATGGGATATCACCTAAAACCTTAACAAACTAAATTTTTAGGTGAGATGATTCTTTAACAAACTAAGACTTTACTATGAACCCTCTAGATATGGAGACAACTGGATTATTAACTATTTCTCTAAGAAATTGTATCTGATTTTATATTATGACCTGATAGATTTTCTTTACTTCATTTAATGTAAGTGTTTCAAAGTTTTAAGCCCCGTTTTCAAACCAAAAGAACTCACGCTAAGTCGAGACTTGTGCAATATTTTTTTTCCCAGTTGGGATTTATTTTTTTACTTCCATAAAACATTTTTTTCATGTTTTCTTTAACCAGAACACCCCCCCAAATTCCTACTTCAGATAGGGTACATGTGGAGTAGCTATCCATCCATCCATCCATGCCCTTTTTCTTCAACAAAATCCATCATAGATTAGACACACGCATCATCATAGTTATCTTTACCTAATAATTTATGCTTTTTCCTTTGATGTATCTCTTTTATCACCGACCATTTTGCTTCTGTTTGTTCTTATTTTAGTATTACCTCCCCATGATGAATTTCCCAAAGTATGATTGTGTGTATTATTTATGAACACTTAAAAGTCCTGGTGGGATTTAAGAAAATATATAAATAAAAACTTGTTCTTGTCGGAAAGAAACTAAGATAAAAATACAAAACAAATCTACCATTCTAATAATTTTAAAATGAATTTTCATATTTTAACAAGAACATGTCCTTATTATCTTTTATTCCAAGCAAGTCCTTCAGAATTATTATAAACGAGACCAGGATTCCCTGTCTTACAGTGGATGTCATAATATTTGTTAAATCCTTGTGTTATACTTACGTGCACACAAAGGAGGCAAGGACAGCTTCTAAGCCAACCTCACCCGGCCATCCCAACCTAACCTGTGAACACCTTCCAGTTCAAGAGAACCCCAGATGTCCATCCTTTCCGCACATCTCTTCACCAACCATATATTCTTCAGCCATATACAACTATGTAATTAGTTTGTGCTAATCACTCCTGTCCCATCTTTTACTATAAATTAAGATCCACTCCTGCTAAATTGTATCTAACACTATACAGTACTCCTTACAAACCTGTTGATTTTTTATTTATTTTTTTATCACCATGACTAATACCATACTGGTCCTGATCATGATGTTCTTAACAACACTCCTTTTTGCAAACTCAAAAACTATTAGCAGAGCTGATTTTCCTACTGGCTTCACATTTGGGACTGCCTCTTCTGCTTATCAGGTTCTGCTGCCTTTTTACTTCTCCATGCATGAATTATTGTGCTCTGTGTGTGACAGAATTTAATGGTTATGTGTTGTGTTTTGTGGTAGTTTGAAGGAGCTGTGGATGAAGGAAACAAGGGAGATAGCATATGGGATACTTTCATAAGGCAACCAGGTAAAGAAAGACTCGACTTTAAAGGGAATTAAATACAATTAATACAGCAAATCAAAACATAATTTGACTGGAAATTAAGAAATGATTGGATTTGGTATGAAATTTATTACTACCAGTCAAGTAATGTGTTTCAACAGGAAGGATAGTGGACTTCAGCAATGCAGATACAGCAGTTGATCAGTATCACCGGTTTAAGGTAAACAGATGGCTTGCATTGATTGAGTTCGTTCCAAACATGTTTTTACATTTTTCTTTTATGTTTTTTTTCAATTTGCTTCATCGAGCAAGTCACTTGATAATTTATTTGGAGCTTATGTTTGATCGGAGGTAGGCATTTTAAAACAGAAAAAAAAGCTTTTATTATATTGATGAACTTGTTCGTTGACGATTTAAAAATAGTGGGAAAACAAATAAACTCACGATCAATGGTTAGGGACAGATAACTCATACAGATAAGAATCTTCAATAATTAAGATTTTCACACATGTATTAATACATTAAAATAATTATATAATTATAGTGAGATAATGATGAGGACGACGATGTGTCAACTACATTAAGAAAATGGAAAACACGTAAGGAAATTGTAAGAAGGCAAGTGGCGTGGAGTTAAACGACAGGAAAAAAAAAAAACGTTTCGTACTAAAATGCTTTTATGCTTTCATCAAAGGAGATTGAGAAAAGAAAACATAAATATTACAGGGGGATATAGATTTGATGAAGGACTTAGGTATGGACGCCTACAGATTCTCAATATCTTGGCCAAGAATCTTTCCAAGTAAGTTACAGTCAAGTCCTCATATTCTGCTTTACGTTCCTCTTAGCTATTTATTTATCACTGAATGTCTTGGAATTTATCATTAACAGACGGAACAGGGGTGCCAAATCAAGAAGGGATAAATTACTACAACTGCCTCATAGATTCTCTGCTAGAAAAAGGTTGTTCATAGATAGAAATGATCATCTTTAAATCAAGTTTATTGTCATTAAAGTATAAGTAGTAATGAAGTTTTTAGCTGCTGTTTTCGATCAGGAATCCAGCCTTTTGTAACTCTATATCATTGGGATCTTCCACAGATGCTTGAAGATAAATATGAAGGATGGCTGAGCAAACAAATTGTGTAAGTGATACTCCATGAAACAACTCTGCAACTGAATGTAGCATTTTTCTGAGAATTTACTCAAGCTTTACAAAAACCAAATGAATCACTTACAGAGATGACTTTGAGCATTATGCCTTCACTTGCTTCCAAGCTTTTGGGGACAGAGTGAAACACTGGATCACTTTCAACGAACCTCATGGTTTCTCAATTCAAGGTTACGATACCGGTGTTCAGGCTCCCGGAAGATGCTCTATCATGGGCCATATTCTTTGTAAGAGGGGGAATTCATCTTCTGAGCCATACATTGTATCTCACAACATCCTTTTGTCACATGCCACTGCTTATCGTTGTTATCAGCTACATTTCAAGGTACTCCTGCATGGAATTATAATGATTGTGCTTAGAAATGGTGCTCTTACCTTACCTAAAAAGCTGATAGAAAACAATGTCATCCAGGGAAAACAAGGAGGTCAAATTGGAATGGCATTAGATTCCAAGTGGTATGAACCAATATCTGACGTCGAAGAGGACAAAGATGCGGCACAAAGAGCAATGGATTTTGGAATTGGATGGTAAAATGTTATGTTCATAATATTAATTTGTCAAGGAATCAATTTGTTCTTACAAGTTAACTAACAAAGCATAAACGCAGCAGGTTCCTAGATCCGCTTTTCTTCGGAAAATATCCTCTCTCAATGAAAAAGCTTGTGGGAGAAAGACTACCTGAGATCACTCAAGGGATGTCGAAACTCTTAGTTGGTTCTTTGGACTTTGTTGGCATAAATCATTACACAACACTATATGCTCGGAATGACAGGACAAGGATTCGGAAACTAATATTGCAGGACGCATCGTCCGACGCTGCTGTGATTACTACCTGTAAGACGTCAAAATCCTGTCCTATACAATTGAAGAAAAGAATGCATTATCAGGCAATGAATTGACTTTGTCCATCTCCTCGATTGCAGCTTATCGGCGTGGTGTTGCAATCGGAGAACGAGTATGTCCCAGCAACTCACTGGTTTCTAAGATTTTGTTATAGATTTCAAACTAAAATCAGTCAGCTAACAAGCAATTCCTCCTCCAGGCAGCTTCCCGCTGGCTACACATTGTCCCATGGGGCATCCACAAGCTGCTCAAATATGTGAAAGATAAGTATGGGAACCCACCAGTGGTTATTACAGAAAATGGCAAGTATTCACTTTTCAAGTAAATGCCACTGCTTTTAGAGAATATTGCATGAACCTGACTTCATGAATGCAGGAATGGATGATCTGAATACGCCGTTCATATCCTTAAACAAAGCCTTGCAGGACGACAAGAGAATAGAATACCACAGGGACTATCTCTCCAACATTTCTGCAGCAATAAGGTGATGGAAGCTGTGTTAGGTTCATCCACTTGTGTCTTACACATTTCGGCAACCTAACAGAAACCCTAATCAATGCAGGGAAGACGAATGCGATGTTCGAGGTTATTTTGCTTGGTCTTTGTTGGATAATTGGGAATGGAACTCAGGCTACACCGTACGGTTTGGACTCTACTTTGTGGATTACCGAAACAACCTTACAAGGGTACCGAAAGCCTCTGCTGAATGGTTCAAAACTACACTCAGATTAGAAGATAACCAGGAAAGCCAATTGTAAAATGTATCGCATTCCGACTAGTCTTTTTAAATTTAAATGTGTTAAATTATAAGGGTATTACAGCTGGATTGTTTGTAGTTTACTGAAACAAATTTGTTGTGTAGTTTGTTTGTAGTTTTGTGTCTTTGTATTTTAGTGTAATAGAAATAGTCGAGTACTAGAAATTAGTTTGTTTTTTATATATATCCCTACTGTGACAGAGACAAAAAAAATAATACATTTGAAAGTTTTTACATGGTCTCAGAGCGAATTTTTTAAATCGTATTACAGTTCTTTCAATTTCTTTCTTTCGAAGTTACTATTGTTCAACACCCCTAAATCGCTACAATGCATCAATTTCTCTCTCTTTAGAAACCCAGTTTTTCCCCATTAACCAAAACACCCTAAACACACATCACAGACATCCCAGACGCACAAAGCTCACATCATAGAAACAGTTCATACGTATATTCAACATCCAACCACAACCTAAATCACTGATTATAATCTGCAATAATGGAAATCAATCCAGCAAATGTACCTGTCTTCACTCTGGCAACGTAAATTGTTGTCCATCAAGACAATTCACCACTCCCAACTGGAATTGTACTAGATGAAACGAACTACTCCTTTTGGTCCCAACTCATGGAGATGAGAATTGGTGCCCGAAACAAGGCTGGGTACCTCACTGGAGCAACAGAAAAACCTGACCCGACTGACCCAAGACTAGACACATGGATAATTGAAAATCACCGAGCCAAAAGCTGGTTGATTGACTCGATGAGCCCGTCATTGATGCAACAATTCATCCGACTTCCCATGATGAAGGAAATTTGGGAGGCAGTGTCAAGAACCTTCTACGACGGGTCAAATGAAACATGTATTTTTGAATTCAATCAAAAATATTTCTCCACCAAACAGAACGACCGACCACTACAAACCTTCTACAACGAGCTCGTTGTAATTTTTCAGGAGATTGACCACAGGACACTGTCACAAGCCAAAAAAGTCAACAACGTGGTCCAGCTCCACTCGGCCATGGGGAGGTTAAGAGTGCACATTTTCCTCAGTGGTCTTGACTCTACCTTTGATCAAGTCTGTGGGGAGATCTTAAGAAAGGATCCCAAACTGAACCTCGAGAGTGCGTACACAGAGAACATCAACAACAACAGACGATGGGAGGAGGACCAAAGGCTGGCCGACAAGCTCATCAGATACTGGAGGGGTTAGTGATGGTGACGAATCGAGTCCCTCTAGTGTGTTCCTCTCTGTTGTGTTCATTGGGTCGGCAGACAAAGGACCGAAACCAAATGGGTATAAATACCGGAAAGGCTAGCGGGTTGGTTTGTGCTCATTGTGGAGAAATGGGTCATTTGAAATAGAGATGTTATGAAATTATTGGTTACCCTAACTAGTAAGATTTTAAGAAAAAACATCGTAAAAATAATGGAAAAAATATGATGAATTTTATGGAAGTAAAACAAGGACAACCGACAACGAATGTTGGTAAAACTTATGCACTCTCTGTTAGTGCTAAGAATAGTTCTTAGATTATTGATGCATGTGCATCCGATCATATGACTAAGCACTCTGGTAATTTAAATTCCTCTAAACCTTCTTCTTAGTCAGTTATTTGCACCGCTAATGGTAATACTTCTTTGATTATCAGGGAAGGGTCTATAACCTTGACCGATTCTCTCACCTTAAATATCATTCTCGTTGTTTCATCTCTTAAATACAATCTCCTTTTGGTTAGCCAAATTACTTCTACTCTTGCATGTATTGTAACTTTTTTGCCTTTTTTTGTGTTTTTCAGGATATTCTAACCTAGAAGATTCTTGGTTATAGTGTTAGACGGGGCAATCTTTATTATTTGGAGTTAACCGAGAAACAGGGGTCAAAACTCAGTCAAGCACATCAGGCAAATAGCAAAGACAAAGCTCAAGCACTCATATGGTTATGGCATCGAAGGCTATGACATCTTTCCTTTGGATACCTTAAGAATTTACAACCACATTTTTTTTAGATTTTAGTAATTTAGATTTTGAATGAGAAATTTGTGAACTGGTCAAAAGTCATTGTATCTCTTATTTACCAAGTTTGAATAAAAGTTTAGAACTTTTCGTAGTTATTCACTAGGATGTTTGGGGTTCTACAAAAAGTTCGTCTTTTAAAATGCTTATTATTTTATTACATTTATTAATGAGTGTACTTGGATGACTTGGATTTCTCTCCTTTGAAATAAGAGTGATGTAGGTACATCTTTTCAGAAATTTCATAAAATGGTAATAACCCAATACCAAAGGCCAATTCATACACTGTAATCTGACAATGGTAAGGAGTTTGTGGATCAAGTTTTAGGTACATTCTTGGGCCACCATGGAATTCGACACCAAACTTCACGCACCTATATTCCACAACAAAATGGACTAGCAGAACAAAAGAATAGAAAAATTATGGAAGTTGTTCGGGCCTCCCTATTTGGCATGAATATGCTTAAGTTCCATTGGGGTGAGGTAATGAAATCACCTGCCTATTTAATCAATCGCACACCTTCTAATGTGCTCAATTTTCAAACTCCCCAACAACAGATTGAATCTTTACTCTTCGTCCCTCATCTACCAAATCTTGAACCCAAAGTGTTTGGATGTACAGTCTATGTTTACATACCTAAAGTTCTGCGGAGTGAACTTAATCCATGTGCAAAATGGTGTCTTTATTGGTTACTCAGAATTTCAGAAGGGATATCGGTGTTACGATCCTCTACATCTAAAGTTACATGTGACATTAGATACCTCATTTCACGAATTGAAACCTTACTATTCAGAGGGAGTTTCTGGGTCGTCTCTTTTAGAGGGCGAGAAACAATGAAGAGAACGATGATTGTTCGAATTGGAGGAAAATTAAGGGATGTTTGAAAGTTTTTTTGAGGAAACAAGACAGAATGATTTGGCCCAACACAATGGTACTGATTTGGAATTTTGCATAGACCAGAGTTTTCTCAACAATAACCCCATTTGTCTGCAGAATTGCCCACCTCTACACCAATAGCTGAAAAATCGACCTATAATGTTCTTCCTCATGTAAATCCAAACCTTATTCTTGATAAAACTAACAAAATTCTTGTTCTTGTGGAAAATATAGCAAATAAATACCCACAGAGGTCAAACAGAGGAGTCCCAAAGAAACAATATGAACCTAGTCCCAAAAACAAGACTAAATATCCAATCAATACCTATGTTTCTCCCAATATATTGTCAGAATCGAATGCATTGTTTGTTAATCAATTATCCACTGTATCTATTCCTAGTAATGTACATGATGCATTAGCAGATCCAAAATGAACTAAGACAGTGAACGAAGAAATGGAGGCACTTCAGAGGAATAACACTTGGGACTTGTGTCCATTACTTAAAAGGAAGAAAACAGTTGAGTGCAAATAGGCATTCACAGTAAAACTCAAGACGGATGGTACTATCAACAGGTACAAAGCAAGGTTAGTTGCGAAGGGATATACACAAAAGCACGAAATAGATTATTAGGAGACCTTTGCCCCGGTGGCAAAAATCAATATCATCCGTATTCTCATATCTCTAGCAGTAAATTAAGACTGGGTCTTGCAACAATTTGATGTCAAGAACGCTTTCCTCAATGGAGATTTTGAAGAAGAAGTCTACATGGAATTACCATCTGAAGCTAAATGTAAATCCTTGTACAAAATGAAGTATGCAAATTAAATCAGGCATTATACGGTTTGAATCCAATGGCCAACCGTGTTGTTGACGCAACTTCTCCAATGGACAAGCTCAACTCTCAAAGGAAATGGGAACATCAACAACCATATTGCAAAAATAACCCTAACTGTGGCAGTCTACTACTTATGGTACGAAAGGAATGACAGAACCTTTAAGAACATCCACATGACTACTCAGGAGCATAGTGCTGAAATCATTTATTTGTTAAGGGCACATTTAATGCACAATGATGTTAGCAAGATTGTAACTAATAGGATTCGAGCAACATGGAACATATATATGGTTCTAGCTCTTTAGCCATTATAGGCTTGTTTTTCTTCTCTGAGCAACCTCAAGCTCGGCTCTGAGCCTAGTGCTAAGGCTGCTAGGGGGTATGCTCCCCCTAAACCATGTACATTTTCCTCTTTTGAATATAACAAAAGTTTTTTCAAAAAAAATTATACGGTCTGAAACAGTCACCCTAGGCCTGGTTTAGAAGATTCTCCTCCACGATGAAGGAATTTGGCTATAAGCAAAGTAACTTGAATCACACTTTGTTTGTCGCACCCCAAAAATGGTGGTATGCGGCGTCGGGGCTGCTCTGTTTTCTTCGCCGGAGAAGGTGGCTGAGCTGCTGGCGGAGACGACCGTGATGCCGCGGTGGTGTTGAAGGCGGGATGTGGGTGGTTGACGGTGATGGTTTACAGGTCGAGAGGGAGAGAGAGAGAGAGCTTCGGGTCTGTTATTTTTAGAGAGAGAGGAGAAAAAACGCAAGCCAGAGAGGGAGAGTAAAGGAGAACAGATGAGAGGGAATAGAAGATTCAAAATTTACGTGAAATTTTCCTTGTCTTTCTCCCGTTTTTTTTTCGTCCCCCTTTGCGCCTCTGTTCGTCGGGTTTTATAGCCGTTTGCAGAGGTTACCGTTGCACTGGTGGGCTGCTTTCGGCTGGAGGCTTCAGGCAGGTGGCTGTCGGCGGCGAGCGCAGGTGGCTTGTCGGCGGCGGCTGCAGGCGTGCGTGGTCTGTTGGTGCAGGCGAAGGTGGCTTGTCGGCGGCTGCTGCAGGCGTGCGTGGTCTGTTGGTGCAGGCGAAGGGGCTGCTTTTAAGGGCAAAAATGCAATTTGGTCCTTTGACTTGTATTTGCCCTTATTACACCCCCAATTAGATTTAAATTTATGATTTTGCGCAATTGCACCCCTTTCCGCATTTCAACATTTACCTTAATTTTGCGCGCCTCTTTCCTTTTGGTCTCTGATTTCTGATTTATGCGATTTAATCTCCAATTAACCATTAGACTCTCAATTTATTCAATTTGCCCATGTAACAAGATATTTTGGATTTTTTTTTTTTTTTTTTTTTCTCTTCCGAAACACAAAAATAAGTAGGTCAAAATTTGGGTAGCAACAGATGCCCCCTCTTTACAATGCTTACGACTAAAGTCTTGTAAAAGACTTTAAATAGTAAGTGTTGTAAAGAAAAATAGAATGATGGATATGGGTCTCATTATTCTGGGTGACCTACCCAAGTTAGATATGGGTCTCATTGTTCTGGGTGACCTACCCAAGTTAGAAGGGTCTCATTGTTCTGGGTGACCTACCCGAGTTAGCATGGTCTCATTTTTCTGGTTGACCTACCCGGTTAGCGTGGTCTCATTTTTCTGGGTGACCTACCCGGTTAGCGTGGTCTCATTTTTCTGGGTGACCTACCCAAGTTAGTATGGTCTCATTTTCTGGGTGACCTACCCGGTTAGCATGGTCTCATTTTTCTGGGTGACCTACCCTGTTAGAATGGTCTCATTTTTCTGGGTGACCTACCCGGTTAGAATGGCCTCATTTTTCTGGGTGACCTACCCAAGTCAGGATGGTCTCATTTTTCTGGGTGACCTACCCGGTTAGCATGGTCTCATTTTTACGGGTGACCGACCCGGCTATCATGGTCTCATTTTTATGGGTGACCGACCCGGATAGCATGGTCTCATTTTTATGGGTGACCGGCCCGGCTATCATGGTCTCATTTTTATGGGTGACCGACCCGGATAGCATGGTCTCATTTTTATGGGTGACCGACCCGGCTAGCATGGTCTCATTTTGATGGGTGACCGACCCGGCTAGCATGGTCTCATTTTCATGGGTGACCGACCCGGCTAGCATGGTCTCATTTTTATGGGTGACCGACCCGGCTATCATGGTCTCATTTTTATGGGTGACCGACCCGGATAGCATGGTCTCATTTTTATGGGTGACCGACCCGGATAGCATGGTCTCATTTTTATGGGTGACCGACCCGGCTCGAGGAACGAAACAGCATCGATTCTCAATTCATCTTCCGTGGTTTTGTCGACCTAAGATTCTGTTTCTCCATATCTTTCATGACTTGCAATTACATTAGCTTTCGCCACACCTTTCCTGTCAGGTTAGTATTATGACAATAATATGCATGTTTTGTTACCTCTTTAGAAACATAGGTCCCCCCCTCTTCGCGGTAGCCTTCCTTCATAGGATGTGTTCCCCATGCCATATCTTTACACTTGGTGACGAGACTTTTTGTTCCACATAGGACCCTTTCTAGCTCCATTGTAGTTTTTTTTTTTTTTTTTTTTACTCATGTCCAAAAACTCAAAACGATATATACTTGAAAGAATTTCAAAACATGGTTTTGTTTGCCAATTGACACTTTTAAAGCAAATTGCTATTTTATGATTTTGCCCCCAGTGTGGTGCACAAAATATATCAAAAATAAATGATAGAACGTAAATAAATATTATAAGATCCTGTGCTTTGAAAAAAAAATTCTTGCACGAGAATTCATGGCCGAATTTTGAGGAAGATTACAACATATCAGGCATAATATTTCTTTACAGAGTCAGAATTCACAGGCCTAGCTAGATCTTCTCCATCCATTCTAGATAATAGCAAAGCTCCTCCTGAGAACGACTTCTTCACTACATAAGGACCTTCATAGTTCGGGGCCCATTTACTCTGATCTTGCCCTGGTACAAACAATATCTTCTTCAATACCAAATCGCCTTCTTGAAATTTTCGAGGTCGAACTTTCTTATCATATGATTTGGCTATCCTTCTTTGGTATAGTTGATGATGACAGATTGCGGCTAACCTCTTTTCACTGATCAAATTCAATTGCTCATATCTGACCTTTGCCCATTCTGCTTCATCTAGTTCGGAGTCTATCAATACTCTCAATGATGGGATTTCTACTTCTAAAGGCATTACTGCCTCCATCCCATACACCAACATGTACGGAGTGGCTCCTGTTGAGGTCCGAACTGCGGTACGGTATGCATGAAGAGCAAATGGCAACATTTCGTGCCAATCCTTATAGGTGACTACCATTTTCTGAACAATCTTCTTGACGTTCTTGTTAGCAGCTTCCACAACACCATTCATCTTGGGCCTATAAGGAGAGGAATTTGAATGTTTGATCTTCCATTTAGCACAGAGTTCTGTTATCATCTTCCCATTGAAGTTTTGTGCATTATCAGTTATAATCTTTTCTGGTGGCCCGTACCGACATATCAAATCTCTCTCAACAAACTTCTTTACCACCTTTTGTGTTACATGAGCAAATGACCCGGCTTCTACCCATTTTGTAAAGTAGTCGATTGCCACGAGAATGAACCTATGACCATTGCTGGCTTTTGGGTTGATAGGTCCAATCACATCGATTCCCCACATCGCGAAAGGCCATGGGGATAACAAATTAAATAGAGGGGTCGGAGGGGCATTCATTTTGTCCCCGTAGATCTGACACTTATGACATTTGCGGACATAGTCAATGCAATCCTTCTCTAATGTCATCCAAAAGTAACCAACTCTTTGTATTTTCCTAGCCATCATATGTCCACTAGCATGGGTCGAGCAGATCCCTTAATGAACTTCTCGCAATGCGTTTCTAGCTTCAACTCCATCTAGGCATCTCAGCAAAGTCCCATCAGATGACCTCTTATACAAAACTTCTCCATCAAGGTAAAAATCCATTGCCAGCCTTCTCAAGGTCTTCTTTTCGATGTTGGATGCCCCCATGGGATAAGTCTGATTTTGGATGAAGTTCTTGATATCGTAGTACCAAGGGTTTCCGTCTATCTCTCCTTCCACTGAGCAACAATGAGACGGGTTATTTCTGATGTCGATGTGTATCGGCTGTAAGTTTTGCCCGAAGTCTATTCTAGCCATAGAAGCTAGTGTAGCCAAGGCATCTGCAAACTGATTTCCTTCCCTTCCTAAGTGTGTGAACTCTATTTCCTCAAACTCTTCAGCCAGTTTAGATAGGTACTCTTGGTAGGGTATTAGCTTTTCTTCTTTGGTTTGCCATTCCCCTTTTACCTGACAAATAATTAGCATCGAATCTCCATATACATCTATCTTTTTTACGTTCAACTCCAACGCAGTCTCTAAACCAAGAATACAGGCCTCATACTCGGCCGTGTTATTAGTGCACCCGAATTGCAATTTAGTTGAAACTGGGTATTGTTTCTTGTCAGGAGATATTATCACCGCCCCGGCTCCGTTACCACATACATTCACAGCACCATCAAAGTACATAGTCCACCATCCTGGTTTTTCTTCCTCAACTGAAAACACATCCTCATCAGGAAAATCAAAATCTAAAGGCTCATAATCCTCCATAGCATGGTCTGCCAGGTGATCAGCAATAACACTCCCTTTTACCGCTTTCCTTGTCATGTACACTATATCATACTCAGATAGCAGCACTTGCCACCTAGCAATTCGGCTGGATAAATAGGGCTTTTCACAAATGTACTTCAACGGGTCTAATTTAGAAATTAGCCATGTGGTATGATACAACATATACTGTCGCAACCTTTTTGCAGCCCATGCTAACGCGCAACACAACTTCTCAATCATAGTATACCTAGACTCACACTCCATGAACTTCTTGCTTAAATAATAAATGGCCTTTTCCTTCTTCCCAGACTCATCCTGTTGCCCAAGCACACATCCCATCGCTGTTTCAGTCACTGTTAAATATAAAATCAATGGCCTTTTTGGTACAGGGGGGACCAGTAGAGGTGGTTTTAGCAAGTACTGCTTGATTTTCTCAAAAGCTTCTTCACATTCTGCATTCCAAATGCCAGGATTCTTCTTTCTTAACAAACGAAAAATAGGGTCGCAGGTTGTGGTTAATTGGGATATGAATCGAGCAATGTAATTTAACCTTCCTAAGAATCCTCTTACTTCCTTCTCAGTCTTCGGAGCTGGCATGTCCTGAATAGCCTTTACTTTTTCAGGATCCACTTCTATTCCTTTGTCACTCACCACAAATCCTAACAACTTCCCAGATTTCACCCCAAATGAACACTTTGCAGGGTTAAGCCTCAACTTATATTTCCTTAACCTTTCAAATAATTTCTTCAATATTTGGACATGATTCTCTCCTTTTCCAGATTTAGCGATCATGTCATCCACGTATACTTCAATCTCCTTGTGCATCATGTCATGAAATAAAGTCACCATAGCCCTTTGGTAAGTGGCACCAGCGTTCTTTAACCCAAATGGCATGACTTTATAGCAGAAAGTTCCCCATGGTGTAACAAATGTCGTCTTCTCCTTATCTTCCTGTGCCATTTTTATTTGATTATAGCCTGAGAAACCATCCATAAAGGAATACATGGAGCTACGAGCTGCATTATCAACTAACATATCTATATGTGGTAGAGGAAAATTATCTTTAGGGCTAACACGATTTAAATCCCTAAAGTCCACACAGACTCGAATCTTGCCCTCCTTTTTGGGTACCACTACTATGTTGGACACCCATTGTGGATATTTAACCACCTCTAAGAAACCCGCGTTCCATTGTTTTTCAATCTCTGCCTTTACTTTGATCAAAACTTCTGGGTGCGTTCTTCTTAGCTTTTGCTTAATCGGTCTGCATCCCTCCTCCAATGGTAACCTATGGACTACGATATTTGTATCTAGTCCGGGCATATCCTCATAAGACCAAGCAAAAACATCCGTATAATCTCGAAGTAGTGCAATCAAGTCTTCCCTTTCCTTTTGCGTGATCAAAGTTCCTACCTTGAGTTCTCTTTGGCTTTCTTCCGTGCCCACATTTATGGTTTCAAGTTCCTCTTTAGCGGGCTTCCAAACTTGTTCATGTTGCTCTAATAATTTTGCGAATTCCTTAATGTTATTTTCATTCTCGTCTTCCTCTTCTACAGCTATTATGTGTTCTTTATAATTCGGCCATTCGTTCTCAGTGTAAAGTGCAAGTGGTGCTGTGGAAGTTCCGCTTTCAGGGTTCCTGAAAGCGGAAAATGAGTGTAAATGCACCAAATAAAAATAAGAAAAGAGATGAACAAAAATGCATGATCTTCATAAAAATTCAGTTAACAACAAACAAAGATAAAATCCGATTGGCCTATTAGGCCTTAAAACAAAACAAACCAAAACACATGTAGAAAACATTGTTCATTACATTCTGAAAACCAATGGAGCTTCTTGGGTTTCCCAATTCTGGAACTTCTCTCCCTTGGCTAACTTCCGAATGCATGCATGGGCAGTGACTTCCTCAACGGCATAGATGGTCAACTGTGGTAGCTCTTCATCCCTTTTCCCTGACTGAGTCTTCTTAACGATGCTCTGAACTTCCTCTTTTTCCACAATATTTATGCTCATAGATGACATCTTCTGAAGAAAGCTCTCGTGTCCTGGATCAGGTTGTATGACATACGCTGCCTTTGGGAATGAGACTCTGATCGGAGGAATGACTAAATCCTCTTCTTCAGGCTTCCTTCCCTCGATCCTCGCCATTCTTTTCTCTCTTCTTGCCATAGCAGCCCGCTGATAGTCCTCCTTTTTAGGTTTATATCCCAACCCAAATCTTTGTTCTGCAGCCTTTAGCTTCGTTACCCCAACCCATTCGAGTTTCTTTTTTGCTGCTCCAAATCGGGCAGGAACCTTGTTCTTTAAGAGGCTTTTAGCGGCCATTTTAGTGGCCCTTGAGATCCTGGCTTTCCTTCTTGCGGTATTCTCCGGCACCCACTCGGTATTCACAACCTCAAATGCGTGCAGGTTTCCATCCGTACAATCTTCAGCTTCAATAAATGGGACCGCCACATTTTTCATCACGGATATAGCTTCTTCGGCCTTGACGGTAACGAGGACACCATTGGCGATGTACTTCAAACGTTGATGCAACGAAGAAGTAACAGCTCCGGCAGCATGTATCCATGGTCTTCCCAACAACATGCTATAGGAAGGGTGGATGTCCATCACCTGAAGGGTTACCAAGAAGGCTTGGGGACCTATGGCTAGCTCAACTTCGATTGCCCCCAACACCTGCCTCGGTGCACCATCATATGCTCTCGCCGTAATCCCACTTGGATGCATGTGAGAAGGATCTACTGGCATCTCTTCCAGCATGTGTCTTGGCAACACATTTAGGGCGGAGCCATTATCAATAAGAACTTTCCCAATTAGACAATCCTTACATCGGACTGTGATGTACAGAGGTTTGTTGTGTCCTGTTCCTTCGGCGTCGAGTTCATCTTCGGTGAAATATAAGTAATTTGAAGCATGAATTCTCCCAACCAGGTGCTCCATAGTTTTTTGTTCGATATCCTGAGGTACATAAGCCTCATTCAGTACCTTCTGTAAGGCATTACGATGGGGCTCAGAACTAAGTATCAAAGACATAATGGAAATCTTGGCAGGGGTCTTTTTTAATTGGTCCACCACACAATATTCGCTATGCTTCATCAACTTCAAGAACTCGTTCGCCTCTTCTTCTGTCACAGGTTTGCTTAATTCTTTTTCAAAGCCTACTACTTCTTTACCCTTATTCTTCATTTGATTTCCCAACTCCTCGGGCGTGAAGCAACGACCGCTTCGAGTCAAACCACCGATCTCAGCCTGGAAGGAAGGAGCTTCATCATTTGAAGTGACAACATAATTTCCGGGTGTTGCCTTATAGTCTACCTTCTTCTCATATGAGGGTTTATACAAAACCAACCTCGATAGCCCACTAGCTGTTGCTTGAACTCTACATTTCTCCATTCCTGCTACCTCTCCACTACTTTCCATACTCTCTATCCTCAACTCCCCCAAAGTCAACATCCTGGCGACTTTTTGATGGAATTCGGTACACTCATCAATGTGATGCCCTTTTTCATTATGAAATGGGCAAAAGTCATTTTCGTCGAAGTCGTGCTTGGTCGATCCCATCAACTGTCCAGATTGCACCAACATGCTGTATAATCTAGACATAGTCACCTTGAGAGCCCTTACTTTGTTATCAGTTTCTATTGCATTCACCCCACTACTTCCCGCAGCATGTTTGGGCAAAGGATTCAGATTAACATTGGGTGGATCCTCAATGGTGATCCATCCGATCTTGATTAATTGCAATACTTTTCTCTTAAACGCGGCACAGGTCTCAATGCTATGACCTGAATTACCAGCATGGTATTCGCAAGTCAGATTAGGGTTGTGCCAGGCAGGGAAAGGTGGCTTCAAAGGGAGTAGTGGTAGGGGAGCAATATGTCCGATGTTTAACAGTTGCGCGTATAACTCTTTTAAAGTCATGGGCAAAGGTGGTAGTTGTTCCTCTGGTTGTTGGTACTCTCTCCTTTGGAAGTTACCTTGATTATGCGTGGGGAATTTTGGGTAAAAAGGTGGGTTTGGAGTGGTGGGTTTGGAAAAGTTGATGTTGGCGGTTTGGGGTGTGGGTGTTTGGTAGCTTTTGTAACTTTTCTCTTTCCCCTTGTACCTTTCTTCGAGATTATTCACATCGACTTCTTTTCTTTTCCCAATGAAACCTCTCTTCTCTACAGGTTCCACAATTCTTCCGCTCCGGATTCCTTGCTCAATCCTCTCAGCAATCCGTACCGCATCAAAAAAGTGTTGGGCTGAGCTTCCCATCAGATGTTCATAATAGGGGGCTCTAAAGGTATTGGCAAATAGATTCACCATTTCCGTTTCTATCAACGGTGGTTGTACATTAACCGCCTGGTCCCGCCACCTCTGTGCATAAGCCCTTACAGATTCCTGGGCCCCCTTTTCCATGGTAGACAAACTGGTCCTATCAGGAGCAATCTCCATATTAAACTTGTACTGTTTTAAAAAAGCGTCCGCCAAGTCTGCCCACTTTCTAATCCTGATGTTATCTAACCTCATGTACCAGCTAAGGGCCGACCCTGTCAAGCTGTCCTGGAAAAAGTAGATTAACAATTTATCATCGTGTATTACTTCCGCCATCTTGTTATAGTAAGAACGAAGATGGGTTTTGGGGCATTCTGTCCCACTATACTTAATAAACTCCGGGACCCTGAACTTCCGTGGTATCACGATGTTTGGTACCAAACATGCTTCAGCTGCCCTGATTGGGTCGGATAGATCGTTCCCTTCAATTGCTCTTAATCTTTCCTCTAATGCGGACCATTTGTCATATCCTGCATGGCTAAACAATCTAGAATCTTGTGGTTCCTCATCCGTCAAATCCAATGTAATGGGGATTGGGACGGGCCGAGTGGGTTCGGTTTGTTTCTTTGGTGATCTTGAGCCTAGCATATGAGGTGCCTCCGGGTATTGAACTGCCGGTGGTGCTTCATCTGTCTGAGCTGACGTCCCCTCTCCATCTTTTGTTTTCAATACCTTTTCAAGCATGCTGGTCAAACGCGCCACATCATTTCGGACAGCTTCGAGCTCCTTCTGGTACGAAGATTCAGGCTCGATCCTTTCTTCATTTTCCATTCTCCTTCTTAACCGGGTGTTGTGGACCTTCGCAGGGGGACCTATGTTTCGTGGTTGAGCTGTTTACATGAATGCATAAGCAAATGGAAAATATATGTAGTATGATGAATATGCTTGTATGGATGTATATGAGATGCAATGGGTTTCTCTTGTGAACAATTAATGGCCAAACACTTCATAGAACAGGGGTTTCTTATCACATTGCCGTTAGGAGTACTGCATTTCGAGTTATTTGCTTAAGTCATATTCACCAAAAGACAGAATTTGCATCAGAGACAAGTAACGCCCTTTTTCATTGAATAGATAAGCTTGCTACATTTTTGAAAAACACAAAAAAAAAAGGACAAACAAATTAAAACTCTTCTTCGGTCACATCTTCCCCCAAAGGTAGGAAAGCGAATCCGCGGTTCTCAATTGACTCCAAGAAAGCATCGGTTTCAGCTAGACTTTGCCGATAACGGATGATGTCTCTCCCCACATTTCTAGCATTGGTCCTAATGACCCGAGCGTGCGCAACAGCTTCATCCATTTGTTTGTCCATCTTGGACAGTTTTTCAACAAGCAGCAAGTTGGTCCTGTTTAATGAAGTATTATTAGCATCAATCTGATCCTTGTGTTTTTCTATCAATGCTAATTTTTCTCCCTGATGTTTTATCTTTACCCTCTCTTTGTCAAGCTTCATCTTCAGAGTTCTTATCTCGTCTTCTTTATTCACCAACTCTGCTTCACCAACTTCATTCTTCACAAGCTCCGCCGAACGACTCTCCGACATTACGTATTTCTTATACAATTCTTCATATTTTTCAATTCTGTCCATCAACTCGCACTGAACCTCTGCAAACTTCTCTTGGTAATATTCTATACTTTCTTGGCATTCATTATGTTCAGTCTTCAATGCGCTGAGCTCAGAGCAACTTTGCACCCATTTCTGATTCATCTCCGCTAATTCTTTTTCAATTCCCAATCTAGCATTTTCTTCCTCGACTATCTTCAACTCGAGTTTGGCTAATCTCGCATCCCTAGACTGTAGTTGTTCATCTAGAAATGCTCTCCTTTTGTCACCTTCGAGCACCATTTCTTCCATCATCATCTTGTCCTTTCTGGTCTTGTTCAATTCCATCTGAAGTTTGTCAATTTGTCTCCTCAATTCTTCTTCACTGTCAAGCCTTTTCCTTTTAACAGACTTTTCTTTAGTTTGTGGCGACGTCTCTTCTCCATTGGCCGAGGCTGAGGTAGCTGAATCTCTCCATTTTGTATACCCTTCGCTTGTACTAGGATTCTCCAAACCTTTTATTTCTACCAAAACCAGATGCTTCCAGTCTTGTTTGATGGCTCTCATGACTTCTTGCGCCACAGGATCTTTAAACAAACCGAAAAACTGAGCAACCCCTTTGGTCCTTGGAACGAACTGCTTGCCCCCATGTTGCCTTACCACGAGAGCAGGAGCATAACTTACATAACCGGTGATCCCTACCAATGGAACCCAACATCGCTGCCCACAGCTCATTAGAACATCCATTGCCTTGATCCATGGAGCCCTCCATTTGAAACCACCCCTTGGTAAGATTTCTAGTTTTTCTAACCAACCTTGGTTATCTAGATTTCCCCATTCGTCTTTTACAACTATTTCCAAAGGTTTTTGGCTAAACCACCAAAAATTATTGAAAATTGGCTTTTTTGTCTCAATATGGCTGACCATCCAGATATACAATAGCTGTGTGCAACACCTCATTGCCCCTTTTCCGGTTTTTCGACAATGATTAAGCGTGATGATGGTCTCGGCTAGAATAGCGGCTACTGGATTGATCCGAGTATTCTCGTATTCCACATAAGCAGCAGCAGCTTCCAAACTTATTATGCCTATTTGGCTTGGAAATAGTACAAGGCCAAATATGCCCAAGGCAATCAGTCTCTCTCTTTCTAGACCGGACTTCGCTTCTAGTTCACACTCTAGCATCTTCCATTTCAAACCCACGGCATTTCTCTCAAAAAACCTTTCCAAACCAGAGATTCTGAGCAGTTTCGACAATTCAGGTACAATATTGTCACATCTTAAAGGAAAATAAGCTCTATACAAGTTATTTGGAAATTCAGTCAGCAACCCATACTCTTCCATTGTAGGACATAGATCTATATTCCCAAAAGAAAATCGGCGATAATCTGGATCCCAGAAATGAACTAAAGCTCGTATTGCTGGGCTTAAAACCTCTACTTTTGCAATCTCCATTAAACGTCCGTACTTTCCAAAGAACGCCTCTTTGTCCACGTTATGAAAATGAGTCATTAGCTTGCTCACCTCATTCAGGGTGCAATTCAGGTTCTTGATTGGTGGTAGAACCTCAGCACTACTCTTAATACAGTCTCCTTCGGTCAATTGTGATGACTCAGAAATTTTCCCATATTCCATGATAGAAAGTCTAGTGGTGGTGGCCATTTTGTTCACAAGTCCTGTAAAGCGAAAATGTTCTTTAGATTTATGTCATGTGAAATATATTACGGAGCGTACACCCTAACGATAGGTTCTAGTTCTTTTATGTGAGACATGGGGGTAGGCTTACTATTTGGGCTCTAAAAAGGGTCTCTCGCTGTCCCAGTGATCACCTTCGTAAAGGCAATATGGGGTCTTAGCAGATAATGGGATGGTACGTATACCAATCACTATCATCTAAGCTCTCAGCAAAGAGTTGGGGTTTACACAAACTTCAACCTTGACTCAAGTCATAGGTAAGCTGCTAGTCCCCCACCTAACTTAAGGTTTAGTGTGTGCTCTCAAAATAATAAAAAGTGATGCATGACGAGACATATTATGATGACAGAATGAAAAGATGCATGCTAAAGCTTTTAAACAAATAAATAATTCATGGTAACGTGAGAGTAAATGAATAAATAAACACACAAAATAATTAACATATCACAAACAAAATTATCAAGCTTAGTCCAAAAGTCCCCAGTGGAGTCGCCATTCTGTCGCACCCCAAAAATGGTGGTATGCGGCGTCGGGGCTGCTCTGTTTTCTTCGCCGGAGAAGGTGGCTGAGCTGCTGGCGGAGACGACCGTGATGCCGCGGTGGTGTTGAAGGCGGGATGTGGGTGGTTGACGGTGATGGTTTACAGGTCGAGAGGGAGAGAGAGAGAGAGCTTCGGGTCTGTTATTTTTAGAGAGAGAGGAGAAAAAACGCAAGCCAGAGAGGGAGAGTAAAGGAGAACAGATGAGAGGGAATAGAAGATTCAAAATTTACGTGAAATTTTCCTTGTCTTTCTCCCGTTTTTTTTTCGTCCCCCTTTGCGCCTCTGTTCGTCGGGTTTTATAGCCGTTTGCAGAGGTTACCGTTGCACTGGTGGGCTGCTTTCGGCTGGAGGCTTCAGGCAGGTGGCTGTCGGCGGCGAGCGCAGGTGGCTTGTCGGCGGCGGCTGCAGGCGTGCGTGGTCTGTTGGTGCAGGCGAAGGTGGCTTGTCGGCGGCTGCTGCAGGCGTGCGTGGTCTGTTGGTGCAGGCGAAGGGGCTGCTTTTAAGGGCAAAAATGCAATTTGGTCCTTTGACTTGTATTTGCCCTTATTACACCCCCAATTAGATTTAAATTTATGATTTTGCGCAATTGCACCCCTTTCCGCATTTCAACATTTACCTTAATTTTGCGCGCCTCTTTCCTTTTGGTCTCTGATTTCTGATTTATGCGATTTAATCTCCAATTAACCATTAGACTCTCAATTTATTCAATTTGCCCATGTAACAAGATATTTTGGATTTTTTTTTTTTTTTTCTCTTCCGAAACACAAAAATAAGTAGGTCAAAATTTGGGTAGCAACATTGTTTATAAAGCATAGAGAAAGAAGATTACGACATTAATTATGTATGTGGAAAATAAGGTCTTAATAGGAGATGATCCAGAAGAAAGAAAAATACTACAGCATTTTCTAGCATCAAAATTTGAATTCAAAGATCTCGGACAATTGAAGTATTTCTTAGGGATTGAGGTCTCAAGGTCAAAAACTAGGATATGTTTATCACAATAAAAATATATGTTAGATTTGTTAACAGAAACTGGAATGTTTGCATGCAAATTGTTGACACACCTATGAAAATGAATTACAAGCTTGGAGAATCAGAAAATTAGACGCCAACGGACAACGAAAGTTATCAACTGTTAGTCGGAAAAATGATATATTTATCATATACAAGGTCATACATAGCCTATACAGTAAGTGTGGTGAGTCAATTCATGCATTCACTAGGAGTAGAACATATGGAAGTCGTATATCAAATCTTGAAGTATTTGAAGAGTGCACTAGGAAGAGGATTACTATTCTCTAAAAATAAGGTCCATGAAATTATAGGGTATACAGACTCGGATTGGGCAAAAAATTAGATTAATAGGAGATCGACATCAATTTATTTTATTTTTGTAGAAGGTAACCTAATCACTTGGAGAAGTAAGCAGAAAGTGATCGCTAGATCAAGTGCAGAAGTAAAATACCAGAGTATGGCTTATGGTGTATGTGAATTATTATGGAAAACATGTGTTTACAGGAGTTGGGGATTGATTATGGGACGTCCACGAGTCTACACTGTGATAATAAGATATCTATCAAAATTGCACACAATTCTGTACAACATGATCGTACCAAACACGTCAAAGTCGACCGTTATTTCATTAAAAAAAATCTTGATAAAACAATTATACAATTTCTTTTTGTTCGGTTAGAAGATTAGTTAGCTGAAATACTCACAAAGGCAGTTTTAGGGAGGGTATTTAATGGTGCAATTAGCAAGTTAGGCATGATAAATATCTACGCTCCAACTTGTGAGGGAGTGTTAAAGTATAAGGTTATTACAGCTGGATTGTTTGTAGTTTACTGAAATAGAATTTGTTGTGTAATTTCTTTTTCACTACGTTCTTAACCCTGAATAAACAATACTTAATCTTGAAACTTTTTTTTTTAATACTTTGTTTTAAATTTAGCTCAGATTAAATTAATTAATTTTGTCGATCCAAATGTATTCTTGATCACAGTAAAAACATGAACTATCTCTTAAAAAAATTCAAGATGATCTTTTTTTGAAAAAGAAATATATTGAGACAATGATAAATTTGATCAATTTTAGTCTATCAACGACCCATGTCATAGACTCCATTATGTTTAATAACTTTTTTATATTTTTTTAATTATATGATAAAATAAAATTGAGCATCCATCTAAAAATAAATATTTATTTGAGATAATAATAACCTTATAAAAAACAAACAAAAATAAATCATGTAGTGTATTTATCAATAAATCTAATAATATTAAAGGAGAATATTAAGGGGAGAAATAAAAAATAATTAAAGAATCAAAAACAAAAAAGCATATTCAATCAGTTGGTGAAGTTATCAAACCTATGAACCAGAAAACCCAAACTAGTACATTAAATTTGTGAACAGGTTATAGACTCTTTTGGAATTATTATTTTTTAAAAAACTATTTTTTATTTAATTATATAATAACAATAATAAATGATCACAAAATTAAACATAAATCTAATATTGAGATGTTGAAAAATAATTAAGAAAATTAAAAACAAATCTCTAGACTTGTGAATCAGGTTAATTAGTCAAACTTATGACCATGTTCATATGCTTTATAAAGTTAAATAACATAACTTTTATCTTAATTATTTTTTTTACTATATGAGAGAAAATAGATAGAAAAAGATCAAAGTTCAATAAAAAAAGAAAAAAAACCACATCATACTCATAAATCGAGTATGACCTTGTATTTTTTTTTCTTGAATGCAAAAAACAATAAATATAGATCACGATACTTAATATTATAATATGGGTTATTTTCATGATTGTATTTAATGAATTGTTTTTATTAAAATTACTTTAAAATAGAAATTGACACACACAGGATTTATTTAATAAAAATATGTATTATGCAAGACTGCATATATTAAAAGTACTGTAAAAAATAAATATTTTTTATTCTCTAAAATAAATTTAATATATAAAAAATTACAAATAAATCATATTAACCACTTCAAAGTTCAAACATTAAACCTATCCAATATAATTAAAAAATAATAACTATTTAAAAACAAAGATAAATAAGGAGAAAAAAATCACATATAAGTGAACTAAAAACTTAAAATTTATTTAAAAATAATATAAAAAAATGTTCTAACTTGTTTTAAAAAAACTCAATAGATATCAGTATATCCAAATCCAAAGCTGTCACCCAGATGACAAAATAGGAGATGCCATGATTCCCGTAGAATTATTTCAGTGTTCTGCGCTGCTTATTTGAAGAGATTTATCCCATCACAGGCATCATGTGGTTTTGCATCGAATCTTGTATCTCCATTTCTCTGGAGCTTCACGCCGTTATTCTTGGCTATTTGTTTTATATATATATATATATATATTTAGATTGTTTTCATAGGTTGATTAAAAATAAATTTATATAAAAAATTTGTTTTAAAATAAAAAATAATTATTACTATATTTTTTAACATTCTCTTGGTTGAGAATTATGGGTTTTTGTAGGGGTTTATTGAACTTTCTTTGATTTCTTTTATGACTTACAAGAAGAAGATAGAAAAAAGAGACAATGAGGATTTTTTTATATTTTTAATCTATAATTTTTTGAATTACTCATTAAATTGTAAGTAATCCTGTAATTTTGTTTTGTTTTTTCGTTAACTAATTTTGTACGCACTAAAATCAATATATAAATTGTTATAAATAATAGTTTCATGTAAAGTTTAGTTTCTAAAATTAATTAACAAAAAAAAAAAAGGTAATTGCATGCAAACCTCTTACGAGGCAGCCTAATTTTTCCAATGGGAACCCAATTGAAACCTACCTTCAAATTTGCGCCCCTTTTCCTAGAAAACAAAGAAAAACTTCTTCTTTTTATGGCTACAACCAAGAATAACTGCTAACCATTCGTTCTTTTTATTTCCCTGAATAATTCTCCATGAAACGAGGATACCCAGGTTCACCATCGAACTCTTCTGCTTCTAGCCCGCCTAAATCCAGATTGAAATATACCCCTAAAGGTAGTTTCTTGACATGGGTTTTTCTTCTTTAGAAATTTTACTGTTGGCAGTTTTTGGTACCTTTTTAGTTCCAATGGATTTAATTGCTAGTTTTTTTTTGGCTCTTTAGAGCTTTTAGTTTTTTATTTGCTTGGGATTAAGATGATTAAGTTACGAATTTTTAGTTCCATGTTAGTATTTTTTTTTTTCTGCGAGTAGAATCAAAGCAAAGATGAGAATTCTATTGCTTGAGGTAGTTCGGCTTGGACAGCTTTATATTTTTGTAATGGTTTTGAATGGTATTTGCTTTGCTGTTTCGGCTGAGGGATTGATTTTGAGACCTGGGACTGGGTTTTTGGGTCTGTGTTCTTTCCAAATAGAAAACTGGAGAGATAAAGTTTCGATTTTTAAGAAATTTGTAATGTTCATTTGTGTTCGTATCTCCGGTCCGAGTGAGTGAGTATGAATCTAGGTTTGTAATGTTTTTTCGAGACACTTCCTTTTATTTTTCTGCTTTGGAAGTTGAGGTATAATTTTGTGATTGCAGGCGATGCAGATTTTTCTAACGATTTTGTTCAGAGAGTGGCTGACCATTATAGTGCCAGGACGAATCAGACTCTGGAAGAAAGAGAAGCGAGTCCAATTATCCACTTAAAGAAACTTAACAATTGGGTATGTAGCTAACTCCTATACTTGGAAATATCTTAAGCTGTGGTGATGTGTATAAATGACATAATCATATCTTTGAACAGATAAAAAGTGTCTTAGTTCAACAACATACAGAACAAGGGGATGCTGTACTTGATCTTGCCTGTGGAAAGGTAACGAATATCATCCCTTTTATCAGTTGCATTGAATGTTTTAGATCTCCACATCTTGTTAGGAATTTTCTTCTGATGTCATTTTTGTTCTCAAGGGTGGTGATCTCATCAAATGGGATAAAGCAAAGGCAGGATATTATGTTGGCATTGACATAGCTGAAGGCTCGGTAACATACTACCCAGAGATTTACTTCTCTTTCAAAAATGAAGTGGCCAAATGTCCTTGTTATTGATGCTTTGTATTTCAAATGCCTTGCTATGTTTTGAATATATGTGATTGCATATGTTTGCATCTCCAAGTGAACGCTATACAATATGAGATACTATGAACATTAATATACATATTTTTTTTATGCAGAAAAGCAGCGTCTTTTATCTCCTGGTTTTTCAATTTTTATGCATAATGCATATATGTTGTCAATGGTCATTGTTTGTATGTGTTTGATTGTCAATACAGATGGAAGATTGTCGTACACGTTACAATGGTGATGCAGACCACCATCAACGTCGCAAAAAGTTCACTTTTCCAGCCCGTCTCATATGTGGAGATTGTTTTGAGGTAATTTCAGCTATAGCTGGTGTGTCAACAAATTCATTACATTTAGTGTGATATGTTGATATGAATTATATGTATGCTGCCTTTGTGGATTTGACAAGCAGGCTGAATCATGAATGTGCCTTCCAAAAGTTTAATTGATGAAATTTTTTGTTTCACTTATGCTATAGTCATATGTAGAAGTAACTGAATTTTGACTTATATGTTTCAGCTTCGCTTGGATGAAGTCCTGGCTGATGATGCTCCTTTTGATATCGTCAGTTGTCAGGTGAATTCCATGGCTTCTATGATTACTTTTACAATTTTTAAAAATTAGCAATATACAATGTTTAAGGGTCTATTTGAGAGTATGATAGAGGATGTTTTTCAAAATGCTTTTCATTTAGAAATGTATCAAAATAATATATTTTTTTTGAAAAAAAATATTTTTAAAACGCAATCCTAAACATCCCTTTGAGCTATTTCACTAGACTTTTAATAACCTTGCTTGATAATATAAATGGATATTGTCATATGATATATGAAGTGTTTTTTCAATATATTTTTTTTCTAGAATTTTAAAAATGTTAATACCAATTTTCTTATTCCTTTTGACATATCTATCTCTCTAAAAGGGAACAACATGAAAAGAAAAACCTAGGAACTAGCAAATGCTTCAAACTTAATACCCAAAGTATTTTTCCTTTCCATGCATATCTGTTATATTGTACTTTCTGTTTGCTTGTCAGAGTAGATGTAATATCTTTCCCATTGTTATATGTTAATTCTTCAATTAATTATGCAAATCATGTATATATATAGCAATGGGATTCATCAAATATGTGTCTCTCTGTGTGTGGTTTTACTTGGTCCTGAAGCATCAATACAAAATTTGCAGTTTGCCTTGCACTATTCATGGTCAACTGAGGCACGTGCACGAAGAGCATTATCCAATATATCAACCTTACTTCGGCCTGGAGGCACCTTCATTGGAACAATGCCAGATGCCAATGTCATCATAAAAAAACTTAGAGAAGGTTTTTGTCTTGTGCCTTTCAAATATTTTTTTTTCCTATGAAAAACAACCCTTCAAAAGATCAAATTTACAAATCTTAACAAAACACATAACATGTTTTTTTCTGCCCCTACAAACATTAAAGCCCAGAGGCACCTTCATTAGAACATGAAATTTATGTTTTTGTTGTATGTATGGCAAGGCTTTTTTAAGAATTCATGGAATAATGATGTGATGTGGGACAAGAAAAGGTAGAATAAAATTTGAAGATGAAGAAATAAGCTAAGAAGAAAAGGTCAAAGAAAGAAAAGAGAAAAACTGAAGAAGAGAGACTGTGGGTTGGAAAGTTGCAACTTTGCTAGTTTTTATTCAATTCATCAAAACTATTTAATATTTAGAAAAATAAAATATAAATACTAAAACCCTAACGAGTAAAAATAATTGGACTTATAGTCCACTAAATAAAATATCCAACAATAAATAAATTAAGCTCAATAAATAAATCTAAATAAAAATCCAATAACACAAGGGTTGGACTATCATCCATCATTGCAAGTCATACAAACATGTTAGCCATGTCTTGAGTATGATGTCTTAGTCAACTCTTCCAGGGTTGGAGTATAGTATATGGAGACTGCAATAATGATCCCAAAGATATAAAGCAAGCTGTTGTGATATCTTTTTTGTAATCCAAGTATAGTCTAAATCTAATCGTCTTGCTTATATATTGGAATTTGTTGAAGTTTTCCATCCTAGATATTAACAACTTGTGCATTCAAGTAGCATTAATATGTTTCTTTTGTGTTAAAGATAAGGGTAATGTTGTTGTGATGTCTTTATATAATGTGCTTCCAAAGACAAGAATCAAGTTGTTGTGATGTCTTTTTTTGTAATCCAAGTATAGTCTAAATCTAGTCGTTTAACTTATATACTGAGATTTGTTGAAATTCTTCATCCCAAATAAAAACAATTTGTGTATTCAAGTAGCATTAATATGTTTTTTATTTTGTCAAAGAAGGATAATGAGGCAAGGGTTTCAAAAGGATCATCAGAGATAGGTTGATGTGTTTTCTATATAATGAGGTTCTTAATGTGAAAAGTAAAGTTAATATCAAAGTTTAGTGATATTTTAATGACATAACTATTTAATTCAATGATTTGCAACACTGTAAATGGTCTAACACTACTCACTTGCAATTTATAACTGATTTTCAAAGAACACCATTCAAATCTAATCTATATCACTAAATAATTTTCAACATTAAATATATTATGATATAATTGTAAATCACCTCAAATTTTATTTTGTACATTACTTGCTTGAATTTGTGTTATGATCGCAACATGCAAATTATGAACTCTACATGCAAAGAACTCAATTGAATTAGATATTTTAGAGTAAGGAGACAGAAAGAAAATCTATAGGCTTTCTATGTTTGTAACTATTAACACTGTATGACTAAGAGTGTAGAGTAAAACAAACACTATTTGAAGCCTTGGTAAATATAGTTTGGACATAATATAGTAAATTAGAATTATTTACATTTTCTTCATCATGTGTCAGGGGTAAGGGATT
Organism: Salix caprea; assembly: GCA_964035475.1. Classification (NCBI taxonomy): domain Eukaryota; kingdom Viridiplantae; phylum Streptophyta; class Magnoliopsida; order Malpighiales; family Salicaceae; genus Salix; species Salix caprea. Next base: position 3,965,435 of record OZ037743.1, read on the forward strand.
ATAGAGTTTAACATGTTGCTTTAAACTTATGACATGTTGGACGTCAAGCATAAGGGGATGGGGAACATGTTGCTCTAAACCTTTGACATGTTGGACGTTAAGCATTGTGGGTGGGGAATTACTTAGTTTAAGAGGATTGATATCATGACTTTTCTAAGACTATATTTACTTTTTTAGGCAATTTCACTGAAGAGTTTCACAAAACTTCTTCCTCTACCGCTAAAATAGAATTACGATATTCTTTATTAACCTCATTTTTAAATTTATTTCAACTTATAGTGTGAAGTCTCTTATTGCACATTCTCTTCATCTAGGTCACTAATATTTTCAGGATTGAGTTCATACACTTACACATAATAGTTTTTTTTTTTTTTTTTATCTATATCCATATCTTCTTGGATGACTAAGGATTTAGAGATACATTTGAAGATATATCCAAAACCTTGACATTTAACACACTAAACCTTTGAACTCAACTTAAACCTTTCATTAACGACTCTTTTTCATTTATCTTCTCCTAACAAAATATCATCATTCCTAAATTGAGATCCAAAAATGATACTATGAGGATGTTGAGATTCAAGATTTTATACATCGACTCTTTTTTTTTGCAATTTATGATCTTGTACTGTAATATAAGCTTGGTCAAGAGTGAAAGTACCTACGAGTCTGATCTCTTTTCTAAAATCATCATTCAAACCTTTATAAAATCTACGACTTCGTTTTTTTATGGCATATCTCATCATGTAATCGTTAAATTGTGTTATATACTAATTGATAGACTTGTTCTCTGGCCTTAAATTGTTCCATTGATCTAAGAGTTTATTCCTATAAGACCAGGGTGGGTACTTCTCCTATAGTTTTTGTTTCATTTCAGTCCATTCAGTTATGAGAGATTTACCTCTCATCTCTCCACAATCTGGAGCATCTCTCCATTAAAGGTGGGCTTCATGAATGAGTATCTTCTTAACAATTCTAACTCCCTATTATCAAACAAGTTGTGTGGCTCAAAGAATTGATCCATGTCGTGAATCCACATATCAATTATCCAAAGCTCATAACAACTGTCAAAAGTGAGGGCATTTACTTTGTTAGGGCTCATAACTTGTTAATCTAGGTCATCGTGTTGAGAGTAACTTAAATGATAGTCATACTAGCGGCACTCAAGGTGAGCTTATCTACAATGATTATTCATGTGATATTTATTGATTTTTGAGTGTTTTATATGAAAACTCTCTTGAGGTTCAATTCATTTAAACATATTGGTCATTTAGGTTTCTAGTTCCCTTTAAATGGCCTTAAGAGTATCACTAAAGGCCGAGTTCACAATAAGTTTAGACTTGAGCATGGACACTAGATGATCATGACATAAATGCATGCAACACTATCTTTGAAATAAAATTGAGATCACGAATGATTTTTGCAAGCGAAATCACAATAACCAATTCTATTTTTTAATGTGGAGATTAATCAAGAATAGAAAACACTTAAGCATGTTGTGCTAGACCTTTCAGTACAAACAATTAATCAAACAAAATCATAATGTTCCACAATTAATACTATCTATTGATGACTAAATTTGAATGACAAAGATATAAGATGAGCATAAATATAGGAGTATTATGCAAGATGAGATTTTGTTATAGGCACAAAAGACTATTATTGATGATAAATTGAATAACAAAGTGTAAAAATATATTAGGAATAATGATATTCAATAGTTAAAAGAAGTTTGTAAAGGCTTACTAACTAGATTGTGGTGGGAATATGTTGAAAGTTATTGTTGTTCACGTCATGAAGATTGATTGACGTGGTGTTGGTGTGTTTTTTATTTAATTATTGATGATGATTTTACACAATTTATAGGGTTTAGGAATTGTGTTTAATTTTAAGGATTTTCACAGGTCATATGAATAATTAAAAGTTTGTGCTCTAATATCAATGTTGATGATGGACAATAAAAGATTTGAATATGAAATAATAAGCTTAAAAGTAAAGGTCAAAAAAAGAAAAAAATAATATGAAGAAAGAGAATAGGGGTTAGAAAGTTGCAACTTTGTAAATTTTTATTAAATTTAACAAAATAGTAAACATTTTTGAAAAATAGGATATAAATACTAAAAAACTAATTAGAACAAACAATTGAGATTATAGCCCACTAAATAAAATATCTAACAATTGAGATTATAGCCCAATAAATAAACCTAAATAAAAATCAATAACACAAGGGTTGGCTATCCTCCATATCATATGAATATCATATGAACGTATAAACCATATCTTAGGTGTCCCCATCATTATGCTCTTCTTCACAATTCTAAGATTAATGTTCTGGCACGTTACTTTTGCCATTCAAGACGGGAATCTCATTATGTGAATATGCAGCTGAAGGACTGGCCTTTGGTAATAGTGTCTACTGGATACAATTTGATGAAGAGTTTTCTCGGAAGGTGAGTTCGTTTTTAATGTTCCAGGTTCTTGGTCTTTATCTTGTCTGACAGGTTCAATGTTCTGTGGTTCAGAAATTTAAACCTTCTAGCCCTTATGGTATCAAGTACAACTTCCATTTAGAGGTATTTATGTGTTATCCTTTTTTTTTAGTTAACTCTAGTTTCTCTGGAAACACATGTCCTTTAGAAGTTATACTTGATATGTCAGCAAGTATTTTTGCATCAATTGAACTTGTGCTTTTGGGCATCACCGGATTAGTTAGCACATGCCAATAACGATGAAATCCTGATTATTCCCTTCCCATCTATCCATCAGTTATTACCAAGTCTTAGTTGTCTGTCCAGATGATGTTTGATACCCATGGTTTCTGTTGCAGGATGCTGTTGATTGTCCTGAATGGATTGTCCCTATCAACATCTTCAAATCTCTGGCAGAAGAGGTATAAAATTATTGCTGTTTTTTTTTTTAATCCCGGTGCAACAACTTTCCAAAGCTATCAATGTTTTCCTCTGGTTTTAAAAGCTGGCCAAACGTGGAGCTTTCCAAGCATCAACCTTTATAGACTTATCGTGCATCCTTGCTTTCAACTTTGGCAGTATGACTTCGAGCTGGTTTTTGTGAAGAATAATCACGAGTTCGTACACGAAAATATGAAGAAACCAGAGTATGTTGAGTTAATGCGAAGACTTGGTGCTTTGGGTGATGGGAACCGAGACCTCAGTGAGTTTTTTTCTGTATCTTTTTGCCTATTCTTTGAATCTGTTGCCTAATGGAATAGTTTTTTATTTTTTTCAATCATTATTATTTTTGGTGATTTTTGCCTCCTATCCAGGCACGCTATCACCAGATGAATGGGAAGTAGCTTATTTATACTTGGCATTTGTCTTGAGAAAGGTAAGCATATTAGTATAGATGTTCATTCCTCAATTACAAAAAGCTCAATTAAAATTTGTTCTTATCAGCGAGGCCAACCAAACCGGACACCGGTAAAAAGTAAAAGAGTGAAAGGAAAGATGCATCTGGAAAAGGAGGACATTTTGCATATTAGTACCGAGGAATAATCAGAAAACGAAGCTTGATAATCCGATTTCTTCAATGGGGTGTTCCCCCGCTGCCCAAAAGATGAAGATGACCATCTGCTGGTGATTGTGTCAATTTTTTTATTCAAATAAGTCATTCTAAGTGCTAATTTTATGGTACTTGGATCTCTGCATTCCCTAGACAAGGAATATAAATAGTTGAGCAAGTAAAATTTACCAATGACACCAAAGGGGCATTGGTAGCTTAGCGACTGTCACCATGAACTGAACTGGAATTGTAAACAACTATGTAGTTATTCAAGGAATATAAATAAGAGGGTATATTCTTTTTTGTTGCTGTTCATCTTCATCTGTCATCCAAAAGAGATTACTATTTCAACAAGTGGTTGCTCCAGTAGGTCAACCACAACAAGGATAAAACGAAAATTATTTAAACATGGATGCTTAATACTGGGTGTTATCTTTCAAAACTACACATAAATATGATATCTCTAGAACTTTTTTAGGCATCCATTTAAGCATCCAAAGACACAAATAAGTCTGCAGACTCGGCAAATTTACAGGTTGGCTTGCCAGGAAATGAACGTTTAAGGGCGCCTCAGCACAACCACCATAATAACCATCACTGCCAGTGCCATGAGAGATCCTCCAATGGTCTTTTCGATGGTAGCTGCTCCAGCGCTTTCATTGGCAGCAGGAGTGTGCTCTGCAGATGAAAAGCTAAAAATCTTATGGAAGTAAGCAGATACATTGGTCACCATGTCAATCACAGTAAGCTTGACGTTATTGATCACATCCATGAGCTCAGTTTGAGAGCTTTCAGCTTCACTGTCATCGTCGGATAATTCAATGAACTTCTTAGAAGATACTGCATCCTGAAAGTCAGTATCTTTGACAAACTCCTTGGCTTCAGATGACCGGGTATCCGCAGCAGATTCCTTGGCTTCAGGTATAAAACAGGTAGATATAGACAGCAGGAGTATCAAAAAAGAATGGCATGTGTGAATTGAAAGACAAGCGAGCACTTACTGCTATTCTGGGACTGGAGCAAATCCTGAAGGGCTTCGTTCTCCCAAACCGCGTTCCAGACATTTGGATCAGAGGCAAGGGCAGCAACAACAGTCTGGGCATAATATTAAAATCAATGAACTATAGTCCCGTAAGCTGATTTCATCAAACATTGATATATTTGAAAACCGGTATGTTAGATGCAATGATATAACATAAAAAAAATGCATTTTAAAATGTTCAAATGGCCTTAAGGAGTCCAACAAAATTGGAAATCCTAAAGTATTATATATCAGGGCTTATAATTTATAAAACAAAACAGCATATCAGTTTATGCATTCAATGAATGATCCAGGCTGTAAGAAATGACAGGGGTTTTAATTCAATTCAGTAGAAGAAAAAATAACTGAGATATATTTGTTCAACTACAAGCAACAGCATTTTCAAATTAACTCATTATGAATGGAACATAGTCTAAGTAATTGGAGAAAAGAACTGCTTGAGGGGAGAGTGATGTATCAGAACCTGAATTTTAGGACTTTCACTGAGCAATGAAAATGCCTGCATAGCATATTTTGGCACAGGAGCTCCAGTTGGATCACGGCTAATACAACCTTTAGTTTCCAAAGATTCAGAGTTTCTAAGCAGAGGGAGGCCAGACAGCTGACTACCTCCATCTGAATTGCCAGTTCCTGAGTTCGGGGACGATAGATATACTCTGTGAATAACAGTTAAGGATAATCAAAAAAAGGTAAAAATGATCTCATGCCACCAGAATTAAAATAAGGAGCAGAAAGGAAAAAAATAATTCAAACTAATAGCATAGCTAGTAAAAATCTTGGCAACACAGATGTTCCACAGCTTCATTACATATGTTTCAGAAAAAGAAAAATAGAAACTCAGATCTTTCAGGGGCAAAATTATTCAGCACAAACGATATAAGTAAAAATCAAGGAATATACGTTCCCAAAAGATGATATTTCATATGATTCCAGCAGTCCAGGAAATGAATCCTTAATTCCATAATATTTACTTCTTCCGCAACTACAATTTCCATAAAAATGCAATGAATGGGAAGAAAAAGATTAAAGATACACATCAGACACACACATGTGAGGATATTTATATGCCTGGAAGCTTCCCATAGAGAGGAGAAAAACCACAGCTTTTTGTCAGCATGTGTACTGGAAATTTCTGATTACCATGCAATTTGGCTATATGCACTCAGAAGTTGCATCAAACTCAATGATGCTATTTATATGAGCCTTACACTTTTTCTTTAACTACCTGTCTCCAAGGTGAGCAGCTCAGAAGTAGATGAGAGAAAATTAAATTGAAAAAAAAAAAAAAAACAATTGACAAGGGAACTGATCACACCAAATTGGACAGTGATTATATCAGTACGAGGGCAATCTATCAAATTCCAGCCAAACCAACCACAAATAGCATGCGGAGTTCAATCAGCCATTTAAACCTGACCTACATGATAACACCAAATAATCCCAAGTAGAAGTACAAAAACCAGTTTTTAATGCAAATAATAAGTCATTTCCTTGTTCAAGGAACAAGAAACATGCAGAAACTTTTATGTCCTGAAATCCAATGATTCAAAAAACAATAAATCATCCCAAAACCATCAAATATCATATACCTTCTCTAAAATATATAAAAACTCTGTGTCAATTATAAACTAGAAAGTGTTCAAATAATTTTCAAAAACTTATATCAACAACCAGTAGGATTACAGAAGCGAAGCCCCAATTCCTCTGTACATTCAACAACCAAAGAAAACACAGTATGAATCGACAACAAGAATATAAAATTCCGTTCTTTTCAATTTTTATGTTATTATCTATAAACTGAAACAAAAATGTCAAAGCTCCACACTTTCAAGGTTAACAACAATTTCCAAATATCTAAATAGTTATAAATCATTAACCAAATCAAAACACAATTAAAAACAATTGGATTCAATAATGGTTAAAACTATACTTTTGCAAAGCATCTTTCAATTCAAAAGTAGCTGCCTCAGCCTCCTGCAAACTAGGCGGTGCACCACTGAAAACAACTCTAGCCACAGGCTCAGCCGAATGCACAACCATCTCCTCCTCCACGCCACCAGCGAACTCCCACTCGTCCAGTTCCCACGAAGGCCTCTGCACCGTCGCCGCAACCTCACCTCCACCAGTCGTGGACGATATGATCGCCGAAACAGGACGGGAAGCATTGCGCACCGAATGCTCCACCGATGGAGGAACACAAGAGATGCCGCCACGGATTCCGGAGTTTACCACTCCAATTCCGGCCACCTTAGCCGCAGCTCTCATCGCTCCTCCTCCTCCCATGCTCATCAATAATTGATAACGAATTGAAACGTTTCGAATTGAGATTACTATGAAAAAATAGAAAGACAGACAAATGAGAAATTTATAGTTTTTTTCTTTATCTTGTCTTAAAGCCTTTTGATAGGATATCTATACGGACGGGATTTATTTATTTATTTATTTATTTATATATATTGGTGTAAGAAAAGAAAATGAATAAACTTGCATTTATTGCTTTTGCTTTCTAATCATAATAATGATAATAATTAGGATATTGTACGCATTATATTCGTTTGTTTAGAGAGTACTTTTGTAAAAATCTTCATTTTTTTTATTTCAAATTATATTATTAAATATTATAATATACTAATCTTGAAAATGGTTTCTTAAAAATATTATTTTAAAAGAAATATTAAAAAAAATTAGAATTACCGCAATAAGTTACAAAAAAAAAAAAGTATTGCTTTGGAAAGAGACTACCGGAGACTTGTGCTCAAGTGCTACCTATTGACGAAGACCATAATACTATTAGCAGTTACAGTTACAGTTACAGTTATCATTACATCACATGTCACAGTTATTAAATATTTTAAAATATCTAGAAAAATCATTGCAGCAACGAACAATTAACTCTTTTTTTTCTCGATTTTATCTCTAAATATTTTTTTTAAGTTTAACTTTTTATACCTAATTTTATAATCAACTTGCTGCCAATTTAAAATTAAAAGGAAAAACTATTCTTCTTGATATTCTTTTAAAAGTTTTTAATTTTTATTTAAAAATTTTATTCTTGGTATTTGGGTTTTATTTGACCACAAGAGTTTGGTTTGATGATGATGAATTGTTTTTTCTTATAAACATGCATGAAAAAGAAAATCATGTTCTATTTTGTTTTTTAATTTGGTTGATATATTATGTGATTTTGACGTGTTTTGATGTTGTTAAATGGTTCAGAAAAGTTGCAGGGTGTTTATTAGGTATTTTAAGATAAAAATAGATTGGAAAAAAAATCAATTCCAAAAAAATCACCCTTAATTTTCTAACCATCATACTTGTAGTTAGATTATGGGCTAGGTAGTAGCATGAGACACATTGTTCTGTTTTATTTAAAAAAAAAAAAAACTTAAAAAGAAAAAAAATATTATATATGGTCCAAATGCGCAAGATTGTTTTAGGTCCACACATATAGGCTTTTTTGCAGGCCCACATACCTAGCCCACCCTACCTCACTAAATCATCTTGTGTAACCCAATTAATTCAAAATAAATAAAAAATTCAAATGTTTTAATATTTGCCAACTTGTATAACCCAATTCAGGCCCACTACCTCCCTTTTGTCATATAGCTTCACTGGGCTTTTTTGTTTTCCCATTTAGAGAACCAGCTAGGAAAAATAACAAATTACAGTCATATTTTTATTAAAGAATTTGTATTTAATTCATATATTTTGTTTGAAACAATTTACTGCTTGTTTGAATTGGATTTGGGTCCTCAGCATGCCTTAGATGCTTTTCTTTTTTTTATTTATTTTATCACCATGATTTTTTAAATTAAAATTATAAACCACTTATTATAATGGGCTGGTTAGTTTCGTTTTCTATTTTCTCCATCGGAGGAGGTCTGAGAAAATGAAAGGCGTGCCCCTTTCCTTTTGCCACCATGATTTTAATCACTACACCCCATGCACTTTCCTTCAAAGTTTCATAATATAACCAGCCTCTACCCCTTGATTAAGTAAAAAACTGGATATCTTTAACAATTGCATTATTTTTTGGGATGGAGAGTAGAATTGAAAGAAAAATAAGTGAAAGTATAGGTAAAATAGGTGGTTACTTTCAAATTTGATTGTAAAGCTCATTTTAGTTCCCTATCTTTTTTAGTTATAAGTTGATTGGTCCCTCTAAATTCCAAAAACTTAATTTTGATATCAAACTTTATTTTTCTCTCTTTTTTAGTTATTGTTTGGTGGGAGAAAGATAGGAGATTGTTAAATTTTGATAGGAGAATGCTGATTTTTGATGTAAAGAGAGAATTGTTATTACGATGATTTTGGCAACAACAATTATCAATTTTTATGTCTAATAGTTCCATATGATGAGTACAATTAAGATTGAGTGTTTTTTCACCTTGAAAAGCCTAAAAAACTTATATAAGTTCAGGAAGATTTTTTTATTACAAGTTGAAATTGGATTTTAGGGCACTTTTGGAAATTTTTTGAAGCCATGAATTAGTTTAACAAGGTTTTTTAGGGTCTTTCTTAGGTGTTTTGGGTCATAAATAAGTTGAAAATAAGTTTTTAGATGAAAAACAATCATATTTTATTGGCCACAACAATGGCCAAATCCTAGGGAATTATAGACAATGTGTCATTTTTTATTTTTAGACAATTAGGAAAGATGATATATCATTCACTACTTGCTTACCCGCACATGAGCCTTTTTTTAATGAATTGAACACTTGACCTGACTTACTAAGCTCAGTGGTGTCTTCCCTTATGCTTTTCTTTTCTTTTTTAATTTTTTTATTAGTACTTTTAAAAATATATATTTTTTAATTAATACTCATTCTCTATGATATTTTTGGCTTATTCATCCCTTTTTAAATAATGATTATTTTTTTATCACATAATGTATTCTTATTTTACTTGATTAATTCACTACCAGAAAATCAATTAATTCACAAGGAAATACCGACAGAATTTCTCTAGCGGTATTTTGTTGTGAACATTAGCAACAAAAATATTTTTTCATCGTTTTAGTTAGTCGTTACTAATGGAAAATTTTATTCAGTAAATACCGATGAAAATACTGTGAGAATTATTTCATCGGTAAATGTCAATAGTACATACCGATGGATTTTCATGTGAAATCATAGACATTCTAATACGAAGACATGACATATTTTACCAATGGAATTACTTCGGACATATTCCATTGGTAACTCCCTCGGTAATTTTTTAATTTATGACTCGTTCATCGACCCTCTTTCCCCTTCTTTTATTTGCATTTTTTTCTCTGCAACTTTCCAGCCACCCTCTTCCCCCGATTTCAACATTGTTCAACCCCCCACAACAAATCTAGCAACTTCAACACCAACTTTAAAAGCATATGTGTTATGATTCAATTTTTTTTAGGGTTCTCCATTTTAAATAAGCAAATCTACCATATTTTTTTTAAAAATAATTTTAATATGTTAATTTTTTTTTGTATATTTTTGAAGTGTATTGATTTTGATTGGATGTTTGTTGTTTGTTTTATTGTTTATATCATATAAATTTATTGTATAGATTTATTATGTGTACATGTTAGGGTTTGTTTAGTTAATTTATTTAATTAATTCATGATTATTGTATATATGTTTGATATATAAGTGATGGAGGATCGTTCATGGATGTATCGTGAATCATCTCAAGGATTGTGTTAGATGGATTATTGCAATGGGATTTAAGGTTTTATTAACTACACAATATCTAATCCGAGAAATATTAGTGGAGACGGTATTAAATGTCCATGTAGAAGGTGAAAAAACCAAGAGCTTATCGATCTAGATATTGTGACGATGCATCTTCTACAAAAAAGGTTCATGGAGGAATATTTATGTTGGTATGCACACAAAGAAGAATTTGTTCTAGCAACATGCATGGAGTTGTAAATGTCAATAATTGAGTAGTAGATGTTAATAGTAATCCTTATAGAAATATGGTTATGGATGCAATAAAAATAAATTAGATTTCGATCTCCTATGCATAATTTCCTAATTCATGACAAAATGTGAGTAATTAGCCGATCATTAATTAGTTTCCTGATCTCTTTGTTGCACACAAGACATCTAGTAGGTTGATAAATCTTGAGGGAGGATTAATGTTAAGGAATCATCTCAACTGTTAGGTGAGGCTCCAGAATATGATTTATATTATTCTCTAACACACTCACTAATGTGAAAGCCCTTTGGGCTTGAAACGCACACAGCCCACACTAACTTGTGCTTGATGTTCATCAAATAGAATGAGGGTGGTGAGATTCGAACTCGTGACCGCTAGGTCAACAAGACTCTGATATCATGTTAAGGAATCATCTCACCTAAAAACCAAAACTGTTAAGTGAGGTTCCAGAATATGATTTATATTATTCTCTAACACACACCCTCAAGTGAAAACTCTTTGGGCTTGAAACAAGTCCACAGTATCTTGCGCTTGATTTTTATCAAATAGAATGGGGATGGTGAGATTCGAACTCGTGACCGCTAGGTCAACAAGGCTCTAATATCATGTCAAATAATCATCTCACCTAAAAACCAAAACTGTTAAGTGAGGTTCCAGAATATGATTTATATTATTCTCTAACACACACCCTCAAGTGAAAACTCTTTGGGCTTGAAACAAGTCCACAATATCTTGCGCTTGATTTTTATCAAATAGAATGGGGATGGTGAGATTCGAACTCGTGACCGCTAGGTCAACAAGGCTCTAATATCATGTCAAATAATCATCTCACCTAAAAACCAAAACTGTTAAGTGAGGTTCCAGAATATGATTTATATTATTCTCTAACACACACCCTCAAGTGAAAACCCTTTGGGCTTGAAACAGGTTCACAGTATCTTGCGCTTGATTTTTATCAAATAGAATGGGGGTGGTGATATTCGAACTCATGATCGCTGGGTCAACAAGGCTCTAATATCATGTCAAATAATCATCTCACCTAATAGATTAAGCTTTAAGGTGAATAGATTAAGCTTTTAGGTGAGATGGTTCCTTAACAATTAACATATTATAGTTGATGTGAATTAAAATCATTTATATTACCTACAGAATTCATTTCCAGCTTGTCTTCAAAATTTTAAAACTAAAAACTTAATATATATTTTGACTTTTTTTTGTCTTAACAAAGTAAAACCGATGTCTGCTTTGTTACTGAATCAATAACATCAATCAGGAGCCCTCCAGGTGGTGGCAAGAACTACTTGTGGAAAGCAAACCAGATGGCTACAAACCCTAATTGGTGGAAAACTTCTCGAGCAGGTGAGCCATCGGCATCCCCTTCCAATAGTTTTTTCACGTAATTTTCCAGGTCGATTACCCTTTTAAATGATACCATTACAGGTTAGCTCTTGCATAGTTCCAAGTATACAGAGCCAAAGTCTAAAGACAGTGACCCCTCTCTCTTTAAATATTATTTATGCGACCCCATTTTTTTATTTTTTTATTTTCTCATGGCCATGCCTTGCAAGTTGGCCATGATTAATGGAGAGAGCTACGAGAGCGTGAACTTTAGAGGCCAAATATAATATGAGAGGGTAAAGCAACCAGCCAAAACCAGATTCCCAACTAGAAAAGGAGGAGGTAGGGAGAAATTAGATAAAAACAAGAAAGTAAAGTTGAAGATGAGACAGTCCAGGATTTAACAGGACTCCAGCCTGAAATATCTCAAGCCTCGAGTGGTGAAGACAACAAGAAGAGGTGCTTAGGATTATGTTTCAACCGTTGTGGTTTTTTAGTTTTAAATTATTTTTTTATAATACTTTCATCGCGATGCTATGTGCTTGTTCTCATGGAACACGTGTAGATATAGATATAGATATAGATATAGATATATATGAATATTAAAAAACTTGAAAAATAAAAAAATCAATAGATTAGTATGATTTATTATTGGATTCAAAATTAAAAATCATGTAGCAAGAAAAGTATCTAGCCGAAAGATTACATTCACAAATTTTAATCCTACCAAAGAACCTATTTGCACAAAACTTTAATGAAATTAAATATTTCATAAGACAAAGATCATGATGGAACCTTGGCAAGGTCATGTTCTTATTTTTAAGAATAATTAGTGCATAAACTAATTAATTCATGAAGCACATGCAGAATATTTCCTATCTAATTATCAATCATTTGATTAATTATAATTCTCTTTCAAAATCCATGGATTGCTACTCTTTTTTTGGCATGGATAGTTTTGAGAATTTACATGAAAGATCAACCAATAAATAATATTTTAATAAATAGTTGAAGATCCAATAATAGACAAACAAATTGAGACAGGAATAATAAATTATAGTTTTTAATTCGTTTATTTTTAAATTTAATTGTGCTTTGTATATTAAAGATGGGTTAAGATTATAATAGCACCCATTTATTTATGTAATAGGAGAAACTAAAAACACTATTTAAAAATATATTTTTGATACCAACATATCAAAATAATATAAAAATAGAAAATAAATTAAATTAAAAAAAAAAAAAAAGCATCTCTCAACATGGCTAACAAATTAAGCCTTGGAGTTCCATAGATTAATAACGAAGTAAGGGTAAGCAGATCAAGTGGCTGTCTGCCAAAACTGAAGGATCATGAAAATGCCACCGAGACATTAAAATATAAATAAAACAAAGTGTAATTATTAATATAGAGCCAGCATTAAGTCGCTGTGGGTCCATGTAAACACCAAAACAAAGAGATATGACCCCACTTAGGATACCCCACAATTCCCGCGTAAAATAAAGTTCCCTACAAAAAAAAAAGGGTGAATTTCACTATAGAAGATTGCAATAATATACAGTAAATGGGATTAAAATAATAATAATAATAATAAATGGGATTAAAATAATAATAATAATAATAATAATAATCTATCAAAAGAAAAGGTCGTTGTCTGCACAGCAGCACAAACTTGACCCGTGAAGAGAGGCTTTTGCTTGCTTTTGAAATAGGATCCATTGATCAAAATGTAGGCCATATAGCTATTAAGATTTCTATTAAAAAAAAAAAAAAGACTGTTGAAATTATTTAGAAAAGTAAAAAATTGGAGAGATGGTGGTTCATTATCTGGTTCTGTTTTTTTTTTTTTTTTTTTTTTTTGTTATTTTTAGAAAGAAAAAAAAATCTACGGACATATTTTTATAAGAAATTAATTTTATTTTCTCCTTTTTTTGTCTATATTTTTATCAAAATGGATTCAAGAGGTTATGAATAATTAATTTTATTCTCTTTTGTTTTAAAAAAATAAATCCAAATAATATCCACTTATTACTATTGAGTAACGTAAAGCTCTTCCTCGGCGATCTATTAGAATCATTGGATTCTTTAGAATCATTGGATTCTTTGCTTTGATCTAATCTAATCCTTTTAACTTGTAAAATTAAAAATGATTAGAGTGGAGGTAATGAATAAAAATTAAAGTGTATTAATTTTGCGTTGTTTCAAAAGCATTTAATTATATATATATACTTTTAAATATATTTTTTTTCAAAATCAAATACAGATATAAAATATAATTTTTTTTAAAATAAAAATAAAATATTTTAACACAGTACAAATCCCAACCCGGCTCTTGGAAGATTATAAATTCTAATTTTGATTAGCACACCAGATTCTCAGAATTGCCATTTTTATACATTAACTAACAAAACCTCTAATCTAATATAACACCTACATATATTATGGATCATAAAACAAAAACATTTTTTTTTTATGGAAATTGACAAAGTTGAATTGAAACAGGGTGGCATCCATCTTCTATCTCACTGCCTCAAACCCTTTCTCCTTCCTCGCATGATTCTTCAACTCACCTGCAAACATTCACATCATTAAACCCTATTACCATGGAAAATCTACACATCTTTTTCCCTTCAAAAAACCCAGCAAATTAAAACGACGCTGCACGTTTTTCTAAGAATATAATTCTCTGTGAAAGCTAACAGAGCAAGCAAACAAAACAAGAAAGCTGGGTATTGACTAATTAATATATACCAAGAACAATTAAACTATATAATATATATATATATACACATATATATATATGTTCTTGATGTAATCGATTAGCTAATAAAGATCAACACAAAAGGAAAATAAAGATTGAAGAAATGCGATACCTTGAGGCTTACAATCTGGTGGATCTTCAAAGAGAGACAGGGAAAGTTGCTTATGAGCAACCCCAATGTCAAACAAAATAAGTCCTGATCTTGGATCATCAACTGTGATATCCTTAACTGGTAGCCAGAGAAAGAGTTCTTCCTGAGACAAGCCGACAACTCCTGAGAGACTACGATAAGTGAGATTAGCCCTCACCACACTCTCAAAGAAGACCCTGTTCTCATATTTGGTCAAGCACGGGCCATCAAGGAACACCTCCAGGTAGCCATCTTCAGACAGAGTGTAGGACTTCACTTCTCTAGGGAGGAGACCAGCCGGTAACCCTTTCGAGATAAGAAGGTCATGGATTGAAGAAGAGAGAGAGAGCTGTGGAGAGAAAAGGACGAGCAAGCTTAGCGTGCAAAAAAAGACTGTTCTGGTCTTGGTGTTGAAGATGGCCATGGCTGTCTGTCTAGAGAGTGGAGAGTAGAGAGAGAGAGAGAGAAGAAAGAGGGTTTAAGGGGTGGTTTTTGGGCTGGAAAGTGGAAGAGCTGTTTAAAAAAAAGGGGAGGGTTAGACTTTAGAGCGGCGGAGTTACTGAATTGGCCATGGTTGGTGGTGGCCGGGACCAAAATGTGTTTGAGTAGGAGTTTTTATTAATGTATCGAGCAATGAACCTTAATTATAGATGTTGGATTTGTAGTTGATAGTTTATGGGAGTGTAATTTGATGCCTTGCTTAATGTTTTTATTGAATTGTCTTGTAAGAACCCGGACCTCCTGAAGTAATGCACCTAAGAATATCTTGAATAATTGTGAGAGCAACGTCTTGTTGATAGGTATTGATTGGTATAAATTACATTGAAAATCAATTTCTTGATATATATATATATATATATATCCATTATTTTTGTGGGCATGTATCAATCAAAACTTAAAAAACTCTCTTTAATATATATATTTTTATCAACTTTTTATTTCTCAATTGGGTTTTTCTTTGGACCCATTTATTTTAATAAAAAAAAACTCAGAAAAAATCATGACAAAATATTGATATAAAAACTTATTTGGGTTAAAATCGAGAGCAATTCTATATATATATATATATACATATATAAGAATAAATGCAATTTTAAAATTTACCCTTATTTTCTTCCATCACGCAAGGGAAGGAATAATCATGATAGGTACTTAGTATTAGAACCAAAGTTTTTACACTTACTCTAAGTTTCTTGTCTTCTAATACTCTACATTTAACTTACAAGCATAAGCAATAAAAATTTCTTAATCATGAAACCATGCCTCCGCAAGTCGTAAGGAAATAAGAAACAATGACCAGTATTGTTAATTTTTTTTTGTTTATGTGGAAATATTTTGTATCAATTAAAAAAAAAAGATAAAACGACGCAGTTTTTATCTCTCTTAAAATTTTCAGTTTGTTTTGTAAATTTTGCCAACATTTTGGCATAAACGTTCTGGTTTCATTCCGCCCGTTTTATTTATGCCAAATAGTGCTTTTTTAAAATAATGAATAATTTTACAATATCAATCATATCTCTTATTTCAATCATGAGATTGAGATGAAATTTTACGGAGAGTCTCTTGACATATTTATATATATTATGTTAAAATTTTAGAGCAATTAGAGGATATAATGACCTTGCAAGATTGATAATGATATTCTTATAATATTATACATGTTCATAAATTTGTTCAGAAAAATCATTTTATTGTGTCGTTTTTTAGATTAAATTGCACAATTCTAAATAATTTTATTTTTGGCTTTGAACTAAAAAAAATTAATTAATATATTTAATTATATATATACACATAAATAATACAATCCCAAAACAGCGCGCCAAAACACTTTGAAACCGAAACATTTCTTTCCAATTGAAAAAACAAAACACCAATCGAAATGAAATTGACAAACTTTTCAATGAACTAGTGGATTTCTTTTTTTATGCATGGTCTCCTAACTTTATGTGATGTGTGTAGTAGGATTCCAAAACATTGATCCTTTTCTTTTTATATATAGAACCAATATACTTAGCAAATATTGGTTTAAGAGACGATTAATTCTTCAAAATAAGCTTGAAATGAAATCATCGGTATTGGAGAATGATCATAAAATTAATATCGTATCCAAGGAATGTGGCATGATGACAAATGACTTATAATTTGTTTTATAGGTCTCGTATTCAAGTCAGGAGATGCTCACCTTGTAACAATCTAGTGCAACCTAGGTTTCACTCATATAATCCGGATTCATAAAGAATATCTAAAAAAAAAAAAAAATTCTTGAATCCAAAAAAATTAAAAATTAAAAATTAAAATCAATGTTCTTCCAAAAATACGTTGATACACTATCGAAACTTGGATTAGACTTTAAACTCAATTGAGGTAATGACAATACAAAATAATGTATGATGTTTTTTTTATTTTGAATATTTTTTTATCAAAATCATCATAAAATATTTTAAAAAATAGTTTTATATTAAAAAAAAAACCAAAAAACAGAAACTCTCAAAACTCACCTATAGACATCGGGTCCAAGAAGAATTGATACATCGATATAATCTAAATGGTAAATCCCACGCCTGCCTCGTAATCTAAGTTGTTGGTACTATAATTATTTGATTCAAAAGTTGCTTGTCAAAGAATTTAAAGTACTGCAATGATGGAAAATGTCAGTAGCCAATTCCCCTCATCGCAAGCAAACTTTAATAATTTATCTAAAATCTTGGATCTATAATAATTTTAAAAATATTTTTTATTTTAGAATATACTAAAATGATACTAAAATTATATAATTTAAATTTTAAACACAAGTAAAAAAACAAAAATTGAACCGATATGATTTAATTAACTTAATGAATCTAAAAACAAGCTAGACAATAGTAATTGGATCAATATAGACTAACCTTTTAAATTCATGATTTAAGTAAAAATATCAGAATAACACCTATTAAAACAAATTAAAATAAATTATTATGTTTAATTCTGAATCTTATTGAATAATAAAATTGAGAAAATTCTTTCAAATTTGAAAAAAAATATAAAAATATCATAAGAAGTCTCATTAGGCTTTTCTAACTCTGAATGGTCTAAACATTTAACCTAAGATAAAGCAATATACTAGAAGACTCTACATAAAATTTCGGTCTAATTCAATAGTTGGATTAAAAAATAAAATTCTTATCATAAAATTAAACAGATGTTTTTTTATAAAAAAATCAAACACCAAAAACAATATTTGGTTGGAATACAACCACATCAAGTGAAATTTGAGTGAAATTTACATAACAATTTGAGATTCTAAACAAAACAAAAAAAATTGATCTAATCTATTCTTTTTTTCAAATTAAAACAAGATATATCAGCTTTTTTAAACACAAAATAACAAAAATCGATAATCTATTCTTATTTTTTAAATGTTTTTAAATAAAAAACACTTTTAAAAGAAACATAAATCACACTCTCATTAAAATCAACATAAATTACACTCTCAGTCACAAATCATATTTATTTCATCTCAAATCTAACTGACAACGAGAAACAATGTTATCATGTGTCAGTGCTCAATAGTGTCATTCACATGCAAAATTTAATTTGAGTATTGAAATTTTTTAGAATAGATTAAGGTTTTCTAGTTTTAAATTATTATTTTTAGTTTTTTAGTTGTTTTGATGTGTTAGTATTAAAAATATTTTTTAAAAAATAAAAAATATATTATTTTAATATATTTATAAATAAATAAATTTTATTACACTTTCAAACAACCTCTAAAACTTAGTATCTACAAAATAATACTAACAATGATTTTCCTAGTTTTTAAATCATGAGCTAATCTCATAATTTGTTTTAACTGTTAACTTATAATTAATATATTATATCAGTTTATATACAAAAAAACCAAAAATAATATCTACATATAATTAATTAAAGATAAAAAAACTTTTATCTATTCAGAAGTTATTAACTTTAGAATTCATTGAACACTGGGATCTAAACATAAAAAAGACCAAGTTATAATTTACATAATTTTTGCCATGAAATAGTAGTTTTGTTTTCTTTTTTATTTTAAGTTGTTCGGAAAAATAAAAGGTTTGATGCAAGTGTGGTTGATATTGATTCAAAGTATTTTTGTTCAAAAATATATTAAAATGATATTTTATATATTTTAAAAATTATTTCAACATCAACGGATCAAAATAATTTCAAACATCAAAAATATTAATTTTAAATAAAAAACAGAAAAAAAATAATATTTTAAAACGCAATATCAAATATAATTCAATATAAAACGTTTAAAATTGAATAAAAATAGTTATAATTTAATTCAATAATTGAATTAGACCCCAAGGCGGTCGATAACCGTGACAAGTGAGGAGTGAAGGGGTGGAGTACAAGCGATGCTTTGCTGTCCGTGAAGAGTCCAGTCTATTGTGACACTGTTTTTGAGACAAAAGTTTTCTAAAAATAATGATTATGTAGCGCGTGGGTTATCTTACTAGGTGTCCCTAGCTATATGATTTGACACGTGGACCTAAGACTGAACCTGTAACCTGGTGTATATGTCGCTGTACGTCGTCTTGTTCGTTGGATATTTAAGATAACCAAACCTGTTCAAGAACGTAGCCTGTTAACGTTGGCCCACGTGTAGCTTATGCAGGCCCCCACACGTGATTTATGCCTGACCTCTTCTATGATTTTTGTTTTTATTTTAACTTTTAAACTCTTATGCCTACAAAAACAGCAATAAAATACAACCCTTCTAATATAATACTAGTAGTGTGTAGTCCTCTACCAAATTATATATAAATACTAAGTTATTTATCAACTTCTCGTCACGACCAGAATAATATTTTTTTTTTAATATAAAAAATATAAATCATGTAATTTTTTTTATTATAATATAAATTTAAATAAAATAATAAATCTTTACAGAATTCTTGTAAAATACAAGTTTATTATAAAATATATAATTTTTAATCGATATAAATCATTAAAAAATCAAGAAGATTCGAATATCTGAATTATCAAATTCATTGTACTAGGATTAGTTTATTTTATAATCCAATTTAAATTAAATACAACAGATAAAATATAAATTGTGAAAACACATGTAATAATCAAATAATAAAAATAACTAGTTATTTTTCTATCTACAAAAAAAAAAACATCATTGAAAATCCATCCCTACGTTACCGTTATTATCTTGACTATAATAGTTAAAATTATTATCAATATTATTTCCCAAACAATTAAAATCATTAAATTGCCACAAAAAATAAAAAAAGTAAAACATTTTTACAAAAAAAACAATGAAAAAATCACTAAAATTATCATTATTATTGTGCAAACAATGAAATCATAAAATCATCTCATCCGAAGAACAAATAAAAATAACAGAAAACACAAAAAAACAATAAAGGGAAAAAAGAAATATTAATTCTAAAATGATCACAACCATAAATTAAAATTTCAGGAATGAACCAAATAAAAATAAAACTCCAATAAAAAATAAAATGACAAAAATTAAAAACAAAACTAAAAGCATAGATACATAAATACCAGTAAAAAATAAACATTGTTCAAGAAGGACTGAAAAAACAAAAAGAATTAATACCAAATAAAAATTCAAAGAATAAGGGTTGAAATAAAAAATAAATTATATAATTAATTCCAATTGAAGCACAAAATTGAAACAAATAAAAAACTTGGGACTAAAACAAATAAAAGCATTTTTAAAAACATTCTAGTGTAATTTTGTTAAAAAATTAAAAATTAAAATAAAAAACAAAATGAAAAGTAACACATATCACCAATTTTAATTATAAAAGAAATAAAACAAATTAAAACTTGCATATCAGAAAAATTGAAGAACAAAAGCAAACCAAAAATCAAAAGAATAAGCATTGAAATGAAAACCAACATATATAATCAGTTTCAATTGAAGGGCACAATTGAAAAACATCAAAATTTTCACTGCAGAAATTAGGAATAAAACCAAAATCAAAAGAACATGACTAAAATAAAACAATTACAAATATGAAGGACTTACATGTAATTTCTGGCGGCAAGAGAGAGAAAAAACTAAAAACTGTCCACCGGCGATTTACTGACCACACCGGGAGATAGAGGACATGGCGGCACATCAAGTGACACGGCGGATGAGCAGTTTCCACAACCAAATGACTTAACATTCGTTGCCTGTAAGATGCGTGCGTGTGAAACACTGTCGACGCGTCCGTACGACACGCCTGCAGTGTTTCCAAAAAGAAATAATAAAAAAAATGTAAATTACCTATACATATATGGACTCAACGATAACCACAAAAAAAATATGGATGAAAGTACCATACTGCCCCTAGCTCCAGGTCTTTGTTTTTGTCCTTTCTAAGAGTATTTGCGTAGTTTCACTATGCACGAATATGTGAAAAAACAAAAACACCCTCTATTGTTCCTCGTCTTTTTGTTAGCTTCTTGGAGTAAAATAATAGTTTTACTATGGAATTTAAAACAAAAAACCTAAACAATATTAACATACCAAACATGTCATCTAGAAATGTCTAAATGCCCCCGGTTTTGAGGGTTAAATTTTTCAGTCCGAGGGGTAAAATGGTATTAGCTTAGTTTTAACATTGATGAATGCAATTGAAAACAAAACTTGATAAGTCAACTAGGGTTAACTTATCAAATTTGGGTCATGAAATCAGGATAACCTCATAAAAAAATCAAAACAAATTAAGAAGTTTAATTCTCAATTAATCCAATATTAAAGTACATTTTTTTTAAAAAAAAAGTACAAAATAAACCACCTAAGTCAACCCAAGTCAATAAACCAAACTCATGACTTGAGTTATGAAACTGAGATAACCTCTTAACACAAGCCAAAATAAATTATAAAATCTTATTCTCAATTAACCTGATATTGAAGGTTGAAATAAACTAGAAAAAGGATAAAAATCGATTCAACTAACCTTACCCCATGACTTGAATTATAAAACCGTGATAACCTTATAAAAAACAAATAAAAAAATATAAAGTCCAATTTTCAATCAATCTTTATGAAATTAAAAAAAAAAATCAATTAAGAAAGAATAAAAAAACTCAAGTAAACTTGGCTAACTCGCGATCCGGATCATGAAACCATGATAATCCATAAAAAAATTAAATAAAAATTATAAAACTTAATTCGCAATGAACTCAACTCAATATTGAAGAATAAAGTTGAGAAAATAATAATTAAAAAAAATTGAGTCAACATAACTAAGCCATAAAACTCGCAATATGTGTCATGAGAATGAACTCAATTTATAGAAAATAAATTAAAATAAATTATAAAGTTTAACATTCAATAAACTTAATGTTAAAGGATAAAATTTTAAAAAAAAACTAAGTTTGAAATTTTATATACGCTTCACATTAGTCCACCTAGAGGTAGGTTTTTTTTATACATATGTATGTGTTAATGAAATATTATATATAAAACAAAGCTGCAAGATGTTTGAATAAAGTTCTACCTTTCATGTCATGCATGTTGGCACAAACTTTTGACAATTATCTTATGTTAGCATGCAGAAAGCTAACATGATTTCTTGGACTTAATTATACTCTTTTTTTTATTTATTTAATTTAAAACTAGCTAAACCAAACGCATATATACTTAATTAATTCATAAAATATCGATGATAAAGGAATGATGTTTCTTGTAAATGATGGAAGGTGTGATGCTGTAAAAGAGACCCTAGATCACGGGGCCTCGACAAAAGAAAAGAAATATATGAATTTATTCATTATTAATTAAAAATATTGATGTGTTTATGATGATAAGTTATAGAACAATTAGATTATGATAATCTTATCATAATTAAAAACATTCTGATAAGGCATTCCCTATAAATTAATGAACATATTTTCTAAGAGCAATAAATTAATTGCATTTATATGCCTACCCCTCCCCATATTTCATCAAAGCCTACTTTCCACAAGTCGACACCGTCCATGTAATAGTCCCACCAGCCATGACTGCTTGCATCTGTCCAACGGTATAGAAAACCACTGCATTTCTTAGGAGCTGTTTTTTTAAAATATTTTTTTAAGAAATTAAGTTTTTTTATATTTTTAAATTATTTTTATACGTAAATATTAAAAATTATTTTTTTTAAAAAAATAACATTTTGATATATTTTCAAACAAAAAATACTTTAAAATATAATTTTAACCACACTTCCGGACCAGGCAATTAAAACAAAAGAAAGCTTCTAATTTCAACAACAAAAAAAATAAATCAAAGATTCTTTATTTGAAAAAGCTTTTAGTTTTTTTTTATTGCAAATGGAGCTTTCTTTTTCTTCCCTTTTGATATGGGACATGGATGACTTCCTGGAACTTAATGATTGCCTTTGTACACTACTTCGTTGCGATTAACATTACCCTCCCTTGAAATGATTGAAATTACAGTAACAGTACACTATTTGTTCATGGCAAATAAAGAGCAGTCGATAAAAATGAGTTATTGATAAAGAAATTTAGAAAATTAAAAGCAAACAAACTCTTAGCACAAACCAAGCCTGAAAGCCATCAAACATGTTATAAAAAAAACATATCTTTATCATAATATATGTTGAACATTGGTTGCGGTTGTAAGAATATTTCCCGTAGAGTGGCCGATGTATTAACGGTCCGATCATTAAAGTTCAAGTTCTTTGTAAAGTCTACGAATTCTAATACGTTAAAGTGAAACCGTGATGGATCGGTCTCAATAAACGAGTATTAGAATGGGTACGTTGAGACCCTCTCCTCTAACCATAGAATAACATATATTCTCATAAGGTTGTATACATACATATATTGATGGTTTTAAATATATGCATGTGTATAAAATAAAGTTATTGAATAATACAATGTCTTTAATTAAAAGACACAATGCTTCCTTCCCATCTCTTGACACCCATTCGGTGGGTATAAATAAGGGGTGGTTATTCAATTGTATGGCAACTGAACATTTGAGAATTAAAAAGAGAGAAAACCGAAAATTGAATTCCTCTCCATCAAAGGGATTTTGCAAAGAGAAGGTATAGAGGAGAAGATCAACAAAGTGTCTATCAAAGGATTCTATGCAACAGTTCAAGATCAAAATGGACAACGGTATGTTCTAAATTCTCCATTGTTCTAGATACGAATGTTTTCATCATCAATATAAATGTCATGTGGAATTAAATGGTCTATTGGTATACTGTGAAAGATTTCGGAAATAGAAATCATAATGTATAACTAATATGTGGTATCAGAGCCTAATAGAACCCATTAATCTCCCATTAAAGGATTGGTAATGAAATCTGTATTTTTTATTTTATATAATCTTATCAAACATTGATAAATTGAAATGTATGAAATCAATTATATCAATGTGTAGAGGCTGAGATTATCTTTCCAACAGTATATTATATGTTAAAATGTTGGGTGTAGATCAAAAGTTATGATTTTTTTTTGATTACTGGTTTTAATGGTGGTTTTCGTCATAGATGACGATGAATAAAACACCTACCGGTCGACCGGTTCACTTGGTAAAAGTGAACCGGTCGACCGGTCATATGGGATAAAAGTGAACCGGTCGACCGGTTCACTTGGTAAAAGTGAACCGGTCGACCGGTTCATGTGGATAAAGGTCGACCGGTTCCATTGGTGCCCAACCGGTCGACCGGTTCAATTGGTGACCGGTTCAATTAGTGAACCAACCGGTCGACCGGTTCACTTGGTAACCCAAGCGGTCGACCGGGTCATGCAAAAACCAAAGGGTTTTAAAATGTTTCCGCTGCAAACCGTAAAGTAATTAAGCTAATGCATTACGAAATGTTAATACATAAAAGCTTATTAAATGGAGTTCATATTACGTATAACTTGTTAATCACCACAGTGATCTAGTTATATTTAATGTGACGGTAAAGTAAAGATTCATAATTGATCATGATTGAATGATGTTTAAATGACATGAAAAGTTTCGATTGATCAATTGATTACTTAATATATCCTAGGAGATCACCCACAGGTGGATCATTGGGTGTATTAAGTAACACCTAAAGTATTACTCATTTATGCTACTGTCGATAATGTGTATACCCACAGGTAGCATTGTTATCGGTTGTATGTATGACTTGATTAATTATTAAAGAAAATCTAAACAAACATCATGCAAAGTGTATGTATTTAATGTATTACCCACAGGTTGCTTAAATACATACAAGTAAAGTGTTTAGATTTTATTGGTTGATGAATCTATTAAAGTTTCAAAGCACTAACGGTAAGCACGTTGAAAATTTTGCAGCTTCATCAAGTTTGTTTGCTTCTGCAAATTCTGTGGTAAAGTTTAATGGACTCAACTATGAGGAATGGTCTGAACAGATAAGGTTTTCTTTGGGTGTAATGTCCCTAGACCAAGCCATACTCACTGATGAGGAGCCAGCAGCCATTACGGATGAGAGCTCAGAATTGGAAAAGTCTTGTTATGAGACGTGGGAGCGCTCTAACCGGCTGTGCCTGAACTTACTGAGGATGTCGATGGCAGAAAGTATAAAGCCATCTATGCCTAAAACACAGAAAGCAAGGGAATTCATTCTGAAAATAAAGGAACAATCCCAATCGGAAGTAGCTGACAAATCGATTGTAGGCAGCCTGATGAGCGAGCTGACTACGAAGAGGTTCGATTGGTCTCAGACAATCCATGAACATGTTACGCACATGTCTAATCTGGCATCACGGTTGACGTCCATAGGGATGGAGGTGCATGAATCCTTCTTGGTTCAGTTTATCATTAACTCTCTGCCTCAAGAGTATGGCCAGTTCCAGGTGAATTACAACACCATAAAGGATAAATGGAACTTTCAGGAATTGAAGGCCATGCTCATACAGGAGGAGGTGAGGTTAAAGAAGCAGAAAAATCAAGTTGCACTCATCGTTGGACTAAACAAAGCCGGTAGCAGCTTTAAGAAACCAAGTATGAAGGACAAAAGGAAGGATAAGGGTATCTTCAAAGGACCTGAAAGTCAAATCCGTAAAGTGGTCAAGTGTTTCTTCTGCAAGAAGGAGGGACACATGAAGAAAGACTGTCCTAGAAGGAAGGCATGGTTCGACAAGAAAGGTACACAACATTTATTTGTTTGTTCCGAATTAAATCTTGTAGAAGTGCCTAGAAATACTTGGTGGCTTGATTCTGGTGCATCTACTCATGTATCTCATATTAAACAGGGATTCAGTACGATCCAGCCTTTAAAAGGAACTGAAAGTTATTTGTTCATGGGAAATAGGATGAAGGCGCGGATAGTAGGCATTGGGACGTACAGATTGATCTTTGACACTGGTTGTTTTATAGATCTTGAAAATTGTCTCTTTGTACCTGAATGTGCTAGAAATCTTGTTTCAGTAAGTAGGTTGGACGATTTAGGATTTGATTTTAAGATTGGACATGGTGTATTTTCTTTGTACCGAAAAGACTACTTTTATGGTAATGGTACTTTGGTTGATTCACTGTACAGGTTTAATCTTGATAAATGTTTTTCTGAATCTTTGTTTAATGTTGAGAATCAAGGAATTAAACGTAGTGCATCAAATGAAAAATCAGCTCTCTTGTGGCATAAAAGATTAGGTCACATATCTAAAGAAAGGATGACGAGGTTAATAAAGAAAGAATTATTACCTCCATTAGATTTTAGTGACTTAGATGTGTGTATAGAATGCATTAAAGGAAAGCAAACCAAACACATCACAAAGAAACCCGCCACAAGAAGTAGTCAACTTTTAGAGTTGATACACACGGATATTTGTGGCCCATTCGATGCTCCGTCATGGAGTGGTGAAAAATACTTTATCACTTTTATTGACGATTACTCACGTTATGGATACACTTATTTATTGCATGATAAAGCTGAGTCGGTGAATGTACTGAAATTATTCATTGATGAAGTGGAAAGGCAATTAGAAAAGAAAGTGAAAGTAGTGAGATCGGATAGAGGTGGTGAGTTTTACGGTAGATTCACCGAAAGTGGACAATGTCCAGGTCCATTTGCAAAACTTCTAGAAAGTAAAGGCATTTGTGCGCAATACACAATGCCGGGAACACCTCAGCAGAATGGTGTAGCTGAAAGGCGTAACCGTACATTAATGGAAATGGTTAGGAGTATGTTAAGTAATTGCAAACTTCCCATGTCGTTGTGGATATACGCATTAAAGACTGCGACGTATATATTAAACCGGGTTCCTAGTAAAGCAGTTCCAATGACACCATTTGAACTATTTAAGGGAAGGAAACCCAGTTTAAGACATTTACGTATTTGGGGATGTCCAGCAGAAGTAAAGCCGTATAACCCACATGAAAAGAAATTAGACTCAAGGACGGTCAGTGGATATTTTATTGGCTATCCGGAAAAGTCTAAGGGATTTGTCTTTTACTGTCCTAGTCATAGTACGAGAATTGTCGAGACGGGTAATGCTAGGTTCATTGAAAATGGTGAAACTAGTGGGAGTTCAGAATCTAGGGGAGTGAACATAAAAGAAATTCGGGTAGAAGATTCTTCACCCGTAGTTCTGACCCAAGTTGTTATTCCTATTGTTGGTGTACAACCAAATACCGAAATAGAACAACAGAATGAAGAACATACGGTCCCACTAAACCAGGAAATTGAAAATGAACCTATCGCAATTCAAGAACAGAACATCGTGCCACAAGTACCATTGAGGCGATCTATAAGGGAAAGAAGATCCGCCATTACAGATGACTATGTGGTTTACGATGTTGAAAGTGAATGCGACCTTAGTCTTAATGACGAACCGAAAACATTCAGAAAAGCCATGGAAAGCGAAAATTCTGAAAAATGGTCTAATGCTGCAGAAGAAGAAATTTCTTCTATGAATGTCAATAAAGTGTGGGACCTAGTAGAGTTGCCTGATGGTTTCAAAACTGTTGGATGTAAATGGATCTTTACGACCAAACAGGATTCTAAAGGCAACTTAGAAAAGTACAAGGCTCGCCTTGTTGCTAAAGGTTTCACTCAAAAGGATGGCATTGACTATACGGAAACCTTCTCTCCAGTTTCAAAGAAGGATTCCTTAAGAATTGTCTTGGCATTGGTGGCTCATTATGATTTAGAGCTTCACCAAATGGATGTTAAAACCGCCTTTCTGAATGGAGAGCTTGAGGAAGAAATTTATATGGATCAACCTGAAGGTTTTGTGGCCACAGGAATGGAAAATCTTGTGTGTAGGCTGAGGAAGTCAATATATGGGCTGAAACAAGCTTTCAGACAATGGTATATAAAATTTAATGATACCATATTGTCGTATGGTTTTGTAGAGATCATCGTTGATCGATGTATCTACATGAAGGTTAGTGGGAGCAAGTTTGCCATTCTGGTATTATATGTTGACGACATATTAATAGCTGCGAATGACATGGGAATGTTAAGTGATGTAAAGAAATATCTCTCTAGTAACTTCGAAATGAAGGATATGGGTGAGGCATCTTATGTGATAGGGATAGAAATAATCCGTGATAGATCACAAGGACTGTTAAGTTTGTCTCAGAAAGGATACATAGATAAAGTCCTAAAGAGATATGGGATGGATAAATGTTCCATTGGAAAGGCTCCAATTCAGAAAAGGGATCAATTCAGCAAAATGCAATGCCCGAAAAATGAATTGGAACGTAAAGAAATGGAAAGAATTCCGTATGCTTCAGTGGTTGGGAGTTTGAACTATGTTCAAACATGTACTCGGCCAGATATCAGTTTTGCTGTTGGTATGTTAGGCCGATATCAAAGTAATCCCGGAATGGATCACTGGAAAGCTGCAAAGAAAGTTCTCAGGTACTTGCAAGGCACCAAAGAGTACATGCTTACATACAAGAGATCCGACAATATAGAAATCGTCGGATACTCATATTCAGACTATGCCGGCTGCGTTGACAGTAGGAAATCGATGTTTGGCTATCTGTTCCTATTAGCTGGGGGAGCAGTCTCATGGAAGTGTGGAAAGCAGTCTGTCATTGCTACTTCCACCATGGAGGCCGAATTCGTGGCATGCTTTGAAGCCATGGTTCACGCATTGTGGCTGCGGAACCTTATCTCAGGGCTTGGAATCGTTGATAGTATAGCCAAGCCGCTGAGAATTTACTGTGATAATTCCGCAGCAGTC
This sequence comes from Salix caprea, assembly GCA_964035475.1. Classification (NCBI taxonomy): domain Eukaryota; kingdom Viridiplantae; phylum Streptophyta; class Magnoliopsida; order Malpighiales; family Salicaceae; genus Salix; species Salix caprea. The sequence continues at coordinate 3,994,299 of OZ037743.1, forward strand.
TTCTTCTCAAAGAATGACAAGTATTCGAAAGGTGCTAAGCACATGGAAATTAAATACTTATCTGTAAAGGAAGAAGTGCAGAAACGCAAAGTGACTTTTGAGCATATAAGGACAAATATGATGTTGGCAGATCCGTTGACGAAAGGATTACCGCCCGGTATATTTATTGGCCATGTAGAGAAAATGGGCATAATAGATAAGACCTTGCTACAATAGTTTGTGCTCATGTAAAATTGTTACTCAAAGATGATGTCATTAAAGTTTGTGTTTTTCTGTAATTAAAGAATGTTATCATAATAGTTATGCATGTAAAGTTTATTTTCAATAGATAACATATAAAGTTGAGAATTATGGTTTCTCTCAACATAAAGCTTTTTGAGAATTATAGTGAAATCTCAATAGACAAGAAGTAGTAAAATTGGAGTTGGTGTGTGGTACTTGGAAGGGACCCCATCGCAGTAAATGATGGGCAACCGCCATGACTCGGCTAACTCTAATTTTATGGCACTTACAAAATATTGAACTTGATGTAAAGATGTGCATGAATGGGAATTGGACTATAAAGTTAACACAACGGCCAAGTGGGAGAATGTAAGAATATTTCCCGTAGAGTGGCCGATGTATTAACGGTCCGATCATTAAAGTTCAAGTTCTTTGTAAAGTCTACGAATTCTAATATGTTAAAGTGAAACCGTGATGGATCGGTCTCAATAAACGAGTATTAGAATGGGTACGTTGAGACCCTCTCCTCTAACCATAGAATAACATATATTCTCATAAGGTTGTATACATACATATATTGATGGTTTTAAATATATGTATGTGTATAAAATAAAGTTATTGAATAATACAATGTCTTTAATTAAAAGACACAATGCTTCCTTCCCATCTCTTGACACCCATTCGGTGGGTATAAATAAGGGGTGGTTATTCAATTGTATGGCAACTGAACATTTGAGAATTAAAAAGAGAGAAAACCGAAAATTGAATTCCTCTCCATCAAAGGGATTCTGCAAAGAGAAGGTATAGAGGAGAAGATCAACAAAGTGTCTATCAAAGGATTCTATGCAACAGTTCAAGATCAAAATGGACAACGATATGTTCTAAATTCTCCATTGTTCTAGATACGAATGTTTTCATCATCAATATAAATGTCATGTGGAATTAAATGGTCTATTGGTATACTGTGAAAGATTTCGGAAATAGAAATCATAATGTATAACTAATATGTTGATTTTAAAAGTGTTTTTCGTTAAAAAATATATCAAAATTATATATATTTTTATTTTTTAAAAATTAATTTTGACATCAGCACATCAAAATGATCTAAAAACACTATTTTTTAATTTAAAGTTAAAAATTAAAAACATTTTAATTTAAAATTGTTTTGATAAATTTACAGATAAACAATATTATTGAGGATTTATTACAGAATCCGAGTTGCTCTTCATTCTTTAGCTCAAACAATAGGAGATTGAGTGATTTGGAAAATGGAGTATTATCTTAGAGCATGGATTGAATGAATGTATGCCCTATTTCAATGATTTCTTGACAAAGTTCCTTCAGATTTGGTGTTCTCAAATATATAATTAATGATTTAAACAGGGTTCAAATAAGGATAATGAGACGACGAATTTCATATTATGGGGCCTCACTTATCAGCTTAAGTTTTTAGATAAGATGATTTCTTAACATGGTATCAGAGTCTTGTTGACCCAGCGGTCACGAGTTCGAATCTCACCACCCCTATTCTATTTGATAAAAATCAAGCATAAAATAGTGTTGGTTTGTGCAAGTTTCAAGCCCAAAAGGCTTTCACTTGAGGGAGAGTGTTAGAAAATAATATAAATTATATTATGGGACTTCACCTATCAACTTAAACTTTTAAGTGAGATAATTCTTTAACAATTTTTAATAAAGATAGTAAAATAAATAATAAAAACATTGAGGGTAACATGGATTAGTACAATAGAATCTAGTGGCGTATAGTAGCTTGGTTTGTTTAAAAAGATTAAACGACGTAATGATATCATAGGGTGTCATGTTGCTTTATTAAAGAGAATCAGATTTAGGTTATGGTGATACAAAAAATATAAGGGTGAATTGAATCATTTTCCATCCAAGTTAACAGGATATATACATCCTTATAAATTAATGAAAAGTATTTAAGCCTAAAGACACATCACGTGCTACTTACTTAATATAAATTTCATTATTGTTTAATGGTTTTTCTAGATCAATTTTTTTATTTATTGGTCTCATGTAAGGCTCAAGATGGATCTTTCTTCGTGAAGGAGTTCTTACCTTAATGAGTAAATCTTGAATTTTATCACTGTGTTTTTTTTTATCCTTAACACATGAGGATATACTCTATAGTGTAATTTTACACCTCCAAATACTAAAATATACAGTTAAATCCCAATGCTTAAAATATCAAGTCGGCAAAATGAATGGTATAAGATTTTTGATATTTCGTTCAAACTTTAACAAATTATAATAAAGTAGTTACGATATTTATTTTGTATTTTCAAACATGAAAAATATGCAATTTTATCTTTAAATAAAAATATACTGAGGAAAACTTTTAAGATTTGACTTGATGAACTAAAACAAAATATATTTTTTTTGTTAATAAGGTTTTATTTTTTCTGAAATATCAGAAAAATGAGGTATTTTGTATTGGGTTTATATCTTACTATATTATTCTACGATTCAATATAGCATTGGATGATGTTTGCAGTTGAAGGCTGGTGAGACAGAATGCGTGCAACGCTACCAAAGAGGGAGTGATGGAGTAGTTGCATAATAATCACTAAGCGAATAGAAAGTGTCGCAGCAGAAATGGGAGTTGAGAAAGCACGGATTCATCAGCCGAGAACCCTAAATGAAGAAGAATTCTTGGCATCGTTCAGCAAAATTGCTTTGTCATCAAATGAGGAAGCAAAACAGCATTCTGATTTGGAAGAAGTGGGGAAAGAAATAATGCAGAAATGCCGTCGACTTCCTCTGGCCGGCCGTTAAGGCCATTGGAGGCTTTCTGAAATCGAAAGCTCAATCAACCGAAGTTCGGAGAAGGATTTGCAGCAATTTCCACGAGCATTAACTGCAAAAGAAGGCTAAAATTCAGTCATGGATTTCCCCTCCTCCATATCTGGAAGAGATGTATCTCATCTCAGACATTTTCACGGAGTAGTTAACCTGCAATGGATTAATCCCACATCACTATGCCACTTTCAAAATCTTTCATTGGAAATGGAGATCACATAAAGTCCAGAAGCCCTACCTCTGAGGGTTGTAATGACAGAAGCTTGAGGACTTATGTTTAAAGTTCCTTCAAAGATTGCAAATGGAGCGAGTGATGCCGCAGATAAGGTATGTGGAGGTTAGCCACTGTTACATGTTCAGGTCATTCCCTAGTCACACAGAAAACTAGGGGTGTGGAGAAAATGAGAGATAAATTTTATAATTGAAAGATTGAAGCCGGAAGGAGCACAGCTTCGATATCAAATAACCTGCAGAAGCTGAGTGCTGGTTAATGTTTTGCTTCTATCCAGCTAAGTTGACATTTAAATTGCATGTACCATATATAATTCTAAACTATCAAATAATTTTAGTTTCTTTTTTTTTTTTGGATTCGAGAAAATACATCGTCCTTTAGGCACTCTTTGCGGGTTCAGGTTAAGAGAGTAAAACTCCGGCTATCCCAGATTTTTACAAAGTAAACATGTCCTGACTCGAACTCAAGACCTACAAAACAAATCTCTCTTGGGGACTAATTTTAGTTTATTTCTAACATATAAATTCTATGTTGCGATTTCATGCATACAGTATACAGTTCACACCCTTAAAGGAAGCTTGGAAATTATTCATCATAGTTCATAACTTTTTCTGATTCCATAGTGATCGACTTTATTTGTGAAGTTTAATTAAGTGATTCGAACATATAAACATCAAGAAAGCATGGAAAATGAGCAATTGAACAAAAATATGAAGCAAAACCTAACCTAGAAGCAGTCATTTAGCTAAAGTCACTTGCAAAATCTAACGTTAATTCTCAATTGAAGTCTCTCCAGACAAGTAAAACACAGCATCATTTATGAGTGAAGAAAATTAAGTAGATGGATGCACCATAAATAAGTTGCTCCACCAACTGATATATCTGCAGAAGCAAATTTATATGAACAGGCATATCATACTAAAGAATACAAATGGGCTCCCATGATAATTTTGCATACAGTTATAGCAAGGGCTAGCGGTCATCATAGAGGTTCTCTCGGACACTGATATCAAATTCAAGCGCTTGATTGCTAAATGCAAACATATTTTTCTTTTTTCTTTCATGCTAGGTTTTAGACAGAGAACCCATGTGAAATTTACCAGCAAAATTTCACTCTGTTGACCAAAGCATCACTTGCCAGTTCCACCTATCTTGGCAATCTTGCACCTGGTGGTGGGCACTCCGAGGAATAATGGAACTACTGTATGTACCTGTTGAAGGGCGGGCTGGTCATGAAACGGATACGTTTGGGCGTAGTTGTACATCTTAAGGTTGTCAATTCTGTTTCGATTGATATTTTATTTTTTTAATTAGAATAGAATGTTTTGGTTTTGAAGGGTTTCGGCACTCCATTTAGGATATATATATATATATATATATATATATATATATATATATATATATATATATATATATATTCAAAAAACAATTTAATTCAAATCCAAAAATAAAATTATTTAGAATTATGCAATTTAAATTTCAAACATAAGTAAAAATTGAGAGTTGAACTTCTATAACTCGACCGACTTGATGAATTCAAAGATAACATGAAAAATTGATAAAAATATAGTTTAAAAAAATAAGTTGACATCTTAAAAAAATATTAAAACAACGATAAAATAAATAAACTCGGGTTAACCTAAGTTAACTTTTCAAATGTGTGACCTCCGTTATAAGACCATGATAACCTTAAATAAAGCAAATCAAATCAAATTATAAAGTTCAATTTGTAATAAACTCGTTGTTGAATAATGAAAGTGAGAAAAAAATAATCTAAAGAAAGACATAATAAAAAGATTTTTCTGAACAAAATTATGAACCTATATAATATTACGAGAATGTCATCATCAATCTCGTAAGGTCATTACATTCTCTGATTACTCTGAAATTTTAACATGATATATATAAATATGTCAAGAGACGTCTCGTAAAATTTCATCTTAATCTAACGATCAGATTAAAAGATATAATTGATATTGTAAAACTATTTATTAGTTAAAAAAACATTATTTGACTGGAATAAAATAGACAGAATAAAATCAGAATATTCTGGCTGGAATTTAGGTGGAATTTCTGGAACAGACCAAAATTTTGAGCGAGATAAAATTTGTTTCAGTTTGTTCTGTTTTTTAAATGAAAGCAAAATGTATCGGCTATTCCGTTCAGAACAGAACATAATTTGAAACCTTGATCCATCTAGCTTCCATGTTTTAAAAAAAAAAAAAAAATCTAGGAAGGAGACCAAAGAAAATTGCAATCAATAATATGGGCTGCAAACGAATTAAGTCAGAACTCTCCAGCCTTGCTCAAACACAACCCTATAGTCCTAACAACCAGAATTTCTACACACAAATCACAGAACGACAAGCAGTGACCTAGCCAATGCAAACTATCAATCTGTTCTTTTGTTCATATTACGAATGACTAGTGTAAGAGATAGAAAGCAGTCCAGCACCTGATGGACCCTCTAAAAAACACACCAGAGAGAGAGGATATATTGAATATTTATTCTTTTAAATATTGAGGAATTAATATATATATTAAATTGATATAAATTGATAGAGGTTAACTAGCTCCACTCTCAACCCAAGTATTAAGAATGTGATAGCCCATCGAAAGCAAATTGGAGTCAGGCTTAACATATTGAATTGACATAAGTTAATATGGGTTTACTAGTTCAACTTGCAATCCAAGCAATGAGATTGTGATAATTTATAAAAAAAAAATACAAATATAAATAAATAACAATCTTTCATTCTCAAAGCAACTTGATGTCAAAGGACAAAATTAAAATTAAAATAGGAATAAAAGACCTAAATGAACCTGCAATCTAAGTCCATCGAAACAAATTTAATAAATATGTACCTTTCAAATTATTTTCTTCATTTAACAACATAAAACCAGGCATGCATGACTCTTTTTGTATCAACAAACAAGACAAGCATGTGGGACTGGAAAAAAATATAATGTGGGACTGGAAATAAAAAAAAATAATGTTAGATAACAAAAATATATTTTTTTATTTAAAGCAAATAACTGGATGAGTTTGGGTTTTTTAATTTTTTTTAGTGTTTTAAATTGATATCTACTTGCATTCTCTCTCTTTTATTGAAATCCAATGACTTTTTTTCCTAGATAAAACCAGAAACTAAAAAATAAAAATAAATAATTTTTTGTACTAAAATTTATTTTTGGTAAACTAAAGGGGTTGAAAAGTGATAATGTAGAAAGTAGGAGGAACAAAGTTTATTCTTGATCTAATTTTGAAACAACCTCCTATTTTTCCTAACTTTTTCATCTTGGTTCTTCATCTTTTAATCTTTTTCTTTCCTAAAATTTTTAAAGCAATTAAACTTCAATTTGGCTAGAAAAGGATCTAAACAAATAAATAAAAGAAGAAAAATATTATTGTTCCGGTCCATAGTGATTTGTGAGCAAGTGCATAAATAATATTTGTACAGTAGAAATTCCTCTAGTCCTTTTATTTTATCAATATGATCATTTACTAAGGTATAAAAAGGACTTAAACAAGGTGAAAATAGAGTTGGACTAGATCATTGCTCTCACTATGTTATGGGTCAGATAAAAATGTTTTTGGACATAAGAAATATCTAAATACTATTAATGTGGTCTTTAATAGATTTTTTTTTAACTGTATAGAATTGACATGATTCCACCTAGTTAGGCTGACAAGTTCAAAGATAAAACAAATGACGGATAAAAAAAAATACAATTTGACTTAAAAAAATTTAAAATAACATTTTTTCAAATATTAAAATGACAACATATTAAATCGACTAAAATCAACTCTGGTTAACCTATGAAATCAATTATCCAAGTCATGAGACCCTAATAAACCTATAGAAAACAAATAAAAAATAAGTTATTAAAAACAACTCTCAATCAACTCAATGTTAAAGTATGAAATTGAAAACAATATTCTACTAAAAAAATAAGTCAAGTCAATTTAGCTTAATCTATCAAATCTAAGTCATGAGACTAAGATAAACTCATATAAATAATATTAAAATAAATGATTAATTACCAATCAACACAATGTTGAAGGATAATTGTTATTCTTAAAAGAAAAAACAAAATTTTGGGCGAATTGACTAAACTTGTCATTTAAATTATGAGACCAAAATAACCTTATAGAGCATAAAATGAAACAAATTATGAAGTATATTTTTCAATCAATCCAAAATTGAAATTGAGAAAATTTTCAACTAAAATAACAAAAATAAAAAACAAGTCAACTCGAGTGAACCTGTCATACCCGGGTCAGAGATGAAGATAGCTTTATACAAAAAAAATAAAAAAAACAATGTATAAAATTGAATCCTCAATCAACCCACTATTTAATGATGAATTGAAAAAAAAATATATATTCAATTAAAAAATGACAAAAAACAACTTGACTGACCAACAAAACATGTGACACAGATCATGAGACCATGATAATCCAATAAAAAAAGGAGAAAAACAATTATGAATCAATTCTCAATCTACCCAATTTAAAAGATGAAGTTGTTTTTGAAAAACAAATACCCTACTGAACACAACTAATTGACAAAACTAGCAACCTAGGTCATAAGATTAGGAAAACTCCATTGAAAAAAAATCAAGATAAATTATAAAGTATAATATTTAATAAAATCAATGTTGGAGAATCAAATTAAAAATAAAACTAAGTTTAAAATTTTAAAAATTATATATATATATATATATATATATATATAAATTAAGATCCAATATGTAAAAGTTTTTTTTAAGATAAAAGTGTAAAAGAGGTTGGCATTTCATTGTTTATTAGCACAATGAAATGCCAAGACCTTTTAGTATATTTTAATAACAAAAAACAATGAAATGCCTTTTAGAGGTTGGTATTTCATTGTTTATTAGCACAATGAAATTCCAAGGCTTTTTAGTAAAATAAACTAATATCTAATATTCAATAAACCCAATGTTGAAGGATAAAAAACAATTCAAGTTACATAAATAAATTCTCGAAACAATTAAGGACAAAAATATGAAAATGTCATTTTAGGATCAAAGTGTAAAAATTCATCATCAATTATTTCACTATCAAGTATTACAGTGAAATGCCACTACAGACCATACCATGTTTTTTATAAGTAAAAATCACTTATTAAGAGCACATAGATTGTTTTTTGCAATGTTATAAAACCAGGTAAAACAATAAATCCTCACATTTTTTATCTTGGATTTTTATCTGGTGTGAATGTTCAATAAAATATATAACTAACTCAATGTGAATTGATTTATTTAATATATTTAAATAAACATGGATGATATTTTTTATTTTCAAAAAACTAGTGTTGAATTATAAAATTAAAAAAATAATAAGAAAAAAATAAAAGAAAACATCGAGCCAAATAAACCATTAATCTGGAATGTTAAATCGTAAATACCACACCTGAAAAAATTGTGAAACTCAATTTCTAGCAAATATAATATCAAATGATGAATTACATAATTATTATAAAAAAAAATTAATTTCATTGTTACTATTATCATTGCTAATATTGTCACTATCATTATTATCAATAAGTAATATTCTAATCATTATTGATATTATTATCATGGTCATGATCATTATTATTATTGTTAATATCATTGTTAAGATTATTACTATTTATATTATTATTATTATTATTGTCATCATAATTATAACTAATATTACTATAATTTTTATTCTTATTACTATGATCATCATTATTGTTATAGCCATAATAATAATAATAATAATAATAATAATAATAATAATAATAATAATGATAATAATAATAATAATAATCAATATCATCATTATAATTATTCTTAATATTGTTATTATAATTATTGCTATTATTACTATCATCACAATAATTATTGATATTATAATCACTATAACCATTATAATAAAAAAATATTATTATTATTATTACAGCCATCACAGTTATTATTATTTAAATAACAAAAATTATAAACTTATTCTACAGGATAAAAAAAACTTTGATAAAAGAGCAAGCGAAAAAAATATTAAAAGAAACGAACAAAATTAAAATAAATATTATCATTATTGAAAAAAAAACATAAATTGGATTTAAAGGAAAAAATAAAACTATAAAAACCTTGCCTAAAAAGCTAAGAGGAAAAAAATAAGAAATCAAAAGAAGAAGTATCAATTAAAAAACTATCATATGCACGAATTAGAATTGCAGGATTAAATTGAAAACAAATAAAAGTCAAACAAAAGAGAAAAAAAATCAAAAATCAAAATTAAGAAGATGGATCGAGAAACACCAAAAACAAATTAGGAACAACTGTAAAAGGACATAAACTTTAAAAGAAATTGAAACAAAATTAATATTAAAGAATGAGGATTGAATAAAAAAATGTAATTAAAAGATAAAATTGAAAAATAACAAAACTTGGATAAAAGGTATTTGGATGAAATAAGAAATTAAATGAATGAGGAATGAAATTAACAAACAACAAAATAAAAGAAAAATTGTGTATTTTAGCTATGAGGGCTAGAAAAGAAAGAAAACAATTGACCACCAATGATAATCCCACAACCATAAGACTACATGTGTCATACCATGTGGAAGAGACTACAACGACTCATCTATTGAGATGACATATGACTAGATTTGGGTATCGGACGGTGTCACACGCGCAACTTGTATTGCATTGATGCCTTCTAATCTCTGGTGAGTTCAAAACACGCGCCAACAATTTTTTTATTAAAAAACACATAAAATACCAAAACATACCCAAGCCCCTCTTAATCATAAAAAAAAAACAAAAAAAAACTCTATGAAAATTACCGAAATTCCTTTAGAGACAAAGCTTCTTCTTTTTTTTGTCTTTTATAAGATTAAAATCATTATTTCATTGTACATCAAATTTTAAAAACCTGAAATAATTTTTTCCAACTGATCAATATTTTTCTAGTTTGGGGGCAAAAAAGTATTTTAATTGATACAAAACTTGTGAAAAATCAAGAAAGCCCTTGATCTACAGTTTTTAATTTTGTTGATAACCTTGGGTGCAACAAAGTATTTTCACCGTGTAAAAAAATTGGAAAAGACTCATACACCCCCAAATAATATTTTAATGAAAGAAACTAAAGGGCCCCAAATCAAAAGCTTAAATTTTAGCAACTAAAGAATATAAAAAAATTACATCATAGCAATTCACAGTAATCTATGTAATCTATGTAGTGAGCTATAGTGATTTTCCCATATAATTTAGCTTCTTTTTTAATGGTCATAAAAGTTGAAATGCACAAAGCAGTATGCAAGCCTACTTCTAGTTCCAAGCAGAAAATGTTAAAGGGCACTGGTATCAGTAAAGATAATGTGTTGGCTTTCCCTTAACTAAACTTTTTTCTTTCCATCAAATTTTGATACCACGATACTTTATGTCGATTTCTTGATATATTAGATTAGTTTGAATCAATTAGTCAAAAGGATACATACTACAAAACAAAATTTCAATTAGTCAAACAAAAAATATTTGTATTTTTAAAGAATATTCAACACTCAAAAGGATCCGTGGCCAAATCATTTGAAATTTTCATTTTCATCTCTACAATTAATGTAAATGAAACAGAAACAGAAACATTATCATAAGAAAAGTAGGACAAAGCTTCCACGTACGTCCATTTGTTATCATCCTGTTTGGAGCTGCTACCAATAATATAATCAAATGACTTAAAACAATTATTATGATAGGGCATTTCTTGCTTCCTGTTCGAAGTAGTCATCAGTCCTGATGGAAATTGCAAGGTCTGGTCGTTATCCTCATGTCCTGGCCAAGTGGCCACTGCAGATAGAAGCATCGCAAAACATTAATTAGGTATTTAACAGTGGGTTTGGTGGCTACTTTCTTTATCATTTTTCCTGCTGTCTCTCCTTCTCCGCCCTATCCCTGGCTTCAGGAATTTATAATTTAGATAAGAGGTTGGCAGAGACGACTGTAGCAAGAAAGATATTAATTAGAAACCCTATCCTCCACTGTTCGAGCGCAAGACTCGCATCAGCATGTTGAGAGTGCTGCTGTAAAATATTGCGAGACAAATTATTCTTCTATTGGAGACAATTTCTTGGGCCCGAAATGGGCTCACAAGTAAACAATGGAGGATCTCCCCCACGTGTGGGTGGGGTTTTCTGAAGGGCCAGTCAACGTCTCGATCCAAGACTACACGTGTTGCGTACGACGATGTGACGTGTCAAGAGTCGAGGTGACAAGTGGCTGTTTTGCCTCCAATAATTTCTAGCTGGGCCGTCACCTTCGGCTCCGAGAGATCAATAATTTGGAAGAGATTCTCTCTCTCTCTCTTTCAATTTGCTTGCTTGTTTGTTGTTATTCAGGCAAAGGAGACACTGATTTTCAGCACAGGATTTTGGGGGAGCTGTAGTGGATTCCCCCAACCTCGAGATATTTGACTGACTTAAACAAATAACATCATCATCATCATCTTCGTGGTAGCAGTAGGGCATCGATGAACCCTAAAATTTACAGGCTAGCTAGTTAGCTAGCTACTCTCATTTTTCTTGGACGCCATGTTTGAGTTCACTGTTGCTGGTGAACTCTCACTGTCTATCAGTCAATCATATTTTTTGTCCCATTATCAGCTTCACTGAAAACCATGAAAGACTACTTTTCACAGTCATCGCTGGTTTACTTGCCTGTTAAAGCAATTGATGGCTCGAAGTTTCAATCGACCCTCTTGTTCTTTCTCTTCTGCATGTGCTTTCCGGATGGTTAAAATAGCAGAAGATAAGCTTACAGGTTATGAGTTGGGGGTTAGGGTTCGCCCAGATTCATGCACAAAAACAAAAACACATCTTTTGGAGACACATGAATAAATACTGGTGGTTAAAATAGCAGAAGATAAGTTTAATATATTTATGTCATATGATATTATAAGTAAAGATGATAAGAAAAAATAGAATATGAAAGCTTATCGTAAATTTTCAATAAATAAATACGGAAACGAAATGAAAAGAAATTTGACTTGCCAACTAATAGGTTTGCTTCTACTGTGATTTCAGGTTCGAACCCTGTGGTTGCTAATATGATAATCACTTAAAGTTTACATGATTATTAATTTCAAAATCTATGAGATTAATCGAGGAACATATAAACTGGCCTAGACTACGAAGAATATGTTTTTATTATTGTTATGAAACTTGAAACAATAATTTAAACCTGAAAGATATTGACTAAACTCTTTGATTAACCCGATTTTTAAACAGAATAAAATAAAATAATCTTATTATAACCTTATCAACTAAATAGATATAAGAAGTTAAGTTCACTCAAGTTAATAATAGCTGAAGAATAATGTAGTTATGCTATCATTGTTAATTTTAGATGGAAAAAAAAAATATCAATTCTTCAGGATTCATGGTTCGAAATTTTATCTCCAACGTGCTGCGTTGCTAAGAGAAATATTAGCTTATTTGTTGTTATAAAAGCATATATTTACTTCTTTAGTTTAAAAAAATTCTATTTAATTTGCATGGCATTGCTAAAATTCCTGACCGAGGTCATTGAGTGGAGAAAGACTTAAATTGTTTTACACTGACTTTTAAAATTGTTTTTGAAAAAAATAAAATACAAATTATTTTTATATTTTTAAAAAAATTAATATATTACTGGGTTTTAGGAAAATTTTCAATATTAAAATTAATTTTAAAAAATAAAAAAAAATATTTTAATACATTTATAAATAAAAAGAAAATATCAATACTAAACAGGCAGGAAAGCTGACAGACCCACCATATGTACTCGCACCGCACCGCACCGCCCCGCCACACGCGTACAGAGGCGCAGCAAGCATGCACCAGAAACAAAAGATTGATCTTATCGTCAAGTAGGGTAAGCTCTACTTGTTGTTTTTTCTTTATCTAAAAACTGAGGATTCGTCCCTGAGAATCGTCTCTTTTTCTGGGGATCATTGTCTGGTTAATGACAGACTGCATGCAGACTGCTATTATTGATGTCTCTGCATTCCCAGACAATGGCTATGGAGAAAGGGAACAGAACTGATTCTTCCTTATCGGCCCTGCCACTCCAAAACAAAAACTCCCTGCCCTATCAACAGTTCTTGTCTTTTGACCCTCTGCATGACTTCCACACGATTTTCATCGAGGATTTATTCAGCTGACACACTCATCATATACCTCATACGATTACTAAAATCATGTTTGAATATTGCGAATCTAGCAGCTGTAGTCATAGCCTAATAGGGCTCTGTTATTGCAGGGGTAATATATATATATATATATATATACACACACACACACATATAATGAGTCCTAGCTTTGTAAACATGCAAATGTAATCTTGTTGTTTGTCATATACTAGCTCCCAAACCAAGGCAGTGAGTGGAAAACTCCTTAACAATCTGAGTTCGACCTCTCAATTAGGCTCACTATAGTGACAGGAGAGTCCAGGTTCGGCTAATTAAGCTGTTTTTCCACCCAAGTGTGGTGTTCACTTGAAATCCCTGCTGTAATGGTTCTTGGTGATCTTCTTTTTTCACTGATGCTGTCTGTTCCATCTTACAATTGGCTACTAGGTGGCATAAATGGTGCAAAAGTCTGCTTCTTCTTTACCTGACAGACTGGAAGAATGCGTTCATTTTAAAAGATATTTATTTTAATATGTTTTCAAGTCAAAAGCTAACTCGCACCACACATGCATGAATCACTAGCTATAGTAAAAGTTGGTGTGCTTTATCCCAAAAATAGGACTTTCTTCATCTCTTGTCTGCGTTGTTTGCCGTTTCAGTACAGCAAGTCTCATGAGACTTAAGTGGGCAGGATTCCTGGATCGAATTAAGAATCATTTTCCCATATCTAAAATGGTGATGATCTTTGCCAGGAAAAAGAACCGACTAAATTAATCGAGGGAAGAAGCGCGCAGCAGGAAGTGTTTCTGTACAATATTGCTAATTAATCCACAAGTCACTATGCATATTATATAAAAAAGGGCTAAAAAATTCAAGTACAGAGTGAAAAAGGAAAAGAAAAACAGTAAGGCAAGGCTTAACCCTAAAATGGCTACTTAACATTAACCTGGAAATGGCTTTAAAAACAGCAATTGACAACAAAGACAGAGGTCTTAAACTACTTCCACGCCCTTCAATTCTTGCCCCATTGCTTGTGTCCAGGGGCCCATTTAGGACACTTGGGACTGAAATAACTGGTCACAACCCTCGAGCTCAAGAGCTCAACAATGGGTGCGAATTTGACACACCTTGGTGTCTTGTACTGGTTGATCGATGCTCCTAAGCTGATGGCATAGTCCATGAGCTTATCAAAAGTCCCTTGCTCGACAATCTTGATCTCGAGTGGCCCTATAGATTTATCAGACGCGCGTCCTTGGCGATACACACTGTTAAGCGACTCTTCGATGGTTAAGCAACAATCCTCAAAAACCGAGGGAGGAATTGGGGTAGATCCATTGAGGCTAAGCTCCCAGAATAGCACGTAGTGGCCTGGAATGGTAGTGGTGTCTGCATAGCTAGTGTACTCAGCTACTGTTGCATCAAACGGGATCAAATGGTTCACAGCATTCTTTACTGCATTTTGTAGCTCAACCTCATCAGTCTTGTCAGAATCAATGCTCAGGACTACGTTTTTCCTACATATGAAGCTGAATTGGGGTGCCTTGTTCTTGAACCCGGCCACTCTCAGCACATCACCAACCCTGTAGCGATAGAGTCCTGCAGAATATATAGAGTTTTATATATGTAAGACAAACTATGTAATGAAAAAGAAAGGAAAAGAGGGAGTGTTCATTGATTTGAGATAAATTTAATCACCTGCATAAGTTGTGACAACGAGCTCATATTCTTGGTCAAGCTTGACATCCACTAGATCAACCAGTTTTTGCTGCTCCTTCTCATTGAGCGATTTAGGCATGGAAACTGAATTAATGGCCCCGTTGTTTCTGTGGACCGGCAAGAACTCGAAGTAGGCCATGGTGGGAATGAGAGTGTAGGACACTTCACTTGGCTTGCAAATAGGATTAAGATTAACACCAAAGTAGCACTCAGAGGATGCGTACATGGTGCAGACCAAAGGCAGCTGATTGCTGTAGTAATCCAGAGTTGGGATGTACTGTGACATGGTTCCTGTCACAATAACATCTACATACTTAGTGTTGGGCCATAACCTTGTTATGATTCCCTGCCAAGATTCCTTGCTGCATTCAGCCTCGATAAAATCAGCAAGTTTTGGGTCAGATTCATGGATTTTCATGACTGCTTCTCGGACCGAGGGATCGGTAATCTGGGGGTCAATCATGCCAGTTCTAATATCATTAGCAAGAAGTTTCCAATGTTTTTCCAGGAAACGGATCGCTCGGATAAAACCAGAAGCAAAAACAGCACCAACCCGGAGGACTTCTTTGTGCTGGCAGAGGCCACAGAGCATCTGGGAGTACATGGATTGGTAAGAGTCGGGGCAGAGAATGGTTTCATTTGGGCTCGTGTAGTTAGTGTAAGGGTCATAAGGCCTGTTCTTGAAATGGGTGCTTTTGTAGTAACTAGTGAGAACTGGTCTAGCCACGAGTCCACCAGGTGTCTTAGCCTCAGATTTTATGAACAAAAAGTACATTCCTTTGCCTTTTTCTAGGTCAGGAACGAACTGGGTCATGACAGGCATCAACAGGCTATACAGCAGTGACCTCCTCCCTAGCTCCTCCTCGATTGTTGGCATCAACTTTCTTTCCCCTCCTGAGGTCCCCGAGCTACAAATCAAAACATACAAATTTAGCCAAACCAGCCGGAAAATGATCATATATGAGTCTGCTACAGCAGAAATTTACACACAGAAAAGCTACAGATTTAAACAACCAAAGCTCGCACACACCCACCTTGTCAAAAACTCTGAAATGGGCTTTGAGCAGAGAATCTGTGAAGTATCCCCATTGGCAATACGGTCGATTTCAGGCTGGACATCCTCGTAGGTAATCACAGGCATGACTTTCTTGAAAGTCTCGCGGTTAGTTTGACCATCAAGGCCATGCCTTTGCAGATACTCGACATGGGCATTGCGAGAGAGAATTTCTTCAAGAACCTTCTTCTGGACCTCATCGGCGTTCGAGGTGACATCTTCAATGAACTGAAGAGATTTCTTGTTCTTCTCAGCGAGGTTGTAATCAGAGGGTTTCAAGCTTGTTTTTGGTGCCTCAGGCATGGCTTTTGCAGTTTTGAAAGAAATGTATCTCAAAAAGAGAAAGTGTTATGCTTGCTTGAGAAATTGTGTTGTGGATGTGTGGCAAAAAGGAGTGGAGGTTGTGTATATATAGAGAGGGCGAGGCATGAAGGTGGCTGTGCTTTTATGGAGTACATAAAAGGGTATTGTTGTAAATACATTTTATTTCCATTTTATTTTTCTTGTTTTTATACCACTTTAGTTGCGTTTTGACATTATGATTCAATTATTTTTTTAAAAAGAAATTAATTTTTAATTTGAAAATTATTTTTTTTATTTTTAGATTGTTTTAATACATTGAAAATAAAAAAATATTATTTTAATATATTTTAAAATAAAAAATAAAATATTTTTAAAAAGAAAAGAGTCACAAGGTTGACTATTAAAGAAAGGAGTTTCCATGCTTTTGTAGCCAAATAGCATGCTACCTTTGCATTTGTTTTTTCTTTAAGCAAAAGAGTTGCACTTTTCCATGACTAAATATATAATTAATAATCAAATAATAATAAAAATATGGAATGAGTAAGAAATGTTCATGTAACATATTACATTTAAATTTAAATTTAAATTTAAATTTAAATGAACAGTTATTAAAAACGATAAGAATTCTACAATAATATTGATTTTACAATAAATTACCTAAATTGTTTCATTTCATTTTCTTTCCCAACTCTCACAAATAAAACTTTATTTTCATATAAATATGATTTTTTTCATATTATTGTGTGATTGATTAATATATTAATATATATATATATATATATATATATATAAAGGTAGCGCGAAGGTGAGGGTGCTGCGTGCATACCGTACAAGAAAAACAGGGAAGCTTTGTATCCTCTCAAGGCCATAAAAAAGAGAGCCATTTTGACCGGCAATACCCGGTTTTACACCGTAGAGTTGACCGGCCGTCCCCGGTAAACCTGCAGTGATTTCACCGGTTCCACGCGTGCTTGTACCACGGCCGGGTGTCCCACAAAATACCGGCAGTCCTTCCTTGCATTTCCCGGTAACTAAAAAACGGCGTTTAATGCACCAACTTATCGCGACATTTAGAAGTCAAAATAATGAGATATAAAGAGAGATGAATTTATGCACGGTAAAGTAACTGGATTTTTCTTGTTTGAAATATCAACTATCAAGATCGCCCTGCCTTAAATAGAGTTAGGAGAAATTTTATGAAGCTTTTAGTAGTAATTAATTATATATAACTATTATATATTTAATGAAATCTACTGTACAAATGGAGATGTTTTTTATTGTTTTTAGTGGCTATTAACTATTAATATTCTATTAACTGTTATATATATATATATATATATATATATAGAATATAAAATATTTGTGTATTCTTAAAAAATCACTTTTTATAAAAAAAAAAAAAAAAAAACTATTCTATATTTTGTTAGGCTCAACTGATTGGCCAGTTGAATTACCAATAACAAACTAGTCAATCAATTGACCTGAATTGATATTAAAATTTACAGCAAAACAAATAGTTTATGCCAATAGGGTATACATATCACTTAAATATATCCAACTTTGTCAACTATATTTGCATTGTATCTCTTATGAGAGGAGGATGAGTGAAAATGCCTTTGTCAAATTTCTCAACCATATTTGCATTGTATTTGTTATGTGTGTGTAATCAAGTTTCAAAACTCAATTGCATTTCATATTATTTATCCAAATAAAAATATCTTAAACCAATTTAACTCATATATGATTTAAATTTATTATATATAAATTAGATTAGAAAATAAAAGAAAACAAGTTCAATTAGAATAATACAACATTAACATAATAATTAATTATAAGAACATATTAAAAATATCTTAAACCAATTTAACTCATATATGATTTAAATTTATTATATATAAATTAGATAAGAAAATAAAAGAAACAAGTTGAATTAGAATAATATAACATTACCATAATAATTAATTATAAGAACATATTGAATATTTACTCTCATTCCACCAATATTCTTCCTGAACTTATTTCACACATTAATTAATTTTTATAATTTTAAAAACTAGTTACTTGGATTTAAGATTATTTATCTAACCTTGAACATTTTCCATCAAATATCTAATATATATGTCTATTCACGATGTTCATCAATCTTACTCCATTGAAATAATGGTTCTTCAAATGATCACTCCCTCGTAAATGTTATAAAATGAGTAGTTTTAGCATTGGTAAACATGAAAATTAATTTAAAGAAGTTATTTTCATATAAATCTAAAACTTAAAATAACTCAATGAAAATAAATAACATCATGAAATAAAAACTATTATATTAAGAGGTTGCCTTTCCATTCTACTATCTGTTTGCCTTGAATAGGCTTTATTAATATAGAAATGTCTAATTTGTCCTCAATGACTAAGCCTTCATCAATTAACTAAAAAGCCATGTGGAGAAAATATTGTAATAGTAGGCATAGATTATTATGGATTGTAATAATATAACTATCAGCGTGCTCTTTAGTGCGCTGAAATTTAACTCTTAGTCTTGGGGGTATTTTTGCCATTCATAGAAACCGATTGATATTTTTTGGTTGTTTGAGAGTATTTGCATCTTTTATCAATTTTTTATATAATAGAACTACGATTTTACCTTGCTATCAGACAAAACAGTGTTGAGTGGGCAAGAGTATTTTTGGTTTTTTCATATGTCAATGAACAGTAAATATAATTGATGAACAGTAAATATAATCGAATAAGACAAAATTTGGTTTACTAGGTGATAGTATTTTAGATTTTTTTATCGTTTGATGCACAGTGACACTATAGATGTACTCTCACAAACAACAAAATGAAAGAATTAGCTCTTGGAGTATATGTGTATTTTCATATTTATTTTATTCTTTTTAAATGAAAAGCTACCAAACATGGGTGTTCGTCATCTCACTGAATGAGCCGTCGTGTCCCCTTCTAATTGGTGGTGCTCATGTCATTACATGGTGGTTGGAGACGTGCCAATGATCGATTTATCTTTTTTTCACTTTTCTCTCCCCTCATGCAGGCTAACTTACATGGCAATCCTCTTGGTTTAAGGGTTTATCACTTTAGTCCCTAGGGTTTTTATTGTGTTTTTCATCCTAGTTTATGCTATATAAGTTTTAATTTGTTTCAATATAGTCCTTCAATTGAAATTAATTATATATTTATTTTCATTTTGGTCCTTATTTTTTTAATTTTGGGTTTGATTTTAAATTCCTTAATTTATTCGGTATAGAAGTTTTTCTTTCTTTCAATTTTGTCATTCGATTGAAATTGATCATATATTTTTTTTTCCGGCTCTTATTCTTTAATTTTTTATTTAATTTTACTTCCTTTAATTTTTCTATTCCTTCTAAAATAATCCCTATTTTTTCCCCATATTTATATGTATATACTCTTAGTTTTGGATTATTTTTTTTCCTTAATTCCCTTTTAATATATCATTTTTAAAAAAAAATTAAAAATGAAAATGTGTTAGTTAACGCCCCCTCCATGTGTTGCTCTTTTGTATCTAAAGTATAAAATGAGACAAATTATTTAAGTAAATTGGTTTTCAAAAACATTTCTAAGGAGATTAGCATGATTTAATTTTTTGTTTTTCAATACTTGACATTTTTTATATTTTTTCCTTAGAATATTTTTTTATTAATTTAAATGATATTTTTAAAGACTAAGAGAATATATATTTTTTTAAAAATATTGTTTTGGTTGAAATTGAGCATATATTTCGCCTCTTATTCTTTTAAAATTCTTTCAATTATTGAACTTTTTTTAATATTAATTTTATTATGAATAAGGTGTTGAAAATAATGATAGTGATTATTTTTACAATATTTTTTTCTTAAAAAAATGTTAGACTAATTATATATTTTTGATATTTGTTTAATATTAACACATTAAAATAATACAAAACAATCTTTATAAATTCTTTTTAAAACTCCACAAACACCACAACCAATTAAAAAAACACTTGTTATGTTTCATTTTGTCCCTTATTCTTTTGATGTTTTTTCATTCATGTTACTTTTTCAGTGTTGAGGTTTTAATTGTTTTAATTTTATCCTTCGATTGAAATTGCTTATATATTGTCTTATTCATTTCATCCCTTATTTTTTTTAAAAAAAAATTCTTTCAATTATTTAGTTTTTCTTATATAATAATTTTATTATGGATAAAGTGTTGAAAATTTTGATAACAATTATTTTAACATATTTTCTTCTTAAAATTATGTTAAACTAACTATATATTTGATATTTGTTTCATATTAACACATTAAAATCATATTAATACTGTTTGTTTAAATATTTTAAATAGTTTTTTTACGTTGCTAATATTTTTTTTTTCTAGTTTTGCCTTCAATCATAATAATAACAATAAAAAATTTGGATTTACAAATTTACAATAATCAATCAGTTTGTTGCAGAAAAAATAACTCAGTTTTAGTGGCTTTTATCAATTGCAGTTTTATTATCTACCAATTAAATATTTAGCCAAAATATTAAAGCAGACTCAACAATTAATCAGTTTGCTGTAAAACATAAATAACTCATCTTTAATTAATTTTATCAATTATCTGCTCATAAATATGCTGATACAGTTGTCTTTGATTTTTTTTATCTTATTTTTGTAGAATCATATTACTTCACATTATTATTAAAAATAAAAAATTATCTGATCATAAGTTTTTTGATATTACTCCACAAAAATTATGTCCATGCTAATTATTATGGTCAAATGTATAATATTATGAAAAAAAATAAACACTTTTGCTATTTGTGTTTTACATTCTTAAAAAAATAGTTCTCCCTATAGCGAAAAGTAAGGCAAATGGCTTGTAACTTTTTTTATCATATACTTTTTCATAACTACTACTTGACGAAGCATGAATGCTATTGTTGAACTTGAGGTTTCTTGAAAACATGGTAGCTAGAAAGGAAATAGTGAACCTAAATTTATATAACATACAATAAAATTATCCAACATATATAAATATAATGCATTATAAAACACCGACAAATGTACAAATATCTTATGCATTTCCAATTTTTTTATACAATTACATATGACATAAAAATCTAATAAAAAATTATAAATCTAAATGATATTATATTAATGATTAACATTAACATTAACAAACACAAACCAACTAATAATTCACAATAACAACTTAATAACCAAATAGTTATTAATTACATAAAAAAATCATTTTTCCTTTTATTTATAACTAAACCATAAAATCGTTAAACAATAATTGAGATCTAAGTAACTACCAATTAATTATTAATCAACACTAGAATAAATAACATCAATTAATACCATAAATATTATCTAGTACACATTAATTTATTTATTTTTCTAAATTTTCTACAAAACCTTAAATTAACTAAAACTAATTAGGACCCAACTAATTATCCATTATTTCCTCAACTCAACTTATTCAATCTAAATAAATACCTTTTTATTACTAAATAAATTTGGTTAGAATTGGACGAAAAAACTAGTGCGACCACTTTGGTAGGTAAAATATATCAATTTTGCTTTGCAATTTAAAAATACTATCTATTGATTTGAATTGCCAAAAATCAAATATATTTTGCTTTCCATCCGATTTCAACTTGTTTGAAAATCAATACACATATTAGTTGGTGTAGTTTATATATAAACATTCTCTCCCAATTATTTCTAAGTGTAAGTTTTATTGTGTAGTAAATTAAATGAAACTCATAGTAAATAAGCACTCTTAATGAGCTTTCTAATGCTATTATATAAATATTTATAATATAAATTTTTTTGTCTATTAAGTAATATAAACTAAATATATTAGTGAGATTAATTTTAATATTTATGATTGTTGGGATAAAACTGAATATCAGTTATTCAATTCAATTTAAAATATAATTACTTTATTAACAAACATATATATATATATATTTAAGATATAAATGAAATTACTTCGACATCTAAAGTTATTTTTATGTATTGAGAAAGATATAGTCAAATGATCGGCGACTAATTACAATGGCTTAAAGAAAAGAAAAAACTCGCCACATTATCGTATGATCACCACAAGTCCCCGCCATATATCGTTAACTTGAAACCCAAAAATCAAGAGAAACGGTTTGATAAAGAGGTCTCAAGATGACGTCACCGCCACACCATCACATTATCCTCCACCAAGGATGTCTCTACTTTTGCCACGTGTACAAGCCCGCCCTTGTCGCCACATGTCCTCTCCCCTTTTTCTTCACCTTAAGAAACACAGCTGACTAGTCATTGGATCGACAGGTCGTACCAGTACATGGCTAGGAGCCCACCATAAATTAGGGACGCAAAATTATAAATTTTCTTTATTTTATCAATGCATGCTCTAATATGAGAAGAATTTTGGTTGAAAAAAATATGAATAAAAGGTCAACGTACCGACGAATCATATGCTCAGATGGCTGGGAACCCAACCAAAATTAGTTAATATGAGTGGTATACCCGCGCGATGCGGCGGGTTTTTTTTATCTATGTAGAAAATTGATTGCTTTTATATATATTGTATTTTATTATTTTAATATTTATTTAGTATAATTATATTTAAGAATACTGATATGAATTTTTATCCTTCAAAAAATCCAAAGTCATTTTTCCTCTTTCTCAATATATTTTTAGGCGATAATATTCAATAAATATCAGACATATTAGAAATAAAATTATTGTAATTTGTTTTTAAAACATAAACTTAATTTTTGTGTGTGCTATAATTATTTATTTGCCGTCTAAAAAGAACAGTCTAATGGAAACGGGAAGTGACTTGTATATTTTTTAATTTGACTTGTAGATAATGCAGGTAAATTTGTCAACATTTTTTTTTTAGATGTTTTTTTTTTTCAGTAATATTAGCTCTAAAATATTAAAAATGAAAACATTGGAAATTGTTGTAAGGAAATAAACTTAAATAAAAGAGCGAATTGCCCGCGCGATGCGCTGGGTTTTTTTATCTATATAAAAAATTCATTGATTTTATGCATGTTGTATTTTGTTATTTTAATATTCAATGAGTCAAATTATAATTGATAAAATCTGTTAGAAACAGATGTTTTTTCCACTAAAACATATTTGAATATTGCTAATACTAAAAATATTTTGATAAAATTCGTTAGAAATGATTTTTTTTATTTGTAGCAAATTGATTGTAAAATTTATTGCTCATATTGTTATATTAAAAATATTTTAGAATAATAATAAATAGGTCTCACATATTTATAAGAAAAACATAATCATTATCCTTATTTTGAATGTCTTATCTATAATAATAAGAAATTTCAACACTTAACAGTATTAAAAAAAATTCAAAAACTAAATAAATGGAAAAACAAAAATAAATATTATTAGATTTAAAAAAAATGAAATGAATAATAAAAAAAAGAGGAAATAGAAAATATTATTTTTGAAATGACTACAAAAAAAAATTAAAATGTAAACATAAAAGAAAATAACCTTAATAACAGTTGAAATAATAAAAATTGGTGAGACCATAATTATTGTTAGAGAAAAAATTGCCATAAATTTTTTTTATATAATATTATATTAAAAGCATTTCAGAACAATGATATTTTTTTTTCCAAAAAAGCAATATATATATAATTAGTCTAACATATTTAAAAGAAAATAAAACTTACAAATAATCATTATCATTATTTTGAATGTTTTATCTATAATAATTAGAAAATTCAATACCTAACAATATTAACAAAAAATAAATATGATTATATTTAAAGAAAATATTTTACCTGAAGAATAAAAAAAGAGAAATAATAACAAATATTGTTTTTGAAATGATTACCAACACAGATTAAAAATTAAAAATTTTAAAAATCTTAATAAGAGAGGAATAAAAAAATTGAAACAAAAACTAAGAGCATGTATATATATGGACAGAAATAAGAATTATGTAAGAAATATAAAAAAAAAGGAATTTTTTTCAAATGGTAATGAACAACGAAAACCACAATTGAAATAATTGTTCATTACTGTTTGAAATTGCAATATCCTTTAGCTATTTTATGAAATAATAGTAGTAGTTCCCGTAAGTTGACCCGGACGCCCTGTTTATAAAAGAAAAAATTATAAGTGGGAAAAAAACAGGAAAAAAATTCAAAAAGATGGCTTTGGGGATTATTCATGGCACGTGTAAGTTGTCACAGGCATCACAATTATAAAAAAATGTATACGTGGGGGGGAAATCAGTGAAAAAAATATTAAAAAAAATGGATTCGAAGATTAGTTGTGGTGCACGTAAGTTGTAACGGATACTTTGGTTAAAAAACACAAAAAAAGAAACCCAATTAAAAAAATATCAAAAAAAGCTAATCAGGACACCCTGGTTATAGAAAAACGAAAAAAAAAGTGTAATTGAAAAAAAAAGGAAAAAATGTTACAAAAAGATGGGTACGAAGATTAGTCATGGTGTGTTTAAGTTGTCCTGGCCACCTCGTTTATTAAAAAAAAAAGTCCGATTATAAGAAAAAAGTGCAAGGGGAAAGAACATTTTTAAACAGTAATGAGAGAAAAAATATCAGAAAATAGCCGCGCATTGCGCTAGGCTTTTTTGATGTAGTAAACTGATTAATTATTTAGCCTGCAAAGAATTATTTAGTTGGTAGATAGCAAATTGTAATCGCTAAATTCTGTTGTATTTTTTTTTCTGTATTGAATTAGTTGGTTGTTGTTATCAGTTTAAGTGCTCGGATAATAATTCAGTTGACAACTCTCAAAATTATAATCGATAAAATCTATTAAAGATGAGTGAATTGTATTTTATAGCCAATTCATTAATGGGTGAACTTGCTTAAATATTTTATCGATTTATGTAATTTGCATAAAAAACTATAATTGATTAATTAGTAGGCGTGTTTTGATTTTTATGAAAATTATTTAATTGGTGGACGTAAATTTGCAATTAATAAAATGAATAAAATATGAATTTTTTTTTCTTGTATCGAACTTGTTGATGATTGGGTTTATTTTAACAGCAATGAACGATTTAACCAGCAGAGAGTAAAATTGCAACCGCTAAAATCTATCAGAGATAGATTATTTCTGGTTGATTGCTATTTTGTGTCGATTTATTTAATTCATGGATTGCAAAACTGCAATTGATTGATTATTTGGTGTGTCTTAATTGTTTTGACAATTATATAATCGGTTGATAAAAAAAATACAATCGATGATATCAATTAGAGATGAATAAATTTATTTTTTGTAGTGAATTGGGCATTCATTGGCGGTTGGGTGTTTTGTAATGGTTTGGCTTATTATTCTCTTTTTTCTTTT
Source organism: Salix caprea (assembly GCA_964035475.1). NCBI lineage: Eukaryota > Viridiplantae > Streptophyta > Magnoliopsida > Malpighiales > Salicaceae > Salix > Salix caprea. Next base: position 4,020,144 of record OZ037743.1, read on the forward strand.
TTATTTATTTTTCAAGTCAAATAATTTTTTAGAATCTAATAATATTTACGGTTATAAAAAAAAGTGCAAGGGGAAATCACCTTTTTAAACAGTAATTAGAAAAAAAATTGTGGTGCGCATAAGTTAACCTGGAGACCCCGGTCACGGGGAAAAAAATAAGCGGAAACAAAAAAATGGAAAAAAAATGTATAAGTTAAACCAAAAAAGGGATAAAAAAGAAGAAACATGGTTATAAAAAAAACGTGCAAGGGGAAATCACCTTTTTAAACAGTAATGAGAAAAAAATTGTGGTGCGCATAAGTTAACCTGGACACCACGGTCACGGGGAAAAAAATAAGCGGAAAAAAAAACAGGAAAAAAATGTATAAGTTGAACCAAAAAAGGAAAAAAAATGGATCCGGAGATAAGTCATGGTACGCGTAAATTGTCATTGATATCCTAGTTTAAAAAAATAATAATAAGAATAATAATAAAAAAATAAAATAAAAGGGAAAGCAAATTTTCCAGACAATCATTTTTAAAATCAGGATTGTAGAAGAAAAAACAAAAACACAATAATTTAAAAAAAAAATCATAAGAATAATAATAGAAAAAAAAAGAGAAAGCAACTGGAAAGTTGCTTTTAAAAAAAAAAGGAATTTCAATAATAATAGAAAAAAAAAAAGAGAAAGCAACTGGAAAGTTGCTTTTAAAAAAAAAAGGAATTTCGAAAAAAAAAAGAAGGAAAGCAGTTGCTTTTCAAATAAAACAAAAAATGGAATTTAGGGAAAAAAAAAAAAAAAAAACAATGTCAAAATTTCTGGCAGAGAGATTCGAACCCTGTGCGCTGAATTTCCAGCGCGCAAGCGAACCGCTCGGCCAAAACTACTTATCTGTCAATTTCACCATAAAAAATACAAAAAGAAGCCGTATGTAAAAAAAAAAAAAAAAAAAAAAGTGCACAAACTCTCGCGCAGCACCGGAGCAAACTGCACGTCCACAGTGACTATGAGTCACTGTGAACAGTGCTCATCACTGTTGAAAATCCCGTAATCTTTTAGATATATACTAATATATATTATATATATCATGATTGGAAATAAATAAAACATATTATACAGGAAAAGAAAATTTAAAAAGATTAACTGGAGTCAACGAACCAACCAGTCATGATATGTATGCCTAGGAAAAGGAAAAAAAAAACAAAATAATTTGGAGGAGAAATAGTTATAAACTTAGCGAACCATATGTTAAGAGAAATTTTGAAAATTAAGCCATAAATTAAATTATTAATATTGAAGTCAACGACCCTACCAGTCATGCAATCGGATGGCTAGAAAGCCAGCAAATTAGCTAGCAATAAATATTTGGAAGTTTTGATGAGAAATAAATATTTGGAAGGGTGCACCGAGGCAGGTAGGGTGGAACCCAAGTGGAGTGCATAGTGCTTGGTGTGCAGCGAGGGTTTTTGGAGAATGTTAATGTGAGGGAAAGGGAGCGTGCGGGAGACAGAGACAGTAATGCAGATCTTTGACCGTTGACTTCATATGAGAAGATATTTTTATTTATTATTTTTCAACATCTCGGGAAAAATGATAAGAATTTGAATAATAAGATAAATGGGGATTATTAAATGGTGTTAAAATAATTAAAAGATGTGAATGTATATCTCAAAATCCTTGCTCTTCATCCCTGTCTCCCATTACCCCAGCTTTCAGCTGCTATTGCTTGTCTGTCAAATTAATTGATTAATAAAATAATGCAATAATTTATGCTATTCATTGGAAAAAAATAAGAGAAATATTGACCATTGGATGTTGATCTTTGTGCCCCCATTTAAATAAAAGGTTTGGTGGTAAACTAAGATCGATCAGGTTATTTCTTCTAAATTTATAAATCTCTCAACATGGATCTTGTTGTTAGTGGACTAATTAGTTTTTTATTTATTTATTTTATTTTGTCATGTATGCAATGGAGACATTATTCGGGATTTAAGGAAATAATTAGTTCTGGGTCAGGAATGCCTTGAATTAGAAAATATTGATTTGTTTATCATCATATTTTTCAATTTCAAATTCTAATTTATGATCATATTTTTCCATTAAAAGACGTGAAATTGTAAATTTAATAGGTTGGCTAAGACTAGATGACTTGAGTTAGGGTCTTGTATGAAGATTTCGAGGGTTTGGCAATTAGAAATAGGACGTGGTTGATCTACCTTTGTTCATGGTTTTGCTCCATTGACTTTGGTGTTTAAAGTAGGTCGGACATGCAAAGGTTTGGGGGTCATGTCCAAATAAATAGAGTTATCACATCATCGTTAATGTTATAAAAGGTATTTTTAAATTAATTTATATATATATATTCACATGGCTGAAAAGGAATATAATAAACTCGCCTAGTACCAATTTCAAGATTTAAACCTAAAAAAATGAAATATATCTTGCTAATCTAAAGATCAAATCTCTTGATATTAAAAAAGAAAGAATTGACATTTATTTCTTTTTAGCTAACAAGGATTTTATTCTTTAGAACTCAAGAGTAAGAAATCAAAGAGGGAATATATTTCGCCCACCAAAAGTCAACATCTCAGGCTAAATCCAAGCCCAGCCCTCCATAATTTCTCATCGAGCAACCAAACTGCGACTCCCTTTTTTGTTTTGTGTGTGTTTTCTCCATTTAGATCATCAACCTCGAGGTCTCAAATTACAAACCTATCCCTCACATCAAGTGCACAGTAGCGTACCCTGTAACGCATGGCACTCAAGAATTCACACAGTATAAGCTCAAACATCCACGAAACACAGCTGCCCAAACGCAGACACGTGAAATACAAGCTAAACAAAAGCTAGTCTCGTCCACATTTTGTTCAAGATTTGGTCGATCGTAGTATCATAACGTGTAGGGCACTAAAATGTTTGTGGGAGATCTTGAGGCATGGAAGAGATTGGAGAAACTCCAGCATGCACACAGCACATAACATGTAAGATCTTGGCCCTTGAATTGGTGTTGGTTTTGGATGATAAATAAAAAACCCAGTTAATTTGACCTAATCAAGAGACCAATTGTGTGGTCCCTAACACCATGTTGCCAGAGATTATGTTAGTCACAGTAGCAACATGGAGACATCTTCAGCAAATCCAGAAAGGAATCATCACGGGATCGTTAAGGCAGGATCCTGCCCTTAACTGTGGCATTTTTTTGAGTTAATTACTATGATTAGTTTAAGTATATCGTGCGTGGACACAGATCGGGATTAATTGACGAGTAAAGATTTAAATCATTGTGAATACGAAATGGATAGATAAGCACATGCAACTTTATTGGGCGATTTGGTCGTGCCCACATATCCAAAATTTACCCAAAGACCATAGGATGAACTGGGGTTAGCTAGCTGCGTCAAATTTTTTATTTTTTTAGCTTGGAATTCATGATCATATCATATGCATACACAGTGATCATGATAAAAAAGCATATATATATGAAAAGGTGGCTAGCTTTCTGGGCAAATGGTGCGCTCAAATTATGGTTTGACATGGTCGCTTTGCTTTAATCACTGCCAACAGGAAGCTGGGAAAAGAGCTCAGCTTCCAATTCAAGTAATGATGGACTCAAGACCCTTTGAAATTTCTTTTTTTTATGAGTTTAGCAGAACGTACCCTGCTTGTTTCATTGTTATTGGCTATGGAGTTTTTTTTATCTTGTTTAAGAGAAAAACTCTTAATATATATAAGCAACAGAATCATGAGATTTTATGACCTATGAAACACCACTGTTGAAGGCAGGAAAAATGTGGCATATATATACATATATATTGAAGAATATGAACCCCTTGTGATATATAGAGAATGTTCCGAGGAAACAATCCATGTATGTACCCGATGGATCTTGAAGATGTATGGCCCTGTTGGTGTGGGTCACAATTATCTGTCCTGGCTTTTCAAGCAAAGCACTATAGCCTACGACACAATAGATATCTGTCAGGATTGCAGTCAGGAAGATAATGATTATATATATATATATTTGAAACTTACACTCCCTCACAATTAAAAAAAGAAAAGAAGAAAAGCATTTGAGAATTGTCAAATTTAAAATGAATTTATATCTCATTAATTTCAGCAATCAACTAAATCATTCCACAGCAATGCACTACGAATCCGATTATTATTTTTTTTGATTAGAAACGTTTCATAACAAGTTTTTCTAATAAAATAATTTAATCATTAGCGGAAAATGTATATTAAATCATTTTTTGACATACCATATTGCAAGAAGTTTTTTAAAAAATATTGACACTATTACATATTAGATGATCTGATTAACATGTCAGATTTGTGACTTAAATTATAAAACCATAATAATTATATAGAAAAAATCAAAATAAATAATGAAGATTAGTTTTTAAACAATTTAATATTGAAGGAAAAAATAATATTTTTTTAGAAAAGACACATAAAAAACTACCTTATTCAACCTGAGTTAACCTATTAAACCCGTAACTTAGATTAATTTGCCAAACCCATAACCCAAGTTATGAGATCCGGATAACCAATAGAAAGTAAATAAAATAAATTATATAATCTAATTTTCAATCAAACTAATGTTGAAAGATGAAATTAAAAAAAAAATTATAAAACAAAAAGACATAAGTGAGCTCTGGCTAACTTGTTAAACCTTCAACTTAAGTTTTGAAATCAAGATAACTTAACCAATAACAAATAAAAAAATATATAAAGCTTCTTTTCCAATATATTCAATGTAGAAGACTAAAATCTAGGAAAAGAAACTAAATCCATAAGATCATAATAACTTCATAAAAAATAAATTGAAAAATAAAAATACTAAGCTCAATTTCCAAACAATCTTATATTGAAGGACAAAACTAAAAAAAATTGAGTTGTTGAAGGGTGAAATTGATATAAAAAACATCAATTTAAAATGACTTAAAAAATAAATAAAGTCAACTCGCCAAACTTCAGACCCAAAAATAAATAAAAAATATGAGGGGAAATTTAAAAAATATTTAATTAAAAAATAATAAATAAATAAATAAATAAAATAAACCTGGATCAACCTATCAAACCTTTGATCCAAGTCATGATATCATAATAACTCTATGAAAAACAAATTAAAAAAAATAAAGCTCAATTTCCAACCAATCCAATATTAAATGATTAAATATAAAAATCAATTAGAAAAAATGACTTATAAAAAACGACGCGAGTCAATTCAAATTAACCTATTAAGCTTATAATCGAAATCATGAGATCGATATAAATTCATATAAAATAAATAAAAAATAATTATGAATCTTTACTTCCAAAAGATCAAACATTATAGTTTGAAATTGAAAAAAATTAAATTCATAATACTGATATATAATCCAATAACTATAGTTAAGACTTGCAAGAAGCTATAGTTAAGACTTCCCCCTCCTCTCGGATTACAAGGCAGTAAATCTCCGGTGTTACTTAGATTTGACCTTGGTGGCCAGGTTGAATAATTGAATATCTTCGAGATTCATAATCAACTGAGGATTGGTGCATTTTGATGTGACCAGGTCAAGCAATGAAAGGGCTGGTTATAGTGGTTCAAGACCCCACAATTATCCTGATTTTTCTTAAAATAATATATTTTTAAAATTATTTTTGATATTAGTAAATAAAAATAATTTAAAAACATTAAAAATATTTAATTTAAAATAATTTTTGTTTTAAAATACAACACCAAATAGTTTCGATGCCATAATTTGCATAGTAATAAAAAAACAGGTAACTTAGTTTCTATTCTTGGGCCGGTGTTTTATAGGGTTAGTGTTGTTAAAGAACCATCTCATCTAAAAATTTAAAAAATGAGGTCCTATAATATGATTTATATTATTCTCTTACACCCCCCTTCAAGTGAAAACCTTTTGAACTTGAAACTTGCACAGGCCCACATCACCTTGTGCTTGATTTTTATCAAATAGAATGGGGTGGTGAGATTCGAACTTGTGACCGCTGGGTCAACAAGACTCTGATAGCATGTTAAGGAACCATCTGACCTAAAAGCTTAAGCTTATAAATGAAGTCCCATAATATGATTTATATTATTCTCTAACAAGTGTTTTTTTTCTTCTAAAAAAATAAATTAAATTGTTAGCTTTTCACTTGTATAACAAATTTGAATGACCCTTTGCCGACATTGAGGCCATCATCATATCACTGAAGAAGAATGATAACCATTGAATTGACACTGCATAGCTAAACAATTTTGCCGACATTGAGGGTGTGTTTGTATTGTGTTTTATGGGGTTGACATAAAAAATAATATTAAATTATTTTTTTTCTTGAGAATTTAGATAATTTCAATATCATTTTTTTTTTTTGAAAATTGCATAACAATATAAAACATATATTCTAGAATAGATAGAGAGGCTAGTACTTGGTTTTCTACGTGCTCACAATACACAGGAGGAAAACGACATGAGGTGAAAGCCTATATGTCATCATGGAAACAACTGAGGCTATGTTCTCCACTTATGCACAACATAAACGACACTAATGCTCACCATATCTTGTTATATAAGTATTGACAATCGCTACCATTTTTTCTTTACTCCTCAATAAGAAACTAACTATCAAAACCCCACTAGCACAAGTAAGAAATTAAATCATCTCGTAGATAATCCAGTAGTAAAAACTTGAGATTAAGAGGTTTGTTTTTCCTGTGGTATCATGTTCGAGTCCTGCGATTGCTAATATATTGACCACTGAAATCTTACATGGCTGTAAATTTTAGAATCTGAGAAGTTAGTCGAGATGTGTATAAGCTGGTCTGGACATCTACATTAAAAAAGATAGAGAAGAAATTAACAAAGTTGAATCAAGTATGTTATATGCACACCTATTATATAAATGAGATCGATGCTGTCCTTATCGATGACTTTAGCTGTGCAAATATGAAAATGTTGCCGTTAACTTCGGCCTTTTGAATGTGCTTCTTATCGCTCTTATCCTTTTCGCTTTCTTTCGTTTTCATGGATAGTGAATTTTGCCCTAGAAATATAGGATAAGTGTTACATCTTCATGGGTGTATTCGCCTTGCTTTTTGATATGCTTGGTTATCATTGGAATTGTTGGTACAGCTTTATCCACTTCCTGTTCATGCATTATTGTCGATCAAGTGCCCCAAAAATTAAGGGCCACTACCCAGTCTCTTGTAAACAAGTCAATCACAAACTGTAGATGAATCTACAATTATTGTGTGTGTTCGCTCGTGTCTACCAAAGGGATTTCTCCAATTATTATGTCACTATATGAACGTCTCATTTCATGGCAAGGTTCAAATTATATACGCCAATTTCGATGCAAAATTAGGGACGATATCTGTCAAAGAACTATCTTACCTAAAAAGTTAAAAATGTTAGATGAAATTCCAGAATATAATTTATATTATTCTCTAACACACTCCTTCAAGTCAAAGCATTTTGAGCTTGAAACTTGCACATACCCATATTACGTTGTGCTTGATTTTTATCAAATAGAATAGGGGTGGTGAGATTCGAATTCGTGACCGCTGGGTCAACAAGACTCTGATACTATATTAAGAAAGCATTTCACCTAAAAGCTTAAACTGTTAGGAAAGGTCCCAAAATATAATTTATATCTTTACGTGCAAGAAAGTATGCCATTTCATGCCTTCTTACGAGTGGCTTGTCTAGCAAAAGCTTACCAAACAACACGCATCAGCATATTTGAGGCAAAACACAATTAACGGAAATAATCACATACCACAATCATTTATACAGATTTACAGAGGGAAAATCGATCAGATTCTCTTAATGTATTCACAATACACGATTAGTATTTACAGTACCAATACTAATTAGATTTAGCACACCAATTCCATTAATCACACAGTTCTTCGGCTCACTGGGATTCTGGTCTTCTCGAGCTTCATGACATGATAATTTGTACGTCGACTGTTGCTTATAAGGTAATCTATAATTAGTCACTGATTAATAAAAGAACTTATGCCCAAACTTAGTTGACTAGATGTTTGTGTGCTAAATCTAAAGAACCTTTTGAAAAAGCTGAATGAAATCTTGCTTTAAATTGAAAGACGTAAATGGCACAAAGAATCTAAAGTAATCAATGAGGTGGACTCGGTTTGTAGACCTTGGTGGCATGAACTGGTGATATATAGTACCTTCAAACATCTTTAACGTGGCCTTTTAAGATATGATTAGCATAAGAAAATCATTGTTAATTAAAAGGTTTAGATCTTATAATCATGTATTCTCTAGGGTTGGGGAGCATGCTACAGCATGATAAAATTATATAGATTAAAAAACAAAGTAAAGTGGCAACAACTTGTTGAATGGCTACATGGCCTACACAGGAGATCTAATAAAGCAATATTTCCTAAATGGGTATTTCAAAAGACTTCAACAAAATCATGATAGATCGGTGCCTTGCCAAAATTTATTCATTTGCTTTGATGCCATGAAAGAAGAACCAACCAAATGGGGATGACTCGGTAATAGCCGCGAATCACATGGTGATGCCAATAAAATGAATTTGTCGACTCACTTTTTAGGGCCTAGATTGGAAGGCTGGTGATGTGTTACACTTTGTGTCGATACAAAAACATTTTGAATATTGGCTAGCATGTAGCTAGGAGAGGATAAACATTAATATATAGTTGAAAACATGACAAGATGGATCAAAAAGTATAGACAGCTGAAAATTACAAAACATAAAAACAACTTGGCTTTTAGGGTATTATGATTCCAAAAGCTTGCTCCATCGTTAGCCACTCACATTCCCTTTAATCCTTGTTTTCGGTTTTCTAATTAATAAAAGCATAATGCTGAATCATCAGAGTTATTTTTTAGACTATGTTGAGTTACATGTCCAATCCTAGATATATCATTTTGCTTAGGTTAAACCTTTCAGCCCATCGTTTCTTGTCGCCGGTTAGGCTAGCCGGTGGGTCCCGGCAATGCGAACACTCGCTTGACCACAAGTACATGAAAGAAGTATCTCTTTTTTGGATTATGATTGCTGTCATATGGAAATATTATTATTATTGTTGTTGTTTTTAAAATATAATATTATTTGAGCTAGGTCCATTGCCATCAATTGAACATCATACCACATTGAGCCTCATTTCTTGATTTATTTTTGGTAAAAACATAGTTAGTGGGTCAAATTGAAAATATAGAGATTGATTTGAAGATAGAGAGGGAAGGTAGGGGGATGCTTGAGACCGAGCAAGGTGGGGAACATGTTCATATGAAAGTTGAAAAACAAAATAAAAAAATATATTTTCATAGGCAAGTAGGTTGTGTTCCTCACCTAAATAGGATTAGAGATAATCATATATTCCAATAGACACAGTTTTGGGAGGTGCCGTGGACCATTCATGTCTTGAATCCAATGTCTACTTTGTCTAGATAGTGCCTAGGAGTGTGGAGAAACAAGTTCTGCTAATTATTTGTTCAACATTTTGAGTTTTTGTAATAATTTTCTGGTTTATGAAATGGTGTTAGGAGATAGGAGCTTGGGTGATATTGGTCCCATGAGCAAATGCATCTAAAAAGGAGGTGGTGTGTCTTGTCCCCTTAAAATTGCCCCCATGAAGAATGGAAAAAGGAGAGTGCATAATTTTGTCTGTTTTAGGGATGTTTGACTCTGCGTTTCAAAAACATTGAAAAAAAGTATTTTTTTTTTATTTTTCATTTTAAATTAATTTTTTTTGTATTTTTAGATCATTTTCACGTGCTGATATCAATAATAATTTAAAAAAAAATCATTTCGATGTATTTCTAACAAAAAAACTTCAAAAACAACAACAACAACACTCTCAAACAAGTTATTAATATATATTTTGGCCCCCCTTCCCCTTCTCTGGCTCGTGAAAGAGAGGTGGATGAACATTAGCTCAACTTTGAATATGCCCCCACATCATGTCACCTCCTCAATGAATTAAAATTACGGGTAGGTATGGTTTTGCGGGTATCTAGACAAGACTAAGATCTACAAAGGTGACATAAACAAGCAACATTTGCCTTCTGCAAAGATTTTTTTTGGAATGGGTTTCCGGACTCATTGGGGCCCGACTAATTCCACGGCCCAACAAGTGTCAGCGGCAAGGCACCGGGGCCATTTAAGTCATGGGCTTCGCCCAAGTCCGCTGGTCCCAAGGAGTTATTTGCACCAAGCAGATTCGAACCTGAGACATCTCGGGAGCACACCTCCTTCTGCAAAGATGCATTATTCAAGATGAAATGTTAGACCCCCCTGCATCGGAAAGTCTTGTAATCCTTGCCAATCAGTATGGGTCCCAAACTCTACTCAAAATAGAAGAATTACAGGTCGAGGGTTGAGACTGAGGGAAAGATATCTACTCCACATTACCACCACCTAGATATTATCCCAAATGAGTCCAGGGCTTGAGACAATGGTGCGGGCTTGTGGAGATCTACTCTGAAAGCAGAACGGTCTGAAGATTGTCAGAGAATCACATCAAACCTCTCGTTATCATACAAACATGTAATTCACTTTCTATGGCGACAGAATTGTCCCCGATCATTCTATGTGCAGCCTGCAACTTGGTGATGTCGACTCCAGTCTCCTTGTCTTCACCAACAATCGTTTTCCAAACCAGTGCTCGGATGAAAATGGACAAGCTTCTTCCTGGATTTATGAATGCAAATGTGAAACGCGGCGAAACATCCAGAAAACATTTTGTAGATCGCAACCATGTGCTAGCAGCACGTTAGCTTGCTGTATGAGTTCCAGGAATAATAAGCACACATCTATGAATCTTTCAGAAAACATGAAAAAGGCATATATCCTTACAGCCCTGTATTTTCAGGGTCAAAAGGTTTTTGTTAAATGAGTTATATATATAAGAGCATATCTGACTGCTAGAAATATAAAGCAATTCACATCCTAGAAGTCCATTTTAGAGGCTTAAACCAAATCACCTGGAATAATGCTTTATGAATACTAAAAAGAACAAAGCAAGGCCGGATAGCAGCTATGGCTCAGTACAGTTATATGCATTGCTTCGGCCTTTCAATTCAAGCCTAATGTACAAAATTGCAAAGATTTGCCCTTTTTGTTTGTTTACTTGCTCCAAGTTCCCAGATGAACCAACCTGTCGAACGACACAAATGTGCTCACTCAAATATTGAAACATCCCCATTCCAACTGCATGAAGCAATTACATTTGGCAAAACTGGGTGGTAAACAACGTCTATGCATGCTTGCTCATACACCTTGATTTTTCTGACAAGCTCTGATGACCTATAGTTGTATATGTATATAGAACCATCTGACGAGCCGGAGACAAGCTTCTCACCGTCCAGGCTAAAATTGCATTTAATGGGGAACCCAGAGACACCATGGCTTTCATACCTTCTATACTTGTCCAGCCTGAAAGGTGGACTTGAAGAGAAGATGGCAATATAATTTGCATTTGACTGGGCAACAAAACATGGCTCGAATGGATGGCACCTAACACATGGACATGTATAGGCTTCCACATAAACCTGAGACGGGGAAAAACAAGCATCACTTAATAAGTAAAACAAGCAAAAATGCAAAGGTGCCACTGTTTGGTAATACACATTGAGGATCAATGTTTAAATTTAACTCATCCTATCCAATAAATGCTTAATGTATCATGCAGCTGAACCTGATGAGAAAATCAATGTTGGTTGGCGTGTGATGTCAATCTTCATTAGTCCAGAAGAGGGATCTTCAGCTAATTTTAAAAACTAGGGTTGATGACTCAAGAACTAACAGAGGAGAAGAGAGCAGGGAGTGGTTTAAGAAAACAAGTGGAAACTTGATATGTATAGAAGCAATATACAGGAAGCGGGTAGGGAGCCTGGTTTACACCACATAGGAATCAGTCAATAGCAATTCTCCAGTATCACCACTATGAAAATAAAAGAGTGTACATCCTCAGGTCATGTCATCACTGCACACGTTTATTATCAATTTTCATAACTCGGTAGAATTTACTACCATAATTTTAGGCCTTAGCCCTCGGGAAGAAGGACCTGAGAAGGTGCCTTAGCTTCTGACCAAGCATCCCAAAATGTAAGATTTCGGACCAAAGTGTTGTTTTGGGAAACATAGTACCTAGGTGCATGCATCCAAATTGTTTAAACAGACTGCTGATTCAGTGAAAAGTAATTTGACTGATCATAATACTGTTACACAAGTGTGATAAACAGGCTAAAATACAATTAAACTTAAGAGCATAAGCATCCAAAATCCCCCACCCAGACAAGAGGAAACCCTCAAGCAAAATACATATGAACATGGTAATAAACTGAAGAAATAGAAACCCAAAAATAAATTAAATTACATCTAGTAATTGAGATTGATCTTTTTTGATTGCCACCCCACTCCTTTATCATATATATATATATATATATATATATAAAAACACTAAGAAGAGAATGTCTGAGCATGTCGCCTGCAGACAACATCCAAAGGGAATTTTAGGGCAATGTCTATGGTCATTTCTCCATGTCAAAAATAACACATCAGGTCTAAGTAATTCTAAGATACAGATTTTCTCATCATTTGTTTTTGTCTGTTTGCTTGTACATTAATCTAATTATTATGAACCTGGTAACCCTACAGTAATTTCAAATGTCAAATGTGAGGTCTAAGGTAGAAGATGAAACAAACACCTACAAAGTATAGGCAACTGAAGGAAGACAGAGCATGGAGACCAAAGGTATCATACCTAGCTTTAAAGCATATTCTCAGCGCATGCCACCCCAATAAGATTCTTCAACCATTATGCTAGTTTATGAAAGCAAACTCTCAAGGAAATGCAAGCACACAAGCATTGTAAGGGATCTAAGAGACGACACTGACATTTACTAACAAACTCTATATGATGGATATGCTAGAAGAAGTCTCTTACCTGGTTGGACAATGGAACCTGCCGTGAGATGTCCCAAACAATAATAGAATTTTCACTGACATTGCTTCCAGAGACATCACTGGATGAGATAAACTGTTTCCCATTGATAGTAAATTCAACGTCAAGTATTGGACCTAGACCACGAATGTATTCATGAACCACTTTACCATTTCTAATATCCCACAATCTGAGACAACCCTTTGATCCTCCAGAAAGGAAGATGTTGGAGTTATCTGGACAGAACTTTATTGCTCCAACAACCTGATCTTCCTTGAAAATCTGAGTCTCTATCCCCTTTTCAACATCAATTAACCTGGATGAGCAGTCATATCCACAAGAAAGCACGGATAGTCCCTGTGGTGACCATTTCACATCTTTCACTGCTGCATTATGATATTTAAATAAGCGTGCTATTTTCTGATCTCGGCTCCACACATTCCATACACAGACAGTTTGATCCATTCCGGCAGAAGCAAGGAGATGAGCTGTAGACTAACTATAATGAATAGATCAATATGACCAATGATATCGACAACATAAGCATAAGAAATACAAATCTAAGAAATATATTGACAAAATCCAAAAGAAAACTATTGATACCATGACTTGGAGACCAATCTAAAGCATTGACAGCCTTCGTATGGCTACGCAAATCAACCGCCAGCCTTTGGGGTATTTGACTTAGCGATGCACGGCCCTTTGCTTGTCTCAATGATGATAAGACATCAGGGGGTATCTCCGAATCACTAATGCTCCCCAGAACTAATAACAAGAATTGCAAAAGAGAAACAAAGACTCAGCCTTTTACTTAATTGCAGTATATACAATAATCATTATCAAACTCTAATGTTGCACAAAACAATCGTGCAATTTTATTTTCAGTTGCAATACTAAAGGCTAATATTGGCCAAATACAGTATACTTTTGTTAACCAAGCAAAACAAATCAAACCCATTAGCCTATTTTTATAAATAACCAACAGTTCTTTGCTCATTTCAAATTAATTTTTTTTTTGTTAATATTGGCCAACTTTGCAGTTTCTTTAAACCTAAATCAGCATAAAAAAATCACAAGATACTCTAGCAAAAAGTAAGTGATGAAAGGAAAAGAAACTTACCAGGAGAAGTCACGACAGTGGGATTCGGGTTCAGGTTTGGGGTTGGTGCCGGGTTGGGGACCTGAGAGAGTTGGGCAGAGAGAGCTCGTTCTCGCTTGGATATGTATCTCCCAGGAACCGGAGCTTCTGTTCGGAGATTTTGAAGTGGGGTTTCCGGTTTGAAACGTTTCGGAGGAGGGGGGATGACAGGTTTGTAATCGGGTTTGAATTTGGGTTCGGGTTCTTCATCTGAGGAATTAGAGTATGCGTTGCAGAGAAGATCCATCAAAGCCAAGGCTATTCTTATGGTGTGTTCCTTGTTTGATCATTGTGATGTTCAAAAGCTTTATAAATTATAATGAACTGTTTCGTCCCTGTACTATCTTGATATGTTAATTCAGTCCCTTATCAATTTGATATGTTAATGCGGATCTTCAATGCACACTTCCGTTCAAATCAAACTTATAAGTTGGACCAAAACTATTCAAATGTCATGTAATACACCTTTCCATAAATCCTCCACAAAAGCATCAACCCTAATATCATCTAAAAACACAAAAATATATAAACAGCACGAAAGAGAGATTATATATATAAACGAGTGAGGTTAGCTTGCAGTAGTTAAGAAGCAACTTTTCATAAAGAAAAATAATAATTATAAGGCCACTCTTGCTAAAATTATGTTTTATTATCCTAATTAGCTAATGAAATAGGGCTAGCCGACTAACCGAGCTAGGGCACATGCTTTGAGCCATGTTCGAGGCTAGCCGAAAAGGTTTGATGTTTTATTGATAGAGAATAATATAAATTATATTCTGACATTTCACCTAACAGTTTAAATTTTTAGATAAAATAATTTTTTGATATGATATTAGAGTTTTATTAACCTAATAGTCACGAGTTTGAATCTCACCATACTCATTCTATTTTATAAAAATTAAATATAAGATAATATGAATATATTATGTGTAATTTTCAAGTCTAAATAAATTTTATTTAAGAGAATATGTTAAAAAATAATATAAATTATATTTTTAACATTTACATAACAGTTTAAATTTTAAAAGATTATTTGAAAATTATAAAAAAAGGAAGAAGAAGAAGCTGGAGGAGCATATGGCAACGGCTCACGGACGCAACGAATCAATATGTTTGCTGAGATGATGAAAAACCCTCGCATCCTTAAACAAGATCAGGATGAGATGGAATCGACGACTAGAGGCATCTGCCATACCAAAACTTCCCTACCTGCAACTCATATGCAAAGAAACATTTCGAAAACACCTCCAAACTTGCCCAGGATTGCAGACCAAGCATGCGAAGTGAAGGGATACTACTTAGACTATGTGACTATTTGAGAATTTAGTTGTGGTTATATTCAAGATTGTTTTTTATTTAAAAATATATTATAATAATTATTTTTTTAATTTTAAAAATTATTTTTGACATGAAAATAATATAAAAATACCGATTTTTTTTAATTTTTTTAATTTAAAATAAAAAATATATTTTTTTTATTTTTTCAAAAATATTTTTGAAATACAATGCTAAACAGAACATAAGTGTCAACATCTTGGCAATCCAGAGGGATCCTAATGTATGGGACAATCCATTAGACTTTAATCTTGAAAAATTCTTTAATGAAAAACGAGCCAATTCGCCCGCTTCGCTGGGCTTTTTTTTATCTATATAGAAAATTAATTGATTTTATAAATGTTGTATTTTGTTATTTTAATATTTAATTAGTAAAATTGTAATTGATAAAATCTGTTAAAATGGTTTTTTTGAACCAAAAAGTGATTGAATATTGCTATTGCTAAAAAACTTTTGATAAAATTTGTTAGAAAATTTGCTAAGAAGGTGAAATGATTTGTTGAAAATTTGTTGTCACGGATACTCTGGTTAAAAAAACACAAAAAAAGAAACCCGGTTAAAAAAAAAAGACTTGGACACGACGATTATTAAAAAATAAAAAAAAATATGAAAAAAAGGTCACCGTTTATTAAAAGAACAAAAAAAAGAGTATAAAATAGAAATTTAAATTCAAAGCCAAAGTTATATCTATAAGATTTATTAATCATATTATTATATTAAATGTATTCAAGAATACCGATATTAATTTTTTTTTGCAAGAAATCGTAGGTCATTTTTTTTCTCTATCTATATATTTTTAGGCGATAATATTTAATAAATATTAAAACATATAATTAGTCTCACATACTTTATAGTGTAATCGAAATGGAAGTGGGTTGTAGATTTTTTAATTGTAGATAATCAAGGTAAATTTGTCAATTTTTTTTTATGAGTTGCCTTTTTTCCTCTTGTAATATTAGATCTGATACATTATAAATAAAAATACTGTAATTTGTTTTTAGAAATAAACCTAAATTTTTTACGTGCTATAATTATTTATTTGCCATCTAAAAAAAACAGTGTAATTGAAACGGGAAGTGACCCGAATATTTTTTAATTGTAGATAATCTAGGTAAATTTGTCAATTTTTTTTAGTTGTATTTTTTGCCCAGTAATATTAGATATGAAATATTAAAGACCAAAATATTATAAATATTTTTTAAGAAATAAACTTTCAAAAACAGAGCACAAAATTAAAATTCGAAGACAATTTTTTTTATATTTTTTTATAAGATTTATTCCTTGTATTATTATATTAAATGTATTTAAGAATAATGATATTAAATTTTTTTCTTAAAAAAATCTTAGATAATTTTTTTCTCTCTATATACATTCTTAAGCGATAATATTCAATAAATATTAAAACATATAATTAGTTTCACATACTTTAATTTGATATAAATATACAAATATATAATGAATTTAACATACTTTAAATAATACATGTAATTTTAAGAACAAAATTGAAGCAAATCCAAACATTCAAATTAAATAATTGAAAACATAACCTGAAATTAAAAGAAATGGGACCGAAATGAAACTAAAATCCATAATTAACTTGCATAGAAGGATAAAATTGAAAGAAATCAAACTTTGGGACCGAAAATATTAAGGATTTATAATAAATTTGCATGGAAGGATGAAATTGAAATCCATCAAAACTTTGATACCAAAAATATTAAAAATTCCAGCCCAATCCGAAAAATTAAAAGAAGGAGGACCGAATTGAAAGTCCAATATATAATCAATTTCAATTGAAGGACGCATTTGAATCAAATCAAAACCTATATAATAGCATTAAGGGCAAGAAAACCAAATTACAACGTTCAGGACTGAACTGAACTTTGATAAAAAACAGCTTAGCTGACGTCATCTGGCGCAGGCAAGAGAGAGAAATTGGGGGGGGGGGGGGATTCAAACGACCATTGACATGTCTCCGGACATCATAGTGTTACACGCGCCACCCCAGGTGGAAGAGAACATGCCTGAAAATCATTCTAGACGCCGGTTGGGCATTTTCTAACGCCGTGGGACGCCGCACGCGCCGTCCGAAGAACGCGTTAGCGCTGCAACGAATGGCGCGTCCGGAGACGCGCCAGCAGATGTCAGCGGAAAATAATAATAAAATATTGGCTAATTACCGTGAAGCCCCTCCCCCGCTGGCGTGTTTTTTGTCCTTTTCGAGGGACAAAATCGTTAATCCACTGTTCAATGAAATATTAAAAAATAAAAAACCCGGTCGGACGAACCGGACCGGACCGGGCCGGAAATGGTCAATTACCGTGGAGCCCCTGAAACCGGCGGCGGTTTTTGTCGTTTTCGGGGGGTGTTTTCGTTAATACACGGTTGAAAAAGCAAAAAAAAAAAAATAGACGTGCGCCGCGATGCACCGGAGCAAATTGCCTATGAATAGTGACTATGAGTCACCGGCTATAGTAGAAAACCGAGCTCTTTTAGCTCTTTAGGTAATATGCTAAAATTAACCCCCTAGGAAATGATTTTGAGCTAATTCCATTTGGAGCAGTAAGAAGAATTTGTGCTAAAATGACATAAATTTTATTTTAAAAAAGAAAAAAATCATCGGCCTTCAATTTTATTTTTAATAAAGCAGATTAAAAATTTATTTTTTAAAATCATTTTTAAAATTTATTTTTTATATAGCAGATTAAATGTATCTAAGACTATATATAAAATATATTTTTATTAGAAAAAAATGGAAAACAATAATTCACCAATAAATTAACAGCAGCACATCAAAATCATAAAACAAAATATCAATTTAATATTTTGTAAATCAAATATACTTTTGAAACGCAAATGAACACAGTTATAAATGCAAAAATAAACAGCCAAGATTCTTAAAGTCGATTAATTCCATGCCTAGTCGGTTATAGAAAGTAGCTAATTAAATCAACATTTACAAGGACGTTATGGCTTGCATGGTCCTATAAAATGGCACCCTCTACCCTTCTTCCATCACACTCAACCGGTCCAAATCTGTATATCTTCAGCCAAGATGGTTCAAGCCACTATGACATACTCGGCTATAGCCACACTGGCTCTCGGGTTCATGCTGGTTGCGTCGAGCCTAGTGGCAGCAGCTCCGGCAACACCATTTTTGGGTCTAAACCCTGCAGAGATTCAAGATTGCCTGGCAACTATCAAGACGCACGCAGAGATTTGCTTAGACGAGGTTGCCTCCCTGGTGCTAACCTTTCAGCAGAACTTAGTGGGCCCTAAATGCTGCAATGCCTTGGCTGTGATTGATGAGAAGTGCAAGATTGAAGGATTTAGTTTTGATTCTTTCTTGCCTGCGTTGTGGATCAGGCAACGCTGTGCTTCAACATTCTTCACTCCGGCTCATCCACCAGCCGTGCCAGGTTCTGCTTGATAGAATGTCAAGGGTTCCTAAGAATGCGCCAAGTCCAATAAGTTTTTGTAAACAGATTGCAAATGTACCGATTTTGATTTTTAAAGAGGATTAATAAGAGCACAAAGAGTTTTTGTTACCAGTTTTATTATATCTAACAGTCGGTTGTGTAATTAAAAAACAAATCTTAAGCTGCTTCTGCATATGGCATGGGGACTCTGTTGCATTTTTAAGAAACGTATCACTAAACTTGTAAGAACTGATGAACTGCTATAAGTTGAAAAAACTGAGGAAGTGCATTGATTACACATAAATCTCAGCTTTACGATAAATTTTCGTCCTCTAAAACTCTAATCTCACCACAGTTTTGCCTCTAAAACATTTGACTTTTCAAAGAAAAATAAAGAGAGAACAAATAAGATGAGGTTCGTAATTTATTCCAAGTTCCTAGCCTTCTCAACCTTTATTTTCTTTCTTGAGATGATTCTTCTCTATACTTTTCCTTATCTCTCTCTCTCATCATATATAAACAACACAAAAGAGAGATTATAGTGATTACTGTTGAGATTGCTTTTAAAAATATTTTAATTTTTAAAAAAAGTTATAGAGATTATTGTTTTTAAAAATGTTTTTTGTTTAAAAATATTTAAAATACTGTCTTTTTTTTTTAATTTTTAAAAATAATTTTTTATATTAATTCTGAAAATGATCTAAGAACACCAAAAAAAATTAACTTAAAAGAAAAAATAAAAATAAATTTTTTTAATTTTTTTCTAATTTTTTTTTAAAACATAACGCTAAACACGGACTAGATATATATATATAAACGAGTGAGGATGGCTTGCAGCAGTTAAGAAGCAACTTTTCATAAAGAAAAAAAATAATTATAAGGCCACTCTTGCTAAAATTATGTTTTCTTAGCCTATTTTAGCTAATAAAATAGGGCTAGCCGATTAAGAGCAACTCCAATTACAAAAGTTATTTTGCAGAGTCAAATCTCTAAAACGGCTTTTTGAATAATGTATATATGATTTTTTTGTTGATGTGTACTCCAATGATAAAAGTCATTTTAGAGAGCTATTTTTTTATATTATTATAAATATAGTGCAATTATTTTATATATAATTTAATTATGTAATTAATTATACAATTAATAGGAGTAAGTTATATAATTAAATAATTGCTTTTAAAAAACTCTCCAACAATAATTTTTTTTTAATTATATTTAAATTAAAAAAAATGAATTTAAAATAAAATACCCACAACATTTTAAATTTGAAATACAATATTAATAAATTACAATATTAATAAACTCAAATTCTATCAAACTTACAGTATTAATTTACTTATAAAAATATCTATTTAATACAAGGAAAATAACATCATTATTAACATACAAATTGGATTTAAATTAAAAAAAATTGAATTTAAAATATAGCTGTGTAAGCTTGAATACGTTGTGATTTTGATTTCTTCTTCCTTCAATCGATTTAGCCATTCTTGGTGTAACTTATTATTTTAATAATTTAAATATTAAAAAAAATTAATTTAAAATAAAAAATAAAATAAAAATTGATTTTTTTCAAAAATAATTTTAAAACCCAAAGCATTGCCAAACAGGTTGTTCATTTGTATAGAGTATTAAATAAAATAGTCGGGTCTTAGTATGAAAGGCAGAAAAAATAAATAAATAAATAAATATATATATACACACCTCCACCACCCTCCGCCACTCATTGTTGCCTAGAAAACTCAATTCTCCATCACTCCTCTCTTCTAAACACCACATATAAAGTCATCTACAGCTAATTCTCTCGTTTCAGCCCCCCAAACTTACATCAACGATGGCTGTTTTATTGTTTTGGTGCTTCTCTGGGCACTCACTGCCCATTCAAGTAAGTTAATTTGGTCTTTGTGTTCTTGCTTCACTTTTCCGATCTTTGTCTGAGAACTTATTTAAGGACTGGTAAATATTGATTTCCTTTAATTGATCTTCTCTGGGTACGAATATTTTTAATTTTTTAATGTTTTGGCCTTTTTGATTAAGTTGCTATTAATAGCATTTGAAGATGAGAAAAGCCATTTTAGCCATTAAAATGGCTCATGCGTTGGAGTAGATAAAAATAAGAACAAAAGCTAAAGGGGCAACTTTTTGGGTGTGCCTTCTCAGATGCCTTCCCCGTTGGAGTTGCTCTAACCGAGCAAGGGCACATGCTTCGAGCCAAGTGCGAGGCCAAATTATACTTAGAGGGTGTTTGCGAGGCGTTTTTGAAAAAAATGAAAAAAAAATTATTTTTAATTTTTATTTTAAATTAAAAAAAATTAATGTTTTTTAGATCATTTTCATGTAATGATATCAAAAATGATTTTTAAAAAATAAAAAAATATCATTTTGATGCATCTTTTAACAAAAAGCACTTTCAAACAAAGTTGTTGGTTTCGCTTTGGTTGGTGTTTCATTTTTTTAATTGGAATGGAATGTTTCAGTTTTGAAGCGTTTCGGCGCGTTGTTTCGGGGTTGTACTGTTCATATATATATATATATATATATATATAATTAATTATATATATGAAAAAATTAAAATATTAATTTTACAAATATAATTCAAATTCAAGATAAATTAACTTTAAATTATATAATACAAACACAAAGTCAAACAAACATAATATCAAAATCAGAAACATCTCTAAAAATCATCTACTATTTAGTCCAATAGGACATCTCCAATGGTAAAAGTCATTTTGGAGAGCTAAATCTCTAAAATGGCTTTTTGAATAGTGTATTTTTTTTTTATTATCTATGTTTACTCCAATGGTAAAAGCCATTTAGAAAAATCATTTTTTATATATCATTTTAAATATAGTGCAATTATTTTGCATATAATTTAATTATACAATTAATTATAAAATTAATAGGAGTAAGTTATATAATTAAATAATTGCTTTTAAAAAAACCCTCTAATAATATAATTATTAATTTTTTAACTATATTTAAATTAAAGAAATAAATTTAAAATAAAAAAACCCCTCCAATAACGCTTTAATTGTGTTCAGTTTTCCAAATATATAGATGCAAAACGGAGACTACAATGAGATCAATCATTTTACAACAAACTTAAAAACTATAGGGAGGAATTCCAGTTCCCTCCCAAAGCTCACAAAGATTATTTGATTGCATAAACTTGTTAAAAGTAATGTTGTAATTCTGAAATAGGAATCTTCCTCCTCCTCCTCATGCCTTTTCAAATATAGCAGCCTTAATAGAATCTATGGCAAGAATTTGCATACTACATTTAATATAGCAAACTCTTAAAGCATGTTAAATATTTAATCTGACAAGATAATTTCTGCACATTTTCGAAGGAATCCAGTAACAGAATTCCATTTCAAACTTCCAAAATCCATAACAAAGGAAAGATTATCCCCACTTGTTCATGCATTATATAAATACAACAGCACTTCATGCACAAAAATATGCTTTGATCAAGAAAACAAATAACTTCCCAGCAAGCATGATCAAGAAAGAAATTTTGGCTTTCTAATTCTATAGCAAATACAGCATATCAGGAGCAGCAGAAAAAAAACAAAAAGAAGGCAAGAAATCCATTTGGGTTTTTAACAGCATACAAAGGGATATTTTTTCCCTTTCTTTTTCTCTACTTTCCAAGCAACCAAACATAACAAATACAATCACATGGTAAAAATCCAGTACTGCATAGCTTCTTCCCATAGACTACCCCGTCATGCCTCTCCCAAGTGTTAGAGAATAATATAAATCATATTATGGGGCCTCACTTACAAGCTTAAGCTTTTACGTGAGATGGTTCCTTAACATGGTATCAGAGCCTTGTTGACCCTGCGGTCACGAGTTCGAATCTCACCACCCCCATTCTATTTGATAAAAATCAAGCACAACGTGATGTGGGCCTGTGCAAGTTTCAAGCCCAAAGGGCTTTCACTTGAGGGGGTGTGTTATTGAATAATATAAATCATATTATGGTGCCTCACTTACAAGCTTAAGCTTTTAGGTGAGATGGTTCCTTAACACCAAGCAATCACCAAAACACCACAAGCTCAACCTCTCCCTCTTCAATCTCATGACTCTCCCTCTTCGCTTCGGTTTGAATTAAGACAACTTCTAACTTCATGGTGATATATCAAATGGGTTGAACAGTGATTCCAATGGGAATATGTATTATGACTTTTTTTTTTTTTTTTTTTTTTTTGCATCTATATATAGCAACTTAACAAGGAACATCTATTTTTAGCTATTTGTATAGTTGTTCCGTTGGAGCATCTACAGTAACACAAAAAAGCTAAAAAGTAAAACATTTTGGCTTTACCTCTGCTTGTGCCTTATTGGTTGGAGATACTCTCACAATTGTAGGTAAGCACGAAAAATAGTTATTTTTATGGGGGTGAAGGGGTGTTTCAATTTAATTCTTTGATGAAAAAAAACAAAAAAATTAAATGTAATTTTTATTTTTTATAAAATCAAAGTCGACACCATAATTTTATTTTTTTATAATATATATTTTTATTGTTTTAATTTTGGTTCTCACATTTTCAATTTCTCTCGTAAACAAACCAATATATATATAATCAAGTATTATTTAAAGAGTTTAATAATAAAAAAATCAATTTGATGCTGCTAGATTAGATGGAAAAAAGCAAGAAAGTCATAATACATGAGTGACCCACAATTTGTCCAAATAAACGACAGGAGATGAGGCAGCAGGAATGGCTTTTTTTCTTCTAGGTCAAAAATAAATAGACGAAATAATATCGGCATGTTTTGGCCGGTATTTGACCAAAAAATCCAGAACAAGATGGAATTTAAACTGACGTAAAAACGACGCCATTTTGTCTTGTTTTTTTAACTGGTACATAATGTTTTGGTTGTTTATGTAGAAATGAAACAAACTGATAACTATGCTTTTAAAAGCAACCTCAACCACACTCTCAAACATACACTCAGTCATCATGTGTTTGTTACTAAAGATTCAGAGTCCAATGAGTTCAAGGTTCCGTAGGTTACATGGTTGGATTTGCAAAGAATTGAACGTGGGATGAAGAAATTACATCTTGTGTTATTGTTAGAGATTAATTTTAAGTTTTTAGATGAGATAATTGTTTGATATAATATCAAAGTCGTGTTAACTTAGTGGTCGAGTTTGAATCTCACAATTCTTATTCTATTTAATAAAAATTAAATATAAGATAATGTGAATATGTGTTTAATTTTCAAGTTGAAAGAGTTTCTACTTGAGAGAATGCGTTAAAAAATAATATAAATTATATCTTGAAACTTAATATAAGAATTTAAACTTTTAAATGAGATGATTTTTTAACAAATTAACATCAAACTTGAGCATATGGCAACGGCTCATGAGCGCAAGGGAACGCAACGAATCAATATGTTCCAAAAAGAATATCTATATATTATCAGCATGTTACTAATTACATCCGCTTTTGTTTTATTTAAAGAACTTATTCAAAGCCGGCACTGACACTTCCTCAAGCAAAATCGAATGGGCAATTGCTGAGATCATCAAACCCCCTCGCATCCTTATACGAGCTCAGGATTAGATGGATCGAGTCATTGATCAGAATCGACGACTAGAGGAATCTGCCATACCAAAACTTCCCTACCTGCAAGCCATATGCAAAGATACTACATAGACTAATAATGGAGTGTTTCTTATTGCGTTTCAAAAATATTTTTAAAAAAATTGATTTTTTTAAAAATTTTAAATTAATTTTTTTCTTGCGTTTTTATATCATTTTCATATACTAATGTAAAAAATATATATTTTTTTAAAACCATTATTTTACTGTATTTCTGAACAAAAAATATTTTAAAAAACAACAACAATCACTCTCCCAAACAAACACTAAGGGTCAACAACTGGGCAATCCGTAGGGATCCTTATGTATGGGATAATCCATTAGACTTTACTCCTGAAAGATTCTTTAGTGAAAAATATGCTAAAATTAACCCCCTACGAAATGATTTTGAGCTAATTCCATTTGGAGCAGCAAGAAGAATTTGTGCTAAAAATGACATTAATTTATTTTTAAAAAAAAAATCATTGGCCTTAAAATTTATTTTTAATATAGCAGATTAAAAATTTATTTTTTAAAATGATTTTTAAAATTTACTTTTATATAGCAGATACATTTATCTAAAAATAATAAAATGTATATGAAATATATTTTTTATTAGAAAAAAAATGTAAGCAATAATTCACCAATAAATTAGCAGCACCACATAAAAATCATAAAACAAAATATCAATTTAATATTTTGTAAATCAAATATACTTTTAAAACGCAAATGAACACAATTATAAATGCAAAAATAAACAGCCAAGACGCTTAAAGTCGATTAATTCCATGCCTGGTCGGTTATAGAAAGTAGCTAATTAACAAGGACGTTATGCCTTGCATCGTCCTATAAAATGGCACCCTCTACCCTTCTTCCATCACACTCAACCGGTCCAAATCTGTATATCTTAAGCCAAGATGGTTCAAGCCACTATGACATACTCGGCTGTAGCCACACTGGCTCTCGGGTTCATGCTGGTTGCGTCGAGCCTAGGGGCAGCTCCCGCAACACCATTTTTGGGTCTAAACCCTGCAGAAATTCAAGATTGCCTGGCAACTATGAAGACGCACGCAGAGATTTGCTTAGACGAGGTTGCCTCCCTGGTGCTAACCTTTCAGCACAACTTGGTTGGCCCTAAATGCTGCAATGCCTTGGCTGTGATTGATGAGAAGTGCAAGATTGAAGGATTTAGTTTTGATTCTTTCTTGCCTGCGTTGTGGATCAGGCAACGCTGTGCTTCAACATTCTTCACTCCGGCTCATCCACCAGCCGTGCCAGGTTCTGCTTGATAGAATGTCAAGGGTTCCTAAGAAAGCGCCAAGTCCAATAAGTTTTTGTAAACAGATTGCAAATGTACCGATTTTGATTTTTCAAGAGGATTAATAAGAGCACAAAGTGTTTTTGTTAACAATTTTATTATTTCTAACAGTCGGTTGTGTAATTAAATAAATCCTCTTCATATGAATTATTGTTCCTACGGATGCATGTTACTTGACTAAAGAATAACCACTTGGACAAACACATGACTAAAGAAAATCAATAGCCTTTTAATTGATCATACTCATGCTTTGATCATAAAATAATTATAATATTAATAATTGTGTGCAAGCAACATTAATTAACATCTTTCACTTGATCTATTCAGAAAATTGTGTGCAGTAAATTATAATAATAACTGTGTAAGGCATTTGAACTTTACAGTTTATTGAACGTAAATTGTATCAATAAATAAATAAGGCAAGTAATATTAATTTACTGCTAATATAAATTGTTTAATTTCATTGTCATTTTTTTTTTAAATGATGATACATGCCTTAATTAAATATTGATTATAATATTTATGTGGTTTTGAAATATTTTATTGTAGTGGGTAGTCAACAACAAATTTGCTATTTTGTTGAGGTGTGCCATTAATCTTATTCACAAATTTCAAGAGCACATTGATTATATGTATCATTGAATTAGTAGACTAGCTATAAGTGGTGTTTATGAATTCTACATGGAACATCAAATGTTAATTATTCTCAATTCTCTGTCTGAGAAATAGATATTGGTATAACTGTCATTGGAATATAGGTTGGAACCCTTATATTTCAACAATTTCGATGATGAAATGTTGATTGAGAGGAAACATTAGTATACTAAAAAAGGTATACGATGCACTAGAAGAAGTGCAAGTCGTTTGGATCTTGTTGCTAAATTCATTCAATGGTTTGAACATAATCAACTTGGAGAAGATGACTTTAATAAAGTAGAAGACGTAATGTTTTTATTTACAAGTTTGACTGGTGAATTAAAAAGGGTATACTATGAGGAAAACAATAGACAATAAAAAAGTCAAATTCAATTACAAAAACAAACACCCCACCAATCGCGTAAATCAGGACAACCTGTGTTATCCTAGCAAACCATGGTAATTTTATAAAAATGTAAAATTAAAGAAAATAAATTTTGAAGGTAAATTCTCAACCATACCAATATTAAAATATGAAATCAACGAAAACAAGTTTGAAAAAAATCATAACAAAAATTCAAAAAGAAATAAAACAAAACACTATGGATTACTATTGTCATTCATAGTGCAATATATATGGGTGAACAATGGTTTCCTTACACCCTTTACTTTTTATTTCTTTATAAAGTTTAATTACATGACTTTTTCTAAAACTATTTTTTAACTATATGATAAAAAATAGACATTAAAAAAAGAAAAAGAAAAAAGACAACCCACTAAACTTGTAATAACTGATCAACTACTATAAGTAAAAAAAATTGAGGAAGTACATTGATTAGTACAGATAAATATCAACTTTACGATATCAGTTGTAAATTTTTGTCCTCTAAAACTCCAATCTCACCACAATTTTGCCTCACAAATTTCCAGCAGATGAATTATTAAAATGTCACCTTGGTTAGGACTAAGATAATATTCTTAAATATAAGAATGGACATGAATAAATTCCCATCATTCATGTGTCTATTATGATGTCACCTTGTTTAGGACTAAGATAATGTTCTTAAATATAAGAATGGACATGAATGAATTCCCATCAATCATGTGTCTATTATGATTGAAGATGAATATGAAATTATTCATCTTCCACCATTAACAATGAGTAAATGAGAATTTCTAATTTGAAGTTTATGTTTTTATTTTTTATAATAATTCACCAATAAAAATATTTCTGCCATTAATCATCGATTATATATTTTTTATTTTTTAAAATTTATTTTTAATATATTATATTAAATTTATCTAAAATATATATAAAATATTATTTAAAATTTGTTTTTATTTTTTTAAGAAATGCATGTCCAGCTGCGAAAACAAAGAAAGAGGCCCTTAAAATTGTAATTGCCTAATCAAACCTCCAAGAGCCTGCCTGGTGTAAGCCCATTAAATATAAGCCTAACCCGTAACAGGTTGAATATAGCTTGGGCTGGGTGACTAAATCCCGTACACTTCAGTTTCTTTTCGACACCAAGAAATTGTGTATCGTTTAATAAGAAGAGATTAACCCAATTGAAAAGCATTAACAAAAACATAAAGACGAAGAAAAAGCACAAGGCATGTTTTATTACGAATTTAAATAGTAAAATGATATTTCTATCTTCTTTTTTGCAAATAAAACTTGATAGCTTGAGGTTATTATAGTCTTTTCACACTGTTAATTTAACAAAATATTATAATATGTGGGAAAAGTCCAATAAACAAGGCATCTTTTACTGTGGAATTAAACAATAAAATAAAGTTTTATCCCTCCTTGATAAAATTCAATGCTCTGACACTGAGGATTATTATGGGTTTTTTCAGTAAGTATTATCAAATTAATTGGGCACAAAATAATATAATTATTGCTTTTAAAATAAAAATTTCCTCGCATTTTATCGTGATTATCATACGATTTTCAGGGGAAATTAAGTATTTTAATAAATATATAAAGATTAAAAAAATGAAACTTATTAGCGCATGCATGTGCGACAACTTAAGGTGGCATTCCATTATGTTTTTAGATTCATGACCATGAGAGATCTCCTGTCTTCGCGGCTCATGTGACTCAATTCCCTCCAGTTTTCGTTTCAATTGATTTTTTTCTTCTCTTTTTTATCCCCAATTTTGATTCCTAACCTTCCAAAATTTCTCAGCAACATTTTAATTTGTTTTTCTTTTAGATTTAATCCATTTCCTTTCAATTTATATTGTTGATTTGAATTATTTTATAGAATTAAAATTTGTTTTAATTTTATCCTATAACTTTCTAATTTGTTGGAATTGATCTCTATTCTTTTGATTTTTATTTATTTTATTTAAGATAATTTTTAATTTTTTTTATGATTTTATCCTTCATATTCCTATATATTTTTTTATACTTTGGAACTTTTTTAATTTTTTAATTTTATTTTATCATTCAACAATGAATTAGATTTTTTGATTGAGTCCAAGTGTAGCATTTAACAGGTTGTGAATTTGAAAGATTACTCCAAGTTTAAGAGATTCACCAGAGTTTATCTTTTTTTTTAAGCTCATGTATTTTTTTCATCCTTCAACATTTGATTTAATTCAATATTAAGTTTTGTTATTTTTTTTATACGATTTTTCACTATTGTTTTTTTTTTTTTAATAAACCCTTATATTGGATATTTTATTTTTCATTTTTTGTTAAATTTATATTTCTTTAAAATAAGTTTTGTTTTTTTAATTAAACTAAATTAATTCCTTTAATATAAGCATGACATGGTCACTTAATGATATTTTATTTGGTTTGCTTTCAAGGTTGTTGCTTTGAAGGTTGTGCGACCTTTTTTGATGTTATCATGCAACTTTTTGGTTATGGTGTTTCAACTATTTTGGTGAGCTCTTTTTGGTAGTGGGCTAGTGTCTACAACAAAGAAACGATTAGTTTGTAACTATTTTTCTTTCTTTTAATTGTTACACGTTGACGCATGCCAACGGGGGAGGGAGGGTTGATGGAGTCACCACCTAGTTGTTTGGTTCAGGGTTGCTAGAAAAACTATGTATATCGATTTTACTAGATACATGAATAAGAGACTGTTTGCGTAAAAAGAAGATATTAACACCTCTAGTATACCTCAGAGGTAAGTTGTAATGTGTGGTTTGCACACCATTTTATAGGTAAGTCTTTTTTTGTTTTGTTATTCTTCAATATTGGTCAACTTACCCATTTTTGTTTTATTTTTTTTATTCTTTTTGAAAATATAACAAAAAATAGGGTAAAAATGAATAATTAACAATACTTAAGAAAAAAAAACCTTGTCAAGTGCTTTGTATTTTAAGTTTGTAAAGACAAACAAAATTGTCCTTCCAAAACTAATATTTTCAAAAGCTTCTAGTTTGTTCAACTTCAAAATCTGTTTCATAACAATTCATTTCACCTAGAACTATAATCAAGATGAAATCCTAATTTTGTGATTTCTTTTAACTAGAACCTTGATTCTTCTTACTTTTCTTTTTTATTGAAGGGTTGAATTTTTTATTGTTTCTTGATTGTAAGGTTGACTTGAAATTCCACATCTTAACAATTATTTTATTATTAAAAAATTCATACTATAGATCATACTATAACCCAGTTAACCTGAAATTCCAATATGACAATTCTCTTTTATTATAACCAAAATCTTTATAAATAACTCAGTTAAGCTGACATCCCATATGGTGATATTTTAAATATAATGAAAATCTTTTTAAATAACTTGGATAACCTGAGATCCTATCTGACAATCCTCTTTAATAAAACCAAAATATTACCTTCAAATGGGCTAACGTGAAATCTCAATCTCAATCCACCTAAAAAAACAACTAAGAGGTGTACTTTGCCTGTATTTGATGGCTTTATATTTCACTAAATTTGACAAACCATATATCAAAATGATGACTAACATTTGCCTACATTTGCCTACACTGTAGTTAGTTAGTGTCAGATGATTGACACCACATATGCCTCAGAACCACCTTAAATGTGAAAACTTATACAACATTGAGTTGTCAAATCTGACACCCTAGAGTATCTACTTTGAGCCAATAATTGATTTGAGCCAATAATTTAGATGTTTTTGGATTTAATCAAGGGTTGAACATTTTCCCTAGTAAATATATAACTACCCTCTTTCATTATAAATAAAGGTTCATCCTATGCTCATAACATTAAGAAATCTGAAACCAAAGATGAGAAAAAACCATTTAAAACCCATATTTCCCCCCCTCTAATTTCAACACCACTTCAACCGCTCTTACGCACCACCTCCAACGACGTGAATAACTTTGTCAACCATCCAAATTCTTCCTTGCAACACTGACAATAATTCCGACCACCACTCGCCTTCGACAAGGCAAGGTAAACCTCTCCATTTTGTCATCCAAAATCACCTTCTCAAGGTGGTCATGCAAGGAGCACCTTTTTTTTTTTTTTTTTTTACTTGATGAACATGATCTGGGTTCAACCCAAATATTTTAGGCCAAACCCGAACTAAACCAACCCATCCCAATGTAATATTATATTATATAGTAATAAAATAATATTTTAAAAAATGAAATAAAAATAAAAATAAAAATAAAAATGCATATTTCAAAACCAATTGTGATTTTCTCGCATATTTTCTCGCCAATTAGTTTTCAATTTCGGTTGTAGACTTTTATTGTATTATACGCACTCAACATAAAATATTTGATTTTCTCTAAAATTTCCAAAAAAGTATTTATTTAAATACACAAAAATATGTTTCATTTTCTTGCATATGACCGAATTATAAAATTGTTCTGATCATATTTTAACAAAAAAAGGCATATGTTCTCCTATTTTAAAATACAAAATGGAATATCATAACTAATTTATAATTATATGTTAGATTTCGGCCAAAATATCAAAAACTTTAGCCAATAATTTTGTTCATTTTATTAGACTTTAGTAGTAGACTTTAATATTTGGGGCATAAAACTACATTATAAAGTACACTCTTCCATATTAAAATATAACAAATACGGTGTTAAAATTTAGATCTTAGAATAGTTAATTCTTTTACCCAATGAGGTGGAGACTCCCTTACAAGGAGAGATATACTTTGAACTTTAGAACAAAGCAATGATTTAACCTATAAAAATAATCAAACAACAATGTAACTTATTTTAGATAAGGTGTGCTAAGGGTAATACATCTTTTCCTTACATAACAAGTCTCCTTACTCATACTCTCACACTATTAGATTTGCTAGAGAAGATGGTCCGGGTGTACAAATAAGGGTTAATTATTTTTGTTTTGGGTCAGGTTTGGGACTGTAATCTACTACTAGCAGAGGAGTTGTTAGTGTTAGTAGATGCTGTTAAAGTATTGCACATGGTGGTTGGCTGAAGAATAGAGACGATTCAAAGGGAGGGGGTAGTGGTTGTAACATGTTTGTGTGGGGAAGAAGGTAGGGTTGTAGATGAGGATGATTTTTTCTAACTGTGGTTGATTTGTGGTTGGGTTGATAATACATTGGTTAGAAAGTGCAGGTTTAGGATGTCCGATGATGGTGAAGAAAATCCCAAAAGGGAGCTGATGGTTGGGTCTTTTAGTAGAGATGAAGTTTTGGGTTTTCTGTATTTGTTTTGGGAGAGTGTGTTTTTTTGTTACGATAAAATTTCCCACCCCATTTTATGTGCCTAAACACCATTTTATGGGTAATTTATTTTGTTTTAGTATCTTGTTTTCTTCATCTTCAATTTGGATTCCTTTTTCCATATATTTTTTATTGTTATTTTTGTTTAAGAAAATATCACAAAAAAGGAGTAAAAAAATAGGTAGCAACATTTATTTCGAGTATGATATCAGTGACTCAGTTTTTATAGTTGATTATTTTGATTTTATTTATTTATCTATTGCCATTGGTAAGGTTAATGACCCGAATCTAAAATTTTCCTCACTTGTTTAAAAATATTACCATTGCCAGGGCATCAATTTTGGTGCAACCCATAGCATAATGTATGTCACCAATTTAGATTTACCCAAGTTTTTTTTTATTTTTTTTACAAAAAAAATGATTATTTTTTACCTTTTATATTGGTTGATTGAAACTGGTTCCGTGTTTTATTTTTATTTGGGTTCCATGTGATTTTCTTACTCTCAAGCTTTGAGTTGTCGGTTAACCATGATTGATTCAGGTCATTCTAGTATGTTATCATGTTAAATCTTTTTAAATAAATATATTATTTAATAGGTTATTATCTTAATATTTCTAAAATATTTCATCTAGTAGACAATAAATTTCTCACTTCTTAATATCCTTATAAGTTTTTAAAAAGTAGAAAAAATGATCTTACTCGTGAGATAGCTATATCCAAAAATCTAATTTATAAAGAAACCTAAACTATGCTGAGGTCGGATTTCAAAAGGGATAGGAAGGATATAAAACGCACTCTCTCAAGGTAGAAAGCTGAAACAACTTAATTGACACTAGGCTTTAAAGATGAGTCTTAGCCCATTTAGGAGATTAAGGGATAATGTCATCTAGTAGTTGTTACATATAAAGTATTTTTTTAAAGTACATTTTCAGTTAATTTTTATGAGATAATAAAAAGCTCATTATTGATAACAAAAAAACATTTGTCTTCGTGAATAAAATGATTACATATATAGCTCATGCATCCAAGCGTTTTATGCCCTTTTAATAATTTTTGACGTGTTAATTCAAATTGATTTTAATAATTTTTATTTTTTTCATGTTTTTTTATTTAATGTTTCAATATTTGATTGAATAGGATTGAATTTTATAATTTCTTTTAATTTTCTTTTTATAAGGTTATCTTGATTTCAAGATCTGGATCGAGAGTTTAGCAAATTAACCTAGATTAACTTAGTATTTTTAATTGAATTATTTTTCTACTTCATCTTTCAACATTGAGTTTATTCAAAATTATTACCAGGGTTGCGAATTAACAGGTTAATTCGGATCAGTCTAATATATTATCATTTTATTATTAAAAAAATGTTATCTTAATTCATTTTTTGTGTGTAAAATTATGTTTAGTTATAATTTAAATATATTTTTAAACATTTATAAAAATATGATCCGACTTGGAACATTCTTAAATATCAATGATCATTATTTCTAAATGCAGTGAGACAATGATATCAATATTGAGATTTCGCAAGAAAAAAACGAACAAAAAAAAGAATGATCCCACGTAAGGATGATGTTTATACACATATTTATTGATATTATTATTTGAATTACATGCAAGCCCATGTATTCAAACTTTAAATTTGTGTACTAGCTATTATCTCTTCCCTTTGTTAAGCATTTGAAAAAAAGAAAAAAATCTGACTGAAATAACATTGTCGGCTTCCATGAGTATAACTCAATCTTGCAATGTGGTCCATTGAAGTGACTCGAATCAGCCTCTTCAGGGCATTCTTTAATAAAAGGTAAAGTCGAGATTGGCCTTAAACAATAATCATGGCAAGTGAATAAAGGGAATGTATGAACTAAGAAATTGTAGGTCCATCCAATTTCTTAATCCTTAATATTACCATCATTATACCTTTAAACGCAGCATCTCTCCCATTCTCTCTCTCTGCTCTGTCCTGGATTCATTGCCTCGTGCGTTGTACTTATTTAAAGTTCAAAATAAAAGAGAGAAAAAAACTTTATACTTGTATTTATGATGTAGATATGAGATCATGCTGTGCGCTTGTTGGCAACGATTGAATCCTAGCCGAACGGCCAAACCACGTATAAAAAGTTGGAAATAATGCTCCTCTTCTTCAGGGTCTTTATGATTTCATCTTACAAAAAAGCAACAGCATAAAACTTGTAGCTACGCTAAAAGTATGTGTTTGTTAAGCTCAAAACCCAAAGATGGTTCCTAATGGGTACAAGGTGTAACCAGAGAAGGATTTTGATATGAAAATTTAAAACTAAAACATTGCTGTTCTGAAGAAGAAGAAAAAGTTGAAGGAACCATTTCAAATTTGTTTAATATTATTGTATTTTATAGGATGAGCTTGACCTAGTTGAGTCGTGCTAATGGCCAATCCAACAAGTTTTATTTTTGTTTGGACTGGACCTGACCTAACCATATAAGCTGAGTTGAAATGGTTCCAACCCTTATCACAAATTAATTGACATGCATAACATGATTGAAGGTTCATGTTATGCATGTAACAGTAGAACTTGCAAGGAGGCACGAAGAAAAAGAAGAAGACCCCTTAGCATGAAGGGTGTGTACCATGATTAGAAGGTCTAACTAGTGACTCAAAAGACATAGTTGAGACAATTAGTGATCGACACTAGCTGTAAATGAAAAATAATTGGTGGAAAAAGAAAAAAGATTGCAGCAGACCATGAGGAAACGTATGGCCTCGAGCATAATTGATCATATGGGCAAAACCTGAGTAAGGTGAAGATTCAAGTTGAGCAATCAATGGGGTTATGTTGGTAGCATCAAACCTTTCCACTAATTGAAAGATGATTTTTCAAAAAAGTACAAGCCTATATTTCCAACCAGGTAAGGATTTTTGCAGGAATTGCATAAATAAAAAATCTTCAATAAAGACTAGTTAGATTTAGAGTTCAGCAAGGCTTGGTTTG
This sequence comes from Salix caprea, assembly GCA_964035475.1. Classification (NCBI taxonomy): domain Eukaryota; kingdom Viridiplantae; phylum Streptophyta; class Magnoliopsida; order Malpighiales; family Salicaceae; genus Salix; species Salix caprea. The sequence goes on from OZ037743.1 coordinate 4,055,132, forward strand.
ATTCAAGAGCCCAACTAGGCTTCTAATGATTAAAACCTATTAAAGTTTTAATAAAGAAGACTTTAGAAATATTCCAGCAAAAAAACCCAATAAATACTTTAGTAGATGAGAAGTCTGGCAAAATTCCATTGGAAAAAACCCAATAAAGTTTTGGACCCAATAAAGCTAAAGAGGAACCATAAAAAGTCTAGTATGAAAATTAGAAATGTTCCAGTTCAAAAAATGAATCTCAAACTCAACCCTGTTATCAATAATATTCAACCTTCACCTTGTAATTAAAAGGTCTCACTTTACCAGCAAAAAGTTGAGACTTGACCATACAACTAAGACATCTCTAGCCAAATCTTTTTGCCAAGTAAAACTTTTCTCACCTATCTCATCAATTTAGTGTGTCTTTGAGTCCTCACCCAATTCTCATCATTTTAAGTGTGCCTTTAAGCTCTTATATCTTATATAATATGTTTTTTTTTATCTATATCTCTTTTATTTTTTGAGTGTTTTTTTTTATCTTTCAACCATCTTAAATAATGCATATTTTTGGCTTATCTCCTTATCTTTTGAGGATGTTTTCCGACTACCAATTATTTATTAGACAATACATTTTTTATCCCTCTCTTCCTTTTTAAATGCATTTTCTAGCCCCTGTATACTAGATAATGTGCTTTCTAGCTCTTGGGTACTAGATGTATGCTTTCTAGCCATATCTCTTCCCTTACAAGTGTGTTTGCATCTCAAATAGTATGCTTTTTAACATTATCTCTTCCTTTATGAGTGCATTCACATTCTAAATAGTATGTTTTTTAACTTTATCTTCTTTTTTTCATTCTAAAAATCTGTGTTTTTTATTTCTTCCCTTATGAGTGCATTCGCATCTTAAATAGTATGCTGTTTAACTTTTTTTTTTTTTCATTCTAAAAATCTGTGTTTTTTATTTGGCTAGGTAACTAATTAAAAATAGTGGGCTTTCTAACCTTATTTTTCATACTTTCTAGCCCTCATTTCTTGCACTTTTAGATAGATTAATTCTTTCTTAATTTGGTAAATCTATTTTTTTTTTCTTCTTTACAAAGCTTCCTATATAAAGTCTCTTGCCAAACTTTTTGTTATAAGTATTGTAAAGAGGGGGAAACTATCCTAACCCATTTTTAGGTTATCCTCCCAAATTTATCTTTACCCTCCTAGATTGAAAATAATAGAAATGAAAACAAGGTAATTAACGTGATGGAAAAATTAAGGTAGATTTTATGGGTAAAATTAGGAACCTTATTGTACTCTGTTTTGACCAAGATCGAAAAAACAATAGATATTCAAGGTCAAAATAAATAATTTTCTTGGTCCATATCTTTATTAGACCAATAAATCAGCTCTTTATTGGTTCATATCCTGGTCCATGAAATAAAAAGATCTCAACCATGGTTGTCAAAATCGCGATTTTGACACGACACGGAAGGGGCTAAATAATGTCTCAGCCACTGGTTCAAAATTGCTATAATAAATTGTCAAATTTAATAGCTAAATACTGTCTGAGTTAACCATTTTCAGGTAGTGCTGAGGCGATTGTAATGTCATTTAGTCAAAATGGACCATATCAGAGTGTAGTACAATATCAGGTTATTATGGTGGTTTATTGTTTGTCAAATTTTGTGAAGATACAAAACATTAAATATCTTCGAAAAACAACCACTCAAGCAGTTTTTTCATGCAAGAAAAGAAAAAGATGACCAATAACCCAAATAGAGCCATTTTAGTATCTTTCAATTTTATTTAATTTTATCCTTGTTGAAATTCAACATCACCCTGAATTTTAATGCATTTTTCAGTTTGGTCCTTGACCTTTAATTGACCATTAAAGTTTCATTTTTTTCAGTTTCAACCCCAATCTTGATCAATTGGATCCCTATAGTTCGACTCCTTTTATATTTTGGTCTTTGGTTGTGAGTTTCTTCAAATTATCTCGTAATTGACCCTAAATTTCATTTTTCTTATAATTTTGCCCCTGATTTCATTAGTTGACTTGGTAAAAATTAAATTTGATCTTCTAAAATTCTACCCTTCTCATTTAAGCCCATATAGTGCTCCCAAACCTAATTGTTCACCAATTAAGTCCCTAATAAAGTTAATTTGACTTATTTAAAGTATAATTAAGTCCTTTCACTTAATTAAATTATATAATTGGACCCAAATTAATTCTTAAACATAATAAACTTTTAATTTGGCCTTCGATTAAATTAAATTAGCGTATTAAAAATCTAATTATATCTTTAAACTTGATATTTGTACAAATTTGTCCACTAATAATTTATCTTTATCTTAAATCTACATTGTTTTTTTAATCTTGGGCAAAATAAGATACAATGAGGTTCCTAATTTTGTCTTGAAGCTTGATTGTTTCATCATGCTAGTCTCCTTGTTATTATCTTTGTTAATTTTAATCTAAAAAGGTAAAGGTAGATTTAGAGGAATAACCTAGAAATGGATTATGACACAAGCTATAGTTAGTCTTATTCCCACTATTGAATAAAACACACTGCAACACATTGATATTGTGGTAATTTTTGCGGTTATGTTTTTTTTTAAATAAATAAATTTAGATGCAGTTTTAAAAAAAAACATATGTACGATTAAAAATGTTATAATATGAATTTTTTTATTGCAAAATAAATGAGAAACAATATATATGAATGAGAAATATATTATTTTAACTTATACAAAATTAAAATTTAAAAAATAATTAGATATAAAGTCCAATACATAAACCATTTGACCATCAAAATAGGGTATTTTATGATTAAAAAAGACAAAAGTTACCAATATGTAAAACAATCTCTCAAGATTACACTCACTGAAACACATGTACAGGCAGAGGACAAAAGAAATATAAAATTGTTTAATCATCAGAAAAGCATAACGGGACAAGCATTGAAGCAGCAACCTTTAAATTCAAACCCTTGTCTTCAAATATTGTAAGATTATAGACAAGGATGACAAAAACAATGTTTCATCCAAGAGGGTCAAGATCCATGTCAACCCCCACCAGGGGCTGGGAGAGATAGACTAATAAATTAGTGGAAAAACACAGCCCACTAACTAGTCAAATCGTTTGTTTACATAAGAATGTTATCATATCTTGTTGAAAGATGAATTGGAGGTCTTTTTCATATGTGGTGTAAATTGCACACAATTTTCAAAGGGCTGAATTCAATCAAGTCAATGAATAATGATGATGACTACGCATGGACCTAAAATCTTCCTACATTTTCTACACGAGGCCTTGCTATGGTTGTCTTACCCTATAAATAAAAAAAGGATTTTTTCAAAAAAAATCCAAAGGGAGAGTACCTCTCGAAAAGTCAAGTGGAAGTATTTTTCAACTTAAATGATTAGGTTAGAACTTGTTGGTGAGTATAATGAGAAATTAGACAAGTTGCTGAGAGGGTTTTTCTCTTAAGATATTGATTGAGATGGTAAAGAAAATACTCATTTAATTTCAAAATTTAAATTTAAGTCTTTTTTTTATATTTGATTAGCTCCTATTCATAGAAGTATTTTAAATTTTAATCCCAACATGGATAGGGATTATCTTTATATTTGTTTCGACAATACAAGAAATAAAAAATAATATTATTACATTTTGATTACTAATTAATATACAATTAAGAACTATGAAGAGATAATAACTAGCAACATCTATGAGGAGATACAGCCGTCATACAGCTATTGTAATTAAATTGTTTATTTTCTCACTAAAATCACTTTCTAGAACCACTTGCTGGATAGCAGCATGATTTTTTAACGGGCTTGATTAAATTATTTTTTGTTTCTCAAATAAATATTATATTCATCGATCCCCCAGTTGTCTTTTTGGGTAGACTCCTTTTAAAAGGTTGGCAAATTGTTTTTTTATAATAAATATATACGGATTTTAGGCAAGCAATCCAAGATCACAAAGTGGAGATCTTAGCTGGTTTTGGAGGATTAGAACGGCAATATTTAACTGTAAATTTCTGGCAAGTAACACTTACTTTTTTAAAAATAAAATAAAATAGAAAGAAGAATATACAACGTGCAAAAAGAGAGCAGGAAAGTTCATAGAACTACGATTGTATTTCTCTTCATATCTATCTGCCACCGTAATGTGCACACAGCAGTCAAGCTCATGTACGTGTATCTCTTTGTTTTTCTTCTAATTTGGAATGATTTATCTCTTTAATTTAATTCTGTTTCCTCAATTCCTAACGCATTTAAAAAACTTTTCTTTTGTTGACTTCATTTGCATTATCTTCTGGTCAACGCTATAGTTTAATGTGTCCGAGCACTAACCTCCTGATCTTCTAATGTTTATTCTGCTCTTGTGTTTTAGTTAAAAGCTTCCTTCATTCAAATCCGAAAAATTAAACATGTAAATGTCATAGTCGGGTCATCATATATAGATATCAAAGTTTTGTTTAAAAAAAAAAACTAGTGATCTAAATAATAAAATCTAATGTTAATTAAAATTTGTCTTTTATTTAATTTAAATACGACAAGATTACATGTAAAAATCATATATTCAAATTAAATCCTTGAAACACAATAAACATGCTTAAAAAACTAGATTCTTAAAAACATTTATTTATTCAAGCATTTAGAATCATATTTAAATGAAGATTTGATGTGGTCAACTAATCATTTATACTTAAATCTTTAATAGTCATAACCAGGCTTGTTAATTCCGTTCCGTTCCGGCCGGAACGTTCCGTGCCATTAAAAAAACCGAGACGAAACGGTGTCGTTTTTGTCTCGGTTTTAATTCCGGCCCATTCCGGAAATTCCAGCTAAATTCCGGCCGGAACGTCTCGGTACCGTTCCGGCTCAAATCATAATATTTCTTTTATTTTAGAATATTTTACTATCATAATATTTTGGAATTTTAGAGATGTTTCTAATTTTGAGATTATGTTTGTTTGACTTTGTGTTTGTATTGTATAATTTAAAGTTAATTTATCTTGAATTTAAATTATACTTGTTAAATTAATATTTTAGTTTTTTTCATATATATATATATAATTAATTATATATGAACAGTACAACCCCGAAACGCTCCATTCCAATAGAAAAACTGGAACGGCGACCGTAATGGTATTGACAACCTTGCTCATAACTTGCTAAAGATAAAATAATTACAAGAACATGTTGAACACCACCTTAATTAGTTGCAATAGTAAACAATGTTGCACCCGACATACAAGAGTTTGATATCGAGGGCAACATTTTTCAAGTTTTTGTGATATGAGTTTGTCTTCTCTCATCCCTTTTCACTCGCTCTCAATTTTATTACTCCTCAATGGTGGCTAAAGTTTAGTGTAAAAATAGAAAGATGAAGCTAGGTTTTTTGATGGGATTGATTTATGATGTGGGTGGCTAGGTTTTCCATCTTCTTTTTTTGGCTTCCACCCCTATATATATTTTGTACTACTCTTCTTAGGAGTTTCTTATTTTTTTATCCTTATTCTAAGAATATCCTAGTGATATCCTTATTCTATTTTTTTCTTCTCATTTTTCTATTTTTTTTAAAACATATTTGTAAATTTTAAGTTTTCAAAAAGACATTGAAAAATAGAAAATTGATGCATGTGCATTGGACTTTTTTAATTTTTTTTTTGGAATTAAGGGTCAAAATTTTAGTTATGACATACAATATAACAAAACCTGAGCTAAAGAGTAGAAGGAAAAATAAACAAAAGACTTGTGGAAAAAACTAAGGCGAAGAAGAGTACAAAAATCCTTGTAAAACACTTTTTTTCAACTCCTCTTTATAATGAGTCTTGCAGCCAAAACCAACATATAATTAATTTTATTTTTAAAAATAATTAAATGACATAAAAAAACTCATCAATTATTATATTGATCCCTTGGTGATTTTCTTATAGGTTATTTGTTAGTCCAATGTTGCTTTTACTCATTTGCAAAAAGTTCCTAATGTTAAAAATAATGAATTTATTAAAAAATATTTATTCATTTTTTATTGTTAATTTATATTTACTTCACATATAATTGAAAAACAGCTGTTTAAAATAAAAAGGTGTCAAAATAATATAATGTTAAATGAAAAAGATTTAGTCCTTATTATTTTAAGAGTTATATGAATTTATCCTAACTTGTACTTAGTATTTTTAAAATATAATTACATTTATTTCCCTAATATTTTCATTTTAAAGCTATTTTACATGGTAAAACATTAAAACATTTGATGGATATATATTATCGAATTAATATCAAATTGTTTGAAAAATGATTTATTTAACAAAAATCTCAAATTTATTCATTTATAAATAATCCTCAATAATATATTTTAATTAATACAAATTATATATTTGTTAAACAATTAATGTGCAAAGCATTACGTGTAATGAGAAAGTAGTACTTAAAGAAATACAATATCTTATTTTGAAAAATAAAAAGAGAAACTTGTTTGTATATAAGTTATCCATTGATTATTTATAAGTTTTAAAGAATAAGCCTAATATAAATGAAAATATGAATCAATTTACCCAAATATTACTCATCCTATGAGAAAAATCATTCTTTTCTCTCATGAAATGATATTTTAAATAAAACAATTAGATAAATATTTAATAATTGTAATGTCAAAAGACTGATTCTACGATTCAAATCAATAAAAGCAAGGCAAACAGTTGAATTATAAAAAAAAAAAGGTATGAAAATAGTTAACTCATTTGATTTCTACGTTTTATTTTACCTTAGATGTTGTTTTTTTTACCATTAAAAAATATTTTTCATTTTTTTAATTACATAATTAAGATAAAATTCATTTATATTACATATAAAAAAAATATAATAATCCTTTTAAAGCATTGTAAAAATAAAATTAAAAATTAAAAAGTTTAACTAATGAATTAAAAGGAATAAGAAAGAAAGAGGATATTAATTTAAATATATAAAGAAGATAATGCAAAATAAAAACTTAAAGAAAAATTATTAATAAAAGCCTAAAAGGAATCTAAATTGGAAAAAAAATAAAGGAGGAGAGGTGTTAGGCAGGGTTGTACACTTGTACTCCTTGCCAATCATATAAGAGCCTAATCACGTTTTGTATTTCATTGAGCGAACATCATATCATTTTTTTTAATATATATATTGAACAATAGGTTATTATCTATAACATATCATCTTTTGTTGTTTGGAATATTTCAAATTCATATATAGTGATGGGAAAAATTAGAGTTTGAGCTCTGAGATCTAGAAAAATAATTTCTCAATCTATTTTTACAAAAATAAAACACTAAATAAATACCCTTAAAACTTCAAAACTATTTTTCTAACTTAAAATATCTTAAATTAATCAAAAGCACATAAAATTAAATTGAGAAAATATTTTCCTTCTCCATCTGATCTATTTTTCTTGCAATATAAAGGGTAAAAAACGTTTTAATGAAACTACTCTTGTCGAATAAAACTCATTAAAACTAGAAATGATTATTTTGTTTTTGATAGGATGTGGACAACCAATGAGTTTTTCTTTCCTTTCTTGTGAATAACAAAAAAAAAAGGAGAAAAAAAAAGAATGGAAAGAGAGGCCTGAAGTTGTAGTTGGATTGCTAAACACACATGGAGGTCACCACTTTATGTCCGAATCCATGTGTTGCTGTCTTGTTTGTCAGTTTCACACCTCAAGCTTAGAGCATTATGACATCATTTTGACACAATAATGATTCAGAAACAACATGGCCATTGGTTTTTTTTTAAGGACAAAAAAGAAATTGTTTTAAGGGAAATTTCTAGGAGATTTAAATTAACAGTCTTTACATTGATCAAGATCTTACGATCTTTTTCCTGGAAGTTTAGATAATGTTAGAATTGCTTGAATTCGTGAGGAGTACTTAAGAAATAGATGGAGTGATCATTAATTTTCCTACTATTGTTTTTCAAAAATTGTTATTTTGTTTTCATAGAAATTACCTTATAAGTTTTCTGGATTTTTGATTGATGGATTTCTCCATATTAAATGTTGTGTGGCGATGTTTGTATATTATGCTTTTTACTTTTTTTTTTTAAATTATTTTGATGTGTTGATTTAAAAATAATATTAATTTAATATATTTTAAATAAAAATATAAAAAGAACTTAATTACAACAACACATTAAATTTTGATGGGGGTAATACGGTGAGATATTGGCACGCTTGTCATTTATTTCTGTTATCATAATAAGTGGATATTGGAATTCAATCAACAATTATTTTGGAGTTCATATTGCAATCATCATTTTCACTCTTGAGTCTTGTATCGTACATGAGAAAATTATAAGAAAATTCATTGAATATTAATTGACGAACGCGTAACGATTTCCAAATTGTATATTTACATAAAGTACTTTATATGTTTTTTTTGTGTTCATATATGGTGTATCCCTTCTCTTTAAAAATATAATAATACCCTTATTTAAGTTATTTGGGACATATACAAGGAATAAAAAAAAAAAAGTGTATATAAAAAGTATATGGCACAAACACACACAGAAGAGAACTAACATGATTGTTAAAAGGGTTGATTGAAAACAAACATGGTCTTTAAGGAATGTTGTGTGGTGACAGAGAGTTTACGATCTGCATAACAGATCTTGAGGTTGAGTCAGAATGTGTATTTTTTGTAAAAACCTAAAATAATTAATATTTTATTTGTTCATCTAGATTCACAAATTATATTTTTAAAAAAATAAAATTTTCTTGTATCCAAAAAAAAAACGAACATGCATTCGAGAAATGCAACCATCAAGGACTACAAACAAGGTTGGCAGATTCGTAGCTAGGTCGGTTGATCGATGCTTGCCTTTCTTCAAATTGTCAATGAAAGTAAAAGAATTTTAATGGCACGGAAGAAGTGTGGAGAATTCAAAAAGAAAATATGTGCATTAGCATTACTAGTTGCACCAAGAAAATTAGGTTCCTATTTGTAGGCTCATCCTGCATAATATCGTTTGAGACAAACCCTTGAGAACCCTGTTGTAGCAGCTGGATGGTTGGTAAACCATAGAATATTTGACAAAATCTATAAACCATAGAATATTTGACAAAATCTATAGTTAGCTACAAAAGCCCCAAGCACTAACAAATTTTATAGTAGAGTGCACTAAAGTATAGGAGTAGAAGAGGAACAGCGGCCTATTTTTATTTTTATTTTTATTTTTATTTTTATTTTTATCGATAATTCTGATGGTCTTAAGTCCTCTAGAAAGTTCATAATTATATCAATAAAAATCTCTATTAGAAGACCAAAATCCTTAATTTCAGAAGAACAAAGTGGCTTGTTCCTCTCTCTTTCTATTTACCACTATTTCTCTCTTTCTCTCTTTGTATCTATAGTTGTTAATGTTAATAATCCAAATATCTTTTCTTTTCTTTTTCTTTTACTCTGTGATTCTTTATAGTAAAAGGTACCTGAAGAATTGAATTCACATGGTCTAGGTTCAGGATAGTTGAATCTTGTTAAGAATTTTTATTTTTCAATATTTCATTCAATCATTGAAAAAGAATCATTGTTTCATTTCATAAATATAGATTTTCTTATTATGATGTTTTCATATTTTTTTAGTATAATTAATTAATTCCTTTTTCTCCCAAATAGGTTTTATATTGTTATGTTATTGTGGGGATTAGTTAACAATTTCAGTGTTACATATCAATTTTTTTCATTTGATTAGCTTCCTAACCATCAGTACAATATTAGGTTCTTAAAAAAGTTATTTCTTTGAGTTTGTTGTGTAAGATTACTTTTTTTATAAGCACTCAAATTCACTAAATTTACTAAGAGGCAATATAATTTACTAGTATTTTTTTTATTTTTTTTATTTTCTTAGAAACAATTACTTTTATAATTCCTTTATATGATTTAACTAGCTTAAACAATTACTTAAAGATCAAAAGAGCCCAAATCATATACAATTCATTTATATGGTTCAACGAGAACAGGGACTAGCTTGAATTTGTTGTTATTTGTCATTTCATCAAAAAATCTTCCTTTATATGTTTGTTTCTGGTTATATGTAGCTGTATATCTTCCTTTCTTCTTCTTCTTTAGCATCGTGTAGATAATTTTGTATTTTTCATGTACATGTTATGGTTACAAATTGAGTCATTAAAGATAACAATACTTCTTACAATTATATTTGTTATTTGTCCTATTTTAAAATTCAAATGTCATTTATTTATAATTGGACTACCAAAGAACTACAATTAAACGTTAAATTTTATTGCATTATTAGGATTTTAATATTTGTTTTTTGTCATTCAACGGATTGTTTACATATTAATGGAATTGGTTGGTATATCTTGGTAAATAAGAAAAGTATACATCTTAAGCTACGAGCAAAGAATTTTAATGATTTACAAGAAAAGCATTACTATTGAGTCTTTTTATATAGTAATTGAAATATGAAAACAAATAATGACCATCCTAGAAAACTAACACTAGCAAACCATATATTCCAACAAAAAGTCATTTGAGTATTATAACTTAAATTCAATAGAATGGTTAGAAACAAAACCAAAGATAAATTGTGAGTTTAGAAAAAAAAAAAAAGGAGATAAATGAATTTTTAAAACATTTAGCATTTAAAGGGAAACGATAAATTATTTTGGAGTAATAAGTACATATTGTGTGTAAACCGTAAAGAATATATCAATGTGATAATTTTTATAAGAGTTCTCTTGGGTATAATTGGCTTTAGGTAATAGATATTATCCATATAGATTTCAAAATAAATAAATAAATTTGTAGCTATAAATAAAATGAACTAATATGTGGCTTTATATATTGATGCATATTTATAGGTAATAAAATCTTGGATATTCTGCCATCTAAGGGATGTGTTGGCAATTTTTCTATAAAATAGGATATAATGACAACATTATTACCTTTATTTATAATTAACTTGCTTAGATGGTTAAGAGAAGATCTTTGGAGACAAATACGGATAACAACACTAATGGTTCTTCTAGTAACGCTTCTACTAACCATAAGTTACTAGGTGTTGACCATGACCACACACCTCATACACATACACCCTTTCTCGATATAGGCTTATTAAGTGGGAGGGTAATCCTAAAGGGGGTGTCTTTCTATCTAAGATGTATATATTAAGAAGTACATTGCTTTATGAAACCTGACCATAACATGCACATTAGTTTTTCTTTCCTATATTATAAAAAAAAAATGAATAATGAACATATAGAATTTCAATTTTACAAATATAGAGGCTACTCATGTAATAACATCAACGATGAAAATACTTTTATTTCAGTGGAGTCAGGTTTACAAGAATCTTTAATGAAAGCTATAATTGATGTCTGGTTCAGATAGTTCAAGGTTAGTATATTTATAATGATCAATTTGTTTTATTTAAATAAACTAATGATTTTATGAAATTGACTTACAGGGAAAACTTTTACTGGGAGGTGACTAAAACTTTGTTAACAGAAGAGTGTGGGGGGAATCATAGTGCCATTATGAAAGATTGAATTCAAAGGTGATTTTTTTAAAATGATAAAATTTTAATTTTTGTAGTCTTGATGGAATATATTTTGTTACAAACCAAATTGTGATATTTCTAATATAAGGCATAAAAAAATTAGATAAATATGTAAAATAAAGAGATCTTTCAAAATAGGAAGACAAGATAGTGTGGAAGGGTTTCAAACCTCCAAACATCTCGAAGGCTATATAGGATGCTTATATATAACACGTGACATCTAAGCATTTCATGCAACAATTGTAGTCCGTTGCGGAGAACTAGAGCAAGAAGATTCATGGTTCCATTACAGTGCATACCGATGGATCCATTCTATTGATTTCACTTAAAAAATATAATTATAAGATTTAAATGAAAATATTTAACTAATAATAACTTTCTTTACAAGCTACTGTGTTTGGACGCGATCCAATAACAATGAAGTTTTTTATCGAAACTCAAATGCGATATGAGAAATGTTGGAAAGGGGTGCAATAACTAATAGATAGTTGAGCTAATAAGGTCATAGTAAGTTGAATTTCAACAATTTTGTTATATGTTGTTGTTCTTATTATTATTACAAATGTTCTGACTTTTTTTCTCCAGAAAATATATAACACCTGATTGCAAGAGAGATACAAAGATAATCCTTCATTCCATCTGAAACTCAATTTAGATTGTCTAGTGGATCCGATAGAAATTAAATTTACATTATCTTTAACACTATGACCAAAGATATGCAAATAGGTTGTAGTATATTGACTGTTATTTCCTTAAAATTAGGCTTGAACCAAGAATCTCTTATTGTCCAAAAGATAGTACAATAATAAGTTAAAAGTCAAATGACCTATGCGAGAAGTAAAAAAATGAAGGTATGTATAAAAAGTAATTGAAAAGCAACCTCTAATTCAACCTTGTCTTTGCAGAAACTCTATCATATAAAACTAATTAACCTCTACATCATAATGGAATCAACATTCATAATTATATATATATATATATATATATATATATATATATATATATATATATATATATATTCAATAAAGTAAGAATTAAAGTCTCAATCATGATTGAAAAAAAAGTATTTTTCCACCCTTCAAATTTAACAAATTTTTAACTAAGCGTGTACAATTTTATTATATTTAACATTCATAATTATAGATTATGATGTTAAATATATAAACTTTAGGATTGGGTATAATATCTTAGGTAAACAAAATAGTAATGAACAAGAAGAATGCCTATCGTGTACATAGTTTGTTGATTGTCATTTGAGTTTCTGGATCTAGGACGTGTAAATTCATGTACTAATTACTTCCAATATTCATTCTTGTACAATACTATTTTCAGTTTCAATGAAGTATTAACATAAGCAAGATTTTTTTAATATTATATATATATATATATATATATATATATATATATATATATATTCAATAAAATAAGAATTAAAGTCTCAATCATGATTGAAAAAAAGGTATTTTTCCACCCTTTAAATTTAACAAATTTTTAACTAAGCGCGTACAATTTTATTATATTTTTCTTTACCAGTTTAAATCTCTGAATTGTATGATATCTTAAACAAAGTAGTTCTTCATAAAAATAAGTGCATATTCATTTATTAATTCTTATATCACTGTATTCCATCTCATACGATATTTAAGGGTTTGCCATAATTGATCATAATGTTTTCTTTTTACGCTTGATATACATACATGCATATATATAAGGGTACTTCCACCCAAAATTTGTGAATAAAATCTCAAGTAAACTAAATACATCTATATTAATATATTCATGTAAATTCTTATGGTCACATCCATTTTCATTTGAATTGTTAATAATATGGAGAATATAATCATTTATTACCTAATATAATCCTTAACTTTTTTATTTCTTCAAAAATTGAGGAAGGTGAACAAATTAATTGGTACGTGTATAATGTGAAAAAGGTAGGCCAAATGATTAGGGTTTGAAGAATGTACACACAAATTTGTTTTTAATGTAGTGTCATTTACGGGGCTCTGACTTTGAGGAAAAGCAGGGTGGCTGGCTGACTTTGGGGGTGGTTTTGTGGCTTTAGGATGGCTATGTCAAGGGACCCACTTGTCGTGGCACGCCTGCACGCCGCGTGGACCCCATGCGTTGACTTTATTAGAGTTTTCAAAAACAAAGGTCACACGTATACTTGTGACGCAAGAGTCTTCTGCTAGTCTCTCCTCCACCATTATCTCTCTTTCTCTCTGCCGCCTGCCTCATCATCTATCACCCAACCTTAAGTCAAAATCTAATTGCATGTGCATTTCTTTCTTTAGTTTTCTTGTTTCTATGTCATTTTTCTTCTTCTTTTAAGTCAACACTATCATTTGAGAAAATAATAAAATAAATAAAGAACATTTTTTTTTGTATTGTGTAAATGCTAGTGCTTGTCAATTTCCTTCTTTCTTGATGGAAACAGATTTGGTACATGTCTACAAACTAGTATCATTTAGTTTTTTTTTTTAGTTCTTTGTGTTGGGATATTAGCTCCTATGGTGAAAAGTTGTGGACAAAAAATATTCTACATGGATTTTTTCTTTAGGTATATGAAATATTTTTTTTAAAAAAAAGAATTGAAACATGTCTACTAAGTTAAAAACTAGCTAGGTAATAATTCTTATATATACATACATAACAATAACTAATATTGTGTTTCAAAACTTAAAGACTTATGTATATTCAATTAATGTTATTGCCCACCCTTTCTTCAAGTTGTATCAAGTTCAAACTTCTCATTTGTAAAGTTCATGAAGGTCTATTTTGTCAAAAAATTATCTCATCTAAAAATTTAAACTTTTAAGTGAGACGACAATATATGATTTATATTCCTCTCTGATATATTTTATTAAGATCATTTATTTTCAAAGAAATCTAGTTTTTTCTTATTAATTTATTTTTTAAACAAGATATTGATGAAGTCCCAAAAAAACCCAAGTAGCTTGGTAGCAAGATATTAATAAACATGCATGTGCTATATATGTGTCTTAACCGGTCATGCGTGTAATATATGCGTCTTAATAGGTCATACATGTAATACATGCGCAACACATATTTTTATACTAAGTGAGATATTCATTGATAGTTGAAGAAATATTTTTACATGTAGGAAAAAAAAAACTTATGCTTGGTACTTTCATGTTAAAATATATCAAGGTAAACAATAACATGGACAACAATTACTCTTCTTCAACTTTCAAATTAGCTTTGACTTATAACATAGGTCAAAATAATCTATCCTTGACTTTAAAAAATAAAAACAATTATCAACTTGCACCACCCATATCCATTAAATTCCAAGAATGACGTTCATTAAATATTTAATTTCCTTTTTAATTAAAGCAGATATATGCAAATCTGAGTTATTTCATCAACTAAAGTGGTACAAGGTCAAATGTTAAATTAGCGTTTCACATTTATAATTTTACACTAATTAGCAGACAAAATTTACGTGATCAACTACAAATTGACCATCCCACTAGATATGCTGACTTGATTGCCAACTTCTTTCAGGTGATTTTTATTTTAGTGGAATTGGTGATTGCCAAGAAGCCAAATGTCTTGTATTGGTGACCATTCAAGCACCCATGGGTTGAGCAAAAACAAATTCTATCAAATTATGAAACGACAATGCAACATATGTGTTGTCGTAAAAGGTTTTTAATTTTCATTTGTGAATATTATAAATAATACTTACTATGCGTGCAACTATGTATTAATTGGAACACATTATTTGATTAGAATTAATGTTACCTATTATGTGAATACCATAAATTTTCTATATATTAGTGTATCATAATCTTTTGAATGCATATATAGATGATTGCAAATCCCAAATGAATTGAGATAATGAAGTGAAAAAACTTCGAGATAGCATCATTAATTTTTTTTGTGTATATATATATATATATATATATATATATATATATATATATAATTGTGCCCTGGTGCTTATTTTTTCAGCAACTTTGTGGTCAATCTTAAAATGGATTGGGAGTGTTGTTAGAAGCGTTTGTCTAAGATCTTTCTATTAGCACAGTGCATGACAAAGTTGAAGTGGCGATGCAACAACGTTGACCTTGTTTTCTTCTCCTCCCACTTTTCTTGTCTCCCCACCACAAAATCATGTTTGCCATACAAAGTTCTCTTACATATTAGTGTTTCAACTTCAGTATTTATTATCTTATTTTTTAATTTTTGTCTTGACTGCTTATAAAATTTCAATTTATTTTTAATTTTATCCTTTAATCCCATGTTGTGATACGGTATTTCTTTCAATTCAATCTTCATCTTTTTTATTGTTTTACTTTTTTACTTCTTTGTGATACGGTATTTCTTTCAATTCAATCTTCATCTTTTTTATTGTTTTACTTTTTTACTTCTTTTGTAAATTGATTTTTCTTTTCAATTTCACCCTTAAATTAAAAACTTATAATTGTCTTCTAAAATTATTTTATATTAATTTTGGCTTTCATTCTCATAACCACTATCTTGGCTTTAGATCCATTACTATATAGTAATTGAATTTTATTTTCAATTTCATTCTTTAATATTTAATTGGTTGATTTTTCTATCGGGCCATCCTAAACTCCAGAGCAACGAGTTTAAGGTTAATCTTGATTGACTTCTATTAACAAAAAAGCTAAAGCAATGGAAAATTCATTGTGGCCATGAACATATTTTCCTATTTACCACTAGAGTGTAACTATTGTTTTTCCATTATTAAAAAAAATCAAATGCCTAGGTGTTGGGGGTATTTTGATCTTTTAATATGACCCATCATTCATTAAAGGATGGATCAAGGATATTAGTGTCTTTTAAATTTTTTAAGCACAATAAAATGAACTAATTAACCTCTAAATCATAAATCTTAAAACTAGCACACAATTGTATTTATCTCTTTTTATTCTTTAAATTCAATGAAATGACAAGTTTACCTTTTAAATAAAAAATTAAATAATGAGTCCAAGGGTCTTTTGGTCTTTTTACTCTTATTATTTTTTTATTACTAGGTTCATCGATGACAATTTAGTCCTTTAATGAGGACAAATTAATGTTTAAATGGAAAACAGTGCTATAATTTTTTAGAGTTTTGCAACATCCTCTTCCTATTAGTACGACGCGTGTTGGCGATAGTGGGGTAATTTACCATAGGTTTTTTGTTCTTTTCTCTCTTCTCATCTAAAATTATATATTAATCCTCTTTGTTGTTGATATTCTAACACTGCTCTTTATTCTTTTGATTTTCCCCTTTTGTTAAAGTTAATTTTCTTTTCAATATCACCCCCTAATTTTTTTTTGTTTTAATTTCCCTATAATTGTTTTTTAATTTTTATCTTTATCCTTATTTTTTTTATATTTTATTGTGGATCATTTTATGTTATTGCTTTTTTTTATCCTTCAATGATTGATTTGTGACGATTGAGCTTCATGATTTTTTGAAGCATGGTGTTTCTGGTATAATGACATGAGTCATATGTTTGAAAAATTAACTAGGGTTAACATTTTTTTATCCGTAATTTTATTATCTAATTAGGTTTGATGAGTTAACCCAAACTAGCTTGTCTTTTATTGCCTAAGTCATATGTTTATAATGCTAAGTTGGGTTGATTCGCGCTAATTTGTTTTTTAACCTGATGTTGTCATTTTTAATGTTTGATTAGCTGAAATCTTAACCTTTTTTCTGTTTTCAAAAAAAGTTTTTTCTTAGGCTATCATAATCGCTTTTTTTTTTTTTAAGTTTTGTTCATTTCCTATTGTTGTCTTTTTTTTTTTATCTAATTTATAAATCCAGCTTATTTAACTAATTGAGGATATAACCCAAGTTATTGATTTTTTTTTATAAAAAATACAGTTAATACTCCTTCAACATCTTTTCTTTATATATAAAAATATAATGCAAACCCGCTGTATAGCACGTTCCACATCTATGTAATGAACTAAAAGGTAAAGCAGCCGAAGAAAAAAGGCATAAAAAAATAGAAAGAAATTCAATTTCAAAATGACATTTTCTTTGTCTAATCGTCACTCACATTCACTCAAAGAAATGTCAACCACCAACATTCCTATTAGCTCTTTCATTGGCACACCGCAGGACCCAAATGGTCACTTTGGTTTCTAACTCCTATAAATACTCAAGTTATGCAGCGTACCGTTTTCCATCATTTTATGTAACCATAGAAGCTAAGTAAAGTAATCAAGACCAATAAACCCAAATTTCTTGCACACCGATAACCACAGGAGAGCTAGCAGTGTAAAGCCATGGCAGATGAGTACACGAGCACAAACTGGTGGGATTCATCTTCATCAAGCAGGAACAAGTTTGATAGCACTGGATCGTCTTCTACAGCTTCAGGACTTAATAGTTTGCGTAGCTTTGCTTGGCCGACAGAAATGGATGATGTCAAAGGAAGGTCTTCAATGGAAACTGCTTCGGTGTCAGATAGTTCTGCTGCTTTCCATGATTCCCAGAAGCTTCAACAAGGTCATGATTCTTCAGCTGACTTGCACATGATGGGTTTAGGCCTCTCCTCACAAGCCATGGATTGGAATCAATCCTTATTGTAAGTTCATCACATACAAATACACCTGTAACCCTAGCTAGCTAAACGAATTCGTTTCATGTACATATATGTGTTCTCTTTGTTTCTTTATATGCATATAGCAGGTGTACAAACATATTTTAAAGTTAGAATTGTTTTGGCAGTCGCGGCGACAAGTCTGAGAGCAGTTTCCGATCGACGCTACAAGATAATTTGAGTTCAAGCACCAATTATCAGCAAGAAACTGGAATTGGATCATCACAAGCTCAGTGGAGAGAGAGAGTGTTCACCGGAGATTCATCTATGACGGAGTTTAAGCAAATGAATCGAGGCTTCTCTATAGATCAACCACAGTTTAGTCCTCATGGGAACTCCGGTGATAGTACGGTGTCATGTCAAGGCTTGCAGTCTAGTTTTCCGATGGATTCATCAAGTATCTATGGAACAGCTGCAACTATGTTACAAGGGCTATTGATATCAGATAATCAAGCACAGCACTGTTCTTTTGAGAACAGACCGATGAGTTACGGATACGGGGCAAATTATGGTATTAGCACTAATGAATTCTTGCCTTCCTTGCCTAAAGGATCTCAATTCTTCAGAAATTCACCTCCCAAACAGCTTTCTCATAACCAATTGCAGTTCTCCAATAATACTCCATTTTGGAATGCATCTGCTAGTGCCATGAATGATGTTCGTCCCAGCTGTTTCGCGTCGATGCAACCGCAGTTTGCTACATCGAATTTCGATGAAAAACCAAAGGTATGCAAATCTAACAAGATACTGGAAGAGTACAGTAGGCATCTTTATGCCTAAAAGCCTCATCTATATATATATATATTGGTACACATATATGCAATATATATTCATATTTGATTGATATTGGTAATTATGCTTTTAAGATTAGGGTTTGGACTATTGAGATTGAAAATTTCTGGTTCACTCTTTTTTCCAGCAGAATATATCAGAAGTACGGGATTCGAATATAGTAGTGAAGAAAAGTGGGAGTGAAGCAGCAACGAAGAGGCCGAGAAATGAAACACCATCTCCTTTGCCATCCTTAAAGGTACAGCGAATTTGATAAAAGATTTTGACAAGATGAGTGAGTCTATACAAGCTTTCTTTCCCTTACATCATTTATAGACATGAATGAGAATTTGTAGCTTTGATCATAGGTAAGGAAAGTGAAGATGGGGGACAGAATCACTGCGCTCCAACAATTGGTTTCGCCTTTTGGAAAGGCAAGATAACTCTCTTGTTTCTTTGATCACTTTCACAAAGAGTAAAATAGTGATAGATCATTTGCATTCTTGAATCATGAAAGCTTGTCAATGATTATATTTTTGGCTTGTGATCATGTCAGACTGATACGGCCTCAGTGCTTTCTGAAGCTATTGAATACATCAAATTCCTCCACGAGCAAGTTTCAGTAAGTGGCCGATCTTATACAAATCTCGCATCCTTCTATTGAAAATTATAATAATGATATAAGGAATGAATCATAAACAATGTATTTAACCGATAAGTGTATAGGTTCCAAGAATTTCTTGTATATTAATCTTCGTATTTTATTTTCAGGTCTTAAGCACGCCGTACATGAAAAGTGGAGCTCCCATACTCCACCAACAGGTACAATTATATTCTCCTTCCTGAAATATATAATCAAATAGTAATAAATCCCGTGAGTATTCAATACTTAACTATAAATGTCTGAGTTAAAAGTATGGATTTTTTTTTTTTTTGCCTTCATGAATTCAATATGGTATCTTCTTTTACTGTAGGGTTCTGACAAGGCCAAGGACCTTCAAGGACAAAAACAAGATCTTAGAAGCCGAGGGCTATGTCTGGTACCGGTATCGAGCACTTTTCCGGTTACTCATGAGACCGCAGTTGATTTTTGGACCCCTACATTTGGAGGGACTTACAGATAAAAGAATAGAGAAGATGGTAGAAAATTCGGGCATGGGAACAGATTCTATGCAACTAGTATACATGATCTTATCGAAACCCTAGCCAAGTTGAGAACGATAAGATCAACGATCGAGAGAAGAGGAAGAAGAAGATAAAAGAACAGAACACCAACAAGCCCCACATAACTGTCAGTTCAAGATGCAGAAGAATACAACGTATAGAAACTGTGAAAAAGAAAGTCCAAGGGTACATGCCAATGTTGGGCCAGCTTCAGGCAAAATGATGCAGTTGGCCAATATTGGGACCATTTGGAAGCATATTAACTGTTGTAATAATTGAAGAATTATTTGATTAAAGAGATGGGCTAGGAATGAGAATAGGTTCTGAATTTAGGGAAAGTGTAAAAGATTTAGTTTAGACAACATTAATTTGTTATAAAGTTTAGTTGAGTTTAATTAGTAGAAGAGCTCGCTAGAGGAGATATTAAGCATCTTTTGTTATCTTTTCTACTGCTCTCTCTCTCTCTCTCTCTCTCTCTCTCTCTCTCTCTCTCTCTATATATATATATATATATATATATATATATATATATATTGTGAAAAGAGCTGGCACTAGCCTTAGGTTTTAAGAGAGGAAAAGGGAAGAAGAGAGAAGAATTGAAAGGGAATAATTGAATTCCAGAAGAGGCAGTGAGTGTGGGGATGTCATTTGATTGATGGTTTGTGTTTTGGAATATTGTTAGTGGAAGTCAGAAGGTGGTCGGTCCACACCTCTTCCTTTCATTCAGTTTTTTTTTTTTTTTTTTTTTTTTTATTCCTTTATTTTCTATTACATATAAATAAATAAATGTTAGGAAATATATGTATGTATGTGTAGATGCTAGCTATCACTTTGTGCTTTTCATCCAATGGCCACATTGAGGAGCTTCCATTGGAGGTATAAACAAGGCAATTAGACCCCATCTCACTTTCATAACCAGAAACCTAAAAACCATTAGACTAATTTTATGCTTAATTTATTTGTATTTATGATTATAGGAAATGAATGATTAAACTTTATCTTAAATTCTTCTAAACCAGCTAGCAAGATGAGTACACTTCAATTTTTTTGATGAATCAAATGATGATAAGAGGGAAGGTTAGGAGAGAAACCATACATCTCCTTACTTCCAAACGTAGCAATGATTTCTGTGTAGAAATTTGTGTTCAAATTCGAGCAAACAAAAGTTGGGATATTTTTTGCTGTCAAAATAAAGCTGTGTACGTATAAAAAAGGGAGAATATTGATCATCTCAAGATGCCTTTCAAGAACAAATAAGAAGAAAAAAGAGAAGCATTGCTTGTTAATTAACTTGCTGCTTAATTCTCTAATGCAATAAATTATGATCATACTTTGTAAATAAACTTGTAATTCTCTGCTCAGGCAGTACCTGACGCGGGACCTTATTATGTATCAACTGCTTTTATCAGTTCAAGTTCTTTTTAAGTTACTGAAAGTTGCATCAACTTTACTAAGAATCATAGAATCTAAGAATTGATCATTGTTTCACCAATATTACAGTCTTCCATGTGACTTCAAGATATCAAAAGCTTACTTTCCAATCCACATATTTTTCTTCTATTACAAGTTTTTATTGATTCTTAAAGCACTTTCAATCCACAGTCCTTACAATACTAATGTTGGCAGACATTCTTACTGGAAGGAATTCATTATGGACATTCTTTAATAAATATATACAAGTCCTCCTGCAAGATATATAGAGCATATTACACTTCTACATGCATGTGATTCACTGATGCTTGACAGATGGATCTCTTCGAGGAATGAGAGGGGCAGAAACTTGATACAGTTCCTCTTACTCAAATTGTCAAAGAAATTTTTCCACGAAAGAAAAAGATGACATATCCACAAACCCTTCTGGGAGGAAGGAAACAAACAAAGAGTAATACAATGTTAGAGAATAATATAAATTATATTCTGGGACCTCATCTAATAGCTTAAGTTTTTAGGTGAGATGGTTCATTGACATGATATTAGAGTCATGTTAACCCAGCAATCATAAGTTCGAATCTCACCACCCTCATTCTATTTGATAAAAATCAATCACAAGGTAATGTGAGCCTGTGCAAGTTTCAAACCCAAAGAGCTTTCACTTAAAGGAGTGTGTTAGAGAATAATATAAAATCATATTCTAGGACCTCATTTAACAACTTAAATTTTTAAATGAGATGGTTCCTTAACATGTAAGAGCTTTGTTTGATTCAATTCTTACACTTTAAAAGCACAGATTCTACAATACGCACAGTTTGCAATGATCATGAGTATCATATCCTCTTCTATAGATATATAAGTTCTAAGGCTAGATACCTCTGCACTAGAATGATATTAGCCCAATCGAATCCAATAACATAGCTATAAATCATAAGGGTTTGAATTAGTTTAAAACCTCCATTATCTTGCATCAGATAAATCTTTTGCCTGCTGATGACACGATACCCTCATGTATTTCAATATCTACCAATGAAAATTCCTGGTTGCATCTTTTTGTCATCATGTGAATTAGCTTAAAGAACCGTTTTCCTCTTTTGTCACCCAGTGCTGCAGCAAAAATACAACTGAGTGAAATTCTTATAGATTTCAATGGAATATGTATCAGGAAAAGAGAACCATACTTTAAAAGAAAGAAATAATTATAAAGGAAGTGGAATCTTGTAATTGTATAGGGTAAAAAATGATTGCCCTAAGACTCTAATTTAAAATAAAAAGTTTCTTTCTCTTGTTCTAGGTCGTGCAATGTTGGAGTAAGAAATGTTTTCTAGGAGAATTTATATTGGTCAACGTGCAAACCAATTAGTGTTTCAGATTATATTATTAATATTAGTTAATGGGTATCCAACTATGCTAGCATGAGCATAAGCAGAGAACAAGATATGAGGTAATACGTGACATCATCATCCTAGTTACCTTAATATTCGAGAACAGAATTCAATCTTGAAATATGTTTTTAGACCTTGTTTCGCATTATCCTTTAAAAGTATTTTTGAAAAAAAATAATTTTTTTATTTGAAAATAATTTTTTTTATATTTTTAGATCATTTTCATATACTAATGTCAAAAATAATTTTTAAAAAATAAAATAAAATATAATTTCAATATATTTATGAACAAAACACACTTTCAAAAACAACATCAACCACACTTCTAAAAAAATCACTTAGTTGAAGATATTACTGTACAATGCTTTTATATATTGGCAGGAGAAGATCATCAAATTGATTGCTGCCTAAGCAGAAAAGGGAGGAAAGGAAGTAAAGTGTTGGATAAATATTTATTGGTTTTTTTGTTTAGATTTTTCCTTTAAAAGATCAATTAAATAAAAGATAATAATTCACAATCTTTGGATTTAAATAAGTGTTAGAGCCCAAATATATATAATTTGACGAGCTATAAATATTATTTTTTTAGATTTAGTCAAATACTTAATTTAAATTTACAAAGATCTAATGAGTTGTCAAACTCATCATCTCAAGACTCAATTAATTATTAAGCTTAGGTGCATGTGGTCTAGTGAGCCGCTAGACCCATTATCTTTACACTCTCTCAAGTGCTAAGCTCATGCTCTTTTAACGCTACGAGTGAGATATTTTACTTCAATAAAAGAAGAGAAGAGACTATAAAAAAGGGATATCCTCCAAAGAGGTTTTGGTTTTTCTACCAAAAAAATAAAATATTTATTTTATATTTTTCTTCTAAATTATGACTATTTTTTTATCTCAAACAATACATTAATCATCAAAGAGTCCAAAAAAGAAGAAAATATTTTGCTTATAACCTGATTTTAGACCCTTTTTATATTTTTAGGTGTTAATATTTGAAATTAATATATTAAGGACTAATTTTCATCAAATGATTGCTCTATCATCTTGTGCAAAAATAAGGACTATAATGTGTTTTTGTCCTTATCTCTTAATCTTTGATTTGAAAAAAATTATCATGATAATATTAGTCATTCATCTTCATCTTAAAATTTTAAATTTGAATTATAATTAAATTTAAAATCCAAAATAATGAATATGCTTAGAATTTTGTTTTCTATATGCTACGAAACTCTTGCATTATAAATATAATTTCTAGTGCATGGAGAAACTGAAAAAATATATTAAGAGAAACCAAAAAGAAAGAAGAAGGTCAATTATTTTTTTCCTGTTTTGCAAAATTAATCATGATTATAACAATTAAACTTATTATTACTATTACTGCTTTAACAATGACAATAATTAAATTATCCCGAAGAATAAAACAAAAAACTCAAAAACTTTAACAAAAGAGCAAGCAAGAAAATAATCAAAAACTTCACTAAAATTGAAGGACAAAAATGAAACGAATCGAAACTTCTATGAAAGAAATTAGGAAGAAAAAAGAAATTAAAAGACTAGTAAATGAAATTCACAAATTATAAAAAAAGAGGACTGATATGCATTTTGATTTCAGAAGAGCGAAAAAGAAAAAAAGAAAAAATCGACCATCAGTACGTTCTGACCACCATGAGTCTACACACGCATCAACATAGTTTTAGTCGACACTTTAAATATGAACATTATATTTATATTTATAATTATGATTACTAACACTGTTATTGTTATTAATATCATTAAAATTATTATAAGTATTATTATCATTATGAATATAATTATCATAATCATTTTTGTTATTATTGATACTCTTAATATTATTTTATGAGTTATTGTTATTATTATCATCACAACTATAATTATTAATACCATAACCACCACAACCATTACAATAAATTATTATTGTATTATCATTATCATTATCATTAATATCATCATGATTATAACAATTAAAATTATTATTACTATTACTGCTTAAACAATAAAAAATATTAAATTATCTTGAAGAATAAAAAAAGAAAATAAATTTTTTTAACAAAATAGCAAGCAAGAAAACAAATAATCACTAAAATTATTATTGTTATTGCGCAAACAATGAAAACTATAAAATTATCTTGTAGAATAAAATAAAAACTCAAAAACTTTACCAAAAGAGCAAACAAAAACAACTAAAAAAATGACAAAACCATAATAAATATTAGGAGCATAAAAAATCATTTGATTTAAAGAACAAAGAAAAAAAAAGGAAAAAAAAAACAATTTTAAAATAATCATCAATATAAATTAAAATTCTAAGAGTAAATTGAAATATAATTCTAAATTGTTTCTTAGAGAAGCTCCACGTTCAAATTCGTTTTATTCACACACAAAAAAAAAATTCCATAAATTAATGTTTGGATTTAGTGGAAGGCTCTCTTCTTATTTGAAGCATTTTACTGTGGGTTTTTCAATTGATGGCCATTAATCACCAAGAAAATGTTGTTAGGATGAATGCAAACAATAATTTATCAACCTTATTTTGACTCTGAAGGCCTGGGAGAAGAACTGGTGTCCTTTCAAGCAATTAATTAATTTCCATCTTTTTCAGATTTTATTTCCTGTTCCACTTGGAAATTAAGGGTGTCGCTCTCCAACTTGACAGGATCCCAGCAAAATCTGAGGTTCTTTTTTTTCCACGCCTTTTGAAACATGTTACTCTTCGACAGAAGGCAACACCAAGCATGGTTAATGTCTAATTAATTAGCCGGTCGTGATCATAATGGGACAGGACATGCATTATAGAGGAATTTTTTTATTTATAATAAAATACTCCAAAATTCATAAATATTTATATTCAAGAATACCAACATTAATCTTAAATCATAAATATTCGCTGACACTAGAGTCAGGAATATCTTATCTTTCTTCATATAATATTTACTAGTGCTAGAGTTGGAAGTATTTTTGATTGAATAATTACTGACACAAAAACTAGAAATATCATATATTTTCTCCATATAATACTTATCAACGCTAAAGTTGGAAGTAATTTTGGTTTAATATTTACTGACGTCAAAGCTATAAATATCTTTTTTCATGTAATATTTATCAATGCCAAAGTTGAAAGTATTTGTAGTTGAATATTTACAAAAACTAGAGTTATAAATATTATAGTTGGACTATTGATAACATATAAACAACAACCCTTGGCAATTTAAGGCAAAACCAGTAATGCAGTCTATCTTAGGTAGGATGTTAAGGGGTGATAATATCTTCTCTTTGCATAATCCGTATCATACTATAAAATTTTTGTTGACCAATTAGGATTTCTAGTGACCATAATACTAGATGACGACTTCTTAAATTAGACATTTTCCCTCTATGAACAAGATGTCATATATCTATTCTTTCAAAACTAAAATTTTAAGATTGTCGCAATGTCACGTACGGCATATCTCAATTATCATCTTGACCCATAAGGCCATAGGATAAACTCATATCTCTATAGTGATGGTGTTAATGTGGGACCAATACAAAAAATCCATTAATTAGTCTTTCAAGAGGTGGGCTATTATCCTCCCCAAATACCATCGGAGTTGGAGCCTTCAAGTTTAAGAAAGCTTTGAACGAGTAGCGACATAATATCTGTTCAAACTATATAATTTCAAGAGTTATTATAGACAAAAGGCAACATCTAAGTTTTTAAACCTAGCATAGTAGATTGTTCTTGAGCATGAGAGTTGTCTTGTTTTTTTACTAGTTATACTTTTACAATAATCCAAGGAATTATGTTGATCTAGGAGGAGCATATTTGGCAACCACCTAGAAAACCTCTATTAGAGAAACACCATTCCCTCCCCTTTTTTAGGGTTGAAAATATAATGTTATTTTGTTTCATTATACTTTAATGAGAGAGAAATATGTATTATGGTTAATGACTAAGAAATTAAGTTTGTTTTATATGAATTAAATTATTCAAAGTAACGATGTTTTGTACTCTTGAGGCTCTCTCAAAGGCACAAACCCCTTAAACTTCCAAAGATGAGATGAATTCACTCTTCCTAGTGCGATAACACATTTACTTGGAAATGAATGAATATCTCCCTAGTTGTACATCATAGTCTACTTTGGAAAGGATTGACATGGTTTTTCTAGTGCAATAACTCATTTACTCTGAAAGGAATGAACGTCTCTTTAGTTTTACAGCATAATTTACCTTGGAAGAGATTTATATGGTCTCAATAGTATAGTTGCATATCTCTTTAAGAATGGGATAAACATTGCCTCAACAACGGGGATAAATACTTTCTCCCTAGAGCACAAGCCCCTCAACCTTCCAAAGGTGGTATGAGTTCACTCTCCTTAGTGTTACAACACAATTTATCTTGGAAAAGATTAACAGTCTCCCTAGCACGATCAAACATCTCTCCAATGATGGGATGATTATTGCCTTGGAGATGAGGATGAATACATTTTTCCTACAGAATAAACTCATCAATCTTTCAAACATGGGATGGATTCACTTTTCCTAGTGCCATAACATATTTACCTTTGAAGGATGAATATTGCCATGGTGTTATAACACAAATTTTCTTAGAAAAGATTGACATGATCTCTCTAGTTCCATCACACAATTCTATAATAATGAGATAGACCATGCGTTAGTGAAGACGTTCTGTTCTTTTAGGAACAATAGTTATAAACTCTTCCATGAATTAAATTTAAAGCTTATCAACATAACTTCCCACCTAAAGGCTTTTTAGTAATCCATAATAGATAAAAGATGCCTATAAATAACACCAATTCTTGTTTCCAAAAAGGAAAAACCCTCTTAAACCTTACTAAGGGTAGATTATTCACTACTTAACGGAAAACAATGCTTAACTAAGTATAGGAATTGGACCAAAAATTGTTTGACTAAGAATAGACGTTGAACCCATAAATGCTTAACTTTGTCTAAACTGAACCTTCTACCTGACGATAACTAGTTAAGCCTGCACAATAGTAAGTTTAGCCCATAAACTAGATTAGGAAGCCCTTTCCAAGAAGCTTTTGTCTTACTAGAACCACTTAATTGTGGTTCACCTTGAGCAATTTTTTGCTAAAGCCTTACTCAAGGGTAAAACCCTATGTTTGGTCTTTTAGAGTGGAATAATCCACCTTAATGCTCCATAGTTTTGGACTCTATAACATTTTTTCTTCTCTTATAGCTACTTAAAGGCAGCTTAATATTCCAAGTTTATAACCTCAACCTTTGTCACATGATCCTTTTCGATCACTGAATGTCTCTGAAAGTGGGAGCACATCATAAAGGATTGTCGGGTAATTATTAAAAGTGTTAATCACTATACCAAAAAAACAGGAAAATCTCTTTCTTAAAATTCATGTAGCTAGTTAAAGCTAGATTATGGTGGAAACTTTCATCAAACATCATAAAAATGTCTCACTAGATAATAAGGATCCTCTTTAGCATTATTACCACCTCAAAACTAGCCTCCTTGAGGTTTGTTTTTCCTCCAACTAAGGCCTTTTTGAGTTATATTTTTTTTCTAGGACAAGAAACTTAAAGGGAGAGTGGCCAAAAACCATTTAAGTAAAGGAGTATTTGAACTCTTCAAGGCCAACCCTAGTTGAAGAAAAAGCGATACCTATAAGAGCCTCTATCAATAGGGTTTAAACAAAAGTTTTCACTATAGTAAAGACTCTTTTTATTTTGAAATAGGTTGCAACATCTACAATCATAGTAGAGAGAGTCTGCTTTACCTCGTCAATGGTTAGGGAAAGATTATGACCTCCAACATATATAGAGGTTATGACCCTTACCATTGTTATCTCAAAGATAAAACCTTTAGGAGTGAAGAGTTTACTAATATTCCTTATCACCGCTCTATATTTGCCACCATCAATTATAGAAGATAGAGACTTCTAGGGTAAAATCTTGCCAACAGGCCTTGCTAAAGTTTTTTCATCTCTTTCAGCTATCAGTCCTAGGAAGACATAAATAAAAATAAAGCAATGGACAAGGTAAAAAAAACACCTCACCTTACAAAACAATGTTATAGTATTCTTGTGCTATTTTATTAAGTTCATACTTAGTTGAGGTTAACTCCAACACATCACAATTCTTCTTCTATTCTAAGGTTAGATAACTTGTTATTTACTTCTTCTTCTATAGAAGGGAACCTCTACTAGTGGCAACAACCCAAGATTATTTGCAGTCCTTTTTCAAGATTGATTGTCTCAATGAATCCAATAATCGGTCATCTCCCTCTCCACTTATTGACATGTGTTGGCTTACCAACAAACATGTTTTTCATGAAAAAATGATTATAGTGACTAAGGAGATAAAAACACCTCATGTTATTGTTGACATTAGTGTTGATAACCAATTGATAACAACTTTTAAAACACATTGAACATAGGCTCAAGTCTAATGATCTTACAATTCTTTAAAAAAAGACAGGATTGTCTATTTATTAGAAAGCATCTAACCTAAATCCAACTGATAGTAGAAAAACACTTTCCTCATAAACCTTTGAAGAGGAAAGGAATACCTCATCATATACATATAAATAAGGGTAATAATTTCAAAATAATCTCAGATGGAGTCTAGGGTCAAATTACTCATACGCTAAGTAGAGTCACACTTATGAGCCATATGATTTTCGGGTTGGTGGCAGACCATTAATTTTACATCCATAACACATACATTAGTAAAGACATTGTTCTTAGGAGTTTAGGGCAACCTCTCTCTATCTCTTTTAAATGTCTCTCATAAAGATAAGAGAGGGACTCCCATGAGACCTCTTTTCATGGGTATCTTTGGTAAGGAAAGGAGAGGAATACTATAGGAAGGTGTTTTATCTTCCCCATTAAATAAGGATGATTTAATTTGTTAGACCAGTGTCCATTGCTACTTCTTTCAAGTTCTAGTTGGACTTTGAACTCCTCGTCGAAGATGGGAGTTATTTTATTTTTTAAGATGGATCTCATGTTTTTAGGGTCCATTTATTATATTTGAGATAAAGATAGGCAAAATGTTCTTAAAAGGGGAAATATTTGAAATGAGTCTTTCTTGAATTACAGAAGAGATGATTTGGGATCATATTGCATAAGAAAGTTTTAAAAAAATCATAGAAAATGGAAGTAAAAAATTCAAAAGCAAGAACAACTAAGGTTTTTTTTTTATATATAAAAAAACATGTTTTAGTTCTTGCCTTTAAATGACTAACCTTTAATCTCATCATAAATTTCAGAAACTCACTCAATTACTGCATTAAAAGTTAGCCACTATTTCATTTCCCAAGAGACACCTCATCCTATTAAGGTCAAGCCACCTCGACTTAGAGATCCTAACAATCCTATATAAAGCATGTAAGATCTTATGAGAAAGGTAAAAAAGGTCTCATTGTTGCTAATAGAGACTCTTCTTAATCTTTATGTATAAAAAGACTCAAAGATTTAACTTGGCACTAGGCTCAAATCTAGGTTTTTTTTTTTTTTTTTTATAAAAAAACAAATTTAATTGATCTAAGTCGTTTGACCTAGGTGATTGACCCAAACAAGCTTAGATAGGATCTAACTACATCAACTTTTAAAAAAAAAACTTTTTAATGCTAGAAATAATTTCAAACAAGAAAAGACAATGTTACATTTATACCACTTGTAATTTCTTCACCATAATACACTCATGGCCGCGTAAAGCTTACTTGAGAGCACCCTTTTCTAAAGAGAAAAGGAGTGTTATTTGTTTGGAAAATTCTATTTATATATTCTGAGAATAGTCTAGTCCTCATAAGTCATATCAACTCAAACAATAATTAAAAATAAAACATTAATGAATCAAATTCAACCTATTATTTACCAAACCGTCAGGTTGAATGCATATGAAGGTTAGGGTATACTTAGAAGTTGGTGTAATTCTGACAGTATATTTTTTGCTGGATGTGGTTATACATGCATCAGTGATTAGCCTAAATTTCAAATCAAGAATGTGGTTCATGAATGACAAGGAAACTCCAGGTGAAAGGATAAAACCATAAAATTGTTAAGGATTCATCTGACCTAAAAGGTTAAGCTATTAGGTGAAGCCCCCAAATATGATTTATATTATTCTCTAACACATCCTCTCAAGTGAAAGTCTTTTGGGCTTGAAAATTGCATAGGCCCACACCACTTTATACTTTATTTTTATCAAATAGAATGAGGGTGGTGAGATTCGAACTCGTGACCGTTGGGTCAATAAGATTTTAATACCATGTTAAAAACCATCTCATCTAAAAGCTTAAGCTGCTAGGTGAGACCATAGAATATAATTTATATTATTTTCTATCAAAAATTTCGATGGCATCATTCAGGTTTTCAAAATTTTAGACCTACATTCACTGCAAATTGTAGTGTTTCGGTTCAAGTTTTGTTAGATTTATGCGCTGCTTCCGCAGGGCTCTGCCGTCTCTGCCCGGCTTTAGCCTCAAAGTGACGACTTCGAACTCTCATTTCATTTGATCATGTAATTCCTATTGGTTTCTACAAATAGGAAGAATTGATAGACATTATTAGGTAAGAAATAATATCATAATGCATTGGGATAGAACAAATGAAAACACAACCAGCCTTGTTATCATTGGCAATAATCACTATCGTATTACACACATAAAAAACATATAATAACCAGTAGAATAAAAATTATTCTTTGCAAATGCATATTCTATAGGGTAAAAAAAATGGAAGACCAGACCGTATTCTTGTAATTGAGTGAACTTAAGCAGCTCCTTTGAGCTTCTTTGTGATGGCAGCAATGTACTTGCCCTGGTGGAAAGCCTGCTCCAATTCAAGCTCAGTTGGCTTTCTCGACCCATCCCCAGCAAAAGTTCCTGCACCGTAAGGACTTCCACCTTTCACCTTCTCCATCTCAAACATGCCAGCACCAAATGTGTAGCCAATGGGAACAAATATCATCCCATGGTGGACAAGTTGGGTAATCGCAGTCAACCTATTAGAATCACAACGTTTTCATAAAACATCGTTACTTGTACTTCCTAAAAGGTTTTTCTAGTAAAGAATTTAATTTGGTAGCAGTGACACAGGGACTTACGCTGTGGTCTCTTGGCCACCACCTTGCGATCCAGTGCTAAAGAAGATTCCGGCGGGCTTGCCAGCAAGTTGCTGTGTTTTCCATAGACCTCCAGTCGCATCCAGAAAAGCTTTGAATTGGGCAGCCATCATTCCAAATCTTGTTGGGAATCCAAACACAAAGCCATCAGCTTCAGCGAGTTCACTAGGTGTAATGATTGGTACATCACTCTTTGGTGGTGCACTCATCTTTCCAAGCACCTCTTCTGGCAGTGTCTCAGGAACCTGTAACACATGAGGACTAGATCAGTATAATTGTTTTTGCAATCCCAGAGAAAACCACAACAGTGAGGAGCCTCATCTTCAAATAAAGTCCTTGCCACCAGTTGAACTATCAAGTTGCATTCAAAATGTATTAGATAGCACACTTCAGAGGCAAGAAAAACTATAAATAGCTATGCCTTCACAACCCTATAGATAATTATGTGTGACAACTGACAGAGATGTCTGACCATGGAAAAGGAACCATAACAACTGTGAACAACTCCATTACAGGTGCAAAGTTCTTAAAGGACCTCGGCACATATGAGCAACAGGACATTACTATGAGAGATATTAGAAGTTGTAATACTGATTGTACTAAGAGCAACAATATCAAAAAACAAAAAGCTGTAAAACTTTGCACCAGTTTTAAAAACTTTAAAACTGCATGCAGCAGTTCACACAAAGCATGGAAGCCATGGATGTAGATGATGTATTCTGTTAACCTCATAACTTCGCACATAGGAAATATTTTCAGAAACAAGTTTAGGTTCATGATTCTCCAACCTTATTCCTTTTGGATCTAAATTTCTTGTGGCATTCTACTTTGCATCATCATACACAGGCCACAGCATGCATGTAAATATAATAGTTCAACATCACAAGAGCATGGACTATGAAAGTTGACATTGGATGCACTTCCTCACCTGCCATAATTGGGCCTCAACACCCTCAACAGATGAAGCCCCTTTCTTAATCTCTTCTGCCAGTTTCTCTACATGGCCATACATGGAATAGTACCTGTAAATGCAACTAGAAATTCTAAGAGACAAAATACGAGGAAAAAAGCAGCATGGACAAAGAAAGAACATGAAGAGCATTTGGAGCATGTAAAAATAACATGCATGAAATTGTAACATAAGAGGTCAGTAATGTCTTTAAAGGCAATGCTTTTTCTTCAAGATTTTGAACCAAGTCCACTATCAATTTATAAGATCATCCAGTCCATTCCACAAGTGGATATAGTAATTGAAAGGTTTTTGCCAATTGAAAAAACCTTGAATAGCAATGATTAATATAGATTGCAAATTTGCAATACCTCAAAACACCATTCATCACGTTCCAGCACAGCCAATATGCTCATATGACAAATAAATGGGAGGGGACCTAAACCCATTAGATTCAGAAATTGCAACAGAAATCATTACAGCACTGAAATAAGTGCGGTGACCGAAACAAATATTTTGTCATGTGAAATGATAGACAGCACCAAGGAGCTCCCTGCATTATTTTATCCTAGCATTCTAGATCTGAAAACTAGACACTCGCAAATGTACCCCCATTCAAACACCCACTGTGCCAAAAATAAGTGAATAAAAAGCAAATTTCCCTTGGATTTGTATTTTATTAGCAATAAACCAGTTGACCCCACGTGATAATCCCACCAAATAGTGGATGCCTACATAGAGCCTACTACCCCGCTATGTATAAGAACCTTCAGACACTTGAAAAAAAAATGCTAGTACAGCTGGGAACTTCATAGCAATATCATGACAAGTGCTACCAGCCAAATTGATAATTCGTAGTGAAATAATACAGTCTCTGTCTGTCTGCAAACTAATACCATATCCATGCAACTGGTTGAAAATCATGAAAGAAAGAGAAAATTATCCATTGCAACAGCCAATGTCTTCTTTTTAATTGAATTTGACTGGATCTTTAGTGAACTGTCTCAACTAATCCAGCAGAATTATCTGGAAAAAAAAAAGAAGCTACCAAACTCTGACTTCAACCCTTCAGGGAAGCAGTAATAAAAATTTACTTCATTTCATACATAATATTTACATAGATTGACAAATGAAATACAAGAAAGCTCGGTATCACCAGACAAACAATGAAAGAAGCAGCAACAATAATTACTATACTTGATAAAGAATCAAATTTTAACTTAAACTGACATGAAAAAAAAACATCCGCATATGCGTAGCGACAGGACCTATAACTACATTGCATTGCAAGATCAGATGAACATTTATATCTTAGCACTGATAAACAACCAAAAAATCCATTCCTCATTGATGTTCAATAGTTTCCTCAATATCATTTTCGTGCCTAAGATGAGATTATCAACACTAATCAATCCAATATAAGCAAAAATAATTCTAAGCCGATTATCTAGAGATCTAATAAAGATCAACACACGAAACGCAGAGCAGATTATCATACTTCAAATTAGCCCATGCACCATTACATCAACCCAAGCTCAAAACACTTCAACAAAATCGATCTTATAAAACAGAACAAAAATTATACAAAAATATACATCCTCGTTCAAATTAACAGAACAAACAATTTTCTTAAAAAAAACTCAAAATATAGAAAATTAGAAAAGAAAAAAGCGAGGATATACAGAAAGAGAGAAAGACTTACACAATATACACTTTGGTCGCCATTTAATTGGAAGAAGTCTGCAAAGCTAGCTAGCTCAAACTCTCCTCTCTGTGTGGGTGTTGGTTGGTTGGTTGCGTGTGTGATTTTAAAGGGATGAGAAAAAGAAAAGAACGTTGACGATTTTTATAGAGAACTGAAGGGAGTCGCTATAACGCGTGTTTAACTGCTTACGGCGGTTAGG
Source organism: Salix caprea (assembly GCA_964035475.1). Classification (NCBI taxonomy): domain Eukaryota; kingdom Viridiplantae; phylum Streptophyta; class Magnoliopsida; order Malpighiales; family Salicaceae; genus Salix; species Salix caprea. Next base: position 4,089,985 of record OZ037743.1, read on the forward strand.
AGATGATTTTATTTGATTAAGGGGGGGAATAAAAATAAAGAGTTATTCAATTATGACGAGCAATAAATAATATATATAGTGAGAGTTTTTTTATATTATTATTATAGTCAGTTAAGTTGGGTTGGAGATGGACGCCGTTAAGAGAAACGGTATTTCGCTGTTAATAATTTCAAACGGAAATGATTAGTGATTAAGGAGGATGATGATGATGATGGAATATTGTGGTCATGCTTATAATCATAATCGTAGTGGTTGTTGCAAACTAATTTTCTCTAGAAGATGTGACACTGTTCTTCTTTTCTTTTTCAATTTTTTTAATTTTTTATCATAATTATAATATAATTATTACATTTTATTTCACGTAAGACTCAAGTGAACTTTATAGATAGATAAAAAAAGAATTCCGGAAGAATAAAAGGCCTAACACTGCAAATTTTGAGAGAAAATAAAATAAAAGAAATTATATTGATAAATTATTGTATGCACAATAAAATGAGAAAATAGTAAGAGAAGATGTAAACAAATTAAGATAAAATATAAAACAATAAAATTGATGTAATAAAAATATAAAATGAAAAATAAAAATGTAATTCAATAGGAATAAATAAAATTAGAAGGGTATTGGTGGGGGCAATGAGCAGTGTTTGAGCCCTTTACTTGTTTTGGAGTATACATTTGGATTTTTTTAGAGTTTCGAACAATTCCAATATTAATATGATTTTTTCTTTTCTTTTCTTTCCATATATATTATGAAAATGGAGAATTGATTGGATGGCTTTTATTTTTGCAAAAATATAAATTAAGTAAAAACAAATGGATGACGTACATTAGATCGCATGCTTACCCAAAACTAAAATGGTTATTTAATTTACAAACATGCCGTTTTCCTTTTTTTGTGTGTGTCAAAACTGGGACAACATTCTATCCATATTTTATGAATTCTTGCAACAAAGAAAAAAAAAGTAAAATAGAAGGGTGAAGAGCTACCTAGAATATATATATATATTGAAATGAAACGAAATGTTATGAGAAAATAAAAATTTATTATTTCTAGCATTTTTTCATGTCTCAAAAATTAAATGCTGGTATTGATCTAGATATAAATATGATAGATTTAAAAAAAAAAATATTTAGGAATGTTTAAAATATAACATTACTAACCTATTTATAGACACATTTTAAAAATAAAGCTTACAAATTCGGAAATGGCCTCCTTCCAGCAACAACAACAATAAACTCCTGGGATAACCGAGATTTTACTAGCTAATCTATATTTATAAAATACACTTTTCAAGGATAGAATATCCTCATATATAAAAAAAAAAAACTATGAATTCCAAAGACAAGACCTCCTTTTGGTCAAGAAAATCCAACTCTTTTATCATTCCCTTCATTTTCATTATCCAATACCTTGCATGGGTCAATGGTCTAATATTAATCTACAGCTTGTAAATTTAGACTATCTTTCTTGATCACCTAACAGCATCGATTGTTCTCAGCTTATAAAAGGATTCCTTTCTCATGAACGAGATTAACTTATTAAAGCGCCTAACCTTTCCAGCTAATTAATAATTAATTTATTCATTTTTCTAGGCCAGCAACTAAATTAATATTCAAGAGCACCGAAAATAATTGAATCTATTTCCTGGATGCAAATTAAACTTTACATCCCCCACATTGAATTAACCGCAAGCAACTATCTAATTATGTAATTGTAATCATGAACAATCAAGTAAAATTATAAAACTTGTGATCCTGGAACTTCATGATTTAAATAATATCTAAAGAAAACTTTAAAAGAAAGGGTACTAGAATCGTGGATGTGAATAGATAAAGAAAATTATGTTTCGTGCTTTATGTAAAATATTTATGGGTGCTTTGTGTAAAGTTTTTAATGAAATAAAACATATTGTCAAACAACAAAACTAATGTCTAGCCTAGTACAAGTTGGAGCATATATCAAGCTCCTAACAATTGATGTATATGGCATTTCTTTCATTTGTTTGTGATCCAATTTACTTTTAGGGATTGAATGAGATTGAACTCATCTATTTTTTGAATGGGAATAACATTTGCTAAGCATTTATCTATTTTAAATTTCTCTAAGAATTTATTGATATAGGTCTTTTTAGACAACGCTGACAATCCTTGTTATTTATCCTGAAATATTTTCATCCAATCACATAAATTTCCTTTCTCCTTTTTCTTCATATCAAAATCATTAGAGAGAAATTTCTTGGTCTTGTGTAGGAAACAAAGATTGTTAGTTGCAACTAATATATCATCAATATATAAAATTAAAATTATAAACATGTTCCAACTAACCTTCATATATATATATATATATATATTGGTCAACAATGTTTTTCATAAATCTAAAGGAAGATATAAAATCATTAAGCTTAAGGTACAATTGTCTAGAAACTTGTTTAACTCTAGATATTGATTTTTTAATTTTACACACCTTGTTCTCTTTTTCTTCAATCCCTTAGGTTGATCTATGTAGACTTCTTCTTTTAAATTCTCATTTAGAAAAGTTGTTTTCACGTCAATTTGATGTAATTTTAACTCATAATGAACTATTAAAGCCATGATTATTCTAAATGAGTCTTTCCTCTAGTCTGGTGAAAAATTCTCTTATAATCAATTTAATCTCTTAGAATAAAACCCTTGACAACAAGTGTGACCTTATATTTTTCAACATATCCATGTAAGTCTCATTTGGTCCTAAAGGGATTACATCAAACTCTTTTGCAACCATCAAGTATTTTAACAAAGTCCCAAACTTTATTTTTTTCATAGATTTTATTTCATCTTTCATGGCATTGATCCATTTCTTATAATTATCATAATCAATATCATGTAAAAAATGAAGTTGTATCATGATTAATTCCATAGTCAAATTCTAACTCTTATAGATATACCACATAATCATTTGAAATAACATAACATTTTTTTAAATCTTTGAGACCTTAATGTTATTTCTTGTGGCTCATCTATTGTAGGTTCATTAATAATGTCTTTATTATGGAGTATATAGTCATTAATTAGTAGCTCTTAATAACTATTAAATTGTTCAAAAACTTGAGGAACAACTTTAAAGGAAGTAAAGGGTGAAGGAATTTGTATCATAACTTTATGAATTCTCATATTACATGGTGTTTCACAACCATTAACTTAATCATTTTCAATTACTTTAACATTTTTAGTTTTAACAATTCTTGTGTTATGGTTAGGACAATAAAATTTATACCTTTTAGATATTTTGGATAACCAATGAAGAAACCACTGGTTGTTCTTGAATCTAGTTTCATTTCATTTGGATTACAAATTCTTACTTCTGTTGGTCAAGTCTAACATTTATATGTCTTAAACTAGGTTTCTTATCAATTCATAATTCATAAGGTGTTTAGAGACATGTCTTACAAGGAACCTTGTTTAACAAACACAACACTTCTCGATGCATACATCCACAATGAAACAAGTATAGATGAATGACTCAGCATACTCCTAACCATATTTAATAAAGTATGATTATACCATTATGGTACACTATTTTGTTATGGTTTTATGTATTGAGCACAAATGTCATGTTTTTCAAGGAATTTAGCAAATAGACCTTGGCATTATCCAATTTCATTATATCTTTCATAATATCCATTACCTCTATCTAACCTAATAACTTTCGCCTTCTTGTTTATTTATCTTTCAACCTCATTAATAAATACCTCTAAGACATTTATTGCTTCAGGTTTTTCATGTAACAAATAAATTTATCCATAACGTGAATAGTCATCAATGAAGCGTAAAATATTTTTTCATACTAAAAGAAATAACATCAAAAGATCAACATATATAATATGTATAGTTTCAAGAAGTTGTATACTTCTTGTGGCTCTTTTCTTTTTGAGTTTTATATGTTTTCCTTTAATATAATTCATAACCTTGAAGGATTTCATTCTTTACTAATCTTTCCATTTTTTCTTTGGAAATGTGACCCAAATATTTATTCCATAGATAATCAAAATATTCATTTACTAAACCACGTTTAGTACCAATATTACAATGCAAAGTCAAAAGAGTTTCAATGAGAAGGTTATCAAGGTTCAACTTGCATAAATCATAAAAATAATCTAGAAAAATAAGAAAATTAAAACATTCATTCCTAGATCTAAAAAATATCCAGCTTTATCAAATTTGGATAAAAAAAACTAATTGTAAGCATGAGTTCCTAACCACGTGTAAACAACTATCTAATTGTAAGCATGAACAATATGATAAAATCATAATATCCATGATCTTACAACTTTTTAGATTTTTTTTCACATTTAAATAGTATATATATAAATGTTTTTTTTTTAAATTTACCCATATTCATAGTAAACCCCTTAAGAAAGTGAAATACCATATATGAATTGATAAGAAAAAACTATGTTTCTGTTCCAACCCGTTAAATGCTTAACGTAAGTTTTTGATAGAATAAAATGTACACTAATATCTTAGATTACCATCTAATAATTATTGATTAGACTGAATTTTCTTAATCATGTCTTTATATATATATATATATATGACAATTGTTTCTCTATTAAATATGATACGTAAATATTCTAATTAAAAACAAATAGTAAGACACGTGTACAATCAATGAGAAGGAACCTACTTAATAAACATTAATCAAGGATCTAATTAATCCCCATTTTTTTCTTTTTTTCTTAGAAAATATAATTGAGAATCACAAAAAAGAAACTTCGTGAGATATGAAACCTAAGCACAAGTAGAAACGTAACTTCGTGAGATATGAAACCTAAGCACAAGTAGAAACGTTGACTGGCGATTGCCATAATTTCATGGGCCATTATTTTGAACAAGTTGTATAACTTTTTTGTATTGTAATAAATTTTATTTTTTTAAAGGAAAAAAAAACCAACCTCACAAAAACTGATGTAACACAATTATCATTCTTCATGATATCTCATAGAGGCCCACACCACAAGGATAACATAAACAAATTGTCTTTTGCTTCACGGATCGTATTGGCTCTGTCACCTTCCATGATGTTAAGCTATTTTCCCTACGTTTCCCTTGTTGAGAAAGCTACATTTTTTGTGACCAAATGTCTATGATACTGCTCTTGTAATTGATTTTACATGCAATAGTAATTATTAAACCAACATGGTCTTTTTCTATTGTGAATCATGTCTTTCCATCTCGACTATTATTTTTAGATGAGGTTTCTTTTTCAAGAGGTTTTCTTTATGGCCCTAATTTCTTCAAAAGGTCAGATCATATCTTTTCACCTAAAACAAATTATCAAAATGGTTTTCACTAAACAAATTGTAATCCATGCTATTAGAGTTGGTATGGAGAAATGAATTATGAGTAACAAAATAAGACATGAAAGTTGGACACTTGCTTCGGATTTAACTCACCTCAAAAATTTATGTAACAACTATTTTTTTGGTCTTGGTTTTTTGGCAGTATAACATCACTTTTCAAAGAGATTGCTTGAATTCTTAATACTTGTTTGCTAAAACAAACACCAATTTAACCTCTCTTTTTTTGTACAAAATTTGATCTTTTCAAAGCATTTCATGAAAATGTAAGACCATGCAGAATGTTTTAAGAAAACAATATACAAAGAATTCATGGACAAACTTCAATTTTATTGACTAATATGAATACCATATTAGGCATAATATTTCTTTACAATATCAAAGTTTACAAGTCTATATAAATTTTTTCCATCTATATTAATCAGGATTAAAGCTCTTAAAAAAGCCTTGTTCACCATATATGGTCCTTCATAGTTTGATGTCTATTTACTTTGATATTCTCTAGATGCCAATTATATTTTTTAAACACTAGATCACCTTCTTCATACACCATTGGCCCAACCTAGTGTTTTTTTTAATTATGTTCTGGTATAACCGGTGGTGGCAAATGGTTGTTGGTCTTTTTTCATAAATTAAGTTCAGTTGTTCAAATCTTACTCTTGCCCATTCTCATTCATTCAGTTCTACCTTTTTTTACCAAGGCAAAACTGATGGAATATCTATTTCTAAAGGCATTAGTGCCTCCTGTAGAAGTTCTGCTCGTAGTGCGATATGTATGAAATGCATATGAGAGCATCTCAGACCAATCTCTATAAGTAACTACCATTTTCTAAATGATCTTTTCAAGATTTTTATTGGGTGTCTTAACTGCTCCATTCATCTTTAATCTGTAAGGGGAAGAGTTTTGATATTTAATCTTTTATTTGGCCCAAAGTTCGACAATAAACTTCTCATTGAAGTTTTAAGTGTTATTAATTATCAATCTTGTTGGCAGACCATAACGACAAATCAAAAAAAATTCTCAATGAACTTTTTGACTACTTATTTTACATGGGCATAGGAATTAGTTTCTAACCATTTAGTGAAGTAGTCAATTGCCAACAAAATGAATATAGTCTGCATAATCTCTCTTCATGGTCAACCAAAAATATCCAGATTTTTACCTTGGCCTTGCCATAGTATGACTATTATCATAGGTGGCATAAATACCTTCATGAACTTTCCTTCAAGGCTTGCTCAATTTCCTTTTCACTCGGACACCTAAGCAGAGTCTCATCGAATGACCTTTTATGTATAATTTCTCGATCCAAATAAATGTTTGTGTCCATTCTCTTTGAAGTCTTCTTATTTGTATTAAAAGCTCCATAAGGGTATTCCTGGTGTTGAAGAAACCCCTTAATATTATTGCATTATGGTTTCCCATCTTGTGATTTTTCAATTGTACATATAAGCTTATAGATTTCTAACTTCAATGTCAATTGGTTGGTTGATCTTATCCCTAGTAATAATTTGTGTCAATGAAGCTAGAGCTGCCAAAGCATTAGCAAACTAATTTTTATCTCTACTCATGTGGGTGAACTTGATCTCTTTAAATTTATTGGCCAACTTCATGAGGTAGTTCTGATATGGCCAATTTGACATGGAATCCTGGAAACTTTAAGCTTCTTATCTTTGAGTTATAAAGTAGCTTCAAATCTGACGACACAAGCCTTATACTTAGTCGTTCTATTAATGCATTCAAATTGTAGCCCACTGAAATAGGGTATTGTTTTTCCTTTGTGAAAACTATTACTACTCTTGATACATTTACCATATCATCAAAATAAAGGGTCTACCAATCACTCATCCAATCATTTTAAAATTGAATAATTAAATTTTTAATAGAAGGTGTGAGGCATTGTTGATTTTGTTGAAGATTATTAGTATTGTTTGGATTTTGAGATCTTGAGTTGATAAAAAAATGTTGAATGGATTAATTCTAAGTTTAGATTTTGATAAAATTCATTGAATATGGTTATTCATAAATATGTGAGACTTTGGTTTGGATTTGTCTAGTTTTTTATTGAGAGAGAGCTTTTAGATTTTTCTACAATAAATATAGTATTTTTTTTTTTATGTTTCATACATAGACCATGTAGATATTGATGTTTTTTTATCTATGGTTATGAGTTTTTTACATTGAAATCGAGAATTAACTTTTGTTATATTTTATAGATGCCAAGAAAAAGTTAGAAGAAAACAACTATTATTGTTGGTCAATCGGTGGTAATGTTGGTAAATTCAGTGATCATGTTGTTGATTAGGTATAGTCATTAGAGGCAACTGCTATAAACGATACCAATTGAAGGTTATCCATTCCTAGTAGCATAAGTTGAATCCCTTATTTAAAAGATATTTTTTAGGTTTATAAATATTGAAGTTGTTTGTTTTATGACAAATGTGATGAGGAACCATTATTTGAGGAACCATTATTTCAACAAAGTGTAAGATAATATATATAATTTTTTGAATTAATATATAACTTTTTTAAAATTTCAAAAAACTAATTAATGTATTGAAAATGCCATTAAAGTTTTGGTGGGAAACGCAAAACAAGGGGTGGTCACTAGGAAAACCATAATGCAATAAGGTAAGTAACAGGCAATCAACAAATTTTAAATTTAATTTAATAAAAAAATTACTGATAAGAATTTTAAATTATTTTTTCTTAATTTTTTGTCTAGTTTTTATTTTTTAGATGTTTTAACATATTTATTTTGTAGGAACAAGAGCTTGGTGCGAGCCATTTCTGTTAAATTTTTTCGTTGCATTTTGTTTTAATTCTTTTATTATAGTTGACTTTTTTAAAATTTTATAGGAAAGATATAATGTTGTAATGGTTGAAAAACCTGGAGAAAACACTTGCATCCATCCTCTTCACAATCCTTAGTTGTGGTTGGAGGATGCACCAATTGATATACACGACAAGAAATGGGTTTATGGGATTCCTTGACATCGGTTAGAGAAATGAGGTTGGGTTGTGCTGCTTCAAATTTAGACACACAACAGTCTGTTGAAAAGTAGAGGGTTTAATTTTTCTTGTGATAACAAATGCAATTTTCATTCAATTTATTTCCTATAAGACTATGGTTTTAATTTATTTATTTTTCTTATTATACTTTTATGAATTGAGCCTGTTGTTATAGCTAATGCATGAACAACAAATTGTTCAAAAAATGACTAATCTCATTATAGTCTCTGTTTCTTTGCTTTAAGCATTGCTTCATAGCATTTTATGGCCAACCTCAAAGATATATAAGTGCTTAGACCTTGACCAAATGCTAGTCCTAGTGAATAACCTTCAATTCAATGACAGAAATGTGAGCACCAAATTAGCTTTGAAAGGCAGTTTGATTCTGATCTGTATCAATTTTCCATTTGCTAATATCAGAATTTAGAGCAAATCCAAGACAATTATATCAGAGCCTATTGTCTTCTATTTTCCTTTTACATATGAACATTGCAGGGTAGACCTTCTCAAGGGAAACATAAAAACAGGACAGAAGTTTATTGGAAAATGAAAATCGCTTTAGAGAGATTACAAACTATTCTGAACTGAGAGATCCGGAAAAAACAAGAAAAAATTACAAAAATAGCTCAAACAACAGCATATTTGAGGGCTAATCTGGGGACTTTCCAGGGGGTTAGTACAATAATTTTGATGCTATTGTTTTATTATCTGCAAAACTAATGGCATTCTATTTGAGAATCGTGTTCCTATAGCGTTGTATACACATTACTACACTAATAGAATCTTATGATCATAATGTATATGTTTGGAAAACTTAACATAATTAAGAGACACAATGTTGATGATATTGTAGAGAAGACTGAATTTGCATATAATCGTTACAACATAACTGGTTCATTATTGAATTTCAATGTATTTATTTATATATTAAAACAAAACAGAATTGCAAGATATTCTCCAGGAAAATGTGATTTTCTATTACATAGAATAAAAGATAAAGATTGCCATTTGAATAGCAACAACAACAATCTTTGATACTGTTAAAGATTCTGTTGTAATTTATTTTGCTTCTAGAGTTACTCTTGCTGATTCGAACCTCGTAATCACATGATCACACATCAGTTAGTATCAGAGCTAGGCTCCAAAACAAGATCATATCCTTCTGTCATTTTCGTTTTTTTAGTGTTCCTTAAAAATTTTCAGTGTTTGCGTCCATCTCCTTGTTCTTCATGTCTACATCATCTAAGCAAAAAAAAGCTATATTTCATCTTCTTACTGTCTTATCATATCAGTATATTAAAAAAAAAAAAGAGAGATAGCAGGATTAATTGAAATTTGAGGATCATTCAATTTTTACCGCAGAAAACACAACTCTGGTGAAACATAAGAAAAACACATCGGAATCAATTGAAAGTTAATATTCTTTCTATTGGGGGTGAGATCACATCATATATTAAATTTGGGGTTATTCTAATATTGTTTACTTGAGGTTTTAATTTAAGGTTCAAATCTGCCACAAATACAATACCTTAGTGAACCTTAAGCAACACACCTTAGAATCAATTGAAATTTCATATTCTGTGTATTGGGGTTGAGATCACACCATATATGAAATTTTGTATTATTTTGATATTGTTTTCTAGAGGTTTTAATTGGAGGTTCAATTCTACCGCAAAATGATAAAAAATGCGGGGTTGGGTAACTAGAAGTAAGAGAATGACTATAAATTGAGTGTTGTTGTTTGTTTGGTATTTCAATACTAAATTTTGAATTGGTGGTTATTTCGAGGTCGTTTGGTCTAGGTTTCAATTCTTCTACGTAAAAATTGCGTAAGAGGTTAGATTGCATCAAGTTTCAAAACATGATCCTTACCCTGTATTTTTGTCAAAATCTTTGTTTCTATTATATTTGGATTATCTAGGAGTCAAGTAATTGTTTTTGCTAATATTTGCTTCTATTTTATTTCGTGTCTTCATTTCGTCCACAATTCGTACGAATTTACATTGCTACTCGCGAAATCATAATCGTAGTTTTGTTTTGCTTTGTTTTCAGTATTTTTATTGCTTCTTGAGTTTGAAAATTATAATTAGAGTGCGCCGCAAAGGGTACTGACTTCAATTTATTGATTTTAGTTCCTAAAGAACCAAAAGAAAGCAAGTTGTGATGTAAAAAACATATGAGCTTATTAGAGTGAAAAGCCTTGATATATTTTTTTTGTGCTCCTAACCAAATTTTGCAGATTCAAAGCATATTTGAAAAAAACGAATCAGCAAGACAAAATGCTAATGTAGCTTTCTAATTGCAAATTATAAGGCAACAACTCGAGCTGTTGTCTAGGATGTACAAGGATATGAAAGACGAGGTGAATTCGATAAAGTAATAGAATAGTGGGGCTCAACACCTAGGAAATATGGTCCATATAAGGCCATATAAAATACCAGATCTGATTTTGAAGAGTTTGTTGATGAAAACATAGATGTGGGTGAAGATGATTATTATTTTGCATCTGTTGGCCAAGAAATCAGGCCTGGACCAAACAAGCCTAGGAGAAATCAGGCCTGGACCAAAGAAGGTAGGCTTCCATTCTGACAGCCCAAACTTGATAGTTTATCCCATCAAATATTGGAGGTGCAACTGCGATGAATGACATTTCTAGGTTCATTTTGATGTGTTTGTGTATAGATGGCAAGTGTTTGTGGGTTGTGTTTATGATCTCTCATTCTCATTAATGTTTGTTGGTTGTGTTTGTAGGTTGTGATCTCTCAAGTGATTAGGCTCTCTCAATCACACAATTCTCTCAAGAAAAAGCAGCTCTGATACAATTTGTTGATGATATTGCAGAGAAGACTGATTTTGCTTATAATCATTGCAGCAGAACTGGTTCATTATTGAATTTCAATGCATTTTTTTATACATTAAAAGAAAACAGAATTGCAAGATATTATCTAGGAAAATCTGATTTTCTGTTACATAGAATAAAAGATAAAGATTTCCATTTGAATAGCAACAACAACAATCTTTGATAGTGTCAAAGATTCTGCTGTAATTTATTTTGCTTCTAGAGTCACTCTTGGTCAACACACAATAAGAACAATTGATCATCCTGATACAAAATTTTCAAATATAATTCCAGTTTAGCTAACCAGATAAAGCCATATAAGTTTAGCATTCTACACTTTACGAAGTAGTGAAAATTTGATTCGGCAATAAGCTACCGAGGCTCTAAGAGAGAGGCAGTAACCTCATTGCATGAAGATAATCCAACCTTGCTCGAAGTGAAACTTGATTCATTCAGACCTCTGTGATTAAGAAAACCTGGTTCTTTGGGTTTAGGCAATTCACTCTCTCCTCCCAACATGCATACTACAGATGCCATGCATGGCCTCTCATTTGGATGATGTTGCACGCATAAGAGGCTAATGTGTATACATCTCATCACTTCTGACGGATTGCATGACCCATCCACCAGAGAGTCAATCAACTCTATTGTTTTGCCTTCATTCCACAACCTCCATGTCTAACACATACAAAACAATTTTTGTCATTGTTTAACTCATAACATTTAACGAAGCAATTTAACTCCCGGTGCTTGTTAGAGAATAATATAAATAATATTTTGGAGTCTCACCTAACAGGTTGAGCTTTAAGGTGAGATTGTTTCTTAACATGGTATTAGAGCCTTGTTGACCTAGCGGTCATGAGTTGAAATCTCATCACCCTCATTCTATTTGAAAAAAATCAAATTCGAGGTTGAGTGAGTCTGTGTGCAAGTTTCAAGTCCAAAGAGTTTTCACTTAAGAGGGTGTGTTAGAGAATAATATAAATCATATTCTGAGATCTTACCTAACAATTTAAATTTTAGGTGAGATGGTTTCTTAACATGGTATCGGAGCCTTGCTGACCCAGCGGTCATGAGTTCAAATCTCACCACCCTCATTCTATTTGATAAAAATCAAACACGAGGTTGAGTGGGTCTGTGTGCAAGTTTCAAGTCCAAAAGGTTTTCACTTGAACGAGTGTGTTAGAGAATAATATAAATAATATTCTGGGTCTCATCTAACAGCTTAAGCTTTTAGGTTAGATAATTTGTTGAGAATACTTACATGTGCAATAAGGCTTTGACTGTCGTCCGGATGGTAAAACCCTCTGCTTTTCTTTCCACTTATTATCTCAAGCAATAAGATCCCGAAACTAAAGACATCAGATTTCACTGAGAATAGACCATCAGTAGCATATTCCGGCGCCATGTAACCACTGAAGAAAGCCAATAAAATAAGAACACGTAAATGCTAGTATATGGATGTTAAATATAGCTCATGGATCAGATGTCTTACTAAGTCCCGATCACTTTGCTTGTCTCGCCTTCAGTTTGGTCAGCCACAAACATTCTAGCCAAACCAAAATCAGAAATCTTTGCATTCATGTCATTATCCAGTAAAACATTACTTGCTTTGAGATCTCTATGTACGATTCTACATCTGGAATCTTGATGTAGATAGAGAAGCCCCCTTGCAGTCCCACAGATAATGTTAAAACGCCTGGACCAGTCTAGCAGTTTACCTTTCGTCTGATCTAATAAGCCATCATGTTTTCATATCAGGCTAAACTGCTATATATGTGAATACCAAAACAATAAATTCGATAGAAACAAAAACCTGTAACACTTTTTTTCATTCTTAGGCCAACTAAGTTGATTAGGTTACTAGGGATCCCTACCGAAAATGAAGGAGTTCAGGCTTCTGTTGGGCATGTATTCATAAATCAGCATTTTCTCCTCTCTCTGAATGCAGCAACCGAGAAGCTTCACAAGATTTCTGTGCTGAAGCTTTTTAATCAGTATCACTTCATTTTTGAACTCATTCGATCCTTGTCTCGAACTCAATGACAGCCTCTTCACAGCGATTTCTTGTCCATCTTCTAGCATACCCTGAAAGATAAATTGTGTAAAATACTTGTGCTTTTCTGCATGAAACAAAATGCCTAGGTTCTCTCATATTAAGTTTGCTAAATATTTATAATGTTTACCCTGTAGACAGGTCCATATCCGCCTTCTCCTAACTTATTGTTGATTGAAAAGTGGTTGGTGGCATTAGCTAATGCAGTGAAGTCAAAGTGTGGTAACTCCATGTCTTCCTTTTGTCCATCATCGATCTCATGATCATTTTTCCTGGAGTTTTCCATTCTCACTAGAACAGGGAAATATCGACACCATATTAATATTAGAAATTAATTAAAAATTATTGAAGTATAAGGTTCGATCATGATACAAAACTTCTCGATGTGCTGAAAATGATTAAAACATTAGATCAATCCTATTTAGCTAATATCGTGTGTGAACTGATACTAAAATGAAATGCTAGCTTGTTCGTTTCGGTGCTGAAATTCTACTGATTGAGGAACATTTAACAGATTTCTTTCACAGGAAACACGAAAATTTGTCCACCATATAGAAATACTCTGTTCAAACTATTTGTTTCCATTCATTAATAAACCTAATAGAAATTTAAAGTGAACAAGATGGTCATTAATTTAGTGAAAGTGATCAGTCTAAGCAACATACCTGCACACTTTGCCTTGCTTTTCCAGAGGTAATAGCTGGCCACTAGTATCCCCAAGACCACGAAAATGGTAAGTGTAGATATCACTGCAATCTTCATCTTAGTTTTAGTTTTTGCCACTTCACGGTCATCTTAGTAAAATGAAGAATATATAGTTAGAAACCCACTAAAGAAACTGCAATCAAGGAAAGATTTAACTTCAATGGCTTATTCACATACCTATTTCTGAGGCGCCCACCCGAACATATAGCTCTTGGCCTCCAGCCCAAACCTGTCTGATATCCATCAGATCACCAAACCAAATAGCGCAGCCACTGCCTCCTCCAGTAATATCTAAATTTGTATAGGCCGTACAAGAACAGTTTTGTAAGCATTTAGCCCTGCATTCCTTGAGATTCATTGTTTTGTCGATCCAACAATTTGTAGCATCAGGCAATTTGAGCTCATCAAATCTGATGAATCCATCACCATTATGACAGTCTAATTCCTTATTTCTCTTGCACCCTTGATTCCAGTCCATTGTGTTCCATGCCTCTTGTGACTTCGGCTTGAATTTTTCTAAACATTGACAGACTGGCATGGCACTAATAATGCACTTTCCATTTGGTCCACAACGACCATAATTGTCACAGTCATCTCTCGGCTCGGTAACATAGGGATTCCAACTCTGATTTTCTTTCCTCCATATGTATCGCTGACGAAGATATGTTGTTTGGTTCAAAACTATCCTTGTGATCATAGATTTATCAATGAGATCATATGTATAGTACAGTTCCTTGTCGTTTGAGATAAAATTGAAATTAAAATATCGGTTAGGCCTTATCTCTGGAGCGCCACTGAATCCAATTCCATTCCATGGAGCAAACCGGAAGTACTTGTTTAAGCCCTTCCAGCCTACTATGTCAGGGTTACCCTCTCGTTGCACCCTCCAGGTAAAGTCTCCAGGAGATGGATCATCCAAGCTCTTCCAAGATGAAAGATACCGATTGAGTCCTGACCTTAGGTCCCATCCAAGCTTCATTCCTGGTAACATTGTATCACATGGATAGTCGAAACTTTGCCATAAGATTGCATCGTTTTTGTCACGTAAGACCAGATTCCCGGTATCCAGAAGTTGTAGTATTGGACTTTGAGCTTTTATTGTTGTGTTTGAAGACCAAACAACAATATCACTGTTATTTCTGAGAAGAACAAGATTTCCGGTGCTGTCTATCTTCAACAAGCTAGAAGAATCATTGATAGGATTAACCCGGTTTGCAACCCAAACAGTGGTTTTACCTGGGATGCTCTTGTACCATATTCCCAAGTATCTATTGTCGGAAAAGCCAGGTCTAAAGAAACCCAGCTCAAAGGTTCCATCTCTGGAGACCAATGTCTTGCCATCACTCACAGATTCTGATGAACTAATACTGTACAGGGCGGCGGAGAACTTCAACAGGAAAATAAGTACATTAGAACCGGCAACTGTAAGTGCAAGGATCATACTCATGATATCTAATGCTCAAGGTGTTTAATCCCTTTCTGGTTATCGAGATAAAACCTGTAGCATTCTAAAAACAAAGGGGTACAGTTAGTCGCTGCATGATTGCCGTATAGACTTGGGAAAAATAATTTTGAATTGGAATACGATACACAGACAGGGTCATTGTTGGGTGTTGATAGATTGCAACAGATTACCTTCACTTCTTCCTAGTGCCCCACCATTTATAAGAATCTCAAGTTTTTCTTTCGTTTTGATTTTGATTTTTTCAAAAAATCTCAAACTACACTAAAATTTGTGGTAGATGTTCGGTTTTTATAGAGAAACAGAGGAATCGGTCTATTATATACTTTAGAATTTGGACTAAATTAATTGGTCGATTGGTTTAGAAACGGTAGACCAGTTCCGTCAACAGAATATTTTTCCTTATCAAATTAGGATTTTATTTAAGTAGTTTAATTCTTTGATCGTCTAGAACTTGAGTCCTATAGATAGGCTTGTAATTAAAAATATAATTTATCATTTCTCTTAATTTTTTTTTATTTTTGCTTTTTAGAATTATCTTCTACCACAGTTAAGAGTTTCTTCGAACAAATGGTATCAAAACTTGTGTGTTTGATTGCTTGAGATGATGAATTGCTAGGTTCTCAATGTGTGTGGGAAACAATTGAAAAAGGATTCCAAGAGCGTATGAAATGTGTCATGTTGACTTTAACCCAAAAGGGGATTGTTCAAGAAACATGAAAGAAAGATTAACAAGCACCCACAATCATCCTTGTTCTTTAGTTTTGATATTTTAGGATTATCCACTTATCACTCCTTAAATTTCTTCCAATAAAATCTAAAACTTACGACTGTGCTAAATCACCTACTCATAAACCTGATTATATATGTGCTTGGATACATCTTTTGAAATATTGCCTTCTAATTATTCGGAGAATATTTACCACTAATTTTATGTCGAAAAGAAATGAAATTGATGACTTTTTGTCCACGAAGAAGACTGGATGTTAACAAGGATTCATTGCTGTCCCAAGTCAACAAAATTTTGTTTACTTTTCTTCAAGTCTGGTGAAAATTCTCTAAAACTTGGATGGTCGTTTTTTTTTTCTTTTTCGCTTACAAGTGACAGCTGAAAGGTTCACATAACTAGGGTTGCCGTATTACAAGGGCGTCGGAGTCATCGGTGGTGACTTGTCGATTTCCCTTGAACGCGCCAAAGCGGTTGTTATACGTCTGTTCTCCACTCTTGCCTTGATACTTCCATACATGACAGATGTAGTAGCCTTCTCATCCCAAAAAAAGGACAGCTCCAAGGTTGTGTTAGTTATTTTCTAATAATGAAAAAATAGATAAGATAAATAGCCCATTTTAAAATAATATAAATTCGTTTCAAAACTATATTTTTATCTTTATTCCTTCAACTAAACAGTTTCTATTATAGAATGTATTCTTATATAGGAAATATTGATGTATAGATTTATCTTGTGTAATAGGGTACACCATAACACATGTACAAATACCCTACTTATATAAATACAAGAGGAGCAACCATATTAGGGTATTATGCTCAAATACATTATAATCAAATATCTGTTTCAACTTGGTATCAGAGCCTAATCGGTTCTTCTTCCTTAAGCCGTCTGTTCTTCTTCTTGCGCTGTCTGTCTTCTTCTTTTTTTCTTGGCTGCTCTGTTTTTGTCTCTGTTTCTTCTTATTCTCCACTGCAAACGTGAGCATATTTGGCTGCTTTATCATGGCTCAATCGGACAACACCAATACTGGAATCAATACCAGTCCCTCTTCTCCAAAGTCTGCTGCAAAATCACCCGACGCAGCCATATCTTCTTCTGCTGCATCTGCTGCTCTTGTTCCTCTCTCCAATACACAGCAGGTTATCAATCTTAAACTTACCAACAACAATTATTTGTTTTGGCGTATGCAGATGAAACCGTATCTAATCGGTCAGGGAGTGTTTTCTTTCGTTGATGGCTCCACACAATGTCCCTCTTCTTATGCTTCGGACAGTTCTTGCTCCTTGCTGTTGGCCTGGAAACAGCAAGACCAGCTAATCCTAAGTGCGTTGCTGTCTCTCGGTTGAAGTCCTTCATCTTGTGGTTGATTGTCCCACTTCTGCTAGTGTGTGGAGCACACTTGAACGTGCTCTTGCTTCCCTATCCAATTCCAGAATTATGCATTTACATGGCTCTCTCCAGGATTTGCGCCAAGGTGATGACACTGTCACCCTCTACCTACAGCGAGCAAAGGGATTATTTGATGAATTAGCTGCAGCTGGCAGACCAATCTCCCTCACCGATTTCAATTTATATGTATTTCGGGGTTTGCGCAGTGATTTCCGTGACTTGGTTACCACTTTGTCAACCAAAGCCGATCCATTGTCTTATTCTGAACTCCACAGTCACCTATCTACGCATGAGTTTATACATCGCAATGCTGTCTCCTTTGGCCAAATGACTGTTGCACCTCTTCTCCCCACACCTGCGCAGCTTCCCTCAGTTTATGTTGCCCAGTGTGGCTTTTCTGGTTCAAAAAACAATGGCTTTAGGGGACGACGCAGTGGCTGGAGGAATCCTTCTCGCGGCAGCTATAACCAGTCCAATGGGCAATCCTTTCAAAGTGGGCAATGGCAGCAGCCCCGCAATTACAGTGGACAATGGCAAAATAATTCCAACCGGGGCACATCACAAAATCAGTGGCCTCGTCAGCAGATAAAATGCCGGCTTTGTTACGCATATGGTCATTCTGCCCAGCATTGTTCTCAACTTGCCCATCATGGAACTCAAGCCTCGGCCAATCTCTCATTCCGCAATGGTTCAGCCGAGGATCAAGCCATGAAGGAGTCTATTGACTGGTTTCCCGACACAGGTGCGAATCACCATGTTACTCCGGACATTAATGGTATGACTTCCGTAAACCCCTACCTTGGTAATGATCAATTACATGTTGGTGATGGTAAACGACTTGTTATCTCTAATATTGCACGTAACCTTTTGCATACCCCAAAAAGAGTTTTCACTTTGTCCAACATACTACATGTCCCTAATATTAAAAAGAAATTGTTATCCGTTCAACAATTTTGCCGTGAAAATTATGTCTTCTTTGAGTTTCACTCGTCTTTGTTTTATGTTAAGGATCTCATCACCAAGGAAGTCCTTCTTTCCGGTCAGAGTAAAGATGGCCTCTACGTTCTTTCCGAGTCGTCCGCCATATTCCTGCCACAAGCTTTTTTGTCCAGTAGCATGGCCACTTCTGCCGATATTTGGCATCGTCGCCTCGGTCATCCCAGTTCCCGTATTTTGAGCCTCTTAGCGTCAAATAAAAAGGTTGTTTGTACTCCTCGAAATTCTAATTTTCAATGTCAAGCTTGTCCGCTAGGAAAATCCTCGCGTTTGTCATTAGGACCCACAGGTCATAAAACATCAACTCCTCTTGAACTTATTTTTAGTGATGTGTGGGGCCCTGCTCCGATGCTTTGTTCTGATGGTTTTCGGTATTTTGTCATATTTATGGATGCTCATACAAAATTTATTTGGTACTATCCTATTGCACTCAAATCCGATGTGTTCAATGTTTTTCAACAATTTCAAGTACTTGTTGAACGTCAATTCTCTTGCAAAATTAAAAATGTGCAAACTGATTGGGGTGGTGAATACCGAAAATTAAATTCTTTTTTCAAAACAATTGGTATTCACCATCGACTCATATGTCCACATACTCATGAACAAAATGGTAGAGTTGAACGTCGCCATCGTCATATTGTTGAAACTGGTCTTACCCTGTTAGGACAATGTAAGGCTCCTCTAAAATACTGGAATTATGCGTTTGAAACATCGGTCTATCTCATTAATCGTATGCCCACCGTGGTTTTACGCAATAAGTCTCCTTTTGAATGTTTGCTTCGTCAAGTACCTGATTATGCCTTCTTACGTACTTTTGGGTGTCTTTGCTTTCCGTTTCTTCGTCCTTACAATGCTTATAAGCTTGATTATCGCTCCACTCCTTGTGTGTTCTTCGGTTACAGTTCGTCCCATCTAGGTTATCGTTGTCTTGATTTATCGTCTGACCGCGTATATATTTCCTGTCATGTCTGTTTTCATGAACATGTTTTTCCTTTTATTGAGTCAACTATAAGGTCCATCAACTCCACCTCTACCCCCGTGGCTGTCTCCAACCTCCCTTCCCTTACCCTATCTTCCTCCAATCCCGTCCCAGCACCACCCGTTCCTCCCTCTAACCAGTCTGTTCCTTCACCATCATCTCCATCTATGTCTATTGATCATTATGCAGGTACAGGATCAGCGGCTCAAGTCCAACTTTTATCTCCTTCCTCTTCAGCTGCGGACTCTCCAGCTTTGCCATCCACATTATCTTCCTCATCTGGACACTCTGATCAGTCTCTGCCCGGTTTGGACTTATGTGTGGATCTTTCCACTTATTCTCTTCCACAGCTGCCCTCCACTGCTGTGCCATCTGCTCCACCACTGCTTCGGCAACATTCTATGGTGTTGTGGCCTAGGCAGCTAAAGACTGCCAATCTCAGCTCTTTGACCGTCTCCTCTTCGTCGGTCTCTCCTTCCCGGGTATTGTCTCCCTCTGATTTTGAGCCTATGAGCTTTAAGGAGGCTGACCGGTTTGAGTGTTGGCATTCTGCAATGAAGGATGAGATTTCCGCCTTACATGCTAATACCACTTGGTCCTTGGTATCGTTTGATCCTTCTATGAACATTGTTGGTTGTCGATGGGTCTATAAAATAAAACGCCGAGCGAATGGGGAAGTTGATCGCTACAAAGCCTGTTTGGTTGTGCGGGGGTTCACCCAACAGGAAGGTATAGATTATTCTGAAACTTTCAGTCCTGTTGTTAAACCAACTACTGTTCGGTTAGTTCTCACAATTGCAGTATCAAAAGGGTGGCAGATTCGGCAACTTGATGTCCATAATGCCTTCCTTAATGGCTCACTTCATGAGGTTGTGTACATGCAGCAACCCCCCGGCTTTATTAACACCACTTTACCTACACATGTTTGCCGTCTTCATAAATCTCTATACGGTTTGAAACAAGCACCACGGGCTTGGTACATGCGTCTAAGTGATTTTCTTCTAACTATTGGTTTCCGGGCTTCAAGGGTTGATACTTCCCTATTTATTCTGAATGGTTCTCATGATATATGCTACTTACTTGTCTATGTCGATGACATCTTGATTACTGGTAATAATTCTGCACTTATTCATCGTCTTATTACTCTGCTGAGCTCGGAGTTCAAACTTCGTGATTTGGGGCATGCTCGCTATTTTTTAGGGATTGAAGTTGCTCCCACTAGTATGGGTCTTGTGCTTAGTCAACACAAGTATGTTCTGGATATTCTGAATCGTGCAGGTATGACATCATGTAAACCTGTTGATACACCTGCTTCTGTTTCCAAGCTTGATTTGCAGTCTACCGAATTGTTCTCAGACACTACTCGCTTCCGCCAAGTAGTTGGTGCTCTTCACTATCTAACATTTACTAGACCTGATATTTGTTATGCTGTGAACAAAGTATGTCAGTTTATTCATGCTCCTACCGAAGGTCACTGGGTCGCAGTTAAGCGTATTCTGCGATACCTCAAAGGTACCTCCTCTTTTGGTCTTCATCTTACTCGAGACTCCACTTTGTCTCTTCATGGCTTTACTGATGCCTATTGGGCAGGCAGTATTGAAGACCAAAAATCTACGGGTGGCTATATGGTATTCCTTGGATCTACACCCCTTTCATGGAAATCTGGCAAGCAACGCACTGTTGCTCGCTCCTCCACCAAAGCAGAATATAAAGCCTTAGCCGATGGTACTGCTGAGGTCCTTTGGCTTCACTATCTCTTGTCAGATTTATGTATCTCTCCTAGTTCTGCTACGACTATCTGGTGTGATAACTTGGGTGCTACTTATCTGTCTGCTAATCCGATCTTTCATGCCCGTACAAAGCATGTTGAGGTCGACTATCACTTTGTTCGTGATCGAGTGACTAAGAAGGAAATTCAAATTCGCTTCATCCCTTCCGAAGATCAATTAGCAGATATTCTTACAAAACCACTTGCTTCCTCGGTTTTTATTTCCTTACGTTCCAAGCTTCATGTGGTTAACCCACCCTCAACTTGAGGCGGAATATTATGGAATGTATTCTTATATAGGAAATATTGATGTTTAGATTTATCTTGTGTAATAGGGTACACCATAACACATGTACAAATACCCTACTTATATAAATACAAGAGGAGCAGCCGTATTAGGGTATTATGCTCAAATACATTATAATCAAATACCTGTTTCAACTGTTTCTATCTTATTTATAATTATCTCTTATATATTAAGACACTAACCAAATACAACCTAAGTTTCTCATGGTTCCTCATGATCCAAATATTTATGGAGTTGTTATAGTATATAGAGTGTCATGTTGACTTTTTTTTTTTCGTGCTTCGCGTGTGGCCACCCCTAGAGAGAGGAGGTGGTGTGCGGGAAAGGGGTTTTTTATAATTGTAGAATTACGATTATAATTTTTAGAAATCACCATCTAGTATTAAGGTCAATAGGAAACCTAATGGTCTACGAGAGTCTAGGTAAGGGGACTTGTTGTGCAAGGGAAAGATGGATCACCCCCGGTGCACCTTACCTAAGGTAAGCTAATTTGTTGTTTGATTGTTTTTCTAAGTCAAATTTTTTATTCGTTGGTTTTTTCTAAGTCTCGAAGTAGATCTCTTTTCATGAGCGAGTCTCTACCGCATTGGGACGAAAACCTAACCGTTCTAAATTCTGAATTATAGAACTACATTTGTTATCTTTTTAATACCTCTGGTGTATTTTACAAAGTAATTTTACACTCCGATAATTAAAATTTACAATAAAAAAGAACAAAATGATTATTAAAAGATTTTTGATATTTTGAACGAAATCTAACGGATAATCATAAACTGGTTACGATATTCCATTTTTCATTTCAAAAAATGAGAAAAGATGTGTTTTTTTTACAAAAAATATGCTTATAATTTTTTTAGAATTCAGCCATATGCACTAAAAACATGTTTTTTTTCTTCTAAAAATGCATTTTTTATATATTTTTTTTAAAAAAACAAACTGGACCAGGCCCAATGAAATGGGTTGGCCCAACATCTTTCTCGGGTCAGGCTGGATAGAATGTCTAACCCTTACTACTATTCAGCATATGAACAATAATTAACAGAGGAGAAGGACAAGGTTACATGTCGCTGCCGCCGTGTACAAGAGGTCGAGCTGGTTCTGTCGGTGGTGGTGGTGCCAGGAATGGTGGCATGAGGTGGTCGCGGGAGGTGATGGAAGGTTCCAACTGAAGGAGAGAGGAGACGACCTCTCCTAGTCTGTCGCTATAGGAGGAAACTGCTATCGTTATTAGTAGTGGATAAGAAGGAGCTATCGTCGGTGCCCAGGAGCTAGTGGTGGTGGTTGTTGGACAAAAATTCAGATGTTGCTAAGAGGGATTATGGGTTATTGTTGGTTGGTTTTAAAAAACAGTGGTTGTCAACTGCTGGTCAAGAAACCGTGGCTGGTAGCTCGAGACGAGGAAACAAGACTATAGATGACGAGGGGGAAGGAGGAGGTTGAGGTTGTTGGTGTTGAAGGAAAGACTTGAGACCACCAATGTTTAGGAAGGTGGAGACACATCTGCAGGCAATAGGGTCAAAGAAGACTGGGTAGTGGCTTCGATAGCTGCTCGCAACTTATTTTTTGTGTTGTCTTTGATATCCTTTCCTTCTTCTGCCTTTTTTTCCTTTGTGTTTGTGCTTAGTTCTCTGTTTCTCCTCCCTGTTATGTCTTTTTTTGTTCTCCCCCCTTCTGCATGTTCCAGTTCTCGATATTTATAGAATGTGAATGACGATTCGATTGCTCATTGGTATTTATAGAACGTGAATGACGATTTGATTGCTCATTGCGTGCAAACACAGGTGATCTCTTCAACTTCTGCAACGGCGTGCCTGCATTGTTCAGGCCACTGAACAATGCAGTCAAGCTTGCAAATCTTGCACAGTGACATAAATACACTTTGGATCCTTAATTTATGATTGTTTTAATTATGCTCCTAATTAGCTTTAAACTTTTAAGATTATGTAATTTATCCCCGTCAAAATTTCAATAGCAGCCTTAACTTTACACATCGTTTTTACTTCGGTCTTTGGTTTTGTATCTATGCAATTACACGGCCAGATATTGCTTTTACTGTCAATAAATTATCCCAGTACATGCACAACCCTACAACTGAACACTGGGCTTTTGTGAAATACCTCCTGCGTTATCTTGCTGGAACTGTTAATGATGGCTTACAACTCTACAGAGAACACAGTCTCAGTCTTCATGGATTTTTAGACAAAAGTCTCAATTTGCATGCTTTTTCTGATGCGGATTGGGCAGGTGATAAAGACACATTTTGTTCGACAGGGGCTTATGTTGTTTATCTTGGCAGAAACCCTATTTCCTGGAGTTCTAAAAAGCAATGTATTGTTGCTCGTTCCTCTACTGAAGCAGAGTATCGCTCGGTGGCCAACACTGCTTCA
This sequence comes from Salix caprea, assembly GCA_964035475.1. Classification (NCBI taxonomy): domain Eukaryota; kingdom Viridiplantae; phylum Streptophyta; class Magnoliopsida; order Malpighiales; family Salicaceae; genus Salix; species Salix caprea. Next base: position 4,113,950 of record OZ037743.1, read on the forward strand.
GAGCTAAATTTCATTTGTTACCTCTTAAATGATCTTTATGTTACGCTTCCTTGCTGCCCTGTTCTTTATTGTGATAATATAGGGGCAACTCAGCTATGCTCCAACCCTGTCTTTCATTCCAGGATGAAGCATGTAGCTATTGATTTTCATTTTATCAGAGATCAAGTTCAGTCAGGAGCTCTTCGCGTTGCACATGTTTCTTTTGCAGACCAGCTTGCTGATGCACTCACCAAGCCACTTCCACGACAACGGTTTCTTGAACTGAAAAGCAAGATTGGAATTCTCTCCCGAGCTCCATCTTGAGGGGGCATAATAAGCAGAAGATTGTATTTGACTCAGTAAATACATATCCTTATGGATAAAGCTTATCAGCAGGTTGTGATAAGTCTCACTAGCTGTGTAGATATAGGATTCAAATTCTAAATTCAAATTCTGTAATCTTCCTAGTTTATAGGATTGTTAGCTAGTCTCTGCTGTATATATACACTACTGATTACTCAATAAAGCTAATCAATTCTCATTCATCTTTTATGGTATCAGAGCATTAACTAGAAGTAACAAAATTCAAAACACTTCTCTAAAAACTCCTGCCTTCTCTTCCTCACATCATGGCCACCTCTTCAAACACAACCAATCCCACTGAATCTCAAAACACCCTTATCAGTTTCAATGTGGCTGCTCAAACACCTCTCAAATTGAATTCAAGCAATTATCTTTCATGGAAACTTCAGTTCCATACTCTCTTCATTGGTTATGACCTCATCGGATTTATTGACGGCTCCAAACCATGTCCTTCTGCCACTCTCACAACTGAGAATACCATCACCACCAATCCTGCGTATACACTATGGATTCGCCAGGATCAGCTCATCTTGAATGCCATAATTGGCTCCATATCACCATAAATCATCCCATTCATTGCCCAATCCAAATCTGCCTGTGAAGCTTGGAACATTCTAGCCACAACCTATGCAACTCCATCTCGTGGTCGCATCAAACAAGCAAAAACTCAGCTCAAAATGCTCACCAAAGGCACTGACACTGTCACAGCATTTTTGCAATCTGTTAAAGCCAAGGCTGACGAACTTGCTCTTCTAGGAGCACCACTTCACACTGAGGATCTCACTGACAAGATTCTTGATGGTCTTGGTGATGAATATCGTGAGCTCACCCGTGCTGTTCAAGCCCGAGATATGCCAATCAGTTTTGAAGAACTGCATGAGAAATTGCTCAATTTCAAAGCATCTGAGATCAACTCACCCACCAATTCACTCCATTTCCCTGCCACTGCAAATCCCACAAACAGAAGCTCCACCAATTGGCGATCACTCATGGCGTGCACTCATCCCTAATCAGTCCAGGTTCTCATCTACTCATAACACCAATCCATCCTCATCCCCAGGAACTCGCCCTTCTCGCCCATACCTGGGCTACTGTCAGATCTGCCGAATTCAAGGGCATACAGCTAAGCGCTGCCCTTCCTTTCATTTTGTTCCCATATCCAAATCGGGAACCTCTTCAGCTTCGCATGACTCCAGTGCCACTCCTTGGCAACCCAAGGCTCATTTTGCCTCCACCAGTTCCAATCCTCCCTCTTGGCTTCTTGACAGTGGTGCCTCGCACCATGTGACTGCTGATCTTGAGAATCTCACAATTCACTCTCCATACAATAGCTCAGATGATATAATGATCGGTGATGGCTCGGGTCTCTCTATAACCCATACTGGTTCTATTTCTCTTCAAACTCCTCATAAAACATTTTCCTTAAATAATGTCCTCTGTGTTCCTGCAATGAAAAAAAACCTCATTTCCATTTCTCAATTTTTTACATCAAATAATGTCTCAATTGAATTCTTACCTGATTCTTTTTTTGTAAAGAACCTTTGCACAGGGGAAATATTGCTGAAGGTCACCAGTAAAGATGGCGTTTATGAGTGGCCGGTCTCCTCCCCTCTGATTGTGTTTTCCTGCATTAAAACCTCATTGTCCGCATGGCATCAAAGATTAGGACACCCAGCTTTTCCTATTTTGAAAAACATTGTTTCCAATAATAAACTTGATTTTTCTCCGGTACCAAATAATTTTCGTGCAATGCCTGTCTCAGTAATAAAAGCCACAAAATGTCTTTTGCTCAGTCCTCAATTATTTCGTCTAAACCACTTGAAATAATTTTTTCTGATGTTTGGACGTCTCCAATTTTATCCACCAATGCTTATCGTTATTATGTCATTTTTGTGGACCATTTCACCAGATACATTTGGTTTTATCCTCTTAAAAGAAAATCTGATGTCAAAGACACCTTTATTAAATTCAAGGCCATTGTGGAAAAATATTTCGAGAAAAAAATCAAAACATTTTATTCTGATAATGGTGGCGAATACATTGCACTTGCTCATTTTCTGTCCATAAATGGTATTTTGCACCTTACTACTCCTCCTCACACTCCTGAACACAATGGTTTTTCCGAACGTCGACATTTGCATATTGTTGAAACTGGGTTAGCCTTACTCTCAAATGCGTCAATTCCTTTAAATTATTGGACCTATGCTTTTGCGGCAGCAGTTTATCTAATCAATCGTATGCCTACGGCTACTCAATCCTCTCCATATGAAAATATTTTTTCCACAATTCCAAATTACTCAAAACTCAAGATATTTGGATGTTTATGCTATCCTTGGCTGCGACCGTATGTCGCAAACAAATTAGAGCCAAAATCTCGGCCCTGTATTTTTCTTGGTTACGCTTTAACCCAAAGTGCATACTACTGCCTTGACACGTCCACTTCCAAGATTTATGTATCTAGACATGTTCGGTTTATTGAGAGCATTTTTCCATTCTCTAGTCTGTTTGTCTCTTCTTCTTCATCCACCACAGACTCCTCTACCATTTGGGTCTCACCTTCAGTCACCGTTCACTCTGCCCCTCGCACACCGCCACTCAATTCATCATCTATACTGGACGCACATCAGCAATTAGACCCGCTCCCCACAGATTCCTGCACTCCACCATCACCATCGTCTTCATCAAACCCTCAATCTCCTTCACCACCCCCTGCCACAGGTAATCCAACACAACCCACAAATCAACCCCAACAGCCACCTCTACCAACCCAACAAATGATTACACGAGCCAAATCCAGTATTAGAAAACCCATCACCAAAATGAACCTTCTCACTCAATTAGCCAAAAGTGATGACTGTGAACCACAAACACTTGCCCAGGCTCTTTCTGATCACAAATGGCATCAAGCCATGTCTACTGAGTATGATGCTCTAGTGGTTAATGGAACGTGGATTCTTGTCTCACCCAACAGCAATCAAAACCTAATTGGTTGCAAATGGGTTTTTCGCACTAAACGCAAATATGATGGTTCACTTGACAGGTTCAAAGCCAGATTGGTTGCCAAGGGATTTCACCAACGGAAGGGCGTCGATTATCAAGATACGTTTAGTCCAGTTATCAAGCCGGTCACTGTGCGTCTTGTTCTCAGCATTACGCTCAGCCGTGCCTGGTCCTTAAGGCAACTGGACGTAAACAATGTGTTTCTTCAAGGCACCCTACCTGATGATGTTTACATGCTCAGCCTCCGGGATTCATTGACAAAGGCAATCCCTCTTATGTATGCAAAATCAACAAAGCCATCTATGGCCTTAAGCAAGCCCCTAGGGCTTGGTACACTAAGCTCCGAACATTCCTTCTCCAGATTGGATTCACAAATTCTTACACAGATACTTCACTCTTTGTCTGTCATAATAATGGTCATCTCACATATCTCCTAGTATATGTTGATGATTTGATCCTAACAGGGGACAGTGACGCTGCACTCAACAAATTTGTGGATCTTCTGTTGACAAATTTTCTATCAAAGACCTTGGGCATTTAAATTATTTTCTTGGAGTGGAAGTTGTGCCCAACAGAAATGGTTTACTGCTCTCTCAGCGCCAGTACACTTTGGACCTTCTTCAACAAACAAATATGTTGGGTGCCAAGCCTCTCATCACTCCGATTCCAACCAGTCCGTCACTCATGATCAACTCAGGTTTCTCTCTCTCAGACCCTAGTGAATATCGTCGAGTTGTGGGTAGTCTGCAGTACTTGCTAATTACACGGCCAGATATTGCTTTTACTGTCAATAAATTATCCCAGTACATGCACAACCCTACAACTGAACACTGGGCTTTTGTGAAATACCTTCTGTGTTATCTTGCTGGAACTGTTAATGATGGCTTACAACTCTACAGAGAACACAGTCTCAGTCTTCATGGATTTTCAGACAAAAGTCTCAATTTGCATGCTTTTTCTGATGCAGATTGGGCAGGTGATAAAGACACATTTTGTTCGACAGGGGCTTATGTTGTTTATCTTGGCAGAAACCCTATTTCCTGGAGTTCTAAAAAGCAATGTATTGTTGCTCGTTCCTCTACTGAAGCAGAGTATCGCTCGGTGGCCAACACTGCTTCAGAGCTAAATTTCATTTGTTACCTCTTAAATGATCTTTATGTTTCGCTTCCTTGCTGCCCTGTTCTTTATTGTGATAATATAGGGGCAACTCAGCTATGCTCCAACCCTGTCTTTCATTCCAGGATGAAGCATGTAGCTATTGATTTTCATTTTATCAGAGATCAAGTTCAGTCAGGAGCTCTTCGCGTTGCACATGTTTCTTCTGCAGACCAGCTTGCTGATGCACTCACCAAGCCACTTCCACGACAACGGTTTCTTGAACTGAAAAGCAAGATTGGAATTCTCTCCCAAGCTCCATCTTGAGGGGGCATAATAAGCAGAAGATTGTATTTGACTCAGTAAATACATATCCTTATGGATAAAGCTTATCAGCAGATTGTGATAAGTCTCACCAGCTGTGTAGATATAGGATTCAAATTCTAAATTCAAATTCTGAATTCAAATTCTAAATTCAAATTCTGTAATCTTCCTAGTTTATAGGATTGTTAGCTAGTCTCTGTTGTATATATACACTACTGATTACTCAATAAAGCTAATCAATTCTCATTCATCTTTTACTAATACTGTCCAGGGCGGCGGAGAACTTCAACAGGAAAATAAGTACATTAGAACCGGCAACTGCAAGTACAAGGATCATACTCATGATATCTAATGCTCAAGGTGTTTAATCCCTTTCTGGTTATAGAGATAAAACCTGTAGCATTCTAAAAACAAAGGGGTACAGTTAATCGCTGCATGATTGCCGTATAGACTTGGGAAAAATAAATTTTGAATTGGAAGACGATACACAGAAAGGTCATTGTTGGGTGTTGATAGATTGCAACAGATTACTTTCACTTCTTCCTAGTGCCCCACCATTTATAAGAATCTCAAGTTTCTCTTTCGATTTGATTTTGATTTTTTCAAAAAATCTCAAACTACACTAAAATTTGTGGTAGATGTTCGGTTTTTATAGAGAAACAGAGGAATCGGTCTATTACTTTAGAATTGGTCTGCTGGTTGGACTAAATTAATTGGTCGATTGGTTTAGAAACGGTAGACCAGTTCCGTCAACAGAATATTTTCCCTTATCAAATTAGGATTTTATTTAAGTAGTTTAATTCTTTGATCGTCTAGAACTTGAGTCCTATAAAGAGGCTTGTAATTAAAAATATAATTGATCATTTCTCTTAAAAAATTTCTTGTTTTTTATTTTTGCTTTTTAGGATTCCCTTGAAATCGTCAAAGCGGTTGTTATACGTCTGTTCACCACTCTTGCCTTGATACTTCCATACATGACAGATGTAGTAGTCTTCTCATCCCAAATAAAGGACAGCTCCAAGGTTGTGTTGGTTATTCTCTCATAATAAAAAAAATAGATAAGATAAATAGCCCATTTTAAAATAATATAAATTCGTTTCAAAACTATAATATAAATACATTTATTTTATTTTTATCTTTATTCCTTCAACTAAACAGTTTCTATCTTTTTTATAATTATCTCTTATATATTAAGACACTAACCAAATACAGCCTAAGTTTCTCATGGTTCCTCATGATCCAAATATTTATGGAGTTGTTATAGTATATAGAGTGTCATGTTGACTCTTTTTTTCGTGCTTCGCGTGTGGCCACCCCTAGAGAGGGGAGGTGGTGTGCGGGAACGGGGTTTTTTATAATCGTAGAATTACGATTATAATTTTTAGAAGTCACCACCTAGTATTAAGATCACTAGGAAACCTAATGGTCTACGAGAGTCTAGGTAAGGGGACTTGTTGTGCAAGGGAAAGATCCATCACCCCCGGTGCACCTTACCTAAGGTAATCTAAATTGTTGTTTGATTGTTTTTCTAAGTCAGATTTTTTATTCGTTGGTTTTTTCTAAGTCTCGAAGTAGATCTCTTTTCATGAGGGAGTCTCTACCTCATTGGATCGAAAACCTAACCGTTCTAAATTCTGAATTATAGCACTGCATTTGTTATCTTTTTAATACCTCTGGTGTACTTTACAATGTAATTTTACACTCCGATAATTAAAATTTACAATAAAAAAGAACAAATTATATTTTGATCGAAATCTTACGGATAATCATAAAATGGATACGATATCCCATTTTTCATTTCAAATATGAGAAAAGATGTAATTTTTTTTACAAAAAGTATGCATAGGAAATTTTTAGAATTTGATCCTATGCACGAAAACAACACGTTTTTTTCCTTCTAAAAATGCATTCTTTTTATCTTTTTTAAAAAACAAACTAGATCGGCCCAATGAAATGGGTTGGCCCAACATCTTTCTCGGGTCGGGCTGGATAGAATGTCCATCCCTTGCTACTAGTCAACATATGAACAATAACTAACAAAGGAGGAGGAGGAGGTTACCTATCGCTGTTGCCGTGTATAGGAGGTCGAGTTGGTTCTGCCGATGGTGGTGGTGCCAGGAATGGTGGCATGTGGTGGTTGCAAGAGGCGATTGAAGGTTGCAGCTGAAGGAGAGAGGAGACGACCTCTGCTAGTCTGTCGCTAGAGGAGGAAACAACTATCGTTGTTACTAGTGGATAAAAAGGAGCTATCATCGATGCCTAGGAGCTAGTGGTGGTGGCTGTTGGACAAAAATTCAGATGTTGCTAAAAGGGACTATGCGTTGTTGTTGGTTTGTTTTAAAAACTATGGTTGTCAACTGTTGGTCAAGAAACAGTGGCTGGTAACTAGAGAGGAGGAAAAAAGACTATAGCTTACGAGGGGGAAGGAGGAGGTTGAGGTTGCTGGTGTTGAAGGAAAGACTTGAGACCATTGATGTTTAGGAAGATGTAGACAGTGATGCAGGCAATAGGGTCAAAGAAGACTGGGTCAATGGCTTCGGTAGCTACTCGTAGCTTATTTTTTGTGTTGTCTTTGATATCCCTTCCTTCTTCTGCCTTTTTTCCCCTTTGTGTTTGTGCTTAGTTCTCTGTTTCTCCTCCCTGTTATGTCTTTTTTTGTTCTCCCCCCTTCTGCATGTTCCAGTTCTTGGTATTTATAGAACGTGAATGACAATTCGATTGCTCATTGATATTTATAGAACGTGAATGATGATTTGATTGTTCATTGCGTGCAGACACAGGTGATCTCTTCAACTTCTGCAAAGGCGTGCCTGCAATGTTTAGGTCATTGAACAGTGCAGTCAAGCCTGCAAATCTTGCAGAGTGGCATAAATACACTTTAGCTCCTTAATTTATGATTGTTCTAATTGTACTCCTAATTAGTTTTAAACTTTTAAGATTATGTAATTTTATCCCCGTCAAAATTTCAATAGCAGCCTTAACTTTACACATCGTTTTTACTTTGGTCCTTGGTTTCAGATTTATGCAATTTGACCCTCATTGACCATTAGCTTTCAATTTTCTTCAATTTCACCTTTGATTTCATCCAATTGACTTGTAAATAATTAAATTTGGTCTCCGAAAATTCCAATCTTCTCAATTAAACCCAAATTAGGCTTCTGAACTTGATTTTTCATCAATTAAGCCATTAGTAAAATTAATTTGACCAATTTAAAGTATAATTAAGTCCTTGCACTTAATTAAATCCTCCAAGTGGACTCTCAATTAATTCCTAAACAAAATTAAACTATAATTTGACGCATGATTAAATCAAATTGACCTATTAAAATATAATTATGTCTTTCGACTTAATTTTATGTAGATTTATCTAATAATCATTTATGTCAAGCTTGAATCTGCATTTTCCTTCATCTTTGGACGCAATAGAGGTACAATCGGGTTCTAGAATTCATCTAAAATTTCCAACTTTATTTTTCTACCAACACCAACCTCTTTTTATTTTATTTTTGTTATTTTTATTTTATTTCGAGTAGATTTTGGGGAATAACCCAAAAATGGTTATGACATAAAGCATGCATGATTAGACAAATTTTATAAATTTTGTTTTATTTTTTAAAAATAAATTAAGGAAATTAAAATAAATCAACATTAATAATATTTTTTAATTTAATATGTATTTTGTAACATTTAAGTTTACGTGTATTTTTATTTCTATCTTGTTGAAACTGGACCGAGGGTGTCTTCCCTATTCTCTATTCCTATTGGCAACACACCTTTCAAACTAGTTACTACGAGTATGCGTGCCCGCACGTTGCGCTAGGCTTTTTTCTATGTAGAAAACTAATTGACTTTTTACATACTGTAATTAATTATTTTTATATTTAATTAATGAAATTATAATTGATAAAATATGTTATAAATAATTTTTTTTCCGCCTAAAAGAAATAGTGTAATCGAAATGGGAAGTGACTCGTATTTTTTTTAATTGTAGATAACCTAGGCAAATTTGTCTTTTTTTTATGAGTTTTTTTTTTCCCGGTAATATTAGATCTAACACATTATAAAAAAAAATATTGTAATTTTTTTAAGAAATAAACTTAATTTTTTTGTGTGGTATAATTAGTTATTTTAATGTTTAATTAGTAAAATTGCAATAGATAAAATATGTTAAAAATGAGTTTTTTGCGTGCTATAATTAGTATGCTTGTTTGCGCGTTGCGCTAGACTTTTTTCAATGTAGAAAACTAATTCATTTTTTACATGCTGTAATTAGTTATTTTAATATTTGATTAGTAACATTATAATAGATAAAATATGTTATAAATATTTTTTTCCCGCCTAAAAGGAATAGTGTAATCGAAATGAGAAGTGGTTCGTATATTTTTTAATTGTAGATAACCTAGGTAAATTTGTCAACTTTTTTTTATGAGTTGCTTTTTTGTCCTAGTAATATTAGACCTGACACATTATAAATAAAAACTATTGTAGTTTTTGTAAGAAATCAACTTAATTTTTTTGCGTGCTATAATTAGTTATTTGCCGTCTAAAAGGAATAGTTTAATCGAAATGGGAAGTGGCTTGCATCTTTTTTAACTGTAGATAACCTAGGTAAATTTGTCTTTATTTTTAGCTATCTTTTCCCCCCAGTAATATTAGATCTGAAATATTAAAAATAAAAACATTGTAATTTTTTTTTAAGAAATAAACTTAAACAAAAGAGCAAGAAATTAAAATCCAAAGCCAATTTTTTTTATAAAATTTATTCATCATATTATTATGTTAAATGTATTTAAGAATACTTATATTAATTTTTTTCCTTCAAAAAATCCTAGGTCATTTTTTTTTTCACTCTATATATTTTTAGGCGATAATATTCAATAAATATTAAAACATATAATTAGTTTCACATACTTTAATTTGACATAAATATACAAATATATAATTAATTTGACATACTTTAAATGATATATTTAATTTAAAGGACAAAATTGAAGTATATCCAAACATTGAAATTAAATAATTTAAAACAAAACCGGAAATTAAAAGAATTGGGACCGAAATGAAACTGAAATCTATAATTAACTTGCATAGAAGGATAAAATTGAAAGAAATCAAACATTGATACTGAAAATATTAAGGATTTATAATAAATTTGCATGGAAGGATGAAATTGAAATCAATGAAAACTTTGATACCAACAATATTCAGAATTCCAGCCCAACCCAAAAAATTAAAAGCATGAGGACCTAATTGAAACTCTAATATATAATCAATTTCAATTAAAGAGCGAAATTGAAACAAATCAAAACCTATATAATAGCAATAAGGGCTAGAACAAAAAAATTAAAATGTTCAGGGACTGAAATGAAATGTGACAAAAATAGTTGCGCTGATGTCAGCTGGCTCAGGCAGGAGAGAGAAATTTTGGGGGGTGGGAATTCAAACGACCATTGACACGTTTCTGGACACCATAGTGTCACACGTGCCGCACCAGGTGGAAGAGAACATGCCTGGAAATCATTCTAGATGGCGATTGGGCATTTTTGGACGTCGGAGTAAGCCGCATGCGCCGTCCAAAACACACGTGAGCGCGGAAACGGAAGGCGCGTCCGGCGACGCGCCAACAGTAAAACAACAAAAAAAATAAAAACAAATTGGCTAATTATCGGAACACCCCTCACTCCTAGGCCTGATTTTTGTCCTTTTCGAGGGACAAAATAGTTAATGCACTGTGCCATGAAATATTAGAAGAAAAAACGGCCAGACAAATCGGGCCGGTCCGGACCGAAAGCGGTCAATTACCGTTGAGCCCCTGAAATCGGCGGTGTTTTTTGTCTTTTTCGAGGGGTTATTTCGTTAATACATTGTTCATTGACGAGGCAAAAAAAAAGGCAAACATCCGCGCGCGAAGCACCGGAGCAGATATCTTGTCCGCAGTGACAATGAGTCACAGTGAACAGGAACAAACCATTCTCTTTTAGCTTTTGTTGCAATTTACCCCATTAACCATATGCCCACACCTCTAATTCACAGTAGCTCTCCTTTTGAGGCTTTGTTTGGGTGTCAACCAAGTTATCATAAATTACAAAACTTTGGTAGCAACCTTGCACCCTGATTAAGCTAGAGCCAAAGTCTATCCCTTATATTTTTTTTTAGGCTATTCTATGACCTGAAATGTTTATGTTCATGAATCTTTCTCAAATTAGCATGTGTAGTACACTCATCAGGTGTTGTTTGATGAAACTCGGTACCCACTTACAAAATCATCTCTGACCATGCATGACTACCGAACGACCTTGCTTGTCACAACCATTTTCGAGAGCTTCTTCTCATGTCATCAACCCAACATTGCTCCCCGCCTCATCTTTGGTGACCCAAGCATAAACAGCAAATTTGCCAATGATGTCATACTCGACCTCATCTTCACATTATCCAAGGAGTTTCTCATCTCTTTTCTCCTTTACTAATCCATGCCCTAGCTAGTCCTTCAATTTCAGACAATATTGGGACCCGTGCTTCTCAAATTCACTCTCTACTTCCCATGCCCCCTCATTCCCGAACTCACCCAATGATCACTAGAGTGATGAGCACTAGCAATTAGTCAGACTTGTTGCTTAAGGGTTTAGCCAACATCCTGAGTTGGACTATAAGGAAACTTTTAGTCTAGTGATGAAAACCAGCAATTAGTCATCTTGTGGTGTCTTTGTGGTGATGTAGGCCAATCTAGTTTCATTGACTAGGCCAATCAGGCTTCATGGTCTATCTGTTAGATTTTAATGAGATTAGCTTTGAAGATAAGAAGATTTAGTTGTAGTCTTTTAATTTAGTTGAAATTACTATTCATAATAGGTTTTATCAACAAACCTATCATTTATCCAATAACCTCTCCTAGTCTATTGAGAGTTCTAGTTTATTTCAATTTCTAGTTCTTGTAAGCCTATAAATAGGCAAGTTTCAATTGAAGAGAATGAATGTGATTCATTCCAATATTTGTGATTTTTTGGTTCTTCAGGATTTCTTGTTTTTCCATATTTTGAATCTCAACAGTAACTGTTCTAAATAGTTATTGTTCAAATCAAAAGTTCAACAGTGGTATCAGAACAATATTCTTATGGGACTGTGGGGTATTTTTTTTGAGTGAAACGTTGAGAGGGTGTATGCAAAAACAAAGTGAGATTGCTTATTAAATCATGTCTACCTCTAGCAATAATGGTGCTGCAATTCCAGTGTTTTCTAGGGAACACTACCATATCTGGGTTGTCAAGAAAAGGTTCCATTTAAGGGCTCAAGGGTTGTGGAATGTAGTAATGTCTAATATTGATCCACCAGCCTTACCAACAAATCCTACTCTTGCTCAAATGCGAGCACACGAAGAAGAGAAATTGAAGAAGGACAAAGCCATCACCTGCCTACACTCAGGGCTTGCAGATCACATCTTCACCAAGATCATGGATCTAGAAACACCAAAGCTTGTATGGGACAAGCTACAAGTCAAATATGAAGGTAGTAGTAGAGTCAAGGCTGTCAAGTTACTTGCATTTAAAAGACAATTTGAATTGCTGAAGATGAAAGACAATGAATCCATCAAGATTTATGTTGGGAAATTGATGAACATTGTAAACCAAATGAGACTCCTCGAGGAGATATTTGAGGATCATAAGGTAGTAGAAAAACTTATGATGTCCATTCCTCAGAAATTTGAAGCTAAGATTTCTGCCATAGAAGGGTCTTGCGATTTGCAAAACCTTTTGATTGTAGATTTGATTAGCAAATTGCATATACAGGAGCAAAGAATGGAAATGAGGGATGATGAATCAGTTGAAGGTGCTTTTCAAGCAAAAAATGTTTTTCAATCTAAGAAAAACTTCAGCAGCAGGAAATCAAATACATTTCCTAAGAACATGGATATTATGCCTCAGAAAAGACAGATTTTCTCACCTTGTTCTTATTGCAAAAGAACAAATCATGCTGTGGAAGATTGTTGGTTTAAGGAAAAACCTATTCTCCATTGTGCTTTTTGTAATAATCATGGTCATAATGAGCAGTTTTGTAGAATAAAAAGGAGGCAACCCCAGCAAGAACTACAACAACATGCAAATGTTACCGAGGAAGACAAGGATGATGAGGAGCATCTATTCATGGCTCTTCAAACTGGCAACACTTCCAAGGAAAATATATGGACAGTGGCTGTACTAGCCATATGACAAAGTATTTGTCAATTTTTTCTTCAATCGATCAATTAATTAAGCCAAAGATCAAGTTGGGGAATGGAGATATTATGCAGGCCAGGGGTAAAGGAAGTGTTATTGTCAACACAACCAAAGGTATGAAAGTCATTTCAAATGTTCTTTACATTCCAGAATTGGATCAAAACATCCTGAGTGTTGCACAAATGCTGAAAAATGGGTATGAAGTATCATTTAAAGGAAGTTTTTGCTTCATTACTGATTCACATAATTCAGCAATAGCAAAAATTAAGATGGAAGGTAATAACTTTTATTTGAATATGGATGTTGTGAAAGGGCATGTCTTAAGTGCAAAATCTGATGAGAGTGTGTTATGGCAAAAAAGATATGGTCACGTTAACCTTAATTCATTAAAGGTTATGCATAATAGTGGTATGATTAATGAAGGTGATCAGTTTTGCAAAAAGCTGCAAATATGTGACAAAAATGGGAAGAACAGAGATGGTGCTCTGTATAGCATGAAATTCAACAATTTTTATGTGAAAAATTCAGCTGAATCCACAACAAATGAAGGCTTAAAAGATGTTTTTACTGAACATGGAGCAATTACTAATGCTGTGATGTTGAGGGATGCTGAGGAAAAATCAAAATGTTTTGAAATTGTGAATTTTGAAAAAGTTGAGGATGCTGCCGAAACTATCAAGACTCTTAATGGCAAAGAAATTGATGGTGAGGAATGTTATGTTGGAAAATGGTACATGAAGACAAGAGGAGCAACATTTGAAGGAAATCTTGATGGTGATTTGGGCCAAAATAGGGTTGATAAAAGTCTAGTCCATCATGATTTGAAGACCAAGGCACTTCCAGTAGCAAGACTGGAATTCCTGAAGATGAAGTTGGGATTTCCCAAAGCAAATCTCAAGGAGGAGTGTTAGAATTCTAATGAGATTAGCTTTGTTTTAGCTGTAGGATTCTAAAGAGATTAGCTCTCTTTTTAGCTATAGAGTTCTAAATAGTTTTTATGACTATCTCTAATAGGATTTATCATAAATCCTATCCTTATCCAATAATCTCTCAAATTGTGAGAGTTTTATGGCTTTAGTTCATTATCATTGTAAGCCTATATAAAGGCAATTTGAATTCAATAAAATAATGTGATTTTGATCCCAGTTTAAGTTTTTAGTGTTCTTAAGTCTTGTTCTTCAATTTCCAAATTTCGATCTAAACAGTAGATGTTTAGAACACTTGCTGTTTAGATCATAGAATTCCAACAGTTCCTTGCATTGAAAAGGGAGTTCGAACTGATGAAGATGAAGGATGTTGAATCTGTCAAGGATTATTCTGGTAGATTAATGGATGTTGTGAATCAAATGAGGTTGCTTGGAAAGATAAGAAGATAAGAAGATTTAGTTGTAGTCTTTTAATTTAGTTAAAATTACTATTCATAATAGGTTTTATCAACAAACCTATTATTTATCCAATAACCTCTCCTAGTCTATTGAGAGTTCTAGTTTATTTCAATTTCTAGTTCTTGTAAGCCTATAAATAGGCAAGTTTCAATTGAAGAGAATGAATGTGATTCATTCCAATATTTGTGATTCAGTTCAAACTCCCTTTTCAATGCAAGAAGCCTAACAGTCTTGACTCTGTTGCTTCCCTCAAATTCACCTTGAAGCTTGTCCCATACAAGCTTTGGTGTCTCCATATCCATAATCTTTGTGAAAATATGATCTGCAAGTGCTAAATGGAGGCAAGTGATACCTTTGTCCTTCTTCAGTTTTTCTTCTTCATGTGCTCTAATCTGAGCAAGTGTTGGATTTGCTGATAATGGTGATGAATCAGCATCGGTTGTGACCACATTCCACAACCTTTGAGATCTTAGATAGAATCTCATCTTTACAACCCATATGTGATAGTGTTCTTCAGTAAATACTGGAATGGCAGCAACAGTGTTGCTTGAGGTAGACATGTTTTGATAAAAATAAACATCTTTTGTTTGCAATCAATCACTCCGTGTTTAGCTCTCAAACTCTCTTGTGTTTATCACTCAACAAAGTCCCACAGTCTCGTAAGAAAAATTGCTCTGATACCACTATTGGAATTCTATGATCTAAACAGTAAGTGTTATAAACATCATCTGTTTAGATCGAAATCTGGAAATTGAAGAACAAGACAAAAATTAGTAGAATTCCTAAAGAACACTAAAAACTAAAACTGGGATCAAAATCACATTCTTTTATTGAATTGAAATTGTCTTTATATAGGCTTACAATGATAATGAACTAAAGCCATAAAACTCTCACAATTTGAGAGATTATTGGATAAGGATAGGATTTATGATAAATCCTATTAGAGATAGTCATAAAAACTATTTAGAAGTCTATAGCTAAAAAGAGAGATAATCTCTTTAGAATCCTACAACTAAAACAAAGCTAATCTCATTAGAATTCTAACACTATCTACTGCCTCAAACAGGCTTTTCGTGGCTGCTCCACAGCTCTTAAATAGGCTATATATACTGGATCTTGGTTTCCAAAATTCTATTGCTGACACATCTTTATTTATTTATTGTCACTATTTTTTTAATGTGGATGACTTAATTCTCACATGCAACGATAATGATTCTGTTTAATCAGTCATTGCCAAGCTTGGTCTCTATTTTTCTGTCAAAGACCTCAATGACATTGCATATTTTCTGGGGTATTGAAGTTATAACAATACCTGCTGGAATATTTTTGTCACAACATAATCCTTTCAAATTGATTTCCTTTTAACTTTTCCACCAAATCTTCTTCTTCCTTTCAAATTTCCTTTTTCTCCCTCTAATCCTTCAACATCCCTAATTTTAACTCTTCAAAACCTTAGTTTAATTGTATTTTCCTCATGTTGATTAAAATTTAGCATTGATTTCTTAGAGAAATAAAAATTAAAATGCTAATGATTAAGAGCACTATTAGCTACCGGCCTAAGTAATGCCAAAGTAACCTCAACAATTATGTGGAAGACATCCCTTATTATAATTCAAATTGAGGATAAGCTTAAAGCAGAGAGTATTCAAAACCATGAACAAAAAAAAAGGAAAAACAAATTGTCGAAAACACAACATACTTGGTAATTTAAACTTTAAATAGGTTTAATGACTTTTGCGAGTGTTTGAACATATGTCGAAAATTGGGAGCACAGTTAACTACCGAGGATACAAGATGGAGGTAGTAGATGTTGAGATTAGTAAAAGAGTGAAGAAATTGTGCAGAGAAGAAGAGAGATAGAGAGATCAGAGAGAGAAGGAAATTTTGAATATATTTTGTTGTAATATTTTCTCCATACAAACTGTGTGCTACTAACAGCTTTATATACATGTGTCAAATACCCTATACTACATTCTAGAATATACTTTCAGTATTCCAAAATATATACTCTAACATCCCCCCTCAATCTCTTGCTTTGACAAACCAAGCATGAGATTGCAACAATGAAAACAAAACACATGAGTACTGAACCCTTTTTGAAAGAAATCACTATGTAAAAGAAATATAAGTTTGAATACGATTGAGAAGAAAAAGAAAAATGCTCAAATGGAAAAGAAGATAGAAGAGAGAGAAGACATTTCATTTATCTATTTCTTGATTGAAATTTCGTTTGTCTACTTCAGTTTTTCTGAAGTTTTTCCTTTGTCTACTTCAGTTTTTTTCTGAAGTTTTTCATCTTTGAGAAGAGAGGGATGAGAAGACAGAAATGGGAGGTAAGAGAGGTGATAGAATGGGTTTGAATTTCATTTGTCTACTTCAGTTTTTCTGAAGTTTTTCATTTGGTTACTTCAGTTTTTCTGAAGTTTTTCATTCGCCGATGAATTTCTTAATTTGTGTAGGAATTCATTTTGTAATTCTCAATGATATTGATGATTTTTTTTTTCTTCTTCTTCTTCTTCTTCTTTTTTTTTCAACAAAACGACACCGTACAATAAACCACACAATAACAACGCATAGAAATAAAAGAAAAGAAAGGCATAAAGGAAAACTAAAAAACCCTAGCTCTCCGCCGCTTAAGCATTTTGAGGACCCGCATCCACTCTTCTTCTTCTTGTGCTTGATCTTCTTGGGCTTTGGTGTAGGTCTTCTTCTTTCTCTTCTTGGCACCACCCCTCAACGAAAACACCAAATGGAGAGTGGACTCCTTCTAGATGTTGAAGAAATACACAATATATATTGAACAATGTTTTATTATTGTGCTCTGTTTTGAATCAATGACAGAGATGAGCTTAAATAGGCTACAAAGATGTATGTACATGGAAAGAAAAAATACAATGCTGAATTAGAGAGATCTGCAGATTTGATATAATCCTTGCACTGATTTGGAAGATCAGTAGGATGCTAAATAAGGAATGCAGGTAACGGCTTGATTTTCCACACTCCCCCTCAAGCCGTATTGTAGATATTGATCATTCCAAGTTTCTTTATCAGGTCTTCATATTTACTTCGGGCAAGAGCTTTCGTGAGAATATCGGCAGTTTGGCAATGTGTTGGAGTGTAGCTAACTTCAAAGATTCCTTGTTCAATCTTTTCTTTGATAAAGTGACGATCTATCTCCACATGCTTGGTTCGATCATGATGGACTGGGTTTTTAGCAATACTGATGGCAGCTTGATTGTCGCAGTGAAGTGTCATGGTATATTTAACTAGAACCCGTAATTCTTCTAACAGTCTTTTCAGCCAAATTCCCTCGCAAATACCTTGCGCCATAGCCCGAAATTCTGCCTCTGCGCTGCTACGGGCTACAACTGGTTGTTTTTTACTTCGCCATGTAACCAAGTTTCCCCAAACAAAAGAGCAGTAACCAGAAGTTGATCTCCGATCAGTTACTGAGCCTGCCCAATCTGCGTCTGAATATATGTCAATTTCTCTGTTCGTAGTTCTTTGGAAGAAGAGTCCTTTTCCTGGTGTCATCTTGAGATATCTCAATATTCTGGTGACAGCGGTCATGTGTTGCTCTGTAGGATCATTCATGAATTGACTTACCATGCTTACAGGAAAGCTGATGTCTGGTCTTGTGTGGGAAAGATAGATGAGTTTTCCAACAAGACGTTGATATCTTCCTTTATCAACTGGAGCACTTCCATCTTTTTCCCCTAATTTGACGGTTGTATCCATAGGAGTTTCCGCAGGTCGACATCCTAGCATTCCTGTTTCATTGAGTAAGTCTAGAATATATTTGCGTTGAGAAACTACTATACCTTTCTTTGACCTGGCGATTTCCATCCCGAGAAAGTACTTGAGGTTTCCCAGATCCTTGATCTCAAACTCCTTCGTCAATGAAGTTTTCAGTGAGTCAATTTCTTCTTCATGATTCCCTGTTAGAATTATATCGTCAACATATACAATGATAATAGCCAACTTCCCTTCTGAAGAGTGTTTCACAAACAATGTGTGATCGGATTGACATTGGCTGAATCCATACCCTTTGACTGCTTTAGTAAATCGATCAAACCAGGTCCTCGGTGATTGCTTAAGACCATACAAAGATTTTCGAAGTCTGCATACCTGGTTGGAATTCCATGTCATCTTCAGTCCAGTGGGTATGTCCATGTAAACTTCTTCCTCTAAGTTACCATTGAGGAAGGCATTTTTGACGTCGAGTTGGTGAAGTGGCCAGTCAAGGTTAGCTGCCAACGATAGCAATACACGGACAGTGTTGAGTTTGGCAACTGGAGCGAACGTTTCTTGGTAATCAATACCATATGATTGAGTGAATCCTTTGGCAACTAATCTCGCCTTATACCTGTCCACATTTCCATCTGCCTTGTATTTAACTGTAAAAATCCACTTACACCCAACTGGTTTCTTACCTCTTGGAAGGTCAGTAATCTCCCACGTATGGTTCTTTTCCAGTGCTTGAATTTCCTCATCGACTGCAGCCTTCCATTTGGGAATTTTTAAGGCTTCCTGAATATTTTGAGGAACTTGTATATCTGTGATGCTGGAAGTAAAAGCACGGAAAGTGGGTGATAACTTTTCATAAGAAATAAAATTTCCAATAGGATGTTGAGTACATGTTCTTACTCCTTTCCTCCAAGCTATGGGCATATTAAGGATTTCTCTTTCAAACTCAGAATCAACAGTGGAAATAATATTATCTGAAATAGAAGTGTTGTTACCTGGGCTTGAATCAGCATTCGGTTCAGTCTCATGGGTCTGTTGAGGGAATGTTCCTTCTTCTGGATCTTCTCGGCAGTGCGCCGTTTCCCTTGAGTCAACCATTGATTCGGGCTGATCAATTAATTCTGGTGGTATGGCTTCAGGTGTTATGGGCTCAGGTGTGATTGGTTGATCGGCTGTGATGGGTGAAATGGAAGTGGATTCATCGGGATTCCAAAATTGATATTCCTCAGCTGGAGTCTCCCCCTGAATATCGGTTTTGGGATAGTAAGGTTGTCTTTCAAAGAATGTGACATTCATTGAATTGTAGACTTTCCTTGTGACTGGAGAGTAACACTTGTATCCTTTTTGATTTGAAGAATAGCCAAGAAGAATGCACTTAATTGATCGGGGATCAAGTTTGCTTCTATGTTGTTGACTGATATGAACAAATACTGTGCACCCAAAAATTTTGGGAGGGATGGTGGAGATGAGACGAGTGGATGGAAATGATTTTAGGAGTAATTGGCAAGGTGTTTGGAATTTTAGCACTCTAGATGGCATCCTATTGATGAGGTAGGTTGCCGTAAGAACAGCTTCTCCCCAGAAAAATTTAGGAACATTTGTGGAGAACATTAGAGATCTTGCCACCTCTAACAAATGTCTATTTTTCCTTTCGGCGATGCCGTTTTGTTGAGGGGTATCAACACATGAACTTACATGAACTATCCCCTCTTTTGCTAGAAATTCCCCTAAAATGAGGTTGAAGTAATCCTTAGCATTATCCGACTTTAGAATCTGTATTTTTGACTGAAATTGGGTCTGAATCATTTTTGAAATTTTTTTGAAAATTTGACCCGTTTCAGATTTATCTTTCATGAGAAATACCCAGGTTAATCTAGTATGGTCATCTATGAATGAGATAAACCATCTAGTTCCAGTCACATTTTTTATTTTTGATGGCCCCCAGATATCATTATGAATCATTGAGAATGGACTGGATGCTTTATAGGGTTGAATTGGAAAATTGGATCGAACTTGTTTTGAAAGTTGACAGATTTCACACTCAAAAGTTTTTGGATTTTTATTAAATAAAGAAGGAAATAAATGTTTAAGATAGGTGGCACTGGGATGCCCTAACCGATAGTGCCACAATAGGATTGCACTATCTTTATTTTGGTATGGAGCTGAAAAACAATTACCACCGAATTTAGGTAGCTTTTTGGGATCGTGATTCTTGCTTAGAAGATAGAGTCCAGAACATTCCTCAGCATTGCCAATCATCTTCCCCGAATCCAGATCCTGAAATATACAACGAGTGGAGGAAAATTTAGAAATACACCTATTATCTTTAGTAAGCTTACTAATTGACAATTGGTTGCAATCCAGTTTAGGTACAAGAAGAACAGAGTGAAGAACAAGGTCTTTTGATAACTCAACTGAACCTATACCAGTAACTTTAGTTAAAGACCCATCTGCTATACGAACTGATAAGTTATCTGGGCAGGGTTTGAGTGTATCAAATATAGTTATATCTCCCGTCATATGGTCAGAGGCTCCTGAGTCCACAATCCAAGTATATTTGTGGTTTTCCCGACAATAAAAGCACATAAAAATTTACCTTTGTGAGTCAAAAAACCCGAACCAATAACCTGGTTGGATGACGGGTCATTTTGTGATTGTGCCGACAGAAAGGGAGATAGCAATTTCTGGAGCATCTCCATCTGCTCCTTGTTGAACGGAGTGTCAATTTGATTCGCCATTTGAGTTTGGATTTGGGGTGGTTGCCCACTACCAATTACATGGTTACCTCGTCCTTCATATGGCTGGCGCGGCTTCCAGTCAGCGGGTTTTCCATGGATCTTCCAGCATGTCTCGTTCAAGTGTCCTGACTTTCTGCAGTGATCACACCAAGGTCTTCTTCCTTTTGATCTTTGGCGATTTTCAATTGAATTGAATTGGGTCTTAAGGGCTGAGCTTTCTGTCATGTTCAATTGTTGGTGAGTTCCCATCATGAGATTTTTCCGGCTTTCTTCACGATGGACCTCAGAGAAGGCTTCTCTGAGACTGGGTATGGGTTTTGCTCCCATGATTCTCCTTCTGATTTCAACAAGATTTCTGTTTAACCCTAGCAAAAACTTAAACACACGTTTTCCTTCCACAATCTTTTTATACAACACACCATCAGTACCACAACTCCAGTTATGAATTTCAAAAGTATCAAGTTGACGCCATAGACGAGTGAGGGTATTGAAGTATTCAGTTACCGTAAGATTGTCTTGGCGCAGATCATGGAGTGTGCTTTCAATTTGGATGATTTCTGATGTGTTTTCTTTGTCTGAGAATGTTTCCTTTGCAACATCCCAGATTTCTTTGGCAGTGTCGAATGACAGAAAATTTTCCCCAATGTCTGTGGTCATAGAATTGACTAACCAAGACATGACCATGTTATTTTCTGCTATCCACCTTTTGTAGGTTGATGCTGTTGATTCTGGTGCCGTCGAGGCTCCAGTTATATATTCATCTTTTTCCTTTCCCTGTATGAACATCAATATGGACTGAGACCATTGCAGGTAATTTTGTCCATTCCGTTTGTGTGCTGTGATTGGAAGATGAGAAGAGGTTTCCATTTGGTGGGAGGATAAGGATGATGATGATGGGATGGTGATATTTGAAGAATTGGATGAGTTGGTAGCCATTCTAAGGGCTGGTCAGTATTTAGGTATATACGGGATTTGAAGAAGATGAAGAGATGCAGTGTTAAACCTACTCTGATACCATGAAGAAATACACAATATATATTGAACAATGTTTTATTATTGTGCTCTGTTTTGAATCAATGACAGAGATGAGCTTAAATAGGCTACAAAGATGTATGTACATGGAAAGAAAAAATACAATGCTGAATTAGAGAGATCTGCAGATTTGATATAATCCTTGCACTGATTTGGAAGATCAGTAGGATGCTAAATAAGGAATGCAGTAATGGCTTGATTTTCCAAAAATGTTGTAGTCAGTGAGCGAGCGGCCATCTTTGAGCTGTTTTCTAGCGAAAATGAGACGCTGCTGGTCTGGCGGGATGCCCTCCTTGTCTTGAATCTTGGCTTTGACATTGACGATCGTGTCTGAGGACTCTACCTCGAGGGTTATTGTCTTACCCGTCAAGTCTTTCACGAAGATCTGCATCTTCGCTTGTAGATGCAGAGCAGAGAATGGGAAGAGATGGTTTCAGTTGGTGGCGTGTATGAGTCTTCACCTCTCCGGCGAGATCTTTCACTTTGATCTCCGTGATTTTATTTCTCACTTCTCTCTTGTTTTTCTTCGAGAACTTGATAGAGAGAATTGCTGCAGGAACTCTGAAGAATTGAAACGGTGAGTCATGAATTCTCACTCTGCTGCTGCTCTGTTTGATTTTTTTTTTTTGAGAATTTGAAATGTTTTACTGAGACTGGAGAGGAGAAGAAACAGATGTTGAAGAAGAGGAGTCCTGGCCGTGCGTTTTGAAATTGTTTTCTATGAGTTTATATTTTCAGTATGGTCTCCGACCCGTTTTACATTAAGATTGAGATTGATTCTTAAAATATATTTTATTTGTAAATATATTGAAATAATATATTTTTTATTTTTTTAAAATTATTTTTAATAATAGCATATAAAAATTATCTAAATATACCATATTTTTTTAATTTAAAAAAAAATTATTTTTTTAATGTATTTTATAAACACTTTCAAAACACAATATTAAACAAAAGAAGTTGAAATTCCTATAAATTTTATTTGTTTACTAGTTGTGATGTATTTAATGCTTCATACAAAATGAATCATTAGTATCTGAAGAGGTCTACAACTAACTTATTTAAGGGGTTGCAGTATCTTAAAAAAATATTGTTATTTTTTTCTTCTAATTTTATTTTTTAATATTTAAGTTATTGAAGATTATGTTTTATTATTTATTGTGATTTGTTTTATATATGATCAAGTTGATCTTATAATTTGTATTGTGAGTTTTGTGGGTTAATTCAAGTTTTTTTTTTCTTTGATATATTTTTTAATTTTATTTTTCAATATTTGATTGATTGAGAATTATGCTTCATGATTTATTTTGGTTTGTTTTTTATGAGTTTATTTAGTTTAATGACTCAAGTTGCCAGTTTAGATGGTTAACCACGTTAACTCAAGTTTTTTTTAATTATATTTTTTCTATTTCAACATTTATCATTGAGTTGATTATAAATTAGACTTTATAATTTATTTTGGTTTATTTTCTAAGAGGTTATCACAGTCTTATTACTCAGGTCATATATTTTGTAAGTTAACCCTAGTAGAATCACGTGGTTCTATTGTGTCCTATTTTAGTTTTTTTTTTCATTTTCAACCTTTAACAATGAGTTTATTGAAAAAAAGTTTTATAATTTTTTTTATGAGGTTATCACAATTTCATGACTATAATCGTTGATTTGGTAGATTGATCTAAGTTGACTCAAGTTATTTTGTTTGTTTATTATTTTATGAGTTTATCCCGATATATAACTTGGATCAAGAGTTTGAGATGTTAACTTCGATTAATTTTTTTTGTTATTTTTAATATTTTTTTTCAATTCTATTGTTCAACAATGGATTGGCCAAAAAATGAGTTTCAATAGGGTTTGTTTATTTATTAGAAATATATTAATAATTTCAAAATAGGTTTTAAGAAATTTGATCTCAACCAACAAAATACCACGACGGGTAAACGATATAGTCTGTTATGTGATCTGGCAATAAAGGTAGTTAGTTCATTGATAACTACAATCGACCAATGATAGCACTTTATATGACTAGAATGTGGGGGGTCTCTAATGGCTCATATAGCAACATCAACTATAAAAAATGTCTACAACAAAGGTTTTAAGTTCAACTCCTTTAATGCCTCTTACCTACATTCTGAATTAATTGCAAACAAAAAGTAGCTAGTAGTGTTTCAGACATTGACCTGAACACAACTCAACAAGTTGCAAGAAACTTTGAAAGCCTAAAATATTTATTCGAACAGAACCCTGGGATTTAAATGAGAAACTCAAAATAACTTGAGATAAAAACAAACCTTGTTTCAAACCTAAATAATCAAAGCAACATGATACCTCGAAACTTTCAGCAA
Source organism: Salix caprea (assembly GCA_964035475.1). Classification (NCBI taxonomy): domain Eukaryota; kingdom Viridiplantae; phylum Streptophyta; class Magnoliopsida; order Malpighiales; family Salicaceae; genus Salix; species Salix caprea. The sequence goes on from OZ037743.1 coordinate 4,138,165, forward strand.
AACCACCTTAAAACATGTAGGGTTGTTTGGTATTGTGGTTGTTGTTGTGATTGAGGTTAAAAAAAATAATTTAATGAAAAACACTTTAAGCTACGGTTTATAACTGAAATTGAAGTGTTTGACTGTGGTTGAATTTGAGGTTTAATGAAGAACAATTTCGTGTATTTGGTTACCATGTTTTTAATATTGTTGTTAACTTGTAAAATTATTTTAAATAATACACACACACACACACACACACACACACACACACACACACACACATATATATATATATATATATATTGTTTTTTAAATATTATAGATTTAATAATTATAATAATAAAATATAATTAATAATTTAAATAAATTAAAAACAAATAATATAGGTTCAGTCAAATTAACCAAATTTTAAAAAAACTAACCCATAATATTTATTTATTTATTTATTTATTATTATTATTACTGTCATCATTAATACTATTAATGAATCATGATAGATAATTCAAACATTATAAATAAACCCATTCTCCCATTCATTCCTCTATTGCCGGAATTTATGCAATAAATAAATATAAATACAATAATCTAGCTATTCTATCACTTTTTATTAGCTATTTTTTCTATACCGGCGTTTCATTCACTTTTTTTTTTGGGACCATACAATATTTCTGCATTTTAAATCTAAATCAAACACTAAATTAAAAGATTTTTTTCAAATATAGTTTGAACCACAAACCATATAGTCAGGGGTTGGAAGCTCTTATTCATCATAATGATACGTCGGATCATATCATAAATGTGTCAGCTTCCCATGGCCTTCGAGCTTTGAATATTTAGGATCAAGAGGGAACATTTTGTTGTCATTATTAAATGCCAGCAAAGGTTGGTGGAAGCTTACCCTGAGCCCACATTCGCGCAAATTATTATTCTTGTTTTAAGGCTGTAGGCCAGCAAACCTCCCAGCCATCGGGCAATGGCAGACCTTGGACAAATTTGGCGAAGGTTTATATATATATTTAATATTTTCATAAAATACTTAACAGGTCTTGGGTAAGAGAATTTTTTTTAAAATATATTAAAAAGAAAACAAATATAAGATATTTTCATTTAAATCTTTTAATTACACTCCACTTAATATAGTAATAAAGATTATATCATGTGATTTGACAATTTTACTTAGAAAGGACTTGACTAAAAAATAAGATGAAGAGCATAAATGAAACATTATTTAATCTATATTTTTTATAGGATTTTAAAATAGATTAATCCAATATTAGAGTCAACATTTTTATTGTATATTATTTAAACACGATATTGAACATAAAAATAACTTTATATATTTTTTTTAAGATGAACCTTTATTTTGCAAAAATATAAATAATTCATAATAAACATGTAAGAAATACAAGCATTTTATACGTCTATAATAAACAACAAATTTATCAACATCTTGAACCTTTAATTCTGATGAAATTTCTCAAAGCTGAATTCTATGCCATGGATTTCTTTTCTCTCGTTTTGCCATCCTGATTTCTTGGCCTTTGGTAAATACAAGCATCCTAGAAGCTGCAAGGAAGGCCAGCGCACTGTTTTCTTTTTCCAAAATCCATAAGAGGCTCTCATTTGAAGCCCATCAATACATAAGATCGAACCTTGAGCCCAATATATCCTCTTATGAGGCCCATCTACATATAAGAATTGAGATTAAAATCTTGTTGCCATAGAGATTTTCTGGCTGACATGAAATCTCTAATATTATGAAACCTCCCACCCCCGCCCGGTACGATTGTATAAGCCAGTTTGGACGACACCATACTGGCCGAAATCAAAATTCTACTATTAGGCCCAAGTGGGCATTTCATCCAAACAGGACTTTCTAACTTCACAAAATTCATATTACAGAGCAGGTTCAACTCCTATTTCATCTTTGTAGTCTTCATTTTTTTTCATTGAAAGCTCCGTACTCTTTTTTATATTTTTATATTGATTAAATCCCTCCTCTCTTTATTTTATTTTGTATTAGAACATAAGAAGTTAAAAATAAGTCAATATGACATCTCTTTGTAATATCAAGCTAGATGCTTGACAACTACTCTTTTGTGGGATCCACGGTAACTATTTTATTTTTAAAGCTTTTCAACTAAATAATAAAGAAATATAACTTAATTTGGAAAGATGGATTAATTGAGTTAATAATCAACCCCAACATTTTGCATATGATCCAAACAAACACGCATTCAATTGCTCACAATCATGGTGGGAAATACACACACACACATATATTTTGATGTCACGAATATATATATATTTTACTTTGTTCCGACATTTTTTTATTTTCTTACAATTGTTTTTCGTTTACCTAGAGCCTGAAAATAAGTTGCTAACAAATATAACCAGAGTCAACATGCGTGGTCTATCTTCTGGTCATTGGCGCACACATAATTACACCACATGAATGCATTTTAAAAGTTCACATGGATTGCTCGAATCAGACGAACATTCATCAGTCAATCCAATATTCATTTTTTTGTAGCCCAAAATCATTGATGCCTTGAAACAAAGGAATTACTAGGGGTGAGCAAAAAACCCGATCAACCGATTAAACCGAGAAAATCGGGGAAAAAAACTGAAAAAACCGAACCGAAAAAAAACCCCGATTAAACCGATTTAAAAATTCTGAAAAATACCCGATTCGGTTCGTTCTCGGTTTTGTAAGGCAAAAACTGAATAAACAGAATTTAACCGAACCGGTTCATTAAAAACGTTAATATAAAATAAAATCACACTTTCTCTTCTCTCATTTCTTTCCTAACTCTAACCCTCTCCCTCTCCCAGTCTCCCTCTATGGTAGCCAGTCGAGCCCTCTCCCTCTCTCCCTCCCCTGGCAGGAAATCTGCCACTTCGTATCATGCGAGTAGGAGTGGAAAGGGAGAAATCAGAGTAATCATCACTGACTTCATCCACTTCTTTTCTCTTCAATATCTTCAAGGAAGAAGATGATGACGAGAGTGTCGTAACCCAATTTTTGGGTTAATCCCCAAAATAAAATAATATAAATAATATAAATTATTTAAAATAATATAAATTCGTTTCAAAACTATATTTTTATCTTTATTCCTTCAACTAAATAGTTTCTATCTTTTTTATAATTATCTCTTATATATTAAGACACTAACCAAATACAACCTAAGTTTCTCATGGTTCCTCATGATCCAAATATTTATGGAGTTGTTATAGTATATAGAGTGTCATGTTGACTTTTTTTTTCGCGCTTCGCGTGTGGCCACCCCTAGAGAGGGGAGGTGGTGTGCGGGAAATGAGTTTTTTATAATAATAGAATTACGATTATAATTTTTAGAAGTCACCACCTAGTATTAAGGTCAATAGGAAACGTAATGGTCTAGGAGAGTCTAGGTAAAGGGACTTGTTGTGCAAAGAAAAGATGCATCACCCCCGGTGCACCTTACCTAAGGTAAACTAAATTTTTATTTGATTGTTTTTCTAAGTCAGATTTTTTATTCGTTGGTTTTTTCTAAGTCTCGAAGTAGATCTCTTTTCATGGGTGTCTCAACTGCTCCATTCATCTTTAATCTGTAAGGGGAAGAGCTTTGATATTTAATCTTTTATTTGGCCCAAAGTTCGACAATAAATTTTTCATTGAAGTTTTAAGTGTTATTAGTTATCACTCTTGTTGGCAGACCATAACGACAAATAAAAAAAATCTTTCTCAATGAACTTCTTAACTACTTATTTTACATGGGCATAAGAATTAGCTTCTAACCATTTAGTGAAGTAGTCAATTGCCAACAAAATGAATATAGTCTGCTTAATCTCTCTTCATGGTTAACCAAAAATATCCAGATTTTTACCTTGGCCTTGCCATAGTATGACTATTATCATAGGTGGCACAAATACCTTCATGAACTTTCCTTCAAGGCTTGCTCAATTTCCTTTTCACTCGGGACACCTAAGCAGAGTCTCTTCGAATGACCTTTTATGTATAATTTCTCGATCCAAATAAATGTTTGTGTCCATTCTCTTTAAAGTCTTCTTATTTGTATTAAAAGCTCCGTAAGGGTATTCCTGGTGTTGAAGAAACTCCTTAATATTATTGCATTATGGTTTCCCATCTTGTGATTTTTCAATTGTACATATAAGATTATAGATTTCTAACTTCAATGTCAATTTGTTGAATCTTATCCCTAGTAATAATTTGTGTCAGTGAAGCTAGAGCTGCCAAAGCATTAGCAAACTAATTTTTATCTCTACTCATGTGGGTGAACTTGATCTCTTTAAATTTATTGGCCAACTTCATGAGGTAGTTCTGATATGGCCAATTTGACATGGAATCCAGGAAACTTTAAGCTTCTTATCTTTGAGTTATAAAGTAGCTTCAAATCCGATGACACAAGCCTTATACTTAGTCGTTCTATTAATGCATTCAAATTGTAGCCCACTGAAATAGGGTATTGTTTTTCCTTTGTGAAAACTATTACTACTCTTGATACATTTACCAAATCATCAAAATAAAGGGTCTACCAATCACTCATCCAATCATTTTAAAATTGAATAATTAAATTGTTAATAGAAGGTGTGAGGCATTGTTGATTTTGTTGAAGATTATTAGTATTGTTTGGATTTTGAGATCTTGAGTTGATAAAAAAATATTGAATGGATTAATTCTAAGTTTAGATTTTGATAAAATTCATTGAATATGGTTATTCATAAATATGTGAGACTTTGGTTTGGATTTGTCTAGTTTTTGATTGAGAGAGAGCTTTTAGATTTGTCTACATTAAATATAGTATTTTTTTATGTTTCATACATAGACCATGTAGATATTGATGTTTTTATCTATGGTTATGAGTTTTTTACATTGAAATCCAGAATTAACTTTTGTTATATTTTATAGATGCCAAGAAAAAGTTCGAAGAAAACAACTACTATTGTTGGTCAATCGGTGGTAATGTTGGTAAAGTCAGTGATCATATTGTTGATTAGGTGTAGTCATTAGAGGCACCTGCTATACACGATACCAATTGAAGGTTATCCATTCCTAGTAGCATAAGTTGAATCCCTTATTTAAAAGATATTTTTTAGGTTTATAAATATTGAAGTTGTTTGTTTCATGACAAATGTGATGAGGAACCATTTTTTGAAGAACCATTTTTTGAGGAAATGTAAGATGATATATATAATTTTTTGAATTAATATATAACTTTTTTAAAATTTCAAAAAACTAATTAATGTATTGAAAATGCCATAAATTTTTTGGTAGGAAACGCAAAACAAGGGGTGGTCACTAATGCAATAAGGTAAGTAACAGGCAATCAACAAATTTTAAATTTAATTTAATAAAAAAATTACTGAGAAGAATTTTAAATTATTTTTTCTTAATTTTTTGTCCAGTGTTTATTTGTTAGATGTTTTAACATATTTATTTTTAGGAACAAGATCTTGGTGCGAGCCATTTCTGTTGAAATTTTTCGTTGCATTTTTTTTAATTCTTTTATTATAGTTGACTTTTTTAAAATTTTGTAGGAAAGATATAATGTTGTAATGGTTGAAAAACATGGAGAAAACACTTGCATCCATCCTCTTCGCAATCCTTAGTTGTGGTTGGAGGATGAACCAATTGATATACACGACAAGAATTGGATTTATGGGATTCCTTGACA